>OY992537.1:174846115-175487435 GCA_963921195.1 Pegoplata infirma
TACAGAATTTTCTATAGAAAATTTTTTGTTATCGATAACTATAGAAATTTCTATAGAAAATTTTTTACTATCGATAACTGTAAAATTTTCTACAGAAATTTTTTTACTATCGATAACTATAGCATTTTCTAAAGAAAATTTTTTATTATCGATAACTATAGAACATTCTATAGAACATTTTTTGTTATCGATAACTATAGAATTTTCTTTAGAAAATTTTTTGCTATCGATAACTATAAAAGTTGCTATAGATAATTTTTTGCTATCGATAACTAGAGTTTTTTATAGAACACTTTTTGTTATCGATTACTATATATAGAATTTTCTATGGAAATTTTTTTGCTATCGATAACTAGAATTTTCTATAGACAATTTTTTGTTATCGATATCTATAGAATTTTCTATAGAAAATGTTTTGTTGTCGATAACTAAAATGTTCTCTAGACAATTTTTTGTTATCGATAACTATAGAACTTTCTTAAGAAAATATTTTATTATCGATAACTGTAGAATTTTCTATAGAACATTTTCATTATCGATAATTATAGAAGTCTCTAAAGAAAATTTTTTGTTATCGATAACTATAGAATTTTCTATAGAAATTTTTTTGTTATCGATAACCATACAATTTTCTATAGAAAATTTTTTGTTATCGATAACTATAGAATGTCCTATAGACAATTTTTTGTTATCGATAACTATAGAATTTTCTAAAGAAATTTTTTTTTGGAATCGATACTACAGAATTTTCTAAAGAAAATTTTTTGTTATCGATTACTATAGAATTTTCTTTAGAACATTTTTTGTTATCAATAACTATGGAATTTTCTATAGGAAATTTTTTGTTATCGGTAACTATAAAATTTTCTACAGAATTTTTTTTTTTTTGTTATCGATAACTATAGAATTTTTTATAGAATTTTTGTTTGCTTTCGATAACAATTGAATTTTCTACAAAAACTTTTTTGTTATCGATAACTATAGAATTATCTATAGTAAGTTTTTTGTTATCGATAACTATAGAATTTTCTATAGAACATTTTTTGTTATCGATAACTAAAGAATTTTCTATAGAAAATTTTTTTTTTTATCGATAACTATAGAATTTTCTATAGGAAATTTTTTTGTTATCGATAACTATAGAATTTTCTACAGGAAATTTTTTTGTTATCGATAACTATTGAATTTTCTATAGGAAATTTTTTGTTATCGATACTATAAATTTTTTTTGTTGTCGATAACTATAGAATTTTCTGTAGAAAATTTTTTGTTATTCATAACTAGGGATGATATTTTCATGCACTTAAAAATCGAAATATGCGCTTAAAATATGCGCTAAAAAATTCAAAATATGCAATATAAAACCTCAAAATATGCACTTAAAAATAAAATATGTGCAATACAAATCTTGTTTTCATAGTAAAAATTTCATAAAAAGCAAAAAAGTAACGCCGGGTTTAAATACTAGCGTGTAAAACTTTATATAAGCAAGATTTCTAAGAAATTAAGACAATCTGTAGAAAAAATTTTAAAGAAAAAAAAAAATTTTTCTTATTTCCAAAATAAATTTTTAAAATTTAAAATTTTGAAACATATAAATTTCAATTTGTGTTTTTGCTAATATATGCCAAAATATGCACTTAAAAGTTGGAAATATGCACAAAATATCCATTTAAAACCAAAATATGCAAAAATTTGCATTTTCACCAAAATATGCAAAAACAAATTGATGCAATTTTAACGCAAATTTCTTAATTTTTTTTTTTCTTTAAAATTTTTTTGTTATCGATAACTATAGAACTTTTTTCAAAATTATGTTTGATATCGATCGCTATAGATTTTTTTTGTTATTGATAACTAAAGAGTTTTCTATAAAAAAATGTTTTGTAATCGATCACTATGTTATCGATCTATAGCCATTTTTTTGTTATCGATAACTATAGAAGCCAGGGTTAAGATATTTCCTCACAAAAGTGATTGGTATTTTAATATGAAAGACGTCAGATTTGTGATAGATTATTTGGGTCCGTGTGACATGTCACGTGACCTATCAAGGATCGGTCAATTTCCTGCAGGGTAGATATCAAAAGGACTATTTATCCTATTTTACTAATTTTTACACTAAAAAATTTTATGACCATTATTTCATGAAATCGGAAAAGTACCAGGTACAATTTTTTACCCGTCCAAACTTTCATAATTTTATTTCGGTGGATAATCCTTGATTCCAAATTTCAAGTTTCTAGAACTATTATTTCAGGAGATAGAAAAAGTACCAAAGTATAAACGTTTACCAATTTTAACCCATTTAAATCAGAATTCCTATTCCAATTAATATTATTTTAACAAGTGTCTGTAGCAAATTTAACCAAAAACCTATGTTATTTTAACATTTTTTTTTTGTCTGTTAAATTAATTGAAAATAAGATAAAAAATTCATTAATTTCTAATCATTATTATAATTATTTTTTTTTTTTAATTTTTCTTATTAAAACCAAATGAATATACAAACTCCCATGTTGCCAAATAATAAAATTAACAAATATTCATTACAAATAAATTAAAAATAAAATAAATATTTATATAAAATGTTAATTAAATATTTTATTTGTAAAAATCACTTTTTTTTTGTAAATTTAACCAAAGAATTTAAAATTTTAATGTAAATTAATTCCATTAGTCTGTAACAAAAAACAAAAAACCCATGTTAATGTATATTTCAAATATCTGATTATATTTAATTAATCTTAACAAAACTATGTAAATTTGTATTCCATATTATTGCTTTTATAACAACAAAATGAAAAAAATAATAATTAATCGTAGTTAGTTGTGCGTATTAAAATTTTTGTAATATTTTTTTTTAAGTTTAATTTTTTTGATATTATAAATATAAATAATAATAATAACAATCATTCCAAAGAGATTTTTTAGGTGTAATAAATTAATTTTTTTTGTTCATTATTAAACATAAATTGTGTAATATTTAATCGTAATGTTGTAATGAAATGCTAGTAATTTAAGTAAATTTTTATGTTGAAAAATAAGAAAATAAATTAAATTTATTGAAAGAAAACAAATGTGTTTTTAATTGGAACTTTAAACGGAGAGATTTTTAGAAGAATAATTTAGAAACATTTCTAAGCTTTTATAGAGGAGGGGTAAGTAATTAATATGGCCCAATTCCAGCCCAAATCACTCACTTTTAGACCGACCACCTACGATTATTATTTTTTTATATGTTTTAGTACACTCTAATTAAAATGATTTCAGTTTCCTACTATAAATTGGGTAAATTTACACAAAATGTGTAGTTGTACCAAAAAATTATTGGAAATTTACACATTTATAGTAGTATATTATTTGAATTTGTTGAAATTTACCCAAGTTATAGTAGGAAACTGGACTCGTTTGTTTAGAGTGTACGTAATGCAACTTGCACTCAAAACTTTTCAGCCTTTAATACCAAGTTGGTGTTGAGTAATCAATTATTCAAAATGGCGATTTTTTTAAAAAAATTAAAACATTGAAATTTTCAATTAATTTGACCAGTAAAAATATAGAACAAGTGGGAGTGTTAAATTCGGCTGTGCCGAATCTTTCATACCCTCCAACACGTTAAAAAAAACAGCAGGGGCGTCTTTTTTTTTTTTTGGGAGGGGGGGCGTTTCGGGGGAGGAATACAACCTTCCTGGATCCAACTGCAGGACTTTGAACTTCTTCTGACATAAAAAATGTTTCGTTTGCTAAGCAAAAGTACAAAAAATCTAAAAAAAATGGCGTTTTTTCAGAGGTTGGTTTAGTTCTTAAAGGGGGAACTTTTACCCCCGTTATCCGATTTTGCCCATCTACGAACTTAAATAGCCTATGACCATAAGACATTTTCGTGCCAAATTTCAGGAGTCTAGCTCTTTTATTTTGGACTGTATCGTTAAAAATTTAGGTTGATCGGACACAAAAATTTAGGTTGATGGGTCATTATTAGTGAAATCAATCATGAATATTTTTGACCCCCTCCGATATTGATGAAATTTGGTTAAGTTCTTACACTACGTAAAAAACTAACAAATGCAAATTTTCAGCCCTCTAAGTCAACAGGGGCCGAAAATACGAGGGGTCAAAATTTCCCCCAAAATCTCCCAGTCGCGACACTTTACACCGTAAAAACTTAATATCGTTGGTTCTATTATAGCTAGAAAGCCCATTTTGGGTTTGTTTTGAAGCTCATAATATGCTCTACAAGACCTACCATAACCAAAAAATTTTCGAAAAAAAATAAGGGTTACCTCCCTTATTTTAAGGTCGTGATAAAGGGAGGAGAAAATGGGGAGGATGGTATCCCCCGATTTTTTTTTACTTGATAATCTTATAGAGAAAGTCCTAAAGAATATATTCTAAAATTTTTAAGTTGGGACAACAATGGGATCACTCAAAATCAAAATTTTTCACAATTTCCCCTAAAATCTCCAAATCGCAACACTGTTGAACCTTAAAAATTTAATATCATAAGTGCTATTGTAGCTATAGAGCCCATTTTTGTTTGTTTTAAAGCTTATAGTACGCTCTACAATACCTACCTTAACCAAAAAATTTTAGAAAAAAAGGAAGGGTGCCCCCCTTATTTAAAGGTCGTGGCAAAGGGTGGAGGTAATGGGGGGAAAGTATCCCCCGAGTTTTTTTTTACTTGGTATTCTCAAAGTGCAAGTCCTAATGAACATATCCTAAAATTTTTATGTTGGGACAACAATCAGATCGACCAAAATCAAAATTTTTCACAATTTCCCCCAAAATCTCCAAATCGCGACAATCTTGCACATTACAGATTTAATATCGTGGACTGTATTGTAGCTACAGAGTTCATTTTTGGATTGTTTTAAAGCTCTTAATATGCCCTACAATATTAAGTACTATTCCAAAAAAAAAAATAAAAAAAATGAGGGGTGCCCCTTGTATTAAGGGGTGGGGGAAATTGGGGGATAGTATCCCCCCATTTTTTTCATCTTGTTTTTTTTTTTAAAGAGTAAGTTCTAGAGAGCATATCCTGAAATTTTTATCTTGGGAGTCCAATGGGAGGCGCAAGAATGTCGCGATTTGTTGATTTTGGGGGAAAATTTTGAAAAATTTTGATTTTGGTCGACCCCATTGTTGTCCCAACATAAAAATTGTAGACTATGTTCATTAGGACTTGCACTTTGAGAATACCAAGTGAAAAAAAAAATCGGGGGATACTTTCCCCCCATTTCCTCCACTCTTTGCCACGACCTTCAAATAAGGGGGGCACCATCTCCTTTTTTTGGGCTTCAAAACAAACCAAAAATGGGCTTTCTAGCTATAATAGAACCAACGATATTAAGTTTTTACGGTGCAAAGTGTCGCGACTGGGAGATTTTGGGGGAAATTTTTACCCTCCGTGTTTTCGCCCACTGTTTACTTAGAGGGCTGAAAATAAGTGTGCGTCAGTTTATCACTTAGTGTTACAACTAAACCAAATTTCATCAAAATCGGAGGGGGTCACGAAAATTTTTAGCTATTTTTGATTGATTTCACTAAGACTGACCCTGATCGGACATGGGTAAGATGTGACGCATCGGCCTTGAATTTTAAAAACGGATTACAAGGGAAAATATGATTTTTTTTCTGATTTCGCAATTTTTTTGGTATTTTAATTCTATAACCATTTGAATTCAAACTTAACTCAAAATATCAAAAAAATTGGGAAAATTAACTAAAAGACATATTTTCCCCGTTTAATTCGTTTTTAAACTTCATGACCGATGTAGAACACTTTAGACATGTCCGATTATCCTGAAATTTCGTGAGACGTATTTATACACCCAAATAAATAGATCTAACAATAAGTGGAGTTGTGGATCACATCTCGAATTATGGCTTAAAAGTTCCGTTATTTAGAATAGAATTTTTAGACTTAAAAAAAATAGAATGTTTCAGACTTTTTCAAAAAGTTGACTTTAATTTTTAAACGAAAAAAAATTAGTGATATTTACTTCGAATAATTTTTTCATATTTTTTTTCTAAAACTACATTTAAATACAAAAAAAAATTAGTTCAACTTTTTTTTTAAAGAAATCTATATTTTTTTAGAGTTGTCAAAACCGATTTCTGAAGTATTCGAAAAATCGATTTTTTATATTTTTCCGGTTTTTTAAAACCGGGTTTTTAAAAAGGCCGGTTTTCGAAGTATTCGAGAAACCGATTTTTACGTTTCGAATAATCGCTTTTTTTATATTTGAAAGAAATAAAACATCCTGAATTGAGAGAGAATTTGATCATTATTTAAACTATTTTTTATATACACGCCCACAAAAGGGGACGAGCCGAAAAAAAATATTTTTTTTTAATTTCCCTGGGTCCAAGTGATAGACTTTGAACTTTTCTACCATAAAAATTTTTCTGTTTTTTCACAAAAATACAAAAAACATGTTAAAATGTGTCGTTTATAAGAGGGTGGTTTATTTTTTCGAGGGGAAACTTTTTTCCCCTGGTCCGATTTTGTTGGACTGAATCGTGTCTTATACAGACGAACATGCTTGGTTTGTTTCCTTTTTTATTGTTTTGTTTTACTTTTTTTTTAATAAATAATTTAAAAAAAAACGAAAAACCGATTATTCGAAACCGGTTTTTAATTACAAAACCGAAAAACCAATTTTTTTGAAGTATTCGAAACCCGGTTTTTAAAATAGACGAATATTTTACAACTCTAAAGTTTTTTACATGTCAAAATTAATTGAAAATTTCAATTTTTTAATTTTTTAAAAAAATCGCCATTTTGAAAAATTGATTACGCAACACTAGAAAAGGCTGAAAATTTGAGTGCAAATTGCATTTTATACGTACTAAAACATCAAAAAAAATTAATCGATGGGGGTCGGGTCTTAAAGGCAGTAATTTGCCCTGGAATGCCCATATATAATTGATCCATGATCGATTCTAAGACATTCTATGAATGTCCTTCTGTCCGTTCGTCTGTCTGATGATAACACAATATAGTCCAAAATAAAAGAGCTGCGATCCTGAAATTTGTCAGGAGTATGTCTTATGGGCAATTTAAAACGGGCAAACTCGGATCAGGGGGAAAAAGTTTCCCCTTAAAGAACAAAACCAACCTATGAAAAACTACATTTTTATACCCTCCAACCACAGTATGGGGGTTAGGGTGGTTCTTAAATATCAAAAGTTGGATTTCTGCACGGGACGCCCCCTCAGTTTATTAAGATTCATAAAAAAGTAATACCAAAATTTTTTCAAAATTTTCGAAAAGGTTCTTAAGGTCGCACCGGGCTCTTGAAGTTCGGGCCCTGGAGCAAAATAGACATTTTTGAAAAAAAAAAATTTTTTGTAAAAAAAAAATTAAATAAATCATTATGAAACTGGTTTTGTTTAACAATTGACCCTTAGTACTTAATTAAAAATTTATAGATTTTTCGGACATAGTTAACCCTTTACCATGTAAGGTCAAAAAAATGTCGTTTTTTTGAGATCACGCCCAAAGACACAATTTCATGGATTTTAAAATTTTATTCCCATAATTTTAAAAATCTTCAAGTTTTATTGCACAATTTTATTAAATACATCTTGGAGAATCCATGTTTAATTTTGGGTATTTTTCGCTCTTTCCATTTAGCATATGTAGCGATTTAATTTTGAGCGATTTTCAAGAAAATGCGTTTTTTCAACCATAATGGTGTATTCTTTTGCTTTGACCAACATTTTGAGAAAAATTAACTAAAGTTCAGTTGAATGTTGTTCCCATTGACCTTTATTGCACAGTTTTGAAATTTTACTTGTCCAGGACATTTTTAACCCATGTTTACCGACGGCCAAGACGCTAAAAAACGAAATTTGACTTTATTACAAAAAATTATTGGAAGTAATTAATAAAAAGCTTTATTTAGTCATAAAAGCTTAGTATTGAATTATTTTTACACAGAAAATCATATATCCGTGTCTACCAAAGACCAAAAAGGCTTATTTGGTCGCTAGGTCAAATGCCGTCTATTGTCGCTCAGACAAAAAATGGGTATTTTAACCTTTGGTTAATAAAGGTTAATGATTTCATTAGTAAAAATAAATAATTACTCATCTTTTATGATTAAATAAAACTTTGCATTAATTACTTTCAGTAATTTTTGTAATATAGTCAAATTTCGGTTTTTAGCCACTTGGCCGTCGGTCAACATGGGTTAATAATGTCCTGGACTAGTAGCATTTGTAATAAAGGTCCAATGGAACAATATTTACTTGAACTTTAGTTACTTTTCCCCAAAATGTTGGTCAAAGCAAAAAAATTAACCGTAATGATTGAAAAAACGCATTTTCTTGAAAATCGCTAAAATTAAATCGCTACATGTGCTAAATGGAAAGAGCGAAAAATACCCAAAATTAAACATTGATTCTCCAAGATGTATTTAATAAGATTAAATAATAAAACTTGAAGATTTTTAAATTTATGGATAAAAAATTTGTAAAACCATGAAATTGTGTCTTTGGGCATAATCTTAAAAAAAGGACATTTTTTTGACCTTTCGTAGTAAAGGTTTAACTATGTCCGAAAAATTTATATTTTTTAATTAAATACTAAGGGTCAATTGTTAAACAAACCCGGTTCCATAGTGATTTATTTAATTTTTTTTTTTTACAAAAAAAAAAAATTTTCAAAAAAGTATATTTTGCTCCAGGGCCCGAACTTCAAGAGCCCGGTGCGACCTTAAGAGCATTTCCGAAAATTTTGAAAAAATTTTGGAATAACTTTTTCATGAATCTTAATAAACTAAGGGGGCGTCTCGTGCAGAAATCCAACTTTTTTGTTTTTAAGAACCACCCTAATGGGGGTATACTCACTTTGTCATTCTGTGTGTAAAGCATCAAAATATTGGTCTAGGACCCCATAAAGTATATATGAAGCGTTTATTGCAAAAACTTGATAAGCAACATTTTATTTTTTGGTGTGTTTAGCCTTCTGCTGATGTTCCATTGACAGATTATTGGCAGATGTTTTGTATAAACCCTTCGTGCAAGTATCATGAATATGAAAGTTCCTCTAAAGATTTATTTTTATCATCATTTCAAAAGTATTGAGGCAAAAAACACCATAAAATGAAATGTTGCTTATCGAGTTTTTACAATAAGCCCTTCATATATTTATGATCAGTGATCGATTCTAAGACATTCTACACAGAAAAAAATATGGAGGAAACAAATTTGAGTAATCACTTGTTTAAATTTAAAAACAAAAATTAAAGATTTTAAAAACAATTTAAGTAAATAATTTAATAAAAATTTAATAATTTTTTTAATTTTTTTTAAACTATCATAGTTTTTTGAATTCTCGTTTAGTTTATAGTTTTTTGTGTATGTATATGAAAGTTTGTAATCGTCTTTTTAAAATTTTTCTATGTCTTTGAGATATAAATATGTTTGGTAAAGTTTGAAAAAACAAGTTTTTTGTTTTTTTGTAAAAAAATTTAAAACTTTTTTAAACTTAAAAAAAAAAAAATAAATAGATAAATTTTGAGTAAATTTTTAATTGTGTCAATTAAAAATTTACTCAAATTTTTTTTTCAAACATTTAATAAATTTTTATTAAAAATACTATTAAATCGTTTACTGGTGAAAAATTTAGTAATTTTTTATTCAATAGTATTAAAAATTTACTCAAATATTTTTTTTTATTTTTTTCTGTGTAGCGATGTCCGTCTGTCTGTAGATAAAACGATGCAGTCCAAAATAAAAGAGCTAGACTCCCGACATTTGGCACGAATATGTCTTATGATCCTAGGCAGTTTAAGTTCGTAAATGAGCAAAATCGGACGAGGGGGGAAAAGGTTCCCCATTGAAAAACTAAACCAACCTCTGAAAAATACAATTTTTTTACATGATTTTTTTTGTATTTTTGTTTAACAAATGCAACATTTTTATACTACAAGAAGTTCAAACTGCTTCATTTAGACCCAAAGAATTAGAAAATGTGTTTTTTTTTCGGTCCGCCCCCCTTTTATGGGCGTGGAATAATAAAAAAAAATGGAATAATAAAAAAAAAAATATGATAAACTTGCATTTCTTTAGTGCAAAAAGCTTAAGAATGAATTTTTAAACACATATTCGACAGGAAATTTGCCACCCCCAATTACCACGACCCCTCACCCAAAAACTCCCCTGCATTTTTTTTATTTTTTTGCATGTTTTAAGGGTATAAAAGATTCGGCACAGCCGAATTTAACACTCTTACTTGTTTTTACTATAAAAGATTTGGCACAGCCGAATTTAACACTCTCACTTGTTACTTATAAAAAACACATCAGAATTTGGACACATACCCGATGTGGGGCCCCTAGGCAGTTGCCTACTTTGCCTCAAAGGTAATCCGGGCCTGGGAACATAAAAAGGCCTAGAACTAGGATAAACTCTTTTCCATTGCACAATTAATAGGTCAAATTAATAACTAAATTTTTATTATTTTTAATAAAAATTAAACAAAATTAGTAAATAATATTTTTAGCTAAAAAAAATCAAAATTTTTTTTATCACCCAAAGACATTTCCCTACAGGTCAAATATTGTTTTGTGTTAATATTGACCCTAAAAAGCAACTATTCCGACCACGACAATTTTGAAATTGGAAAACAGGAAAATGTTCTCCACCCTAGTGTACAAGAATACCGGATTGTACTCAATGAGGTCCGCACATGAGTAGGTGTTTACAATTTTATTGGGATTTAAAATTTTGGTGAGATTCATTCGTCCTTGCTTAGTTTTCGAAATATGGGGGTCAAATTCTACAAATTTATTTGTTTGATTTATTTAAGATTTTTTTTTTAAATTTAGTAAAAATATTTGTAAATTTACAAAAAAAAATTAAATTTTATAAAAAAAAATAATCAAAAAACTAACAAAACATTTGGTTTTTTTGTTTTAACTAACATTTATAGAAAAAAAGAATTAGAAAAAAATATATTTATTTTGTGATGATGAAAATTAAAATGAATGTGCCCTCTTTTACCCTACACTAATAATGACAATAATCAAAATTAATGTGAGATAAACACATCTAAAATTAGACAATTAAAAATTTTAGGTTCTTATTAATAATCATAAAATGCCCTAAAATTTTCATTATCATTGTCTTTAAGAAAGGGTAACGTAACTAATTATACAAAATTTAGTTGTAAAATAAGACAATTTGAAGATGACTCTTCAAAAACAAAAGAAACAAAGAATTATGTCTAATGATGGGGGTAATAAATTCGCATTTAAAAATATTTTTTATGGTGTTTAAAACAATATTTTTAAAATTAACTTTAAATATGTAGGTATTAAATGATATTTAAACACGCAAAGTCTTCAAAAAAAAACCTCATCATCATCACATATGTCTGGCTGATGAGTATGTAATACTTTTAATTAAACCCCCCTTTCCATTGAATGATGAAAATAATATGTATGTAAGCGGTTTGTACCTTGGCTAATTATTTCGATGAAATTTTCATGTTCTAATAAAAAAAACCCGTATTTTGAGGAAATGTTGAAATAGGGAATTTAAAATGTATAATATCTTAAGTAACAGAAATTTAAAAAAGGGGTTTATGCAATAACTTAGAAGATATCTCTAGAAGTGGATGATTGAAAAAAGTGCAAAGAAAAGTGTACTAAAATGTTTTCTGGCGGTTAGTTACCAGAGTTGATAGCGATCGAAATTCTGGTCTATCATGTGATCTGTGAGTGTTGAATTTAGCTGTACCGAATCTTTGATAATCTCGAAATTGTAAAAACATGGCAAGGGCGTTTTTGTGTAAATTTACATTTTCTCCCCTTAATTTTTTTGTTAAATCAATTTACAAATTATTCCCGTAACATAATGGGATTTTTGTTAGTACATATTTTAAAAAACTTGCCCCATAAAATTACGGGGATATACTAAATAGTATTTATGCTTGTTAGAATTCATCCCATTAGCAATCAATTTACATATTTATTGATCACTTAACGTTCATTGCCCTTTTTGTTTATTGTTCGATCTTATGTCTGCACAGCATTATAAATTGATTTAAATATTCGTCATATGCATCAGCAATTTGTTGTCGTCATTTATTGACTCCCCCATACCGGATGTTGCTGATTTCTTACAATATTTTTGTTATTGATCAATTTCTCATAAGATTGATTTGTGTGTTCCCTGAAAAAAAAGTATTGGGATTTTTGAATTCTTACTTGTGGCGGTAAATCGTTTGTTAATTTAAAATTACAGGATATTATCGATCATTTGTTAAATTAATTTTGAAACTTTTTTTTTTTAATTTTTGATAAAGTTGTGGAGTCAAATAGATGGATGGATATGTTGGTGGTTTGACATTAAGAAAGTAAAAAGATTTTATTGTATGAAAATTTAAAATGATTTAATGTGAGTTCAAAGTTCAATTATTCTAGAAACTAATTAGCTTTGTATTTCTGAGTAAGATGTAAAATATTTAATATTAATATTCTACCATGCACGAATAGTAAAAGGTCCAAGATAAGTCACGTGACAAATCATCCGAACCCAAAAAACCTATCACAAATTTGACACCTTTTATAAAAAAATATTTATCACTTTTGTTAGGGAATGTCTCAGCCTCGGATATATCACTAGTTACATGTCACTGGACATGTCCCCTGAGAACATAATCTTTGCCGGCTCAATAGTGGCATGTCACAGAACACCCACCATTTTTCTAAACTTTTTTTTTTTTTGTACAAAAAAAAAATTTCACAAAAGCATTTTATTTTTAATGAATTACCCAAACGCAAAAAAAAAATTGCCAAACATTTTTGTGAAAGGGACTTTTCAAAAATTTTCAAAACTTACAAGGGAAGAATCTCAACCCTTATGAACCGTTTTGCATTAAACTTAAAATATATATAAAAAATATAATTCTAAGGTTGGGGGTGTTTCGGCTTATAGGGCATATCAGGGCGAAAAATACTTTTTTGGATTTTTCACCCATTTTTGTCTTAGAAATTATATGTTTCCATATGAGAAGAAAGGGGTTTTTAATGCCTATCCAACGGTGGTATAAGGTTCTAAAAATTCGGCTTCATTAAATATTTTTTTTATGAAAATGTGTAAATTTTGGGGGTATTTATGTGAAGATATAGACCTACGATATCTACACTCAAAATAATTACTCTGTTAAATACTCTGTAAAATGACTGTAATCTCAATTCGACAGATATTTGACAAAGTTATCTGTCGAAATACAGATTTTAAGAAAATACTTCGTATTTTCTTGTGACCGAAAAACAAAATTTTGTAAAATTGGAGTTACTCGCTAAAAACTTGTAATTTTCACAAAAATAAAAAAGTAAATTTACAATTTGGAAGCATTAAAGCGGGAAAATTTAACAAAATTTTAATTTTAATTAATTTAATTTTAATTAATGTTTTTGAAGCAGAGAAGTTTTACTCATAAAATGGATTTAACTAAAACTTCGTAAATTTACAGTTTTTTTTGTAAAATTTTGAACTCATAAATGCATTTAACTAAAACTTTGTTAATTTAGTTTTTTGGTAAAATTCTTCTTGGTTTTATCAGTATTTTACTGATAATTCTGTAAATTTACAGTTTTTTTTTGATCGAAATCATTTTACAGAGTTTTCTTCGTAAAAAAACAAAAAATCTTGCTGGTTGGAAATCTATGGTATTTTCTGCTGGCTCAGCAGAGTATCTCTGTAATTTAACAGAGTGATTATTTTGAGTGTATATAAATCTATCTATCTTTTGAAACCGATGTCTTCCAATCGGGATGAAATTTGCATCAAGGTTAGTCCTATTGGATAGTAGTTCAGACACAATTTTTCAACGAAAAAAAAAAAAATTTTTTAGATTTTTTTTTTTAAATCCAAAAATCGACACTCTCTAATTTTTATAGGTTCGAAAAAGAAAGCATGATCAAAAAAATGAGGGCGGTGGGGTGAGGCCATATAACCCTTCATCGGGGTTAAATTTGGGCGTAAAGAGGAAAAAGCCGCACAACTGCCCTATAATTGCAATGTGAGACCAACCTCCATTAATTTTCTACTCCCAACATTTTTCTTGACATACCTAAACTCTATTTCAACTTCCTAAGCTGGCTCCCATACAAAATGACATTCTGATAAAATTTGCTCCAACCGCTCTAACCCTATGGACAGGGTGCCCCTAGAGAAGTAAAATGTATGACTAACCCCAAATATTTTTTCAACTCCAACATTTTCTTAGAATATACCTAGCCTTTATTTTCAACTCTTAAGGGGGTCCCCTACATTTATTTTTTTATTAGTTTTTAAAAATATATATTTTTTTTTAATGTAGGGAGTGCAGATAGGGTGTTATTATGTTCGGAAAATGTTGGTAACTAAAAAATAATAAATTTGCCACTTTAGGAGGCACGGTAGGGGTGGTAGGAGCTAGTTTAATAAAACAGTATTATAAAAAAAAAAAAAAAATATATGATGACCACCTTAAGGGATAAAGATACATTGTAGGTATGTTTCAAAAAAATGTTGGAATTAATAAAATAATGAAGGTCGGTCATACATTTGACTTCACTAGGGGCACTTAAGGGTGAGTTAGAATGGTAGGTACAAATTTTTTAAAAATGTTTTGAATAGGAGCCCCCTTTGGAAGTGGAAATAGAGGTTAGGTATGTTCAATAAAAATGTTGGGGACAGAAAATTAACGGAGGTCAGTCTCACCTTGCACCTCTTCAGGGGCGATTCTAGGGCAGTTGTGGGGCTTTTTGAGGATTTTGCGCCCAACTTTGACCCCGATGAGGGGCCATATGGCCCAACCCCACCGCCCTCATTTTTTGACTCATGCTTTCTTTCAGATCGAAATCGAAAACTGGTGAACTATCCCACGCTAATAGTGCATGTGCTAAAAAGTAAAATACCGTTTTTTTTGTGTTCTAAAGTCACATTTTTTTTCTTCATAGATATCCCATCCCACTCGCATCCCACTAAGCGACCCCATAGCTCTTAAAGGAAAATACCTAAGCTTTCTTTTTAATTAAAAATAGTGCCCCCCACTTCCCGGTTCTCGGTATTCCCGGGAATACCGGTATTCCCGGTTCTGGTACCGGTTTCCCGGTTCTAGACATATTCCCGGGAATACCGGTATTCCCGGTTCTGATGTTGGTACCGGTTCTCCAAAAATAAAAAAAAATAGTATACCATAAAATATTTAAATTACACCATTTAATCAGTATTTCAGAAATATTTAGTTGTGTTTGTAAAATTATTAAAAAATCATGTAACTATATTTTTCTTAAATTCATAAAAAAATTGGAAATGATGTTTAGTATTTTTTTGGTAAAAGCGAAGAAAAAATTTACTTCTACACAATTTTACAAAATATACATACCGGTAGTCCCGGGAATACCGGTAATACCGTCAGAACCGGAACCGGGAATACCAGTATTCCCGGGAATACCGGGAATAATTCAAGAACCGGGAAACCGGTACCATTTCCCGGGAATACCGAGAACCGGGAATATCGGTAATCCCGGTACTACGGTACTGACCGTAGGCACTAGTTAAAAATACGGCCCGATTTGACGAAAAAGACAAAAAAGTTGTGTATTTAAAAAAACTCAGAGAGTCCTTGACCGATCATTTTGTCTGAACTACTATCCAACAGTAGTAGCCTTGGTGAAAATTTCATCCCGATCGGAAGACATCGGTTTCAAAAGTTGTGTCCGTTAACACGAAAACCCCCACATATAAAAATGGATGTGTGTATATATGTTCCGTATAAAATCGAAAACGGCTAATTCCTGGGTGCTGGTAGAGGGGCGTGGCAAAATCAAATTTTTACATTGTACCATTAATGACATCTACATATATCGCTCCTTTACTTGTATAGTGTCATAACTCAAAAAATGCGTTTTTGAGTTAATGATTCAGAATTATTCGTTATATCGTGCTTTATATTGTGTCAAAAATTCGTATTAATATCTTTTAAACTCACCGTTTGAGAAGAGTACACGCCATTATTACATGTTCTATGTACCGGCCTTTTTCAATTAAAAACCAGTTTGAATAGTAAACTTTAAACGTGTTTTCTGCAAAATCAAATATTTTGAGTTGTGACACTATACAAGTAAAGGAGCGATATGTAAAAAATGGATAGACTAATTTTAATGAAATTTTCACCACACATAGTACTAACCAAGTACTAACTATAGGCCAATTTAGATCGTGATCGGACAAAGGGGTATACAATGCCACGCCCCTTTGTATTGGACTGATTCTTCCGGCTGTTCCGCAATCACACAAAAACTGCTTAGCTGAATTGAATGAAATTTTCTGCACAGATAGTGGCTAGCCGAGGGCGGAACTAAAATCAATATTGTATCACAGTTAGTTAATGGGTAGGGGGACCATTTTTTCCTGAGCTTAAATCAGTACGCCCAAGTTTTTATGTTTTTGATGTTTTTCAACACTCAAAAAATTTTGGTTAAACTAACTTGACCCATGTATTTTGATGAAGAACAACTGTTAAAAAACAGCCGCAAAAAACAACTGCTAAAAAACAACCGCAAAAAAAAAAACTATTTTGCAGAAAATTTAGTTGGCTTTAAACCATTTTATTTGAATGTTTTAATCGTTTCAGTGCTGAAAATGTAACAAAATTCCACAGGTTTTTAGAGAATGAAAATCCCTCAGATTTTAAAGACTTTTTTCAGTAAGTTTTGACAACTTTTCCTGTAAGAAAACTTCACAGCTAATAAGCACGTGTTTTTTAATGGCCCCGATTTTCTGAGCGCTTTTTCAAATAAGCTTTGATACATTATCTTTCTAAAAATATTAAAAATCCATCGGCCCATTGAACTTTTTGTTATAGAAAACCTCAAATATTCTCTGCCCATTTTCATAAAAATTTAGGAAGATCAAAATAACCTCATGCTCAGATATATTTTTGCATTAAGGAACCTCTTGATTCACGAACTCTAATCTCCTTAGAATAAATTCATTATAAATTATCCCATTGTCAGACTTAAGTTATAAAAAACAATTCTGAAGACTTATATTATGGAAATTCAAGTTTTTGTATAGAATATTCGAATAAAATTATTTTTTATGTTGAAATAATCAAAAATCAGTACAATCAGTACATATTTTAAAAAATCAGTACAAATCAGTACCACGTTTTTTGATCAGTACACGTGATCAAAAATCAATACATGCACTGATCAAATCAGTACGAATGGTCAGCCTAATAATGGGGTGTAATTGCTACGCCCCTTTGTTCTATGGTAAACGATATGTCTGCCTCTTATGCAATCACGCAAAAACTGCTGAACCGATTTTGTTAAAATTTTCACTGCATATAGTTTTAATTGACAGCGGAACTAGAGATCATGTTAGTCCACGATTGGACAAATGGATGTCCAATCTACACCCCTTTTTAATATAATGAGTGTTATATATGATTGTTTCACGTAAAAACGGCTAAACTAGTTCCGTTTAAATTACCATTACTGATAGTAGTTACCGAGCGAGAACGGGAAAATGGAAGTATTTTAATTAATAATAATTTCTGCCTTTTCCGAAATCACACAAACAGGACTTAATCAAACACAATGGAACTTGCAGCACTTATGGTATTAACAGAGGGGAGACTATTTGCCATATTAGAGCACGATTGGTTGGGCAAAGGGTTGTAAACTGTCATTCCGCTTATATGGAGTTCACACTAGAGAATTTGTACTCGTTTAAGCCACTTGTTTAAAAAAGTAAACAAAATCGTTCACACTACATTTTGCGCGTTTAACGCTGAGTGTTTAACGTTTGTAAACAAACGCACATAACCTAATTCTGAAAAAAATTTCAAAAATATTTCTAAAAACCTTTTAAACTTTGGCGGAAGACAAAATATTTAATTTTTTGATAGCATTTACATAACACCACTACACAGAACACCTTTTTATTGACTCATCCCAAGTAAATAGGAAGATTTTCCTGTATTTTTTTCCGGACCTGTCCGAAGCTGTTTGCATATTTATACTTCGATGGAAGGGAAAATTCACTATTAGTGCAGCTTTTCCAATATAATTATAAATAAAACACACACTTTTTTCTGATTTTTCAGTAGTTTTTATTAGTTTTTTAAATATTTATAATTTATCATTTTTCCAATGTTTTGCTTCGAAAATGGAGGACCGATACAGATGCTGGTTGCTATGAAATCTTTTTTTTGGCATAGAATAAAGAAAAATTAAAAGGAAATATACCCTGCCTTTGAAATGTTTAGCGAACTGTTCAACAGGGAAACAATTCGAATTTGATTGTTTAGCTGAACAACCAAATGTATGGGAAACAAGTCAAATTTTTATCGTTTAGCGCTTGAACACTCATGAAATGTTTAAAGTCGGTAGTGTGAACTCCATATTATACTATACAGAACGTTATGTCGGCCTATATCGCAATCACGAAAAACCGGCTAAGATGGTATTTACACACACTTTTTTTGCTTGCTTTTTTTAAATCTCTTTTAAAGTTGCTACGAAAAATTGTGTGAACTTATACATTGCAATTTTTCTTGAATTACCATTGATTTTTTTACACTCAAAAAAAAAATATTGTAAAACTAGCAAAAAAAATGGTTAAAATTAGCAAAAAAAAATGTAATTTTGGACGTTGCAAAAATTTTGGTAATATTAGCAAAACCATTTTGCTAATCAAAAAATTAGGAAAAAAAATGGTAAAATTACAAGAATACCATTTTATTTTTGTAAAAAATCAACCTTGTAAAATTATCAAAAAATATGGTAAAATTACCAAAAAAAAAATGGTAAAATTGAAATAGATAAAAAAATTTGTAATTTGGTAAAAAAAACTGTTTTATTTAGTATTTTTTTTTTCTCTGATTAGTAGTTGATTTAAAATTTGGTGAATATACTAAAAATTTTTTTGCCTGTTTTTGAGCACCCACCACGTTCTTTAAATGTAGTAATAGCAGCATCAACTATTACTTCAGTTGTTGGATGGTCTCTTCGGCTTGATGGCATCTTCTTTTGCCTTCTTCCCAACAGCTGTAGTTGCAGTAACTGGACTTCTAACAACATCAAAATCCAAAATGATTTTTTTTTTTTCACTTAAACACTTTAAACAAAAAATTAAAAGAACAACACTTCACTTTTTTTATTTTTTTTTTCGTCATTTTTTTTTAGCTTAAGTAGAACAAATGAGAATTGCGTAGTAGGTTGTAAGTGGCTGCTGACGTTTTACGTCAACACACGTAGACTCTGAGGTCCATTGTGTAGTCTACACAAGAAATTTCTTACATTTTCACGTAAAATTTGTAAAAAATTAACAATTTTTTTTTGAATTTTTAATTTTTTTCACATGTATTTAAGAAAAAAATAAAAAAAAACTTTTGGATATTGAAGATTAGATATCTAAGTATGTGTTAAAATTTTAAAAAAATAATTTTTCAAAATTATCAACTTTTTATTAACAATTTAGGTGGCAAATTTTAAAAAATTTTCTTATAAAATTAGCAAAAAAAATATGGTAAAATTAGCAAAAAAATATGGTAAAAATACAAAAAATTGTGTAGCCTATTTTTGAGCGCCATGCAGTTGATGGATGGCTACTTTGCTATGGTGTTGGCAGCATCATCTTTTGCCTTCTTCTTGGCAGCTGGACTTTTAACACCCTAGAACACTTTAAACAATTTTTTTTTCTTAAAACTAAGAAAAAAAAAATAAAAAGTATTACCATTTCTTTAAGGAAAATACTAATATTTTTGCTAAAATTATAGTAAAATAAAAAAAAAAAACTAGCAAGAAAATATAGTAAAAGTACCAAAAAATTTTTGTATTTTACCAATAGTAAATTGCCAAAAAAAACTGTAAAAGTTAAATTTTTACAATTTTTTTTGCTAAAGTTTGGTTGAAGTAAATTACAACACCTTTTACTAATATTTTGACTAAGTTATTTTTTTGAGTGTACGTTTAATCGGTCATTCTTTTTTAATTGTTCATTCATAACAAATAAAATTGCAAGCCATGTGTGCTTAACATTCGTGTTAGATTCATTTAAAATTAAATCTTTCAAAGCAAATGAAAAAATGCTAATAACAAATAATTAATGAAACTGAAGAATTAACTTTACTGGCGGTTAAAATATCCGATTTGGACGATGTTGAAGATGTGGAAACTCTTTTGTGTTTGCCGGAATGGTACAAGAGTGCAAAAAAATTTCCAAATAAAAGAAGAAAGATAGAGTAGGTGAAACCATGGCGGGCAGAGCGTTTGGAACGAGGCTCATTATCCTTTGTTATGGACGAGCTCTCCAGCGATGAGTTTTAATTTTTAAATTACTTGAGAATGTCACCATAAACTTTCTATTACATTCTTGTAAATATAAAAAAACGATATAAAAAAAACACGAGAGTTGAACGAGTGTAAGATACTTGAGTTATTAGATATGGATGGTAATGTGTTGACTGGAACAAACGTGATGGAACTATCCGACGATTCTGATGATGTTTAAACAAATGAACCCCTCTGTTGTCCTTGTGATGAATAAGAGGCAAAGCTTGAATTTTGGGATAAAAACCAACTATAGTTTAAACTCATTTCGGACTGAAATCCGCTTGAGTGCGTTTCAGTTCCAATTTTTGAATTTTCCAATAATGCTTCTTGAAGTATTTCTTGTATTTTCCACGCGGTATTTAGTTGTAATTCTTCAGTTTTAAGCTTTTTAATTCCAAATACAAACTGCTTGCCAAGCCAATCATATTAATTTTTTTCCTCAAGTCGCTAAGCAAGTAAGCTTTTCACGGTGTCCATGCTCTCCTCTGATTTTAAAGTTTTTTTCTAAAATGTATAAATTGAAAAAAAAAAAAAAATTGATAAAAAATCATAATAAAAGAAAATATTTTTTATTACAGTTTCCAACACCAATAAATGAATGGGAAGCTATTGCAGAAAATTTTGCTATTAAATGGCAATTCCCCCACTGCTTAGGAGCGAGCGAGCATTGGATGGCAAGCATAACAACATATCATTTCAGTCTCTTAAACAAGACGGATCATTTTTTCATAATTACAGGGGGACTGAAAGTGTTGTACTCTTAGCTCTAGTGAATGCAGATTGCCGCTTTTTATACTATATTTATGTTGGCTGTAATGGCCGCACAAACGATGCATTTTGTTAGAAAGTGACTTAAAAAAATCATTGATAATGCCGAGAAATTCTTTCCTAAAGATAAGGAAATTGGAAATGAGCGAAAACTGCCTTATGTAATTATTGGCGATGACACTTTTCCGCTTCAAAAACATATAATGAAGCCGTACTCTTACACCACACAACAAAATGAGAGGCAAATTTTTAACACGAGCTAGGCACGTAGTTGAACAAGCTTTTCGAATTTTGGCCAGCAGATTCAGAATTTTCAAAACTAAAATAAATGTAAGAAATGCTTAAACCGTTGATTTATTTACTAAAACTTGTTGCGTGTTGCACAACTTGCTGAGCCATAAAAATGGAAACTATACAAGTATGCCATCACCAGCTGTTCCTTCTGCAACGTATTCACTTGCACCAACACAAGAACAACAATTGAAAGGGCGTGCACAGTTTATTAGAAAAGGGTTCGAAGACTTTTTTAACAAGGAAGGAAAACTGCCTTGGCAAGATAAGAATTTGTAGTGGAGTTGAAATTTACTCTTTTATTATAAGAATGAAGTTGATCTTGATGTTCAGTATATGAAATACTAAATGTATACTTTATGGGGTCCAAGACCAATATTTCGAGGTGTTACAAACGGAATGACAAACTTATATATATCCTCTGTCACTAGAGTGGAGGGTATAAAAAAATCGGCTTAGTTTTGAATCTTAATAACTTCGTTTCTAGAAGACGTCCGCACGCACTCAAAGAAAAATGCTTCATCATATTGATGATACGGTTTCATCACTTGCTGTCATCAATTTTGATGACAAATTTCATCATATTGACGAAGATTTTCTTCTATATGATGAAACATGTCATCCAAATTGAAAAAACAAGTGATGACACATTTCATCATGTCATCAAAAAGTGTCATAATATGCCTTTCAAATGTTTTTTTTGTAAATAATTAAATTAATGTTAAAATAAATAAAAATATTAAATAAATATATTAAAAAAATATAAAAAAATAAAAAAAAACAAAAAAAAAAAAAATTTAAAAAAAGTCCTGCCCCGGGCTGGTACTTGAACCCACGTTCCCCAAGTTGCAGTGTTTATTGTCGACGCCTTAGCTAGTTCAGCCAACTATAGATAAAAATCTCGCACCGCTACTTAGTTAGATAACGTTTTCTAATATGTAATTGTGAAGACTCAACATTTTTCGGTATATACAATGTATATAAACATGTTTTTAAACGTTTGTTTATGGGAATTTGTAAAGACTCAAACATTTTATGAATGTACAATATCCCTCTCTTTCCCTCTCACTGCTTTTAGCAAAGCATAGTTACGCACAAACTTTTAGCGTTATTATTAGCACAAACAAAACGGCTTTTTATTGGTATTATGTATTGTCATGCTGTAGGTCAGTGGCTAGAGGCTAAGCCCAACAAACAAGAGGTACGGCGTTCTAATCTCGGTGGATACGAAAAAAAGATGTAAGTTTTTAAAAATTAGAAAATAACAAACAAATGTAAGCTAATAAAAATAAATTAAATAAAATCAAATAACAAAAAAAAATTTTTCTTATTTTTTTTCTTATTTTTCAAATAAAAAATGTTATTGATGACACCGCTTCATCATATTGATGACAAGTTACATTGGACGAAAAATGATGTAACATTTCATCATATTGATGTTACTTTTCATCAATATGAAGAAGCTTTTTCTTTGAGTGCGGGTTTAAACAACACAATTGAATTTTTAGAGGTCATAGGTCAAGGTTTTTTTTATTATAACCAGTTCGGTAATCTTTATGAGTTCCGAAATTTTTTCTAGACATGCAATTTAAAAAAGCACGAACAATTTTCTACTTACCAATTAGTATTGATACATGTGGCTTCAAAAACTCTATTTAATCGAAAACCTGAGTCTTGGGGCATGTATTTCTTCCACGCCAGCATCACTTTTTTCATTTTTGGTTATTTCCCGCAATTTTTAATAAATTTTTAATAAATATCCGGATGGTATGAAGCTTTGCCTTAATAGCTTCCACTGTAACAAGGAGTTTATTTTTTTTTTTTAATTTACTACATATGTCGAAGTAGGAATTTGAGCGTCTCTATATAACCTGGATCTCGGACATTACATAGATTTTCATGCTACTGAAATTTATTTATTAAAATTTCGACAAAATCTTTATTGTTCCACATTTTTTAGTTTTTTTCATAATTTTTTTTTTAAAAAAGCTTTTTTTTCGCGATTTTTCTGTTTTAAATTGCAACCTCTTCACTTAAAAACCGAAAACAAATGAAACAATATGTCAAGAAAACGAAAAAGTGTAATGAGAAATGTCAAAAAATGCAGCAAAATCAGAATTTGTGACTTTTTTTTCTACCCCGTTTGTTTCTCTAACCCGTTTGCCCAAAAAAAAGGCGTGTAATTAGAGTAAAAAAAGTGTAATTAGAGTAAAATTTAAAAAACCGGTTTCGGTTTTTATATAAAAAACCGGTCAACCGGGTATTTCCGGTTTTTTAATAATTTTAGATTTTTATTTTAAAAAAAATGAAATTTGTTAATTAAATAGAAGAAAATAAAATACAAAATTATTTTATTAACTTCACTTAATTTAAAACATGAAAAAACGTTTTGTTTTATATTCTAAAATAATGTTTTAAAAATAAAAAACAATTTTTTAGTTCTGGTTGTGTAAAAGTTTTTGATTATTTTTAATAAAATTTGATTTTTGTTGATAATTGACGTTCGATTTTTGTTTTGCAAAATATCGCTCAAAATTTTGGACCAAAATCGCAGCCAATTTGTTCTATAAATTCTGTGGCAAAAAGGAAGAAGTGCTTAAGTAAGATCTTGTTTAGTTATTTTTATTTAATTACTCTTTACATATAAACCCCTATCGTGATTGTAGAAATAATCTACATCATATTTTTTATAGAAAATTTCAATTAACATTGATTTTGTATTAAAATATTTTTCTTAAAAGTGCTCTGGAAAAAAATTATTAAAAAACACTGAATTTTTATTTAGTTCGGTTTGAGTCCATATTAATTATTTCTGAGAAATAATAATTGTTGTACTATGAGAAAATCTGAAAAAACAAGTGGCAACACAGGCTAAGTGGAGGTGTCGACAGCTTTCGGAAGATGCCACCCTTCCATCATCAGCACTCCTTCGATTGCCACACACTTAATGTGTGTCAGATTAAAATTAGCATTTAAATGAAACTTTTGAACAAATTAAATACGGGAATTACTACTCTTTGTGTTGAATAACCCGTATTCACCATCATTCGTGTTGCATTCATTTGGCAGAAACTTAATCCATCTTAACTTTTAACAGAGTTGTATTTTTCCCATTGTTAACCCTTAGTAGGACTTTTTCAAGTCTCAAAAAATGTCCGTTAGGTTTGAATTTTTGTTTCATTTTTCTAATTCTTAGAAATATTACTAAATTGCAATATACCTTATGAGTTGTGTAATAATTGTGTTCATATATTGTTGGACTCTATATTTTATAACTGAATTTTTATTTAGTTCGGTTTGAGTCCATACTAATTATTTCTGAGAAATAATAATTGTTGTACAATGAGAAAATCTGAAAAAGAAATCATGTGACACCACAGGCTAAGTGGAGATGTCGACAGCTTTTAGAAGATGCCACCCTTCCATCATCAGCACTCCTTCGATTGCCAACACTTATGCAGTTTTTCCATTTTGCCACAGAATTGCAAAGTGACACCAATGTTATAGGTTATTTATAAAAAAATAAACCAGTTAAACCGACAAAAAAACACCGGTTTTTGGAATAACCGAATTTGAATAAAAACTAGTGTTTGGGAATTCCCGGACTTTTCAATTTCCCGGGAAACGGGAAAAAAATAATTTATTTCCCGGGATTCCCGGGAATCCCGGGAAATATTCATTATTAATATAAATCATAAAAAACATTAAACTTTTACCAACTTTTTATTAAAAACAGTTCTATGAGAGATAAACAATTAATTAAAACATAAAAAATCAAAAAATAAAAGTTAAAAATCTTGAAATACAATAAAACAAAAACATATTTCAACTTTTTTCCCCACAAAAAATCCCAAAAAATAGCTAAAAATCGCAAAAGATTTAAAACTGCGTTATTCGAGCAAAAACTAATATAGTTGGCAGCACTTTTAATATTTGTTCTGGAAATGTAAATTCAAGGTTCAAAATTTTTATATTTGATTGACAGTCTTAGCAAAGTTATCATTAACCGACGTATATTTTTTGACTTTTTAAGTTTTTTCATGATATTGTCATACTTTTTACACTTGGTCAGTTTTCCTATGAATATATATTTGCACTGTTCTTCCAAATAGAAAAAATACAAAAAATAGCAAATGTAATTATACCTGTATGTAAAAAAAATTTAAAAATTAAATTTAAGTAAACGTTTTTTATGTAAAATGGTTTATTTTGTAAAATTCCCGGATTTCCCGGGAAAAATTAAAAAAATTCCCGGGAATTCCCGTCAGCCTTTTCCCGGGAATTCCCGGGAAATCCGACCCGGGAATTCCCGGACCCCAAACACTAATAAAAACCGAAACCGGCCGGGTTTTTGAAAATGAAAAAAACCGGTCCACCGGATTTCGGTTTCGTGTAATTATTGCAAGTAAAAAAGTCTGTAAATAAATACCTTCTTAGCCGATTTTGCGTGATTGTCTGCCTGCATCCACTGTTCCCGCTAAATCTAGCGCTTTTTGTTTGGATTTAGCGTGGAAAAATTGGTTTTAGCGGTAATGGTGTTTTAGCGGGAAAATATAACGTTTTTTGTTTGGAACACGTATTCCTAAAACACTTAAAATCGCTAAGTGTGAATTCCACAAACAGTAAATTTGCGTGGAAAATTTAATTTGTAGGTTTTTTTTTTCATCAAAAACGACGATTTATATCGCTTTTTCGAAATTTAGCGGTAGCATTTTAAATTTTTCCGCAATTTTTTTTGCGGTTTCTAGCGCTATTTTTGGTGAAAGTCGATTTGGGTGAAAAAAAAAATGTTAAGGTTTTTTTTAATTATTCTTTTATTTTCAATCAAAAACGGCAATTTTTGTCAGTTTTTACAGCTTTTTTCGTAATTTAGCGGGAAAATTTAAAATTTTCCCCGATAAAGTTTTTTTTTTTGGCGGTTTCTAGCGTTTTTTAAGTGAAATTTAAAGGTTTTTGATGAAAAATAATTGGCAATAGTGCCTGCATGTTTCGGAACCACGCAAAAAGCTTCTTAACTGACTGCAATCAAATTTGCAGTACAGATAGTACTTATACACAGAAAATTAAATCGTCAAATTTAAGTCAACAAACAGTAATTGTAAATCAACCAAAAATGATATCAACCAAACACTTAATAAAACGACAGCCTGTTAGTCTATAATACAAAACTTCGATTTTGTTTTTAACAAACTCAGTCAAGTAATTTTATTTCAAAATTATTTTATCATGTCGACAAAAAGTTTTTGTTTTTGTTGAATTTCTTTGTTGAAAAAAAAAAATAAGATTTTTTACGTTTGTCAGCTCAACAAATTGTGGTTGTGTTTGTTGAATTTCTTTGTTGAAAAAAAATTTAAGATTTTGTACGTTTGTCAATACAAATAATAATTTTAGAGAACTATTACAAACTCGTTTACCAATTTTTTTTAAATTTTTTTTCAACAATAAATATTTACAAACGTTAGTTGATATCACAAATTTCACTTTCAGTGAAAAAGTTAATTGCACTTTCAGTGAAAAAGTTAATTGTATTCACAAATATGGGAGTCAATATAACAATTCGTTTTTTTCTGTGTACTAGCGGCGAAACTATAGGCCATAATAGACCTCGATTGGATAAATGCGCGTAAAATGGCGTTTCCTATTTGTACCATACTGAACAACATGTCTGCCTGTTTCACAATCACACAAAAACGTCTAAGCCGATTTTGTTGAGATTTGAACTACATATACTGAAGGCGGAACTATATATAAATCGAAATGCGATATTAATCATCTGTTGTCTTAGGACCAGCAATGCGGACCGGGTCCAGCTGTACGAAATAATATTTATTAAATTTAAGTTGACACTTTTTTTTGCTCTAGACAATATTCCTGTTAGTTCGGGAGTTATCGAAATTTTTCCAAAGCTCCACATTGTTTAATAAGGGGACAACGAAAATTGTAAACACTAATATGGCCGGTAAGCCGAGACAACCCAACCTTAAAATCGTCTCTTTTATATATATTTTGAGTTTCAGGCAAAACTTCCCTTGTTAGAAAATTTTTCTAAATTAGTTTTTGCTTTAAAATACATGTTATTCTAAAACGCCCAACAAATTTTGTGTCCCGGACTTCAAAATTTTCAAAAAAAAAAAAAATTGTTTTCCTAAAATCATTTTTGATAAAATTTTTTACTACAAAACCTAAAAAAATGTGTCAGGAAATTTTTAAATATTTTTCGGGACTTGGTAAAACTTGAAAAATTTGGTTTTGTGCTATTGTCTCCGGTCACGGTATAAGTTTTTTAATGATAAGGCCAATTTTCATCATTCACATGATAGACATTTTAGTGATATGTCCCATTTTCACCAGTCACGGGATAAAGATTTCGGATCGAGAGACACACTTTTCCTGCAAGGTAATTTAAAATCATATACTGATTTAACCTAACTATGAAATGGTTACAAGGAGCATCGAATCATTCTAGCAAAATAAACCACATTCAAAATATTTCGTAGGCAAAACAAATGAAAAACGCTTTTAAAACAAGCGATTAAACAATTGAAAACAATACCAGTGATTATTCATTTGTTTTGACAAACATCAACATTTATTTTTTACTGTTGATAAAATTTTCTAAAATAAATAACATTAAACTTTAATAAATAACGTCAATTTATTTTTTTTTTTTTACCAACAAATTAAAAAAAAAAATAAAAATTAATGATTGTTCTGTTATTTTTACCAACAAATTCAAAAAAATAACCTACAAAACCTACAAAAATTAATGATTTCTTTGGTTATTTTTTACAATTTTCTCTTGATTTTTTTTTTTTTAATGTTTAATAAAACTTTGGGGAATCAATCCCGCAATCAACTACATTCTGGCCATACATTTTACACATCGTGCCAAAGTCACTTGATACGAACATGTTTTTAAATCTATAAATAAAACTAATGATTTCTCATTAAAAAAAATACCAACAAATTAAAAAAAAAAATACTTACACAAATCATTAAAAAAAAGAATAATCAGTTATTTTTACTTACAGAATAAAAATAAATGACTTTAAAAATTAAATGGCAATGAAATTCATTATTTTTTATGACGTTATTTCTGAAACAACTCACAGAAATAGTCAATAATAAAAACTAAACATTGAACAAATATTTCTTCTTTAAAAGACAACAAAACGTAAAACTTTTAAAACAAACAACAAACAGTTAATGACATAATTTTTGAGTGCAGAATCTTTCCTAGAAATCGAATCAATGACTCCTACACCGATAAGATAGCACAATGTCATCTAGCCTATCGGAGTCCTTATATACTTCATCATGGACAAGTAGAGTGGCGGATGAATAACATTTTCATGCCCAAATTAAGCACTTCTAAATGAATATTAGGGAACATACAATCCAATTACTCTACATATTATAGGTAATACTTCCGTTTCATACTGAATAAATATTTTTATTACTAAATTTCATCTTCTCCAATAGTATTCCCTAAAGTATACGCTACAAGAAACATTTAAGACTTTTAAAAAAACCTGGGATACTGTATCGACTTACGGCTATAAAGACATTTAGCATTTTGTAAAAGGGTTGACAAATTATGTTTTTTTTCTCTTTTTTTCAAATGTTGCTTTACATATTCATATGTCGAAATGACGTTGTCTCATGTCACGCCAATAAATTTGAAATGGATAATCTTTTAAGAGACAACAATGAATATTTACAAAAAGGTAATTCCCATAATAGCAATTTTTCTAAATATTTATGTGACAAGACATGATAAATATTAAGAAATTGAAAAAAATTCAAAGTTGTTATAGAAAAACGGTTTAGATAAACGTGGCCATCTATTAGACAAGGAAAAAAATTAAAATAAAATGCATATGTTTGTGTTTCAGCAACATTTTTGTAGAAGTACGAAATTTTTTTTTAGAATTAATATTTTAATGGTGTTCGTAAGTTCATCGACTCAAGAACCATTTGTGCCAGCACACATATAGTTAAAAGATCATTTATATACCATATAACAAAAACGGCTGACCGTTTGATAATAATGATACTAAACGGGAAATCTCGAAATTTTCCGAATACAGAAACTAATTTTTTCAATTCCAGTACTGAAAAATCGCGGGATTTCGCATTTTTTTGCAAAGTTAGGAAGCGAATTTTTGGCCAGTATTGAAAACTCATTGGATTTTGTATTTTTTTGTCAAAGTTCAAAAGAGAAATTTTTACCGTTTTCACTATTTGTTATTCAGTTAGGGAAAAATTTGGCTTGTTAGAAATGCCTCTCAAATTAGAAGCAAAATTACTTACTCTTTTGGAGGAAAATCAAATTTTTAAATTTGTTTCTCTAGGTTAGGACACGGGACAGTAATGGGGTTCTCCTACTAGTACCTACCATTAAACCAATTTGAGCTCTTCATGAAAGTCCTAATATCTTGAATTTTGACATCCGACAATTCGTAAAGATTATGTAGCTCCCTAGATTCCAGTGAAGCAAGTCTCTGACCAGAAAGTGCTGGGTAATGGCAGATAAGAACCTCTTGCCGCGTACTTGTAACTAGGGTTGCCATTTGCATTTTGAGAAAAAGAGGACGTCATCCTCAAAAAACGAGGACATTTGACCCAAAAAAGAGGACAGTTTTTTTAAATAAATTAATTTGAAAAACGCAATACAATATGCAAAAAAAAAATATTTTTTTTTTAAGAAAACAATTTTTTCCACTAAAAAAATATATTTCCAATTATATTTCAATATTTTGGATATATCCATTAATTATATTTTGGAAATATCTATTTATAATTAAAAAATTCCAGTTATATTTAAAAAATTTCTAAATATAAGTAAGTCTAAAATCTTCAATGTATATCAGAGTTTTCTATTTGTATTTTAAAATTTTCTAAATGCTTTTCAGAAAATTCCGTTTGTTTTTCAAAAATTTCCATTTTCATTTAAAAATTTTCTAAATAATTTTAAAAAAATAATTTTTGAATTTAAAAAGTGCAGATATTTTAATTGTAATTCAAAAATTTCCATTTTGATTTAAAAATTATGTAACTGCTTTTCAAAATTTTTTTTTGTATATTAAAATTTTCTGAAAAGTTTTGAAATACAAATTTGACATATACTTAATCAGCATTTTCTGAAAAGCATTTAGAAAATTTTTAAATATAAATGGAAATATTTTAAGTAGGTTCATTCTAGCTCGAGGTTATTATTTCCTTTACTAATTAAAACTATGATATTCTCATAGAATGATTTTCAAGAAAATTATTTTTCTGTTTTAAATTTATTTATGTTGGTCATTTTTACAAGACTTAATGGACTTAATGGACGTGTCGATAAAGTCTTGCAAAAAATGACCAACATAAACAAATTTAAAACAGAAAAATAATTTTCTTGAAAATTATTCTATGAGAATATCATAGTTTTAATTAGTAAAGGAAATAATGACCTCGAGCTAGAATAAACCAACTCAAAATATAATATTTTAAAGGTCGAAAAAAACATTTTTTTTTTTTTTTAATAAAAAAAATAATCAGAATTTATAAATGGAAATTTTTGAAATACAATTTGAAATTTATGAAATGGAATTTGTAAAAAGCATTTAGAAAATTTTGAAATACAATTGGGAATTTGTGAAAAACAATTTTTGGAAATTCAAATAGAATTTGCTTAAAATCATTTAGAAAATTTTGAAATTGAAATTTTTGATACACACATTTTTTTCTTCTTCTTCTTTTCTCGGAGAGCCAACTTTACAACACACCAGCTGATAATAACGTAGTAATTTTCGCTCTACATAAAGTGCTTTTTTACTCGAAATATACGAGTTTTTAAGTGTTTTTTATTTCTGTGCTCGTTTTGCTCTCAAAAAGTTGGCATTACTGCTGGTAAGCGAAAATACAGCGATGCCAATAATTCGAACGTTAAATAATACAAAAAAAAATTATGAGGGAAAAAGGAGGACAACCCCGGACACTTTCTAAAAAAGAAGTAGGACTGCCCCGGACGCCCTAAAAAAGAGGACGGTGTCCGGGGAAAAGAGGACGGATGGCAACCCTACTTGTAACGAAAGTTGGTTCACCACCCTTGTTACAAATATACAGGTTAGTGCTTAACAAAAACTCCAAAAGTGATTCGCCTCTATCATTTGTGTCTGTACTTCCCCATATCGAATGATGTGCATTAGCATCACAACACACTACTTACTGATATCCCCTAGATTCAGACTCCCGAATTAGACCGACAACCTTCTCCGGGGGTATTGACCCCGGATTAGGAAAATACGCAGAGGCGAGCCAAATAGACTTCCCATGAAGCTCTAATCTAGCCGCTGTAACATCCATATCACTAAAAGTTGATAAAAAGAATATATTTAAGCCATTTTTCGCCAAGATGCAGGCTCTTGGTGAGCCCTCACCTTTGGCAACCACCAACTTAAATGTCCCAATGTTTTTGCAGAAGTTTTTTCAAGAATAACATTTGGCAATTTTGATCATCTTCTTATAACTCCTCAGTTGCATCTTATATGCAGAACAATCATCGTCCGCTCTTGAAGATGAACTATTACAAACATTTGTTATATGTAAATATATAATTTCTGACAAACTATGCGGTTTCAAAATCCCCAAATAAAAACTCAAGTTACGGATGATCTGAGAAGGAATGTTCTTCCAAAATTCTCCGGTCATAAATTCTATCAGACAATGCATCTGTTACAAGAACTACATTAAGAATATCTCGCGGCCTCCTAGTAACGAAATTTGTTTCACAACTCCTGTTAAAAATATACAGGTTAGTGCTTAAAAATAACTCTAAATGTGACTCTCTTTTATCGTTTGCGTCTGTACTTTTTCTATCGGTTGTATCTGTTATTCCCCCCTACTAACTTGTGTCCCCTAGATTCAAACTCCCGAATCAGACCTCTTGCCTTATTCGGCGGTATTGGCCCCGGATTGCGAAAATTCGCAGAGGCGAGGAGACTGTGGTACCTAAGACACTATTCTTTTTTCAGAAAGCACAATTTTATGCAGCTTTTATAAATATTATAAAGATTTTTCTTTCAGTGTAGAAACATATTTTATAAAAAAATCATATTAGAACATATGAAGGGTTGTTTAATAAATTGAAAATTGTTTCAGTCACGTTTATCAAAGTGGTATCTGTCGCATATTTTGTTTTATATTGGTCTACAACAAAGGATTATGAAGTAAGAGACAAAAAAAATATGGCAGTAATTTATGTAAAAACTGTTGCTACAGGTAAAATATGATTGCTATGACAATTATTATATTGTGGCACATAACATCAGTTCTGTTTTGGCAGCCAACAAACGTGACAATTTGTCCAACCTGTTTTTGTTTTTGAAATCTATTGAGCAGTGATAACATTATATGTTTTTTTGCTTAATATTGAGGATTGTATGAAAATAAAAAAAAAACTTCCTTTGGGGATATGAACAATATTTTATTGGTAAAAAGGGTTGCTACTATAATTTCTTATCTATTCCATTATGGGGATAAATGTCATTACAAAAGTAACATCTTTACTATATTCAATTGCTATTAAAATAGAAAAATATTTATTTGCAATTGAAAATCAATTCAATATTCATTAAATTACAAAAACCGATTAAGGACCGTAACGTTAACCATATGTAGAATTTTCATATACTCCCATAACACATGACATTTTGCTTAACAAACTTTGTGCATCCCACATTATATTTAATTCATGCTTTTAACATTAAATTGTCTTTTGATGTTATAAAAACGAATTCGACCTATCATCTACGACAAACGATAATTTTTAACGGTATTTAATTGTTTGATTTTATGATATTATACTATACACTCTACTCAGAAAGTATTTGAATATTTTTAATAAGCCGAAAATCCAACTGAATTCGATCATTCAAACGGGTAAAATGAATATGATCATACTAGAATCCTCACCCGTTACTTCGATATGGGTTATATTAAGGGCGGATTACTCAATGAAAAGTTAGCGGCTAACTGCCGATTTAACGGAGCCTTATGTCAAAATTTGCACAGCCCCTGTGGACTATACTCCCATAACGGAAATACGAATTGTCACATGTGACCGAGCAGAACGCTGTCGTAAGCCCATATTTGTTATGAAGACTATGACCACTTTCAAAATGGTCATAATGGTGATTATATCTATTTTTTATGGAGATTATGGTCGAAAAAGGATCAGTCGTAATCCTTATTTATATTGGAATAACGCATTAAAAAATTTAACGCGTAAGGTCTGCTACCTAAAAAAGCTTTACTTTGCGGAAAGGGTGTGTTTAAGGCATGTAGTTTGTAATACCTAAGCACTGCCGAAGAGCGGCTACACAGAACATCTTTTGAGACAAAAAAAAATATTATAATTTTTTTGAAATATGTCAAAAAGTATTGTAAACAGAATTCATGTTATGGAGATTATGGATATTACACTGTTATTTTTCCCATAATTTCTAGGAATTGTATCCATCTTTTATTGAGATTATGTTCAAATTTTTTTCGGTCATACACCCAGAAAAGTTTTACAGTAACTATTTACGGTTATTCAAAAAGATTTTAGTTAAACTTGTTTTAAACGTTTTATCGTTTGTTTTTCAAGGAAACTAAGATATTGAATGATTTATACAGTTGTTAAAAAAATGAACTACAAAATTAATGGAAAAAAAAAATTATCAGTTAAATTTTTTGTGACTAACCGTATAATTTTACAGAAGTACGGTTTATGTAGTTTGTTATTAAAAAAAAAATATTTTTACTCCACAAAATAAAAAATTGTAAACAGTTAAAATAAGTCAAGTATCATTTGTTCTTACAGAATGTCTAGTCATTTATTAACGTTTAAAAATAACTGAAATAGTATGTTGTTTCAAATGAAATAAAAGTAGTCCGTTTTTTAAAAGGAAAAACAATTGTTTTTAAAATTTTTTCAGTTGGATTTACTTAAGATTTAAACAATAAAATAAAAATAACCCCGATTAGCCCGGAATAATGTTCGTTCCAGTGAAATATTTTCCTCAAATCTTTCGGACCCATATAAAACATTTGAAATTAAAAAAAAAAACAATCCTACCATCATATGGTATTAACTTGATAAAAACATGTCATTCCCTGTCCCATTTCATTTCGTTCCTTTCCGTATAACATGCTCAAAAGAAATAAAAAAATCTGAGCCTTTAAGTGAAAAAATAAATAAATAATAATTTTGAGTAAAAAATGCATTCCGTGTAGTTAACTGTTCCATTTCATTTTGTAAAGATACCTACACAAAAAAAACAGTTTAATTGTGCCAGCCGAATTTAGAGCCAACTGCATGGTTTAATTACAACAACAGCAATTTTTGGTTGCGATTACCGAAATTTATTTCAACCAATAGAAGTTAAGTTGTTATAAACAAATTTCGGTTACGCAAACGAAAATTTCGGTTGTTGTTATTAAACCATGCAGTTGGCTCTAAATTCGGCTGGCACAACTAAACTGTTTTCTCTGTGTAGCCATTCTCATTTAGTTGGTCAAATTGGTATATATAATGACAAAGTTTAACTACTAGAACAACGAAAAACCAGTTGGAGTTCGTAATATACCTCAGTCAATAAACGTTGTATACCAGATTCATGTTCCTAACTCCGTCGTTATCCATAGTTGGGTCGTTTTTAAAAACCATGAAGTTAGAAACTCAATCACCTTAACAAAACCCCGAACGCCACCTATCGTTCGTATTAGACCGAATCACGTTCACCCTATTCTCGTGAGTTTTTTTAGCCTTTTATAAATCATAGTCAGCAACCCGATCACCTACTAAACGCGAACGCCAACTTTTGTTTGTGTTAATACGACTCACCTGCACCCCATTATCGTGAGTTACTTATTATTAATCGTAGTTAGCAACCCGATCACCTATTTAACCCGAACGCTTCCTATATTCAATAGAGTCATCTGCACCCTATTCTTGTGAGTTACTTAGTATTTTATTAATTATTAAATCGTTCGTATTGACCCTGCTCACCTGCACCCCATTCTTGTGAGTTACTTCGTATTTTTATTAATCGTAATGTCACTACTACTACGTCACTACCTAACCCAAACGTCAGCTCTCGTTCGTACTAACCTGACTCAGCTGCACCCCATTCTCATGAGTTACTTAGCACTTTTACTTATCATAGTTAGCTATCTGATCATCTACTTAACCCGAACAGCACTTATCGTTCCAATTAATCCGACTCATCTGCACGAATTCTGGTGACTTGCTTAGTATTTTATTAATTGTAGTTAGCAACCTGATCACCTACTTAACCCGAACGCCTCCTATCGTACGTATCATCCCGACTCACGTGCACCATATTTTCGTGAGTTACTTGTTATTTTTAATAAATGTTACCGAGAGCCTGCAACTAACGCCAAAGTTGCGGATGGCCTTAAAGGGAATCCTCATTGCCGAGAATGATTGCGGAGCAAAATGCATATTAGCTTAAGTAGTATTGAATAAATTTGTGTGCGAGACAAAATCGTACTTTTGTCGTTAACCGATAAAAGATGTCGCCTTCTTAATTATTAAAAGGAATCAGGTCCTTGACGAATCTGGACAGACTGGCTAATACACCAGCTGGAAAATATGGATGAGAAGGAGAATCCTACATATCAAATTGCAAAGTTTTACCCCTTTTTAACTTCTTATATTGATTTTTTTGCTGTATTTCAAATTAACATTATTTCAGAAGAAAGAAAATAGTTCCAAATTACACTATTGTACCACTTTTTGGAATTCCCAAAAAGTACTACTTCGAAGGTCAAGAAATAGAAATTTTATCAAACCTTTTTTCAAAATGTTTTTTGTTTTTTGTAGATAAAATCAAAAAAGTACTAAAGTGCAATTGTTTACCCCTTTTTAACTTCTTAGTATAAGAAATTCACAAAAGTATGTTTCCGAATGTTTTGTTTCGATTGAGGATCCTACGTTCCAAAAATCAAGTTTCTATAACCGCTATTCCAGGAGATGGAAAAAGTACCAAAGTTCATTTGTACATTTATAATCAAATCGTTCTAAAAAGTACTTCTGACAGAATGATTTTTTTTGTTGGATGATCCTAGATTCAAATTTTCTAGTTTATAGAATCATTATTTTACGAAATAGAAAAAGTAGCAATAGAAAAAGTAACAAAGTACAAATTTTTACCCCATCAAAATCGAAATTCCTGAAAGGTACCGTTTTCAGAACTTTTTTTTCATTTTCATTATTTTAGGTGAATGAAAATTGTACCAAATTACACCATTTTAACCCCTTTTGCCCTCTTAGAATTGGAATTTCCAAAAAGTATTTTTATCAGAATGTTTCCGCCGCAGCATCCTACATTCCATACTGCAAGGTTTAAGGACCATTAGTTGAAAAATTTTTAAATAATGGAAAAATCTGAATGTCCAAAAACCCAGCCTTAGTGAATTTATTTTCCAGCACATGAACCTACATTCCAAATTTCCTTTTTATTCTCGTAAAAATAAATTTGAAAATTTCCAATTTCATGAAAACCAAGAAAAACTTCCTTATAAAATGGTATTCACAATATTTATAGATATTTTTAAAGACTTAGGAACAAAAGGCACACAACTTTGGAACAAGGAGCACAAAACTTTAAACGATCTTTGAGTAAAAACGGATACATTTCAATCATAGTGTTGACAATACTGTACTATAACTTCTTCTTTCTCACTCATCTTATGGCAACCGTATTTTCTATCCTCTTTCATCATAACATCCTACGAAGTTGCATTTTACAAATATGTATAATGTATTCCCGTAATGTATGACAAATAAAATCACATTTAGTATTATTTTTGCCGAATTCCATTTTTGTATGATTTTTTTAATGTACCATGATAATGTTTTTCTTAAGCACCTGCTGACAATTTCAAGTGCAATACATTCATTCAGTCAGTCACTCATACATTTTATCACTTGTTTTTATTGTACCAACACACCGAGGGTGGTGATGGCAGTAGCAGACAGACATTTAAAATAGACAAATGTTGCAAACCCATAAGAAACAAAGAATGGTCATTGCTCATGCTACATTGCAACATATGAAATACAATAACAATAAAAGAAATTATTATAATTGCTTAAATGCATGACAACAATGAAAATCATCCCTCTGTATTGTCAACTAAAAGATTTATAAGTGGTCATGAAGTGAGAACAGCACACAGTCAAACCAAAAAATCAAGAATTCACAGAGTAACCACAACTTTTGATTTAGGTTATGCTATCCTGATTATCAATGTGCCAAATTTCTTTTAAACGAACTTGGTAAGCCAAATCCTCGCGTCAGCACATATACCTAAATACTTACAAAATTATTGCAGTTACTACATGACGGTCATTTGTGTAGTAAGTAGTAGTGGTTTTCAATTACAATTTCAGTTGTTTTTGTATACAAATCTCAAACAACTATTTTTTGTATTCGTTTTAAGAAATAAATACAAAATATTACTGCATTGTAGTAACAGTTGTTGTATGTAGTTGTTTTTAGTCTAAAAACACTTATATTTTCTAGAAATATTTAGAAAAACGGATGTGTTGAACTAGTTTGAAGTGTCAGATGCAGCAGGAATTATTACCAAAAAATTTCAACCGCTTATGACGTTTAGAAGTTTTGTTTTTGTTAATAAAAAAAATTCCGACAATTTGATTTGTTGTTTTTTTTTTTCTGTTAGTACAGTCTTTGAGTTACAGTAAAAACAACTGTCATTTGAAGTTGTTTTTACCGTTTTTTGTAGTTGTTATTCAATAGTTAAAAACATCAACAATTTTTTGTTGATTTTACCGAAAAATGTAGTAGACGCCTAAACAACAACAAATGTAGATGTTTTAACTGTCTTTTGTAGTGGAATCTACCTTCATAATATTTTTAGTGCACAGAGAAAACCGTTAAATTGTGCCAGCCGAATTTAGAGTCAACTGCATGGTTTAATTACAACAACCGAATTTTTCGGTTGCGATTACCGAAATTTGTTTGAACAAACAGAAGTTAAGTTGTTATAAACAAATTATCGCAACCGAAAATTTCGGTTGTTGTAATTAAACCATGCAGTTCACTCTAAATTCGGCTGACACAACTAAACTGTTTTCTCTGTGTGAAAGTTTTGTTGTCATTAGCATTGAATTATCCTGTCTAGAGAGCAACTGCATAGAAATTTTAAGATTTTGATTCAGATTAAGCCATAGTCTTTTCGTTCTACCTCGTCTTATTTTTGTCTTTTCAAAGCCGTGCTTCGAGTGAACCGAAACATTTTGGTCTCCTAAAATAGAAAGCAGAACAGTCACATAAAAAACGGAAACTGTCTTCGAAAGATTCTTTCCATCTGCAAGTATAGATTGACATAACCCAAATTTTTACCATGTGTTTTGCGAGATTGACAATTTTTATTAATGATGTGTCTATCTATTTTTCCACATATTTCTAGAGTAGAGCTTAATTTTGTGAAAAGCTACGGAGAAGGGAAAAAAACTTCCACAACAGCGAACTCTTGTGGAAGCTTGCCAACGCTAGCAAGTCCGCTTTTTCGTTTCCTCCAAAGAACTTGTAGTTCTCTGTGGTAGCGGCTGACTAACTTGGAATTGATTGGATGCAGTTTAATAAGCCAATATTGCTGTGGAATATTGGCCATATTATATTATCCCAGCCATGGAAATCGCATAGATCTACGCCTAGAAAATTCTAAAAGATTTAATTTATCAACACCTACCTCTTTCTGTTTGTACGCAAATCAATTTCTGACAATTGATGCATAAAATTTATTCAAAATAGATTCAACATTTCATTGAATGTTAAGTACGCCTTTATAAGGAGCCCATTTAAGCGGCACTTCGAACAGGAAATATTGGATCAAAAGAATTTCTTGTGAAAGAAAATGCTTAGGCATATAACTCCAACACATATGGTGCCACGGGAACTTACTATTCAAGATTGTGTCTGATTCAACACACAAATTCGTGTTGCAAAGTGATGTTAAAAGCGCCAGAAATGTCAAATTCCTTTTCCAAGAGAAAAACATTCCTTCTTCTTACCTGATGTGCCCTTTCTTCAGGCATGTTAGTTACCAAATAGAATTGTTGGTTAAAAGAGAAGACCTTTGCAGAAAGTTTATTCCTCAAATGAATAGTTCGACTTCTAAAATAATTTTCTCTGTATACGTCCTGGGTTCAATCAGAAACAAAGGTTTACTCTTAAACTACCCAAATTTCTTTAGATATTCTGTTTTAAGTCAACGAGGCATCATTTTGGTATTCCAGGTCACCGGAGTCACGCAAATGCTAGAGGATGATCTTCTTCAGACCTGAACATTCACTCAACAATTTTTACACTGACTTCTCCTCCCTCAACTCACCACAACCCCTAAAATAAACCCATAGGCACGGCCGTTAGGCCAATTAAAGAATGTTCTGTCAGTCCTCCCAATAATTGGCTAACCCCACCGACTCAAACCATTCATTGCACACTCATCAGCCAATTCGTTAAGTGTGCAATGAACACTACTCTGTCTAGGGGACTAGATTAGCATGACTGTGTGTAGTCGGATTTGGAAAACAATTCTTAACGATATCCGCGTTCACAGTGTGGGACTCTAAAGCTTTCAGAACTGTCACAAGTATGCAAGTCCCTTTTTATTACTATCTGCGTGGCTTTATTACAAATGTCTAGAATATACTGCACTTTTCTGGAAGTCTCAATGAGACCATGAGTTTAAGACGTTCAGAGTATACACCCGAACCCGTAACTATCTTAATCTTTGATGCGCATAGTTTGCTGCCTAGTTTTGCCTAGTCGGTATTTGAAGTTCAAAGGTTTGGTCAATGTTCATACACGTTAAAATGTTGCGGTTTTCTGAAAATAGAAAACACAGCCATAGGTACATAGGACAACTTTAATTTCATAGCCCGTCTATGGGTCAATATACAACATAAGGTGTGTAGTACATCAAAGCCAATATTCTTCGCTTAACCCAAATCGGCCCAGAATTAGTGTGTCATTAATATTTTTCAACCTCTACAAGGATTGGGACATCTTTGAAGGCAAATATAATATATGTTGCTGTCATCTGCAAAGGGGTTGAAAGTTTGACTAAGAAGATCAATTATACAACTAAGAAAAATAATAGAAAAAGCTTAAGAGAAATCATTACTGGCACCGATCTTAGAAATTTTCTCAGCAAAAACCTCAGGTTAGATACATATAACCGCTCAGCGTGCTTTCCCATAAGGCAGTGTCCGGTAATTACAAGATAAGGCCAAATTTGTCATGTAGCCTCACACTCCCATCCATGTGCTGATCACTGATTAGTCTCCGTCCCAGAACAAAGCCGTAGATATTGCTTGGAAGTTTGTAGAGACATTTCAATTCCGATTGAACTTCTAAGGTAGTTTCCAGTCCTGCAAGCTCATTGGCTTTGCAATTCTCTGGAAAGTCTCTGTGCCCTGGAACCCATATGAGTCGTATGTCAAACTTCTTGACCATCTCATTTTAAGACGTGCGGCATTTAAGTTCAGATCTTGTTTTCAGAAACATTGACTCCAAGGACTTGACCGTGGCTTGACTATCAGAATAGATGTTGACTGCAGTTGTAGACAATACATTGCAACTCAACCAGTCCGCAACCCCCTTTATTGCCAGCATGTCTGTCTGGTAAGCACTGCAATAATCTTCGAGCCAGGCTCTACCCAAGCTCCTCCGAATATAATCCAAAGCCCACTTGTTTGTGCACCTTCGATCCATCTGTGTAAAAATTTATGGTGGCTCCCCACTACCCGAAATTCCCCTCATCCAAGACTCCCTGTATGGTATCCTAGTTGTAAAGTGACGCTTAAAAAGGCTCATAGAGGGAGCACAGTCCACATTTTGTGGTATTGTTATCTTCTTCAAGATCGCGGCGCTATGGCCACAATCGCTGCTCCTCCACTGCACCGTACTATTAAGTCGAATTGCCGACGTATCCGTATACTGCCTACTCAATAGGTCCAATTGTATCAGTTGAAGGAGGATTTCTAATGCAGTACGAAGTATTCTCTGTACCTTGGTATTCTCTGTACCATCGTGATAAAGACACAGTTCCCTTTTATCTCTAACGCAGGCCACCAGACAATGATTCCGTACAGCAGAATTGGACGCACCATTGCTGTATAAATCCAATGAACGACTTTGGGGCTAACACCCCATTGTTTTCCAATTGCCGTTTTACAGGAATAAAAAAAAATCGTTGCTTTTCTCACCCGTTCCTCAATATTACGCCTGAAATTCAACTTCCTATCTAGATTTACTCCGAGAAAATGGGCTCCCTCTGAGAAGGCGATTTCAGTGCCGTCCAGAGAAATAGGATTAATAGCAGGAATCTATTTTCTTCTTCTTGTAAACAAGACAAGCTCTGTTTTACTTGGATTAACTCCCATACCACAGTCTTTTGCCCATTTCGACAGATCTTTCAGAGAACCCTGCAAAATGACCCTCATTGTTGGTAGATGCTTTCCCTTTACCGCTATCGCGACATCGTCAGCATATGCAACAACATGACAACCACGTGCTTTTAGAGATAACTGCATTGAATTCAGTGCCAGGTGCCAAAGACAAATTGACAAATTGAGATATGACAGACGCTCCAATTCAGACGTTATTCGTTTATTGGAAAGTAGGTTTTCCACCATTCAAACGATCCTGCGCTTTACTTCTAGACCAGACAATGCCACAATTATCAAGTGTGGGATGACATTATTAAAAGCATCCTCTATATCAATAAACTCCTTTACCGAAAGCGATCTCTCGATGGTACCAACTAGCTCTTGAAGAGCTATTTCCGATGATCTACCCTTGCTGTACGCATGATGTCTTGTCAAAAGAAACCTCTGGTCAATCAGTCTACGCAAATATTCGTGTCGTTGTCTTTAACAAAAATGAAGGCAGACTAATTGGTTTAAAATCCTTTGGAGCTGTGTGGGAATTTTTTCCAGCCTTCGGGATAAAGACGACTATGATATCCCTCTCTTTTAAAGGAATATACGACCAGTTAATGCATTCTGTGTATAGATTATACAGCCAAGGGGCTATATAGTCCGATACTTGCTGCATCTCAGCCGGTATTATACTATAAGGTCCAGGGGATTTATAGGGCCTGAAGATTTTTTTAGCGTATTTAGTGGAATTTAATTAATGCACCACTAAAATTCAAACATTTTATTAATCTTTAAATTACAAAATTTATAATCCTTTAATTTTTCTTTAGGCTTACATAAAATAAAATCATTATAATGATGGGAACAATTTTGAAAACTTAAAACGTTTTCAAAGTAAATATTTGCAATTTATTTAATAATAACAACAATAAAACTCCGCTTTTCATTACGACAAACCAACTGGAAAAAAATAACATACATAAATGAAAACACCAACAACAAACAAATGTCAGAATCATAGAATTTTCACAATGTGTCTTCCACATCCGAACTCACACAAACAAACAATGAACCAACACCACAAAATAATAATAATGAGAAAAGCAAATAATTGTTAAAAGGCAAACGGAACTACAACATGTTTAGAAAGGCATATGCGACTTATAACACCCGGAATACAAAGGCAGGAGCAATGAAAAAGGAAACTACTATTTAACTGCTCAATTTTCAGGCAAAATGCCACAATACAATTTCTGATCTTAATTTGTGTGGCGTACAAATACAAATAATACAGGAGAAGGCCAATGACTGTTGATAACAGTGTGTGCCAAAACAGAATAAAGGGGTTGAAAAATCCATTTCAATTGATATGTTTGGTGTGGTGTTCCTTAACATAGAGTACGTTCACTTCGATTTTTAACAAATTACTCCACAGGGAATTATGATGCTGTTTAATATTTTTTTTTTGTTTGTAAGTATGTGGGTCTGAGTCTGGTGGTGGTTTTCCAAATACACTTGATCTTTTTGCGTATAAATTTTTTTATACAGTTGTATTGGTACTTAGACACACAGCATGACATTTTTTTGTTCTATAAAGTAGTGGCAATTGAAAAACCTCTGGTTCTATTAACTCATCTAAACAATTGAAACATTGCGCAGATGATTATTTTGTTATTGTTATTATTATGAATATTATTGTATGTAGTGTTTAAAAGGATACTCAACAATCAGAGAGCCCAGTTGGCCCACCAGCACAACCCTTACGATAATGTTCGCCTTAAAACAAAACTGTTTTCATAATTATTGTTTATAAAGACAATTGATAATGCGCAACCGAAAATTATTATTGCGGTTTTAAGTGATAATTGTTTAATTATACTTTTGAAGTTCTTTGTTTTGTCCTTTCGTAGATTTTCGAACTTGAAAAAGAACAGTTTTTCTAGGTGTGCTGACGTCAAGCGTTATCAGATACTTCAAACGCAGTTTTTTTGGATGGGTGTCTACTATTTTATCAAAGTCACTCGATGGCCATAACCCTCTTTGTGATTCCCCTGATTATATTTTCCCTTCTTCTCCTATGTTAAAAAGCAACAAGTGCTGCACTGACTTATACTCCACTTCTCCACAACCCTTACAATAATCCCTGTTAGTTATTTCCATACTTAAGGATATTTGGCCGATTACACTGTACGACACCATTTTGCACCCATGATCGGGACCAACAATTCTGAAAGATACCGGTGTCTCCCAGTTTTTCCAGATCAATTATTTTTCGCGTTTTTTAAGCAAATCCATATTTTGTATATATCTGAGTTTTAATAACTTCGGCGGTAAGGATTACGCGCGCAACAGTTAATAGTGATGGCTTAAATTTAGCTGAAATACTTGGAAGTAGTGTCAGATAAAACGTAGAGTGATTGACCCGAGGTTGCTTTCGACAAAGCAACATGCATACAGCAAGGGAATATCAACGGAAACAGCTCTTCATGAGCTCGTTGGTACAATCGAGAGATCGCTTTCGGTAAAGGAGTACACTATGGTGGCCTTTCTTGATATAGAGGTGGCTTTTAATAATGTCACCCCAGACTCGATAATTTTGGCATTGTCTGGTCTGGGAGTAAAGCGCGAGATCGTTTTGACGGTGGAAAACCTACTTGCCAATAGACGTTTAACGTCTGAATTTGGAGCGCCCGTTATTTCTCGATTTGTCAATAGGGGCACACCACAAGGAGGTGTTCTTTCACCGCTTCTTTGGAACCTGGCACTGAATTCAATGCTGCTATCTCTAGAAGCACATGGTTGTCATGTTATCGCATATGCTGACGATATCTCGATAGCGGTAAAGGGGAAGCATCTGCCAACACTGAGGGACATGAAGTTGAATTTCAGGCGTAATATTGAGGAACGGGTGTGAAAAGCAACGATTGCTTTATATTCCTGTAAAAGGGCCATTGGAAAACGATGGGATTTTAGCCCTCAAGTCGTTCATTGGATCTATACAGCAGTCGTGCGTGCAATTTTTCTGTATAGAATCATTGTCTGGTGGCCTGCTTTAGAAACAAAAGCGAACTGTGTCTTTTTCAGGAAGGTACATTAGAAATCCTCCTTCCCCTGATACCACTGGACATATTGGGTAGGCAGTATGCGGCCACCTTTGAGCATCTTTGAGTGCCACTATGATACCATCCAGAGAGTCTTGGATGGCGGACACTCCGGGTAGTGGAGCCACCATAAACTTTTACACAGACGGATTGAGGCTGCACGAACAGGTGGGCTTTGGAGTCTATTCGGAAGAGCTTGGATTGAGCATGGCTCGAAAATTGCCAGATCATTGCAGTGTTTACCAGGCAGAGATGCTGGCAATAAAGGAAGTGACTGACTGGTTGAGCTGCAATGTCTTGTCTACAACCGCAGTCAACATCTATACTGACAGTCAAGCCGCGGTCAAGTCCCTGGATTCAATGTTTCTGAAAACGAGATCTGCCCTTAACTGCGGCACGTCTTTAAATTAGATGGCCAAGCAGTTTAATATACGACTCATATAGGTTCCAGGGCACAGAGACATTCCAGGGAATTGCAAAGCCGATGAGCTTGCAAGACTAGGAACTTCCTTACAGGTTCCAACAGAATTGGAATGTGTTGGTATGCCTCTAGAAACTTTGAAGCAAAACCTACGGCTTTGTTTCGTGACGGAGACTAATCAAATATGGGCAAAAGGATGGACGTGTGAGACAACACGACTTATTTGGCCTTCTCTTAATCAGGGGCGCACAAGTATGCTGATATCGCTTCCAAGAGGAGATATTATGACCGTGGTTGCTATAATTACCGGAAACTGTATTATAGGGAAGCACGCATAGTGATTAAATGTGCCGTCAAATTACTTTTGCCGGAGTTGCATGGATGCATGGAGTTCGAAACTATCAAACACTTCATCTGCCACTGTCCGGCACTTTCTGGTCAAAGACTTGCTTCACTGGGATCTAGGGAGCTGCACGATCTTTCTGATTTGTCGAATGACAATATTCAATATCTTAGGAGTTTCATAAGGTGCTCAAATTAATTTAACGGCAGGGACAAGTAGAAGAACCCACCCCATCGCAGTCTTGTGGTATCACAAATGACCTCAGAGTCTATGTGTGCTGATGTAAACTGTCAGCAGCAACTAAAAAGCTAAAATCAGATATTCTCCGGAGACTTCTAGACAGATTTATCGGATGTAAAATTCAATAGAGCTCCCATTGCACAGAGGTAAAAGCCGGCCAAAACTAAAAAAAAAATTTTTTTCTTTTTTTCCAAATTGATGCCAAATGAGAGCTAACACTTCAAAACATGCGATTACAAAGTTTTGTGCCAATCCCTTGACTAGTTAAGGTATTATAACGAAGCGAAGTTGAGTAATTGTATTTATTATTTTTTAAATTTAAAAGTTGTGATTTGCAACTTTGAAATCCAAGTAGGCTGTAAACTTAAAAAATAATAATTTTTGTCTTGAAATTGATATATTTTGAAAACTTAGCATTATGTTTACATGTCATATGCATTTCGGTAATTTTGAGTGCGTGGATCAATTTAAACAGTGGTGGTGAAAATAAATCTTTTTTTTCGCGAAATTGGTTTATTATTATATTCTTAACCTACCTACAACATTTTATAAGTTTACATAAAAAATTAAAGAAGTTATAGGGTTTTGGCCGGAATTTATCACTGTGCATTGGTGTAACGGCAGGGACTAATGGAGTAACACGAGGGACCTCAGAGTTTATATGTGTAAAACCGTAGTATCCACTTAAAACCAATGCACTGACGACTTTATGTTACCTTTATAAGTAATCGAAAAATATTTTTAGTTTTGTCAATTTATCTCTCATTCCATCAATATTCGTCATTAAATGTTCAGTAAAATATAATTTGGAAAGCAGTCTAGTTTTTTTTTTTTTTTGTATTTAACAAACAAAAACTTTTCTTAAATAGTCTCCACTTAAATCATATGTCTTGGATTCACCTGACTGATTTATACCCCTAAGGATACTTTTAGATAAATTATTGCCGTAAATCACGTAAATATCATAAACCTCCCAAGGAAAGTAACATGGCATTTCAACTGCATCAATAACAGACATAAACAACCATAAAAGAACCAAAAAAAAAAAAACGACGAAAAAACAAACAAAATATAATAGAAATTAACAAATAAATTCGTCTCCAAAGTACCACAAGATATATGAGACACAGAATTTGTTGTGAACCTGTTTATTAGCTTCCTAATGTATGACAATGATTACGAGCATAAGTACCAGCAGCCTAAAGAAGGGGATAGATGTACGTAAATTGTGGAAATAACATTTTGCATTTCCTAAGGGATTTACTTAAAACACAATGGTCTTCAGTTAGTCAGTTAGTCAGACAGACAGAGAGAAAGGCCGACAATGAGCCACCAACTTAGCCAAACCAAGTCACTTTAAGTGTACAATACAGTTCATACGCTAAACAAATGTGACCTCTATTACACTCGTACATTTGAATCACTTGTCTATTTGTTAATGGCAGAATCTCACAAATAAAATTTTTAGCAGTTTATATTATTGTGAGGCAACACAACAGATTCAGTATGATAGAGATTTAAAAGAACTTATTCTTATTGCATATTTTAATTTAAATTTGGTGGCGATGAGGTCGGCTGAGGTCTTTGTCATTAATATATAAACTAATTCTTTTATCATTTTATGGTTTAACGACATTTAAATGCCAAATCTTTAAATCTTCAAACTCATTCGTCATACCTCTTGTAATAGCTGCTCAGTTCAAAGAAGAACTGTCTAACAATTATTTGACTGTCTACTTGTTCCCAGGCCAAAGGACTTTTACGTTAATGAAAGGTCAGACGAATCAGTTCGGGTGCGACCTGCTCTGGATACACTTGACCACGGTGTCTATCGCTTCTCCACTCTAAACCTCAAAAGTGATTCTTTTGTATACTTTCGGAACCTGGATTTTTGCCAACAGTCAAACGATACTTATGACATTGAACTCAATCCTCATACCTTCTTTTCTACATTATTTACAGATGTAATTCGAAAAAGATCAAATGTAATTCGAAGATTCTACTTGTAATTCGGAGATTCCATTTGTAATTCGAAAATTCCATTTGTAATTCGAAGTTTCTTCTTGTAATTCGAAAATTCTACTTGTAATTCGAAGATTCTATTTGCAATTTGAAGATTCCAATTGTAATTCGAATTACAAATAGAATCTTCGAAGTAGAAACAGAATCCTCGAATTAAAAGTAGAAAATTCGAATTACAAATGGAGTTTTAGAATTACAAATGGAATCTTCGAATTACAAGTAGAATCTTGGAATTGCAATTTATCTTTTAAGAATTACATCTGTAAATGGTGCAATTGGGCAATACAAGAAAGAACGGTTAAAGTCTGTTCGACTAAACGCAATTGCTCCAGTATGGGACCCTCCTCAAACAAATTTTTACGATACGAATGAGTATCCGAACTTGAATTATGGAGTGATTCCTCATGATAACTTTTGTTCAAAAATACATCTGTTTATGTTGTAAAAAAAGCCGAGTATTGTACGACTTATTCCGACTAAAACAGTATCTTAAAGCATAAATTGGGTATGACTAGGTCTTGGCTAAAACCCCAGTACTACTGACATATTAAGGGAAAAATTTTCAAATATGTTCGTTGCGTCCATAAAAAATTTGATGGACTGCCTACTAACAGGAATAGTTCTATTCAACGATTTCATAGAGACAATGAAATTGTATATTGAAAATGGTTACTCGAAATCAGGACTACAACATGCTGAATTTGTCTGAGAACAATATCAGCTCTTAACTGCCGCGCGTCTTTGAGATGGCCAAGCAGTTTGACATACGACTCATATTGGTGCCAGGTAGGGTTGCCAGATACTAGAAGCCCAATAACTGGACAAAGGAACATTTTTAACAGGATTTGGAAAAAAAAACTGGATCCACACATATTTTTTTGTTAAAAATGTAATATAGTAGCATATTATATTTTTTTTATTTTAGACATCTTTTCAAATAAAACATCAACTAAATGGCCGTCTCTATAGTCCACTGCAAAATTTGGCTTTTTTAAGCATTTCCATTACTTTTTCGAGCATCTCGAAATTTTGATATTGAGCTCGTCCAAGGTCTGAGGATTGTTGGCGTAGATTTTTCTTTTCAAATAACCCCAAAAAAATATGTCTGGAGTGGTCAAATCTGTAAATCTAGGTGCCCAGTTAAATTTCCCTGGACGTGCGATATAAAAAAACGCGCGACATTGACTGCCCCTCGTTTGCAGATTTGATCCCTCCAGACTTGTTATTTTGGGGTTATTTGAAAATCAAAGTGTACGAAATAATGCTCAGATCATCGATAAGCTCAAGGAAAAAATTCGTATCGAAATCAACGCTAGACTCGAGGTGTTCAAAAAAGTAAAGAAAAAAGGAGTGAAAATGCGGCAAAAAGAAAGATCACATTTTGCCGTAGCCAAAAGAGACATGTATGTTTTATTGAAGATTTTTTTAAAAAGTAGTCCAAAAACACGTTAAATATATTTAATGAAAAAAAAAATTAAAATTCTTTTTTAACGGGACCAGATCCAAAATAACTGGAAAATTCAGGCCATTCCAGGCTGTCTGGCAACCCTAGTCCCAGGGCACAGACAGATTCCATTTATCGCAAAGACTATGAGCTTGCAAGACTGGGAACTAACTTACAGGTTCCAGCAGAATTGGAATGTGCTGGTACGCCTCTTAGAAACTTGCAAGCAATATCTATGGCATTATTTCGCAACAGAGACTAATCAGAGATGGGCACATGTATGGACATGTGAAAGTACACGACAGATTTGGCCTTCTCTTTATCGGAAGCGCGCAAGTGAGCTGATATCACTTCCAAGAAAAGAGATTTCGATGGTGGTTGCTGTAATTACCGGATAACTGTCTTATAGGAAAGCACGCAGAGCGGCTAAATGTGCCGTCAAATGACTTTAGCATGAGTTGCATGGATGAGAAGGAGTTGAAAACCATCGAACACTTTACCTGTCATTGTCCGACTCTTTCTGGTCAAAGACTTGCTTCACTGGGATCTCGAGAGCTAAACGATCTTTCTGATTTGTCAAATGTCAAAGTTCAATATCATATCATTTTCGTAAGGATCTCAAATTGATTTGACGATAGGGACTAGAAGGAGAGTTACTGTACCGTGGTATTACAGAGAGTCTATATGTGCTGAAGTATAAAGACAGCAGATACTTTTGCTGAATGGTTACGGTAGTTCACAAGACTATGTCTCCATATCTGATTTTGGAAATTCATCGTTATGCCTTGGTTTTATAATCTTACCTCAACGAAAATGTAGCAAAACTCGCATACTGGTCCATTTTGGCGCCTTTGAATCGTTTGCTAAGTAGTGCGTTGAGGCTCATGAATGAAATTAGGGTATACAATTTTGTTGGCTTATTAGAGCAGCGTCAAAAGATGAATTGTCTGATGTTTATTTACAACCCAGGACTTGATATAGATCGTATGAGAGGTTGACGACCAATGATCACTTTACACGTTTCATATATAAGCAGAGAGACGATTTAAAAAAATCGTTCTTGAGAGGAACTTTAAGTACTTTCTACAACACATAAGTACAACATAGTGGATTTAAGCCAAATGTCCATAAACACGTCTTCTTGATTTGTGGTTAGTTGAAGAGGTAGCTCGCTTTTTGCGGGCAGACAATATAGTAATAAGAGACTTTGTTTAGCACTTTGGATAGTTCCCAGAGTGTTTTCATCAGACACCACTGTAGAAACATCGTAAGAATCCCCTGTGTTCTTTTAACACATACTAAAGTAATCGCGGACAGTCAAACAAGTTTGGGTAGAATATGGTTCAAAATAACCTGAGGCAATTAGGTTTGCCCTGAGCAGCTTGGGGGTGGATAATACCATAACAAGATTTATCACGAACCTGCTCGGACATAGGATTATTAGAGTTGACTTGTTTGGTCATTAGAGCCAGGTCTGCGGTACGTTGAACTCCGCAAGGAATAGTTGTATCACCGCCTTTGTGGAGCTTTACCATTAATATACTAGTCGTCAAATTAGAGGACATGGGGGCTAAGACGGTCGGTCACGCTCACGACGTTGAAGTATCCGTAGAATGTCTAGGGATACTTTCTAAACATCTGTAATTCTATCTTGGACTTCTATTTAAATGGCGTTAAGACAGCGGTCTAGAGGTAATTGCAGGTAAAATAATAGGATCAAGATTCTCACGTTCAGCCCTCAGAGATTAGGCGGTATTCCTCTCACGGTGTCCGACAGTGCTAAGTATCTAAAAATCATTCTAGACAAAAAGCTACTATGGAACAAGGACACTCAGACCGGAGTAACAAAGGCAAATACTGACACCTATTGAAGTAGTAAGGCCGTTGAAACAACTGGGGTCTTACCACTCGGAATGTCAATTGTCTATTCAACACGGTCGTCAGGCTCACACTTATAGATGCAGTGTTCGTCTGGTGGTTGGCGATGGATAAGGCCACTCATCAGAAGGCATTTAATAGGATCCTTAGTCTGGCGCTCTTCGTAGCTCTCCGACCAAAGGTCTACTAGCCATGCCGCGATAATGGATATAAAACTGGCTGCGAATTGGATAGGTTGCCAACGGATATCGTTCAGGGATATCTGTGTTTTTACCGACTACCAAGCGGCTATTAAATCCCTAGAGGGTGGGACTACCACATCTAGAATTGTCCATGAATGACGGCCGCCTCTAAAAGAGATGGCGAGACATTCGAATGTATCACTCATCTGGGTGCCAGGACATATGCTTATAAATGGTAACTGTGTTGCCGATGAATTAGTCAGGCAAGGGACGTCTTCGCACTTTCTATGCCAAATCTTTACGAACTCGTGGATTTGTGCAAAAAAATCCCAAATATCTCTAACATTTTTAATAAATAACGCGAACCCCGGGATTCCGAAATGTGTATCGCAAAAATTTTGCTTCGATCCCGAATCTCGGGATTCAGAAAAACCAATCCTGATTAAAAACCCCAGTTGGTAGATATTTTCCCAGTTTCCTTAGGCTATGTCTCAAAAACTAGAGCTGACCGAAAAAAAATGGATGCCAGATTTCCAAATCAGTTTATACATTTTTTAGTTTCGCACAGAGATGGAAAGGGAGTTTACAGTTCATTCTTTTTAACGAAACTTAACTTAAGAATACATTAATTTTAAATCTGCAATACATCATGTAATAAAAAGTAGTACTGTTCACAATATTATCTACTATTAAATTACTTATGAACAGAAAAAAAATGTATGAAGTTAAAGTTGGCACCCCATACCAATTCGCTATTTCATTTTAACATACATTCATCTCTCTTCTTTTAAGGTCGGGCACGTCTCAACTTTCATTACAGTCTGAGTTCTGAGTAGTGCGATATCACATGCATAGTGTAGCATTTGTTACTTTTCACAATTTACTCTGTTAATTTGTTTTATGTTGCAAAAAACGAAACCAAAGAAAAAACAGGCCTGCCAGTCTAAAATCTCCATATAAATTCCCTTATTCCATGTGTTATGGATGGTTATGGATTTCTTAAGTCTCTGTATTACACTGCTTGGATTTCAATTGATGCTGACATTTGTACAGATACGAAAAAAAAATAAATCACATTTGCGCATTGCGAACAATCAGTTTATGTTCTTTTTGTTAATTTTTTTTTTTTCTTTTTTGTAATAGAATTCTGAAGATTTTTATTAAAGTGGAAAATGTACTTTATATTTAGTAACTTCTGAGTTGTTGTAATATGAAGCTGGTTAATTTTTATTATTGTTTATCAGAATCGTCATCAGCAGTAGTGAAATATGAATCATGAAATGCGATTTGTGGTTTTTGTTTTATTGTATTTGCTCTTTCTTTAAAGGCAGGGTGTGGTAAGTTTTTTTTTTTTTAAATCAAGTGTCAAATCTTGTTAAAACTGAAATGATTTCCATTTTAAAATTTAATTTTTCAATATATGATGACCATTTTTGTAAAAAAACAAATAGTATTTAATTGCAGGGCAGACCTAGAATAATAACATAGTGACACAATATTATTGGACATGTGGGTTTCTGCGTCTAAACTTAAGCTCGAAATTGCGTTAGCTATAACCGGTATGAATTTCGCTGCAATCGGTCCAGTACCTACTTACTGAATAGCAAAATTATTAAAAATAAACCACTGTGCACCGTTGCGTATGATTCTTATTTAAAGGCAACTACAAAATTAATCATACTCCACTTTTACAGTTTTCGAGGCAATTACACAGTGCAACAACCAAAATGGGAATGGTTTGAAAACAAAAGCAAATGAAAGCTGACATATTCCATAACAAAACCATCAAGGTGTTTTTAGTTCAGCGCTAGTTTTTGCTGAAAATGGATTGAAGTTTTGATACACTCTTATGTGATGAAAAAACCCATTTTTTCTAGTTTTTTGAAAAATATTGGTATACGGTATTTTTTGTTAAATTTTTTGATTAATAATATGAAAATGGTAACAAATTTCCTTTCCAAAAAGGTTTAAAAAATTTAAATCGGATAAAAAATAAGCATTTTACGCATACATGCCCCAGACCATTGCATGGTTTTTAAAGCCAAAATTTGAAAATTTGTAAAATTTTTAGGCAAGAAAATAAAAAAAAAAAAATTTTACTTGATAATGTTCTTAAATACATGTTATAGATAAAAACTAACAAATATGGTAGTCTAGCTTTTTTTAATTTGGCGTGGGTAGTGACATAATTTCCGCGGATTTCAAAGAAAATTTAGCAAATAATGAAAAAAAAATTCTGTATTGTACTATACCAAGTGTAAAACATAAATTCTGTAAATTTTAAGAGAAAAAGGGCATCTTTAACCCCTTTTCATCGAGGTGAAATGACAAATTTGGGACATTACATATTTCTATAATACAAGATACAGATTTCTCAAAAGTTACAGAATTTACATTTTACGCTTCGTTCCGTACAATAAAGAAAAAATGTTCCCATATTTGCTAAATTATTGTGAAAAAACGCATTTTAGTTGGAATCCGCGGAAATTTTATCACTACCGGCGAAAAATAAAAAAAAAAGCTTGACTACCATATCTGCTATTTTTAATCGTTAACACGTTTTCAATATGATCATAAAGTAAAATTTATTTTTTTGCCTAAAAATTTTGAAAATTTTGAAATTCTGGCCTTAAAAACCATACAATGGTCTGGGGCATGTATGCTTTAAATGCTTGTTTTTTATCCGATTTTAATTTTATTAGTGTTTTTGGAAAGGTAATGTAATACCATTTTCATATTGTTTTACAAAAAAATTAACAAAAAATAACAAATATCAATATCTTTCCAAAAACTAGAAAAAAAGGGTTTTTCTTTCATAGAAGAATGTCCCAAAACTTCAATCCATTTTCGGCACGAGTTATTTTTAGCCGATTGTCCCCAAATTTTAGCTCACTCATTTTTAGATACTAAAGAACAATTTAGGACCCTACCAGGTATAAAAACGTGATTTTCGTTTTTAAGGACACCTCATATTGTTTTGTATGTAAGCTTTTGCATTGGAACTCAACGAGAAAAATTTGACTACGACCACGTTGTGCTCTATAACTTTGGAACCAAATGAGTGTCCACCATAATTTTTGGATGGAAATGTAGGGGAAGCCCTAGTTATTAACATATATATTTTTTTAGAATTTTAAAAAATACAGATTTTGAGATATGGGTCTTAGAACATTTAACTTAAAAAAATTAACTTTGTCCTTTTAATACAAAAACAATTTTAGAACACCATTTTAAAGGTAATATTCTCACCTTTAAAATGGTACCAATATGAAAATTTTATGTTGTATACTTTAAAAGTTATGAGCGACTTTGTATGGTCACTTTTTTGAAATTTTAACGGTTTTGCCAATTTTCAAGACGTCATATTTCGAAAACCGAAAGGTGTTGGGGTCGGAAGTTTAATGATTTTATGCACACTACAATATTTTTGGTGAATTTCATTATAATCGGAGATGACAAATCCGAATGCTGTGCGGTTTGACCTGGATTTGCCCAATAGGAGCACTATCAGTGAAAAACATTTATTATATTCACAAATATAGGGGTCAATATAACAATTCGTTTTTTTCTGTAAAAGTCTACACTCAAAATATTTTGTAGGTAAAAACAAATGAAAAACACATTTAAAACGTTTTTATCAAAGGAGATATGTTTTGATATAATTATTTTTTTACACGGGACCCTTTACCAAGGTAGATTTATACAAGGTAAGATCCAATAACCTCAATTTTCCTCCATAGTAAGTTTTTTTTAACAAATTTGAAAACAATAATATTTACGAATTTTCAAAACGAAATAAAAATATTTTGTTCGGCATAAATGACTTGAGTTTACACTACACTTTTTATGCTTAAAAATATTTTAATTTTTGTCGTGGAAAATGAAAGAATTTCGTTTGAATTTGAATACTTTTTTATAATTTAGTTGTTTCCTAAAATTGTAGAGTCTTAAAAAGAGTTTAAATTAGTTAATGTGTGCACTGAACATTTAAGTCGTTTTTGTCGACTTAAATGATTTTGAAAGAAAATTGTTTTCATTTACGTCACTAAAATATTACCTTACTAGCTGGCCCGGTCCGCGTTGCTGGCCCAAATATAAGATCAGTGTTATATTTCATCTCGCTTCCAATATATAGCCCTGCAAAAAATGTAATGAAAATTGTGGGAATAGTTTTTAAGGACCCGATTTGGCAGATAATTCTTCAAATTATATTTTAAGAACAAAAAAAAATAAACATGTCTTCGACTTTGCGACCTGTACAAATTTAAAACTTCTTTAGTATCATTATGAACAACACAACAATGAATTACGCATATCCTTCGTTCTTACTGTGAGCTATCGTCTTGAGTTCAAACAACCCTTTACAGTTTTCCCGAATTTTCCATTTTTTTCGGGACACTTTTCTCATTTATATTTCCTTAAAAGCCTAATTAGAACTATTATTAACATAAAAAATTCGGTCCGGTCATTAGTAGTCGACTTATTTAGACAAAAGTTGGCGTTAAAATTTGTGTGGTAAGTTAAACTTGATTTGGACCAAGTTTATGCGGAATCTATTAAGAAATATTTTTTTTAATAGATCGAGTTGGAGTAAAAATTAATTTTAGATATATCAAAAAAAAGTTGGCGAGGAGAATTTTTCTTTCCGACCAATTATATGGACTACAACGAACATTTGAAACAAAAAAATAGCCAAATCGGTCCAGGCGTTCTCAAGTGTTGCAAATTTTAAGGTTATCCGTAAAATCCTTACTTGGGCTATAATGATCATTAAAGAAAAAAATTATCAAATCAGATCATTCGCTCTCCGATCTTAGGTTTATTGAAAAAAGTGGGAGTGGACAATTTTTCTTTCCGTAAAAACCTTTGTTGTGCTATCACGAATGTCAACAAATAGCCAAATCGGACCTGTCGTTCTTCCGTTTTAGATGTATCGAAATATAAACGGGCGTGAACAATTTTTATTTCCGTTTAAACCTAGGTTGGACTATGGCGACCCGATTTTAGATATAAGTTAACGCACAAGTTTGGGAAACACCTAAAGTTGTGTTTTGACTTCTTTTGTTGTTGACCCTACGTATTTTTTTCTATTTTTATTATTAATTTCTATCATGAGAACATTGTGTTACTGAGCAATTGATTTTTTTATAATCAATTGCAGCCGTTATTTTTTTGTAAAGGAAAAGAGATGAATTAACTACTTGCAATTATTTTTGGAGTTCATTGTTGTCATGAGCTTTAGTTGAGAATTAACATTTTTGTAAACCAGTTGTGAAAAAAAAAACAATTTAAAAAAACATAAGAACTGAACAACAACTACAGAAAAGAATTTTAAAAAAACTAAAAATAAATTTTGAATAATTAAAAGTTTCACATAGTGAATAATTATTTTAAAAAAAACATTATAAAAACTTTACAAAGAGAAAAAATAATATTTAAAATAAATTTTCAAAACCAATATTTAAAATAAAATATTTAAAATAAATTTTTAAAATTTGAAAATTATTTAAATAAGAAAATTACAAAACTTTTAAAATTGAAAAAAAGTAAATTTTTGAAATAAATTTTACACACAGTGGAAAATTGTTTGAATAAGAAACTTATAAAAACTTCATAAAAACTTTTTAAATCTTTAAAGTGAAAACTAAACTATAGTTTTAAAAATTAAAACAAAAAAATAAATGTTTGAAATCAAATTCCACATAGTGGAAAATATTTTTTAAGAACAAATACTTTTCGAAATAAAATTTAATTTTGTAAATAAAATTCCACATAGTGGAATTAAATTTTTATAACCGAATTATTTGCTAAAAACAAAAATTATAAACTTATTTTATTTTTTTTCATTTTATTGAAAAAAATAAAATTATTAATAAATAAAATAAATTTAAAGTCGAACAAAAGTGTTTAAAATTAATTTATATCGAAAAAAAGAGATGTAAAAGTGGGAGTGATTAATTTGTTTTTCGAAAAAAACTAAGACGAACATTAAAAAAATAAGATGAACATTTAAAAAAAAAATATTATCCAAATCGGTCAGTTCTCAAGTTATCCGATTACCAACGAACTACATTTGATTTTTATTTATATTTTATTTTTCTATAGAGCAGTTTTTATATACAGCTGCGGTCAAAAAAATAGCACCAGAATAAAACAAAATTTTCTTCGTTGGTTTTTTTTAACAATTTAAACTTATGTCACTGAAAACGTGTCATAAGTTACTTACAAGAGTGTGCAACAATATTACATAAGAAAAGGCTAATTTGGTTTTTTATTTTATTAAAAACTTTCAGAGTTTTTAAAAAAACTTCAAAAAGACTCAGTCAAAAAAATAGCACCACAGTACTTTTTGTATTTAAATTAACTTCTTAAATTTGAAAAACGAATGGATTATGAATTCAGTATTGTTGTGATATCTTTAAATATTAAAAAAAAATTTTGTCGAGTGCTTATTGTTGACAATTACCTATGTACAACGTTATTGTACCGAATTCAAGAAATTTTGGGATCTTTAATTCGAAATTGAGTTCCAGATTTGCCAAACAGCCAGCCAAAGGGCTTCATTACAAGTTGGTTGTATTCAAGATACTCCCTTCTCTATATCTGTCCATTAACTTTCGATTTGATCTAGATCTGGGGACTGACCAGGCCATTCCATCACGTTTACATTATTGTCCAGAACCAATTTTTTGCCAATTTCCCGTCATGCTTTGGGTAAATGACGTGCTAAAAGACCTAAATTAGTGGCATTTGCTCAGAAACTTATAGTAACATTACTTTCTGGATGATATAAACGTTAAGTGTTTATCCACGATTGTCCTAGTCCAATATGTGAGCCATGGTCCAATATATGAACCCCACTCCACAGCAGTAAAATATCCTCCACACCATAAGAACCATTTTAAGATATTTTTATTTCGAATTTTGGACTGAATTCCGCGTTATAGGGTCTTCTGACATAGGTTTGTGTTCCCATGTCTCCAAATAAAACAACAATGGATTCATTTGTCCATAGAACATTGATCCACTTTTAAGCTGGTAATTCTGAGTCACTGTTAGCAAACTTCAAACGACTTGCAGCATGCTTAAGTGAGAGTAGACGCACTTTTTCGAATCTACAAGCATTAATTTTGTTGTTTTGTAATCTTTGATGAACTTTTTCGGCATTTGCAGTCCTTTTTTAGCTCTGGAGCTGCCGTAAATGGGGCCTTCTTGCATTGTCTTTACAAACACCTAACCATTAATGGTAACTGACGTCGCTTGTGACTAAGTTTTTCAAGCTCTAAAGTTAATTTTGTTGAATTTTCAATCATTTTCTAAGCGCATCCAACCAATTTTCCTGTTTCAGAATATGGTTTATGTTCAGAAATTATATTTTTACAAAAGCACGTTTTTGAGGAGTGTAATGCTTTCCACGTCCTATTTTTATGAAAATGAACATCAAATTTTGTAATGAATTAATTTTTTTATAAATAAAAACTATCTTCCTTTAATATTTAACCCTTTTATTTTAATAATTTAAACAATATTAATTTTTTTAATGAAATTTTGTCATTCGGTGCTATTTTATTGACTGCACTGATTCAGAGTTTTTTTAAAATATCGATCATTAAAAAAGAACCGTCCACAATTTTTGGAAAAAGTAAAAACATTTAAGGGGTATATACTTAGTATAAGAGTATTTCATATTTACTTTAAACGAATACACACATAATATTTTGTTTTAATTGGATGAATAGAGAGTTTGTCATTGGTGCTATTTTTTTGACCGGCACTGTACATCGAAAACATCATTCCTTAAAGTAAAAACCTTATTTGAATTAAACCAACTCGGTCCCTCCATTCAAAAGTAGGCGTAGAAATGGAAAATTGTTATTTTCAAAAAACCTTAGTTGGAATATGACGCACATTAAAAACAAAAATAGACAAATTGATTCAGCCATTCCATGATTTAAAATATATATATTGGGAAAAGTGAGCGTAAAAGTAGGCGTGGACAATTTTTCTTTCCTTACGAATCTTTGGCGGACTATAACCGTTATAGTTTTTTCGATACATAAAAAAAGTGGGCGTGGGAAATTTTACTATCCGTTAAAACCCTAGTTGAATTATGATGAAAATTTTCAACAAAAATTAGCCAAAGTGGGTGAGGTCAAGTTCTTTTTTACGTAAAAACCAAAGTTGGAATATGATTAACAATTCATTTAAAAAAATTTAGACAAATCGGTCCAGCTGTTTTCAGATTTTAGATAAATTGAAAAAGTGGGCGTAAAAGTGGGAGTGGTTGATTTTTCTTTCACTAAAAACTTATATTGGATTGCTACGAACATTTTAATACAAAAATACCCAAATCGGTGCAGCCGTTTTCCGATGTTATATAAATTGAAAAAAAGTGGGCGTAAAAGTGGGCGTGGTCAATTTTTCTTTACGTAAAAACCTAAGTTGGACTATGACGAACATTTCAAAAAAAGAATTGTGCAAATCGGTCCAGCCGTTCTCAACTTATGCGGTTACCAACGAACGACAATTGATTTTTATTTATATAGACTAGCTGGCCCGGTCCGCGTTGCTGGCCCAAATATAAGATTTCGTCTCGCTTCAAATATATAGCCCTGCAAAAAATGTAATGAATTTCTTGGCTTAGAAAAATTTGTGGGCGTGGTTTTAAAGACCCGATTACGCAGATAATCATCTTGAAATTATATTTTAGGAACTAAAAAAATTACCAAATTACACTCTTATAAATTTTTGTTGAAATTTACCCACTTTATTGTAGGTAACTGTTCTCCTACAATAAAGTGGGTAAAAATACTCAATGTGTTTAAATTTCAACATTTGCACACAAAGTGTGTACAACTAAAAAACATTTTGTGTGTAAACCAACAAGTTAACTGCTTTCAAAATTCTCTGGCAGTACACACAAAATGTGTAATTTTAGCTTATTTGTGCTCAAAAATAGATTTAAAATGTTCAAAATTGAATCTAAAATGTTTTCTTTTACATTTAAAGTGTTTGATTTTAACCTGCAAAAATTTGTATTCCTATAAAAAAGTAAAACCAAAAATGCATTTTTTATGATTTTTATAGTTTTTATTTAAGCTAAAATTAAATTTTGTATAATAGTTAAATATAATATTCGTAAATTATAATTTAAATGCAACTTTTTTTGTGTTTATAAAATTCGTAATAAAAACAAAAGATCAATAACAATACAATAAGTATATAAACGATAAAATTTGGTTAATTAAAGAACTTATTTTTTGAACATTATTAATATTTGTTTGTCCCTCAAATTTTTGGAGATGGGATAAAAAAATAAAATCCATCATCTGACAGATTTCAGCAGGATATAAAATGTTAAATGTACATAAACAAGAGCCACTTGCATATGCTGTTCTATTATATCCACCTTTTCACCAATTAGTACGTTCTTCTCATATTTTTATGAGTCTTCTGTTTTTTTAACAATTTTTTTCGTTGGACTTTTCTAATCATTAATTGTTGTCTCAAACTGCAAGTATAAAAAATTTCACATTATTTACGAGATATTTCTGATATTTAAACTATACAAGAGAATATTTTCAGAATCTGAGAAATTTCTGTATAGACAATTCTCAGAATCTGAGAAATTTTTTCTATAGAAAAATTCTCAGAATCCAAGATAATATTTCTATACAAAACATGTCAGAACCTGAGACATTTTTTCTTTAAAAAATTTCTAAGAATTTGAGATATTTTGCTATAGAAAAATTTTCAGAATCTTATATATTTTGTATAGAAAAAATTTAAGAATCTATTTTTTCTATAGCAAATATGTCAGAATCGGAGCCATTTTTTCCATAAAAAATTTCTTAAAATCTGAGATATTTTGCTATAGAAAAATATAATAATCTATGATGTTATCAGAATTTGATATATTTTTTCTATAAAAAAATGCCATGAATCTAAGATATTTTTTTATGGAAAAATTCTCAGTATCTAAGATATTTTTTTTATGTAGAAAACTTCTCAGAATCTGCGATATTATTTCTATAGAAAAATCCTCAGAATCTGAGATATTTTTTCTATAGAAAAATTCTCAGAATCTGAGATATTTTTTTTATAGAAAAATTCTCATAACCTGAAATATTTTTTCTATAGAAAATTCTCAGAATCTGAGAGATTTTATCTATTGAAAAATCCTCAGTATCAGAGATATTTTTTCTATAGAAAAATTCTCAGAATCTAAGATATTTCTTCTATAGAAAAACTCTCAGAATCTGAGATAGGTTTTTTATAGAAAAATTCTCAGAATCTGAAAAAATTTTCAAAATCTTGGAAAATTAAAAAATTTTCGGAATCTGAAATAATTTTTCTTCTGAAAAATTCTCAGAATCTTAGATATTTTGTAATAGAAAAATTTTCAGTTTCGAAGATATGTTTTTTTCTATATTAAAATTCTTAGAATCTGAGGTACTTTTTTCTATAGAAAAATTCTTGGAATCTGAGATATTCATTCTATAGAAAAATTCTAAGAATCTGACTTGTTTTTTTTTTTATAGAAAAATGTTTCAGAATCTGATATATTTTTTCTGTAGAATATTTCACTGAATTTGATTTATTTTTTTATAGAAAATTGCTCAGAATCTGATATATTTTTTCTATAAAAAATTTTTCAGAATCTGATATAAATTTTGAATCTAAAATATTTTTTCTTCAGAAAAAATCTTAAAATCTGAGATATTTTTTTATATACAAAAATTCTCAGAATGTAATAAAGTTTTTCTATAGAAAAATTCTCAGTATCTAATGAATTTTTCTATAGAAAAATTATCAGAATCTGATCTATTTTTTCTATAGACAAAACAGAAGAATCTGTGATATATATTCTATAGACAAAATATAAGAATTTGAAATATTTTTTCTATAGACAAATTCTTAAAATTTGAGATATTAATTTTATAGGAAAATTCTTAGAATCTGAGATATTGTTTCTATAGAAAAATTCTCAGAATCTGATTTGTTTTTTCTATAGAAAAATTCTTAGAATCTGATACATTTTTTCTATAGAAAATTTCTCAGAATCTGATATATTTGTTCTATAGAACATTTTACAGAATCTGATATACTTTTTCTATAGAAAATTTTTTCAGAATCTAATATATTTTTAAAATAGAAAATTTCTCCGAGTCTGATATATATATTTTTTTATAAAATATTTCTCAGAATCTGATTTTTTTTTTCTACAAAAAAATTCTTAGAATCTGAGATATTTTTTCTATAGAAAAGTTTTCAGAATCTAAAATATTTCTTATATAGAATAATTCTCAGAATCCGAAATATTTGTTCTATAGAATAATTTGCAGAATCTGAAATATTTTTTCTATAAAAAAGTTCTCAGAATCTGAAATAATTTTTCTATAGAAAAATTTTCAGAATCTGATACATTTTTTCTGCAGAAAAAAAATCTGTAAGAATCTAAAAACTTTTATTGAAATATTCCCAGAATCTGGTTAGGATTTAAAACATTTTTTTCTGTAGATAAATTCTCATAATCTGAAAAACCTTTTTCCTTATAAAAAATATTCTCAGATTCTTGTATCCAGACATTTTTGTAAAGAATAATTCAAAAGTCATTTGTGGTACTTACCTTTCTGATTTATAGTTGCAAATCTTTAAGAAAAACATGCAATTAACAGTATACTATTTTTCTTAAATATTAGGAATTTATAACAATCGGATCAGCTTCTTACAAATTTTACGTTGCATTTAAATTTTGAAACTATTGGTTAATATTTTCACTTTTTTTAACTATATTTCTTTTTATTTTATGGGTTTTTCGCGTTATTTAAGTTTAATTGCGAGCACAACAAAATTTTCTGATTATATTTTTCTTTTTATTTTGACAATTTTAAAATTGTTGAACATTACGCATTTAATGTTTAATATCAAAAATTAAACACTAAATGTTTAAAATAAACATTAAATGTGTAATTTTAAAATTTTTGTGTTTATAATTTTATAAAAATATTTATAAATTCAAAAAATACTATATAATGTGCGTAATATTCAAATTTTTGTGTGTAAACTAAAATTTTAAACACTTGGTGCTCAATTTTAGGCGTTGTGTGTTATTTTACATAAAAAATTACCCACTTTATAGTAGTATTTTTACAAGGATTTTTTAGAGTGTACGTAAATAACTTATTTAAATTTTTAGGAACTAAAAAAATTACCAGGTCTTAGACTTTGCGATCTGTACATATTTAAAACTTCTTTGGTATTATAACGAACAACACAAAAATAAATTACGCATATCCTTCGTTCTTATCGTGAGCTATTGTCTGGAGTTCAAACAAACCTTTATAGTTTTCCCGAATTTTCCATTTTCCCGGGACACTTTTCTCATTTATATTTCCTTAAAAACCTAATTGGAATTGGAACATAAAAAAATCGGTCCGGTCATTAGTAGTCGACACATTTAGACAAAAGTCGGCGTTAAAATTTGTGTGCTAATTGTAAGTTAAACTTGTACATATGTTAACAATACCCAAGGATTTAAAATCATTTTTACCAAGTTTAAGCGGAATTTATTAAGAACAATTTTTTTTAATCGAATTAGAGTAAAAATTAATTTTAGATATATCGAAAAAAGTGGACGACGATATTTTTTATTTCCGAACAATTATATGGACTATTACTAACATTAAAAAAAAAAAATAGCCAAATCGGTCCAGGCGTTCTCAAGTGTTGCAAATTTTAAGGAAAATGTTGGCTTTGAAGTGGTGGAGGACAATAATTATTTCCGTAAAATCCGTACGTATCTTATTTTTCTATAGAGCACATTTTATATATTCGAAAAAAAGAGTGGGTCGACAACTTTTCTTACCGTAAATAACTTATTTAAATTTAACCAACTCGGTCCATCCATTTAAAAGTGGGCGTAGAAATGGAAAATTGTTCTTTCCGAAAAACCTTAGTTGGACTATGACGAACACTAAAAACAAAATTAGACAAATTGATCCAGCCATTACATGATTTATAATATATATATTGGGAAAAGTGAGCGTAATTAGGCGTGGACAATTTTTCATTCCATAAAAATCGTTTGTGGACTATAACCAAATCGGTCTAGCAGATATAGTTTTTTCGATACATAGAAAAAAGTGGGCGTGGGAAATTTTACTATCCGTAAAAACCCTAGTTGAATTATGACGAACATTTTCATCAAAAATTAGCCAAAGTGTGCGTGGTCCATTTCTTTTTTCGTTAAAACAAAAGTTGGAATATGATGAAAATTCATTTAAAAAAATTTTGTCAAATCGGCCCATCCATTCTCAGATTTTAGATAAATTAGAAAAGTGGGTGTAAAAGTGGGCGTGGTCGATTTTTCTTTCGGTAAAAACTTAAATTGGATTACTACGAACATTTAAATAAAAAATTACCCAAATCGGTGCAGCCGTTTTCCGATTTTAGATAAATCAAAAAAAGTGGGCGTAAAAGTGGGCGTGGTCAATTTTTCTTTACGTAAAAACCTAAGTTGGACTATGACGAACATTTCAAAAAAAAAATTGTCCAAATCGGTCCAGCCGTTCTCAACTGATGCTGTTACCAACGAACGACAATTGATTTTTATTTATATAGAAGATATAAATCTACCTTGCCCTTTACCATAGAGTGCACTTAGAAAATTAATGCAGTTACTACATGCCGGTCATTTGTGTAGTAAGTAGTAGTTGTTGTTTTCTACTACAACTTCAGTTGTTTTAGTATGAAAAATCTCAAACAACTATTTTTTGTAATCGTTTTAAAAAATAAATGCAAAAAATTACTACATTGTAGTAACAGTTGTTTTATGTAGTTTTTTTTAGTATATTATAAAATACTTGTAATTTTCTAGAAACTTTTAAAAAAACGGATGTGGTGAACGAGTTGGAAGTGTCAGATGCAGCAGAAATTATTTCCAAATAATTTTAACCGTTTTTGACGTTTAGAAGAAAATTCAGACAATTTGAGTTGCAGTAAAAACAACTGTAATTTGAAGTAGTTTTTTCCGTTTTTTGTAGTTGTTAATCAATAGTTAAAAATAACAACAATTTTTGGTTGATTGTAAAATGTAGTGGACGCCTAAACAACAACAAATGTAGTAGTTTTAACTGTCTTTTATAGTGGAATCTACAGTTATAATTTTTTGAGTGTAGTGTAGGGTATAAAACAATTACTATGTGATATTTTAAACAGTACCTACATCGTATTTTTTTTAATAAAAAGAATTAAAATTTCAATTAAAAAGAACAATAAATCAAAAATATTATTTTTTCCATTTAAATAAATCAATAAGGCTTTATAAAACTCAACAAATTAAAATCACAAAAAAGATCTAAAATAAAATCTACAGATGTTTTCTATCATAAATTAATGGCATCAATAAAACACTTAAGATGCAATTGTAAATTAAACATAAATCCTCCCCACAACCCTACTTTATGAGAAAGGAATAGAGACTAAAAGTTATGTAGTGCTGAAACATTTTAAAAGATTTATTGATGTCTTGAGGATTTTTTTTTTTGATACAATGTCTAACATAAATAGACATTTTGTACAAAATTGCATTAATGTAAAAACAATGATAAAATAGTATGCGGAGTAAATTAGTTTTGCTGCCAAAATTTGACAACAATTTTGCATAATTTTTTATGGTGCGTTATATAAATAAATTTTTTCTAGAAAAAAACAGGGCTCAAATTACTTTTTAGACACCTGCCATCTGTGTCGCGTCTGTTTAGTCTGTAATACTGTTGTTGATTTAATGTCCGTTTACGTTTTGCAGGGCGTTTTGTAACCGTAATACCTTCCTGATTGTTGATATTTGTCTTCTTTGCTGAAGAAACTTACTGAAAATAGGAAATATTATAGAAAAACTTTTATAAGTTTAAAAATTGCCATATGAAAAATAGTAAAACCCGCATTCTTTTTGAGCATAGTGTTAGTTATATTGTGCATAGTAAGTATGTGCATCAAAAAATATTTAAATGCACATATTTGGCAAAGACAGACTAATAAAATGCATTTATTATTGTTTTTGCTGTTTTGTATTGCTCCTGTAGAGAATTGGAAAATTTGCAAAATTAATGTTTACGCATACAAATTAAAATCTGTGGATTGAACAAACAAATTGAACACAATAACAACAAGAGAGAGAAAACAAAATGAAATTCAAAATCTATGTAAAATTTTGAGCTTATTTTGTTTTTTAGACATTAGAAATACAATATTTAATTTTTTTAAAAATACATTACTATTACTTGTTTTAATTTACATATAAACAATTGATTAAAATTTGCAGGGCGTTTAGATTACACCATTTGACAAATAAATATTTTTTTAATACACTCAAAATAAAGTCTGTGTCCAATCAGCAGAAAAATCTGCTGAAAAATACCCATTTTGAGCTAAATGAGAAATCTGCTGATTTTAGCAGACACGGTTTGCTGAAAATCTGTCATGATTATTTATGTGAAATCAGCAGAGAAATCTGCCAAAACAGCAGAGAAATGTGATAAGACATTTTCGAGAATATTTTTGTTTTCAGAAAATTTGTTTTCATGACAACTTTTATATTTTTTTTAATATAAATTAAAAAAAAATGATTTTTAGTTTGTCAAATATTAGTCTCAATCGTTTTAATTGTAAAAAAAAACAAAAAAATAACACTTTGAAAAAAAAACTTAGAAAATTTTATTGAAAAAGAATGACAGCAAACTATTTATGTATAATTAAAAAATAACACCGCTCTACATTTTGAATGAAACCAAAAAAACTTTATAGGTTTTGGTTTCCCGATTCCAAAATGGTCACTCAAATTTTTCTATCACGTCACAATTTTGAAAAAATCGCGGTTAAAGTGTTAAAAATGGCCCATTTTGGCCATTTTTGAGCGCCTATAAAATAAGATCCTGACATGCGAATGACTTGATGTCAAGCTCATTCGAAAGTTCGTAATTTTCTCCTTAAGACAAAATCAAATCTTCTTGGAATTTAATTTTTTATAATGGTGAAAAAATCATTAGACACAAGTGCTTTAAATCTAATATTTACGTGTGCATTTGTATGGAAATTTGTTAACAAACAATGCGTAAATAAACTAAATATTTTAAAAATTGAAGGATTTTTGTTAATGATGTTTTTACCATTTTAGAAAATTAAATTCCAAGAACATTTTACCTTGTCTTATAGAGAAAATCACACACTTTTGAATGAGCTTGATATCAAGTCAATCGCATGTCAGGATCTTATATTATAAGCTTTCAAAAAGGGTCCAAAATGGCCTTTTTGGGCACTTTAACCGCGAATAACTCAAAATCCTAACGTGATAGACACATTTGGGTCGCGGATTTGGAATCGGCGCAACAAACACTACCTAAATCACTTACCAGAATCCAATACGCATTTTCATGTTGAACTGTGTTATTTTTTTAAAAAAAGAATTTGAAAATTTATGCAACTTTTCTTTAAAAATTCTGAAATATACCTTACGAGTAAAAACTCAAATCTTTGGGACACCTTTTTGAATTGTTTATTTATGCAGAAAACTTCTTAGAGCAATTTTGGTATACAAAATTCTCCAATTCTAAGATACATACAAATTAAAGATTTTGAATTTTTTGGAACGAAAGACTCCTTAAATTGCAGGAAATATTTTTAGTTTTTCAGTTTTTGAACAAAAAAAAAGTATAATTCCAAAACATTTTAACCATAGACAAATTTTTACTATACTTACGATTTAAAACCTTTTTCGCATAGAAAATTTTAAAATTTTGAGACATTTTTTGTACAAGAAAACTCTAAAACTCTGAGAGATTATAAAACATTTTTCGAATAGAAAAATTCTTAGATTGTGAAACATTTTTTGTATAAGTAGAAAAACTCTCAGGTTTTAAGAAAAAGTTGCTTCATTTTGAGACATTTTACTTATAGAAAATTTTCAGTTTCTGAAACATTTTTTGTCAAGAAAAATTCTTAGATTCTGAGTCATTACACAGAAAAACTCTCAGATTCTAAGACATTTATCGTATACACTCAAAATATTTTGTAGGCAAAAACAAAAGAAAAACACACTTAAAACCAGTGAATAAACAATTGAAAACCATCCCAGTAATTATTCATTTGTTTTAAAAACATCAACATTTATTTTTTACTGTTGGCAAAATTTTCTAAAATAAATAACACTAAACATTAAAAAATTACGGTTTTTTCATTCTTTTTTACCAACAAATTCGAAAAAAATAACCTACGAAAACATTAAAAATTAATGATAGTTCTGTTATTTTTACCAACAAATTCCAAAAAAATAACCTACCAAAACATTAAAAATTAATGATTTCGTAGGTTATTTTATACAATTTTCTATTGAAATATTTTTTTAAAATTTTTTAATAAAATTTTGGGGAATCGATCCCACCATCAACTACATTCTGGCCAGACACTCTACCCATCGTGCCAAAGCCACTTGATACAAATATGTTTTTATATTTCTATAAATAATTTTTTGAATTTTTTTTCTACAAACAAATAACTGACTTGTGTAGGTAAAAACTAATGATATATCATTAAAAAATACCAACAATTTAAAAAAAAATTACTTACACAAATCATTAAAAATTTAAAGAATAATCAGTAGTTTTTACTTTCAGAACAAAAATAAATGACTTTATAAATTAAATGTTAGTGAAAGTCTTTATTTTTTAGTGTGTTATTTTTGAAACAAAGGACTGATGTAGTCATTAATAAAAACTGAACATCAAACAAATGTTTTTTCTTTTAAAAACGACTAAACGGAAAACTTTCTAAATAAACTACAAACAGTTAATGACATAATTTTTTGAGTGTAGGAAAAGTTCTCAGCTTTTGAGACACTTTTCGTTAAAAAAAAAAAAATAGACTCTGAAACATTTTTCGTATTGAAAAATTTTGAGATTATCTGACACATTTTTTATATTAAAAAATTCTTAGATTCTGAAACAATTTATCGTATTGAAAAATTCTTGGATTCTGTGATATTTTTCGTATAGTGAATTTTTCTATACGAAAAATCTCAGATTTGTATAGAAAAGTTCTGAGATCCTGATACATTTTTGAATAAATGAATTCTTAGATTCTAACACATTTTTCGTACAGAAAAATTTCTTTTAAGAAAAATATTTCAAATTCGTATAGAAAAATTCTGATACATTTTTCGTATAGATTTTTTTGATTCTGAATGATTTTTTGTAAAGAAAATACACAGATTACACTCCAAAAAAAAACTGTAATGTTAGCAAAAAAAGCTTGTAAACCTACAAGAAATTTGCTGATTTTGAACCCACAATTTTTTGCTAAAGTTAGCAAAAATGTTTTGCCAATAATTAGTTAACTAAATTTTTTTTTTTTTTTAACTTAGTTCATACACATCTGAGAACCCCATTGGGTTCGGACCCGATAGGTCCAGACCCCGATGGACCTAGACCTAGTTGGGTTCCTTTAAAATCGTCATAGTTTTTGATCCAAAATTTGTGTCCGTTTCGCTCTACCTTGCTTAGTTTTTGAGATACGTGATTATAGGGGACCACTGGGGTCTTGAGAATTAAAAAACTCGATAACTTCAAAAATATTACTCGGAGAGCTTTTGCGGTCTTGTTCTACGTGTTGAGAGCTACAAAAATGCTTTTGGACTTTTTGTTGTGTCGGCAATATTTACCGAGATATGAGCATTTTAAAATTTTCGGGAATGCTAACTTTTTTGGATCCAAAGTTAGGGCCCATTAGGGTCCACACATGTGAAGAGGACCGGCGATACTATGGAGGGCCCGAGAACCAAAAATGGCCTCCATTTTGCTCTATCTGGCTTAGTTTCCGAGATTTTAAGTTTTCTGAAAATCAAAAAAAATTTGCCATATATTTTGCTAATATTAGCAAAAAATCTTGTAAAAATGTTGTCAACTCAATTTCAAATTTAGCAAAAGAAATTAGTTCAAAGTTTGTTTAAAATTGCTAATGTGCTAAATGAAGTTTACAAGAATTTTTTGCTAATATGCTAATCTCAACTAAAAATTTGCTAAAACTTAGCTAACTAGCGTTAGCAAAAAAAAATTAGTAAATCTACTAACGTATTTTTTTGAGTGTATAAGACGTTTTTTGTATAGAGAAATTCTTTGATTCTAAAATATTTTTCGTACAGAAATAGTCTGAAAACAATTATTATGATCTTAAAAAATCTCTTATCCATTTATTGAATGAGAAAATTAATAGATTCAGTGACATTTTTGTAAAGAAAAGTTCTTAAATTCACAATATTTTTTATCAATAAAATTTGTTCAGTTTTACTTAGATATTTAAAAAAACCAACACATTAGTGGTATTCAGAGTCTTATTTGCCAGCCCAGGCACTGGTGGTAAAAAAGCACTTTTCAAAAATACAAATATTTTTTGAAAGAAGTACTCTTTTGATACATTGTCAGGCTGGCCGCAAGACTCTGAATACCTTTATTGAATAATTTTTTGTGTAAAAAAGTTTCAGATTCAGAGAATATTTGTTGATTTAAAAATTGTCAAATGTGGCTTAACTTGGAATTACATAAGCATCAAATTTGTGTAGACGACACAATTTTCAATGCATATGTTCCGAAACATTATTTGACAAAAAAAATTCAAACGCTTTGACTAATTTTGTAAAAAAATCTCCGTTTTCACTAGGGATGTCGCGAATAGTGTATTCGGCATTTTACCGAATATTTACTATTCGGTATTCGGCTTGAACCGAATACGAATATTGCCGAATAGTTTGATTATTCATACGCCTGTATTTTATCTATGTTAAAAATTGGAAAAAAGTACCAGACTAAAAAACAACAACGCTTTTGTTGACACTATTTTTTCTGTTACCTTAACAATTCGAATTTGAATCAAGTGCTCACGTTTTTTTTTTTTTTGTACAAAAAAAACAAACTAAAATGACTACAAAAAAGTGAAATGTTAATAAAACGTGTTTTTTTAACAAAATTTAATTTATTTAACCGAATATTCAAAAAACATGCCGAATATGCCGAATACCGAATATTGACGAATATTCGCGACATCCCTAGTTTTCACCATTTGTATCTTTGAAGATTCAAAATATATTTTGAAACATCAAAATTTTTTCCGGTGATCACAAATTTAGTCAAATGTGGCACCGGCTTTAACTAAAGTCGAGAAAAAAGCAAGGGAATAATATTCATGATGCATAACTTACCTGGCCAGTCGCAATAACCGCTTCAAGGTGTCTTAATCACTACCGTAAAAGTTTTTAATTAAATTTTTTTAAATATTTTGAAATTTTCAGAAAAAAAACCTTCTTTGGATTAGAGATAAAAGGAAAAAAAAAATATACTGAGCCTTTTTTGTTAACAAACGTATATTTTGTAGTGCAAAGTATTAAAATTTTAATATTGACCCCCCCCCTGCGTACGTGCCTGCTTTTTTCACTTATTTTTGCCTTCACTTACAAAATGTACAGCTCTTTTGGTTTTTTAATGGGGTCCTCGACTAATATTTTAATTCGTTTTGCATGGAATAGCAAAATAATATAACATTATTTTTTCTAAAAAAAACTTTGCTTTGGCAAGTACACCCAAATCTTCCGCAAAACATTATCATGATTTAATGTTTTGGGCAAGAGTTCAAAATTCGCAGGCATTTTTTTTAACTGAGTGACGGAAATTTGTGTATCTATCATAAGAGCGGATTTTTTTAAACTTTTAATTATCTCAGGTGTCCAGGCAAATTTGTATTCTCCGACGCCTAAAATTTATGTGGTCCAATTGGATTTAACTAACCCTTGGCGAAGAAAGAAAATTTTAAAAAATATATATTGCGATGATCATTTTTATTAATTTTGGTGCACTGAATATGAATATAAAACAACGTCGAACGGTTTTCGAGAGATCGCTAATTCAAATTTGGAAAAATGGCGGCCATAAAAATCTGACAGCCCTGATTACTATTTTATACATACAATTCAGTGTAAATGTCGCATTACACTTAAAACTTTAATTAAACTTTACAGACAATTACAATTATGTAAAATAGTTTAAAAAGGATTTGTTACATGGTATACTGGCTCTCACATACATTAGTAAGCTATTTGGGTATTGAAAGGTCAGTTTTAGAATAATTTAGTTTTAAATTTAATTTGAAATTAATAGTTTTGTTTGTTACTGTCAAAAGTATTTGTTTTTGTATTGTTGGTTTTGACACTTTTGGTTGATATTTATTGTAACATGTTTATTTGTCATCAGAGGATGACCACAATTTAAAAGTATTCAAATTTTATTCAAATCTCGTATAATGTTAGTTTATATAAAATAAGTTAAATCTAAATTTATTGGAGATAAATTGATATTCCAAAATTCAAATATATTTTAGGCAGTGATCAAGACGATTACAGCATAGTAGGGATCCCGAGATTTCGCAAGGACTTGATTTTATTTTAAATATACTTTTAGATTCGAAATCGGACATCCGAATTTGTGTAGCAAATGGAGTTTTCGAGATATTCGCGTTTGACGTTTTCCCTGTGTGTTAACACGGTATTTAATTAAAACTGTCTTGACATTTCAAAAAGCTGAATAAACTATCAAATGTCTGCAGACACCACTCTTATCTTCTAAAAAGTCCTTCGGTAGATGGCATCACCGTTTTATCTTTCCTGAACATAATTTAATTTATAAAGAAGTCCATAGAAGTTGACGCAATAATTGGTTAATATATATTGTGACCTAATGACATGTTTGTGGTTATCTGATATACGGGTTAAAATGTAAAACAAAGAACTCGTTACGCTTAAAACACCTTCAATTAATAAAAAGAAATATGAGTTCTTAAACATAATGTGTAATGTATTATCAACAAAGTAAAAACCTGTCAAATTGATAAGTACAAAAATGATAAATGAATCCTACCAACTTAATAACACAAATTACCTAATAACGCTTACTTCAAAAATATGAGACATTCCACGCTTAATTTGGAATTTTACAAGGACGATTTGGAAAAATTTATTTCACTCTTTAATAAGCTAATCTCTTAGGCTGAGTTTTTGAGTTGTAAAATTTATTGGTTTTAGGTTTAAACTGAGTTAAAACCACAAATTCTGTTTTTGAGATGTGGTTTATTTTAACTCTCCAATGATGGAGAGTTAAACTAAGGTACAAAAATGTCAAAAAAACACCTCTGATTTTCAAATATACTGGTTAGTATTGCCATGTAGTGGTATTTTATTCGAAAAAATGTGCAATGATGGCAACTATTCTAATTGGAAATGTGGCATTTGGTATGGCAATACCGCGTTAATCAGCATTTGCTAAACTTGAACTGAAAAACAGAATGCTTGGTTAAACTTGGTTTTATTTTTATAAAGTTTAATAAAACTCCCGGTTAAACTAAGTTAAAGCGATATGTCAAAAACGCAGCCTTAGAAACTAATATTATTTAAAACAAGTAAGAGTGTATAAAAACTGAATTTGGACACGACCGCCATTGGATAGACCTTAAAAAACCTTTCGACCTGTATAAAATGTTCATATAGTTTCTTTGGAAGAAATGGGAAAAAACGAAAAATATACCGTTTTTGACCCGCAAAATGTGATATTGGGCAGCAAAAAAAAAACAGGTAACTCTTTTTTGCTCCCGTCTTTCCTATATGCAAGTTTCAGGACAATCGCTGGGTGCCCTATGAGTGGCTTCCCTTGTAATTGGTAGCTGGCAAGATTTTTCTCTTTTGGTGGCTCAACTAACTAAAGTAGTCTACAGTTAACACTACAACGGACAATCGCTGGGTGCCCTTGTAATTGGTATCTGGCAAGATTTTTCTTTTTTGGTGGCTCAACTAACTAAAGGAGTCTACAATTAATACTACAACGGGGAGGCCGTGGGTTCAAGTACCTGCCGGGGTAGCCATTTTATTTTTTTTGATGACATGTTTCATCATATCAAAGAAAAGATTCATCAATATAACGAAATCTGTCATCAAAATAAATGACAGCAAATGATGAAACCATTTCATCAATATGATGAAGCATTTTCCTTTGAATGTATAAGAAAATGATAACTATGGCAACCTGGTAGATTTAAAGTCCTTACATATATTTTTTTAATACTACATGTCGCTTTCTAATACAAGAAAGAAATTAGCAATTTTATATATTTTAAAAGTGTTCAAAAGTATGAACCCCTCTTTTATAAACTGCACCCTACTTAATAAGTAAATGAACATCTTGAAGATCAACATTACAGAACATCTGTAAATGGTGTAGTTCATTCTATTTTTTAACTCGAAGATTCCATTTGTAATTCGTAAATTACAGTTGGAGTCCGAAGATTCGAATTGTAATTCGAAAACTCCATTTGAAAGTTGTAGATTCCAATTGCAATTCCAGTTGTAATTCGTAAAGATCAGTTGTAATTCGTAAAAGACGGATTGTAGTTCAAAAGAGATCAGTGGTAATTTGAGGATCAATTGTTTGCCGTAAAATATTAATTTTAATTTGAAGATTCCCATTGATCTTTTACGAATTACAATTTAAATTTTCGAGTATCAAATGGAATTTCGAATTAAAAGTAGAATCATTGAATTTTAATTGGACTTAAGAATGGAATCTTTGAATTACAAAAATAGATTCTTATAATTTCGCGGCTTCATCAATTGCAAGTACCTCTGCAACACTATACTTGCCCAAAAGTCTCAATTAGGCCCTGATGTCAAGGTACTCGGAGTAAACTCTCGAACCCGTACACATCTCCATCTAAAATCCGTCCGTAAAATTGAGATTTCATTCTTCGTCATAACAGAGTTTTCTTCGCAGTTTTCCCTAGCCGGTACTTGGAAGTCGAAGGTTCTGTCAAAGTTTATCTGCGGTAAGCTAAAGTCAGTTTCTAGTTCCAGTTACGTCCTGTTTACGGTACATATTATGGTCAAGCTTTGCATAAGCATTTCCGATACTCTCAACCTGAGAGCCGATATTGCGGATATGCTCTTGATGTAGATGTGCACCAGCAAAATTTTGAGAATCAATTCCAGATCTGATTGGGATGTTGAACTTATAGCACCAGTGAGAACCACACACGCTGATGTCAAGGCAGTATACTCTAACCCATATCCATCTAAAATCTGTCCGTGAAAATTGAGATTTCATTCTACGTCATAACAGAGTTTGTTTTCCAGTTTTCCCTAGTTGGTACCTGAATTTCTAATGTTCTGTCAAAGCTTTTATTGATATAGATATAGTCGGTTTCCTGCTCCAGCAATGTGACTCTCTCAACCTGATAGCCGATTTTGCCGATATGCTCTTGATGTAAATGTGCACCGGCAGAATATTGAGCATCACTTTTAGACCTACTCGGGGAGTTGATCTAATAGCAACAGTGATAACCTCACACGCTAGTCATATCTTCTGCAGATTGGAGATATATGATAGATGGTATTAAAGATATAATCTTGTGAGCTTGTATAAGTTTGTTAATCTCCTGGACCAATAAGCAAAGCACAATGGTGGAGGCAGTATTTATAGTAATTTTGGCGTTACTCGAACATGCAAATTGTCTAAATCTCTACACATGATATGGAATGCCTTATCATTTTGTATGTATGTAAATACAGATTAGGGTTATGGAGAAGATACAACAAATTAAAATGATTAAAATCTAAAACTAAAGTAAAACCACACCTGTTTAACAAAATAAGAACTCAAATATAAAGGACGACATTTATATTATGCAGTGGCGGGTACAGCTTTTGGGTTTGGGGGGGGAAATTTTTTTTTTTTTGCTTCAAAAAAAAAAAATAAATTCACCTTTGTCGGACGAGCAAAAACAGGGATCCGTTTTTTTTTTTTTTTTTTGCAAAACAATCTACAATTTATTTATTTTGTGTTTCACGATCATATTTCGTTTTGATCAATTTTTTTTTTTAATTTGTTTTAAAAGAAAATTGTACATTTTCGTATATATAAAAAAAGTCTCAGTTCTTACACATTTGACGGATTGGAAAGTCGAAATCTGTGAATTTTTCAACAGAAGAAATTACTCCTACATAGAAAATATCAGATGTTGAGACATTTTTCGTGAAGAAATTATTTTTTATTGTGCAAATAACTCAGAATCTAAGACTCCTTACTTCCGAAAAATGTCTCAGAATCTGAGACTTTTTTCGTACAGAAAAATTTTCAGATTCTAAGAACTTTTTCCACAGAAAAAGTCTCAGATACCGAGACCTATGAGACTAAAGTCTCATATTTAAAAACATTTTTGAGATATTTTTCCTAGAAAAGGTCTTAGATTATTATATTTTTTTTTTTTTGTACAGAACAATTTTTAGATTCTAAGAATTTTTCCAGAGAAAAAGTCTCAGATTCTGAGAATTTTTACTATAGAAAAAGTCTTATATTTTAAAACATTTTTGAGATAAATGTTGTTTTTTTATTTTTAGTACCAAAAGGTACATAAAAATAAAATGTATTTATTCGGCCTTTATATATGTATATATATTCGATTAGAGTTTTATTCTAGTTCGAGGCCCAAAAATATTTCTATTTATGATATTGTCATAATAAAGTATTTTTAATTTATTGCTTTAAAAAAGTTACTATCTCATAGTATGTCTGTACTGATCAGTTTCATCCCCACTAAAGGAATCTTCAGCAGACTTTAGAGAATCATCGTTGGTCAATCAAACATCAAACCAGACATAATATTTGATATATTTCCCAAGTTATATGAGAAGTACTATTATGAAGTGAAAATAACAGCAACACATATATTAATAGTTACCGACGGTGGTTTAATATATACAATTTTTGCTTTAAAAGAGTTATTTTTGTTGGAAAACAGATTTCGGACCTTCATAATAGTACTTCTCATATAACTTGGGAAATATATCAAATATTATGTCTGGTTTGATGTTTGATTGACCAACGATGATTCTCTAAAGTCTGCTGAAGATTCCTTTAGTGGGGATGAAACTGATCAGTACAGACATACTATGAGATAGTAACTTTTTTAAAGCAATAAATTAAAAATACTCTATTATGACAATATCATAAATAGAAATATTTTTGGGCCTCGAACTAGAATAAAACTCTAATCGAATATATATACATTTTTGAGATATTTTTGCTTTAGACAAGGTCTCAGATTATTATATTTATTTCGTATTGAAAAAATTTTAGATTCTAAGACCTATTTTTCTTTTAAAAAAGTCTCAGATTTTTAGACCTTTTTCCTGTAGAAAAAGTCTCAGATTCTAAGACCCTTTTTCTAAGAAATTTCTCACATTCTCAGACCTTTTTCCTATAGAAAGTCTGAGATTCTTAGACCGTTTTTTTTTTGTAGAAAAAGTCTCAGATTCGTATATCTTTTTCCCATAAAAAAGTTTCAGATTCTGAGACCATATTCCTAAAGAAAAGTCTCTGATTGTCAGACATTTTTCGTATAGAATAAGTCTAAAATTCTGGCACCTTTTTTTACTAAAGAAAAAGTCTAAGTTTCTGCGAAATTCTGAGACCTTTTTCCTTAAAAATATATAAAATTCAGAGATTCTGAGACCGTTTAACTATAGAAAATGTCTTTAATTTTTAGACCGTTTTCCTATCAAAAAGTCTCAGATTTTGTGACCTTTTTCCTATAATAAGTCTCAAATTTTTATAACTTTTTCCCATATTTTTTTTAAATTTTGAGACCTTTTTCCTTTACAAAAAGTCTTAGGTTTCAAGACTTTTAGAATTTTTGAATTCTTCTAAAAAAATCCGAAAAATTAAATGTTTGGCGATGTTAAAAGTTCTAGAGTTTTGTAACTTATTCTATAAAAAAAGTCTCAAATTCTGTGACCTTTATATTATTATATGAATGAATGAAATGAAATGAATATAGGAATAAGTCTCAAATTCCGACACTTTTTGCTATGGAAAAATCCTCAGATTTTTCACAAAGAAAAATTTTTCACTCCTCAAACATTTTCTATTATGTATTTTTGTAGAATTCCCAAATATAAAATAAAAATTATAAGTACTAATAACGCTTAAGTCACATTTTTCATAAAATTCATAATAAAATTGACAGATATTTTTCCTCAGAAAATTTTTAGATTTTCCTTATGAAAATTTTCAGATTTTTTTCTTTTAAAAATTTTCGGATTTTTTCCTTCGGAAAATTTTTTTAGAAATTTTCTTCTTCCTTCTTTCCTTTTTTTATTCTTTTTCTTTTTCTTTTCTTTTTTTTTTTTTCTTTTTTTCCTCTTTTTTCCTCTTTTTTTTTCTTTTTGAAATTTGGTCTGGGGGGGGAAATTTCCCCTTTTTCCCCCCCCTTGTACCCGCGCATGTATTATGGTATTAGTCAAGTCCTTGAAAGATAAGATTGCCTAATGAACAAAATTAAGTAGAATGTCAACTATAAATAAAAATAACAAAAATGTTTAATAAATAATTTATAGTAGAATTATTTAACCCTCTAAAGATGACACGTGTCCGTTATTTAAATATCAATCAAGTAGAAACAAAAGTACGTTATGGTTCAATAAATTTAAATTATAAAAACAAGAAAACTAAAATAATATTTAATAATTTTACTTCAAAAACATTTTTTAAATAATTTAAAGAAAAACTTACTGAAAACAATAAAGTTGTTTCAGCCAATACAATTATTACCCTGCCGTAGGTAAACATTTTCGATTTTCCTTCTTTTCATCAAAAATCTAACATTATGTCACTTTTAAAGCTCAAAATAGTGGTAGAAAATATTTTGTCATAATTTTTGTTGACATTCTTACTTAGGTAAATTACCATAATTAGAGTAAATATTATAAAACTTACGTTTAGTTTTATTTGATTTTTAGCCTTTACATTGCTGCCTTTATATAGTCCTTCATGTTTCTTCCCCTTTTTCATGCGCTGGTTAAAGGATAACTAATAATTATGGCATATGTTGTCATAGTATACATGTCAAATATTTACCATGTTGGCCATGACATTTGTATTAGCTCATGTCATATTTATAAGATATTTATTATGTTGTTTTTTTCGAAGAAAATTATGTACCTAGTCACATTATTGGAGAATTAATCAATTTGTTAATTGTGTCGGAAGCTATGAAAATCATATTATAACCAACACCCCCTAGTGGTCAAATCAGTTGTACGAAAGCAGCAATTTCTGCAGAAAGTTTCTATAAAAAGTCAAAGTTTTGAGCAGAATAGAACAGTCTGTATAAATACTTTTCGATCTTAAACAAACTATAATGGATCTTTTTGAATTTCAATTGATGATGGTTTAGGAATTATAATTGATCATTTGCAAAAAATTATCTTTTACGAATTACAATTAATTTATATATTGATTCCAATGGTCCAAGTTAGAACAAAGGGCCGTAATAAAATGTTTCCATCGGGATCTGTGCTGTGCAAATAGTCTTCTCTCAGACCAAATTTTTCCTGTTTCGCAACTTTCGGATCTAGTTGCCTTCTCCAGATGCTAGCTGTTCTACCACTTCTCTTGCTGCCTGGGGTCTTCTCAAAATATGACAAACCTAGCTCCATTTACTCTTTGAAATTTCAATTCGGAATGGTGTTTCTTTGTTCTTTTCCCAAAATATTCACAATATTTTGCGCAAGCAACGATCGATAAAAACTTGCAGGAATTGTATGTCGCTTGCAGTAGAATTCCATGACTCACATCCATATAGCAGGGTAGAGCGAACATTTGAGGAGAAAAGAGCATGACCTCCATGTTCTTTGTGATGTACCAAATAACTGTATCATCACGTGGGCCGTCTGTTGTGGATATGATACTTCCAATTATGCTGATAATTCGGTAAATTTAAGTGAGCATAATTGAGTCTAATCCCTGTCGTACCCCAGTGATTACATCAATCGGATTGCTTAATATGCGTTCATGCAGTACTCGGCTTGTTGAATTTTTATACAGAGCTCTGATAAGGTCGATTAACTTAGGTGGAGATCCTTTGTATTGAAGTGCGTGTCAAATTGCCTGATGATGGATGGTATCGAATGCTTTAGCGAAGTCGGTAAATATTAGATATAGTGGAGATCGCCATTCCATGGGTCCATAAAGATGTTGGATTCAGACAAGTCGGGTTTGGGCTCAGTTGAAGAGGTGTGGTGCGTCATGTGGAGAACCTCCACATACGGAGTACGTATTGGTTATTGTCGGGTTAATTCTTGACCAATAAAAATTAAGCCGACTATGGTACCCGAATCTTAATTGTGTCAGTACCACTTTTGTTCTTCTTGGCAGACTTCTCTCTTCTGCGATGGGTGGGGGATGGCCTCCAAGTAGGTTATTCACTTGGTAGTTGGCTGTTTTCAATTCTATCGTATCCTGTGGATGTCATTCAGAGTTGTCCAGTATGGGATAGGATCCAACTGTTGGATATTATATTGCTAGATAAACACTGAAGATATTTTCTGACATGGAACGTTCGGATGATTCCTCCGATGGCATGCCAGAAGGAACTGTTTCGCCAGAATGTGACTGTGTTCCTTAACCGGAAGTATCTTTGTCTCCTCATGTAGATGTTGTATTGAGGACATCTGAAGGAAGCCAGTTACGGTTTTGGGACGCATTTTGATAACTCTGAAGCTTCTTTCACTGCGTTTCGCTTACGCTCGGTGATCACACCGGCGCTGCGTAGTTTGCCACTTTCCCCAAGTGCTGCCGGCTATCGACTTGTGGACCTCGTTATTACTGCGAAATTTATTGTAAGTTGCAGTGGCATGCACCGAGGATGAATACAAACTGTTGAATGTTTCCCCCAATATTTTAGGGTGGTTCACTATCCGAATTTTGACGCCATCGAATATAACATCCAGTTCCAGTTGTACCTATTTCATCCATGTGGTAAAGAGCGTCGCCGATGATTTGGTGCGGAAAAACAGCATGTTCCTGGCAGTGAAGAAATTGGTAAGATCATGGATATATGCCTTTAATTTACTGCATCGCTCATCAATGTTTTAACCCCGTGCCATTAAAGTGGCAGGGAGCATAAGATCAATTCCACCCCTTGGGGTGGTGACAGGAGTTTATAGTTTACCACCCAACTCTTGATAGTGTTAGGGAGACTGGAGTTGGCAATTTCTCCGAAGAGGGTGGCATGAATGACCGTTTCAAAGACATTTGACATGGTCAGTACTATGGTGCTTTCGGAATCGGTGGTGATGTGCTGCTGCTTTGAGGTGCTGTGTTAAGCTAGGGAGATCTTCCTAAAGTGTCTTCGCGACTATAGCTCAGCAAGGAGATCAGCCTGTACGATTCTCCTTGGTTCGCAAGTTTTCCGTGTATTAAAACTGGGACCTCGCTATAAATTTTTCAGACTTCGGGTATAATAAGAGTGGCTAGCGACAGATTCAGAACTTTTGTCATATCCCGGAAAGTACAAGTGCTTAAGCATCAGCATTGAAATCCCTTGGGGCCTAACGTTTTGAATGGTTGAGCATTTTTGAAGGCATCTGCAACTTTACTCAAAAGAAAAGCTGGTGGTTCGTCAATGACTGGAAGGTTGTGTTCTTTTCTGACAACATTTCGTTTCGCCTTATCTCTCTCGGGGTGCGGACGAAACATGCCGCGCACCGCTTAGGGTCCAACAACGTGTGGTTGCCGAAGTTTATTGCGACCCTGACATCACCCTTCGTGGGATGCGAGAGAGTTTTGACTGTCGACCACAGTTTTCTAGCTTCGGAGCTGAGGTTGCAGTTCTATAGGTGATTTATACACTTGTTGCTTTTACATTCGTTGACCAATTTTCTGATCTCCAGAGCTGGGATCCCTGGGGTTGGTCCTACGAATATCGTCACGCTTATCAACGAGTCAAGCCACCTCTGCTGGGAAGTTTGGTCTGACTATTTGTATTCGATCAGTAGGAATAAGGCGAGCGGCTGCTGCAGTGGAACGTACGTCGAAGGGGGTGGCTAAATCATTGAAGTGGCGGTAGGTATACTCACCAGTCTGCCTTTTAGTGATTTACATAGGTTCGGCTTTCAGAGAGTACAAAATCGTTGAGTCGGTCAAACGTGGTGATTATGGGAAGGTGGTCTGATGCTAGTGCTTGACCTGCGCTTTTAATAGTGATGTCTGGCGAGCTAGCGCATGTTCCCATAATCCTGGTGTTAGCATCTTCTTTAAGAGTGCGGATCGTTCAATTATGTATTTGTTCCGCCAGTGCCGCTGCTTCCCCGAGAATCGAGTGCCAGAGATCGTTATCACCCTCAAGCCAACAGCTAATATCAGGGTGATAACCGGGCGACAGCAATCTGTTTTCATATAGAGTTTTCATATATAAGTTAAAAAGAGTGTTAGTAGTTATTTATTTAAAGTTTTCAGGGATGGGAAGGGAAATTGGGATGGGAGACATGGAACAGGTTACCCTTTCAGTTCGAGGAAGCGAGCTGCCTCGACTGGATTGGTTAGTAATGACCTGGGTGTTAGTGCCGTGGGCCGGAGCGGGCACTCGAAGATGTCTATGGCGTTGTCGGGTGCAATGTTGGAACGAGGGAAGGCATCCGAGACGTCCGGGCTCTCTGACCAGATAACTGTTTAACCCTCCAGAGTAACCTTACCTGAGTTGGGACAATGTCGTACGGACCTTGCGTGGCAGGCTCTTTTCCGATTCGGAAAGGGGAGAGGGCCTGCCACCTTATACGACATTGACGCTCATCCTCCCAATGGAATCCGAGACGATCTCGGAATGGGGACGGGCCTGCGCCTCTTTTAAGTTGCCACTATGCACAATATTGTTGAGGTCAGACCTCACCTCTCTTACCTCCGGTGCCGACGTACCTACGACGCTAGCATGGTGAGGGTGCTCGGTCATGTAACACCCAAGCACAAATTTACGAGTGAGAAGGGAGCAATAGCTCCGAACGGGCAGCATTTTGGTCTCCTTATGTAGGTGGTCTTCGAATGCCATAGAATGATACCCTGTTACCACCCTTAGGGCCGTGTTTGCCGTTTGGAGTTTTCTCCATTCTGTGTCGCTACGGACGGCGATCATACCGGGAGGCAAAGTCGATATGGGGACGACCTATGGCTTTGTATGTAGTTAAGATCGTCTTGGCGTGGCCTTACCAGTAAAAGACCTTCCTCACCTGTTACACATGTTGGTCATTGGACCAGGGTTCTGTTCGATGTTACCGTCTAGGAGAGTTAGTAGTCTGAACAGGCATGCCGTGTCGTCTGTTCAGTAAGGACAAATGATGGGGGGATGTGGGATATGGGGGTTCCTTGTACCTACATGCTGGACTCCACTGTCCGATGTTTTACAGTCCTTGGGCGGGGATTTTATTCTCCGTCAATCCCGAGCCGTAGACCTTATTGCTGTGAGGACCGCTGCTGGTGTTGTTTCGGTTGTTGTTGCTGTTGGTCACACAATTTTTACAAAAAAAAAATTAAAGGATATTCAGTTTAGTGTCCCTAAAACAAATTCCCACAAATATTCTTGTTAAAAATCCCATGAATAATACTAACTGTTACTAAAAACATTTGTAATTTTATCCTGGTATCAATAAATATCCATAAATAAATTTTTCATGTATCTTGTCTATTTGCCCAAATACAAAAAAAAAACTAAAATAAACAGAATTTATATAATTTTCCACGCTTTTTAATAAGCATAAAAAATGGAAAAGAAAAATTCTTCTATAGCTGACATTAACTCTAATGAGAATAACAAACATAAAACCCATAATAATCTGCGGAAGAAGAATAAGGGCTTGTCGTCGTTGTCATATTCTTGTGATTGATACACTGTTGTAAGTATATCCCTACTTTTTTTTTGAAGTGGGTATAAAACAGTAAAGAAGGATCACCACTTTTATTAGCACCTTTTTTTGTGTGACTATTTTATGATTATTTAGGAAACATCTAATGGTGGTGGCAATTTTTTATCCACTTAAGCAATTAAGTCTTTTACTCATAGTGAATTTTATGTTTTATTAACTAAAAAAACGATGGGTGCTAGTATTGACTTTTCGAACATTTTTCATTGTGTATTTTTTTATTTAAGTTTAATTTTGTCCCATTTTTTTTAAGACTCAATTATTTGAGTATCAACACGTGTCATTGTGTATCTTTCTCATTGAGTTTAGTTTTTGAATTTTAGTTTTAGAAATAAGTTTTCTTTTGTAGGTATTGATTTTGGACATCCTAATGCGTCTTAATTAAGTTGTAACATCATATTTGTGTGAATTTGATTAAATATTCAATAAAAAAAAAAACTTTGTTCATGGTGTTTTAACTCATAAAAAAAACAATGCGGGATATTTATTTTATTAAAAAAGTACCTTGTCATTGTTTCATGTATTTATTTTTTTTTTGTTCTTTTAATAAGTCTTAATAGTTGTTAATTGTTGATTATAGTTTAGTTTATTGATGTGGGCGATTTTCATATAAATTATTGCTTATTAAATACCATACGTAGATCTTAAATTTATTGTTTTTTAAATATTTGATCAGTTAATATTAACGATTAATCATCCTACGATTAATCTAACGATTAATCCAAGTTTGGATAGTGGTCTTATTTCAACTCTGGTCTCTGGCTGACAAACTATCAGAATTAGGCTGATCTCTTGGTAAAGAAATATAAATAACATTAGTTTACAAAGAAAAAAAAATCTTACGATAAATTTAAAAATCCACTCCAAAGTTCCAAAAGGAGAATAGTTTTTGAGATATAGCCAGCTTTTCAAATTTTCATCTTTTAAAAAACGTGGATTTACTTTATTTAAAATATCTCCGGAACAAATTGATGAATTTTATTGTGTTTAGTTTAAAAATTAAAGTAATTTAATGATTATAACTTATAAAATTGTTCACTTGGCTTTTTTGTGGGGTCAAAAATTGGCCCAACATTTGCATTTTTATAAAAAATTTCACCAATGCCACCAAATATTTTAAAAAGAATAATGACAGAATCTAATCACTAGGGATGAGATTTTCATGCAAATGCATGTTTTTTGTCGATAGTCTAAGAACGATATCGACCAATTATCTTTCCGAATCAAGAAATTTGCGTTAAAATTGCATCGATTTGTTTTTGCATATTTTGATCAAAATGCATATTTTTGCATATTTTGGTTTTAAATGCATATTTTGTGCATATTTCCATTTTTAAGTGCATATTTTTGCATATTTTGGCATAAATTAGCAAAAACACAAATTCAAATTTATTTGTTTCGAAAACTGTTTAAAATTTTAAAAAATTATTTCGAAAATAAGAAAAAAATTTTTTTTATTATTTTAAATTTTTTTATAGATTGTTTTAGTTTCTAAAAAATATTGCTTACATAAAGTTTTAAATGTTACTATTCAAACCCGGCATTATTTTTCACTTTTTTAGAAGTTTTTCGCATGAAAACAAGATTTTTTTTGCACAAATTTTATTTTTTAGTGCATATTTTTAGGTTTTTTAGTGCATATTTTGAATTTTTTAGCGCATATTTTAAGCGCATATTTTCGATTTTTTAGTGCATGAAAATCTCATCCCTACTAATCACTAATACTGTCGCATATAAGAACAGTTGGGGACAAAAAATGTTGGTCCGAGATTTGAGTTTCTCCAAAAATCAAAAATCTGTCTATTGCAACCTCTTTATTACTCTTCGCCCTCCATACACAGAAAAAAATAAAAAATAAATTTGAGTAAATTTTTAATACTATTGAGTAAAAAACTACTCAATTTTGCACCAGTAAACGATTTAATAGTATTGAGTAAATTTTTAATAAAAAATTATTAAATGCTTACTAAAAAAATTTTAATAGATACTATTAAAAATTTAATTAAAAATTTTTCAATTTTTTAAGTAACTTTTTAATTGTGTCAAGTAAAAATTTACTCAAATTTATCAATTCATTTTTTTAAAAAGTTTAAAAAAGTTTCACATTTTTTTCGAAAAAAATGTTTTTTCAAACTTTATATATTTATGTCTTGAAGACATTGAAAAATTTCATAAAGGTGATTTCAAACTTTCATATACATACACAAAAAACAATAAACTAAACGAGAATTCAAAACACGAAGAGAATAAAAAAAAATAAAAAAAATTATTAAATTTTTTATTAAATTATTTACTCAATTTTTTTTTTAGTTTTTGAGTAAATTTTTAATTGCGTCAATTAAAAAATTACTCAAATCTTATTTAAAAATTTAAACAAGTGATTGCTCAAATTGTTTTTCTCAATATTTTTTTCTGTGTACAGCATTTTTTAATTTGGTAATCGCCGTGGAAGTTTTAATTGATGTATCGACAATTTTGCTTTAATTTTACCAAAATTTTACAAAAAATAAAAACAAGTAAGAAAGTTATAGTCGGTCAAAACCGGCCATATGATACCATACACCATTTTTTTCGGAAAATGGATCCCAAGTCCAAACATGGGCCGATTGGTTCTGTCTTTTGTTAGATCTTTACTGACATCGCAAAATCGACTCAAAAAGTAATTCTGAGTTGATCGGTATACTTGAAGGTAGGACCAATATTTCGGGTAGTTACAAACATCAGCACAAACTCATTATACCCTGTACCACAGTGTGGTGTAGGGTATAAAAATTTGTCGGCTTTGAGGACTTGTTCCACACAAATTGAAATATATATCGAAAAGGCGTTTTGATATAACTATTTTATGATAGATTTCTGCTTAGGAGGCCAAAATAATTGATAAAATCTATTCACCATATCTGTGCAAAAACCGCGTAGAGTAGTGTAATTATATAAATCTGATTAGTTGACATGCTTTTCAATATAAATTTATATATGACTGTATATGCCACCATATAATTAAAAAAACAAGTAAGAAGTTATAGTCGGTCAAAACCGACCATATGATACCCTGCACTATCAAGTCTAAACATGGACCGATTGGATCTGTCTTTTGTTAAATCTTTATTTAGTGAAGAAAACACACTGACGTTTGTAACTACCCGAAATATTGGTCCTAGACCTACCTTCAAGTATACTGATCGACTCAGAATTACTTTTTGAGTCGATTTAACGATGTTCGTCCGTCCGTCTGTCCATCTATCGGTTTAAGCACGATCCAGGTCGCAATTTTCAATCAATTGACTTGAAATCTAAAACGTAAGCATATTTTGGACCGAGGACGAAGCCTATTGAAATTGGAGAAAATCGGTTCATGTTAAGACCTAGTCCCCATACAAACGCCCCCTTTGGATTCGGCTAAAATGACTCTAATACCCGTAGTATAACCAAATTTTTTTTTTCCTTTTTATTCAAAGGAATCGGGTCAGTTCTTCTGGTAGCCCCCATACAAACCACCCACCCGATATTCACATAATTCCCTCAAAATTCATAAAAATGGAAATATTTGACAAAAATTTTATTTTTAGGTTTTAAACGTGTACTAAAGTAACCTTATCAAATCGGAATATAATTGGACCATTTTTGGACTATGTCCCCCATATAAAAATTTGGACCGATATTCCGTTAAATCGGTCAATTGACAAAAAAAATAAACCAATTCCACTAAAATTTGACCTGTGTGTGTTTTCTACACTAAATAAAGATCTAACAACGACATATTCAATCGGTCCATGTTTGGACTTGGGACCCATTTTCCGGGAAACACTGGTGTATGGTATCATATGGTCGGTTTTGACCGACTATAACTTTCTTTCTTGTTTTTTTTTTGCATGAATAAGAGTTGCGTGAGTGAAGCTTGTCCGAGTGCACGTGAGTTGTATTAAATTTACTGTCGTAATTGTGTGTGAGTGAGTGAGTATGAGTAAAGAAAATATGCTCGTGACTGAGTGTGATTTAAAAATCACTCACGCGCCCATCTCTAATATAAAGTAACATATCAAAATATAAAACTTTTTTAGTAGGGTTACTTTAATACCAGACATAAACATATACGATATCAGATTTGGTCATTTATGATAAAAAATATACCAAAATTATGTCATTAACTGTTATTAGTTTATTTAAAAGATTTACGTTTTGTTGTTTTTTAAAGAAAAAACATTTGTTTAATGTTCAGAGTTTTTAATTACTACTTTTGTGCGTTGTTTTGAAAATAACTACATAGAAAATAAAGACTTTCATTAGCATTCAATGTTTAAAGCATGCGCGGGTACAAGGGAGGGAAGGGGAAATTCCCCCCAGGACCAAATTTCAGACAGAAAAAAGGGGAAACAAAAAGAAAAAAGAAGGAAGAAGGAATTTTTCTAAAAAAATTTCCGAAGAAAAAAATCTCGAAATCCGAAAATTTTTTATACAAAAAATCTGAAAGTTTCTGAAGGGAAAATTTGAAAATGTTAAAAGAAAAAATGTGACTCAATCTGAAAATTTTCTGTGAAAAAATATTATTTTAAGGAAAAAGGTCTTAGAATCTTAGTCTTTTTTTTAAGAAGAAAAATGTCTCAAAGTCGGAGACTTTTTATTGTTTAAAAAAGTCTCAGAAGGACTTACCCAATTGGACGAAGGTTCAAAATCTGAGACTTTCTTTGGGAAAAAGGTATTAGAATCTAAGACTCTTTCTATAGGAATAATGTCTCGGAATCTCAGAATTTTAGACTTTTTTCATAGGAAATGCAATCAGAATCTGAGACTTTTTCTATAGGAAACAGGTCTCGGAAACCATTACTTGTTCTATAGGAAAAAAACCCCAAACGTCTCAGAATCCAGGACTTTTTCTTCCAGGAGATTTTCTTAGAATCTGAGACTTTTTCTATAGGAAAAGTTTCAGAATCGATACTTTTTCAGAAGAAATAGGTTTGACAATCTTTATAAAGAAAAATCTATCACCTTTTTAGGAAAAAAGATGCCAGAATTGTAGACCTTTTCTATATAAGAAAAAGCTCTTAGAATCTGAGACTTTTTCTATAGGAAAAAGGTCTGATAATCTAAGACTTTTTCTGCAAAAAAAGTCTAAGAATCTGAGACTTTTTCTATAGAAAATTGGTCACAGAATCTGGGACTTTTTCTACAAAAAACGGTTTAAGAATCTTATACTTTTGAGAGAATATAAAACTTTTTTTTAGTAAAAGGTCTCAGAATCTAAGACTGTAGAAAAAAGGTCACAGAAGTTAAAATGTTTTCAGTACAAAACAAATCTAATAATCTGAGACTTTTTCTATAAGAAAAATATATTAAAAATGCTTTCAAATATGAGTCTTTTTCTATAGTAAGTAAAAGGTTTCAGAATCTTAGACTTTTTTGTGGAAAAAAGAAAAATTTTTGAAAATTTTTGTATGCGAAAAAATTCTCAGATTATGAGACCTTTTTTTGTAAAGAAGAAATCTTAGATTCTAAGATTCTAAAAATGTCTCAACATCAGATTTTTTCTATGTAGGAGGACATTTTTCTATTGAAAAATTCTCAGATTTAGACTTTTTACACGTCAAATGTGTTAGAATCTGAGACTTTTTCTATCTATACAGGCCTTATTGGCCAAAAAATGGAAATGCTGGCCCACAGTGCACTGGTTTAAAGTCATTTATTTTTTCTTGTAAGTAAAAATAGGTGATTCATCTTTAATTTTTAATGATTTGTGCACGTTATTATTTTTTTAATTATTGACATTTTTTAAAGAGAAATCATTAGTTTTTACCTATTTGTGTGGGTTAATTTTTTGTAGAAAAAAAATTTAAAGAATTAATAATAGAAATATAAAAACATGTTTGTTTTAAGTGACTTTAGCATGATGGGTAGAGTGTAGTTGATTTCGGGATCGATTTCCGTAAATTTTAAATAAAACTTTTTAATAAATAATTCAATAAAAAAATTGTAAAAAATATCCTACGGAATCATTAGTTTTTAATGTTGGAGGGTATAAAAATAAGCTACAATTATTTTTATGCGTTCCAACCACAGCATGGGGGTATACTCACTTGTCATTCCGTGTGTAACGCATCGATATATTGGTCGAGGACACCATAAAGTATATTATTGGTCCATAATCGATTCTAAGACATAACACTGAAGTTTGGCATAAAAATGTCTTTTGGGCCTAGGCAGGTTAAGTTCGTAAATGGGTAAAATCGGACCAGGGGGAAAAACGTTCCCTCTTGAAGAACTAAACAGACATCTAAAAAAAACTGTTTTAAATGTTTTTTGTATTTTTGTTAAACAAATGAAACTTTTTTTTATGTAAGATGAAGTTTAAAGTCCAGGACATGGGCCCAGGGGATTAGAAAATGTCGTTTTTTCGGTCCAATAACCCCCCCCCCCCCCCCCCCCCCTGTGTTGATTGCGTGGAAATAAATAGTTTAAATATTGAGAAAATTAAATTTCTGTAGTGCAAAAGCACAGTGAAAGAATTTGTAAACATTTATTGCGAGGGGAAAGGTAAACCAAACCCCTTACCCAAACCCGGCCCCCCCCAAAAAAAACGCACCTGACAAAAATTGTTAATATATTTTTGTTAATATGTTGATTGTTAATATTTTTTTTAAAGTTTTTTTAAATATTGGAGGGTATACCAAGATTTTGTTGGTAAAAATAAAAGAACAAACATTAATTTTTAATGTTTTCGTAGGTTATTTTTTCTATTTTGTTGTTAAAAAAATGGAAATAAACGTTATTTTTTAATGTTTAATGGTATTTTTGTTAGAAGATTTCATGAACAGTAAAAAATAAATGTTGCTGTTAGTTAAAACAAATGAATAATTACAGTGATAGAAATTTGTACATGACAATAATAAAAATCTACATTAGTGTTATGAAAAATGACGTTAAAAAGGAACCTATGTAGGGTTTTATTGAATTAATGAAATAGGTATCATAAAATGCAACTGTAAGAACAATTTTCATTAAACAGACTAATTTAACAGACTAAACAGACGCGACACGACAGGTGTCAAAAAACAGCAAATTTTATAAACAAAACTTAATGAAATTTTTTAATGAAACTACGAAATCTAATGAATCAAAATTAATGAAAATCTTGCACAATATGTATGAAATTTCATTCTGCATATGAAATATTACATTGTTGTAATGAAACAATGTTAATGAATTTCATTCATATGAAGCGTTTTTCAAAAAGTGTACTGGTATGGTTTTCAATTGTGTAACCACTTGTTTTTAAAGTGTTTTTTTTTTTTTTTTGTTTCCACCTACACAATATTTTGAGTTTGTAGTTGGACAAGCTTGTTACTTTTAATTCTAAATGAAATGAAACAAGTGGAATGAAATACTAAATTAAAAAATTCAACAACTTTTTCATAGTTTTTAAATACCAAAAATTTCGGTTTTGGCTAATATTCGGCCAAAATTTTGTCGAATACCGAATATTCGGCCGGACTCTAATTTTTTCGTAAATATCAACATCTGTAAGATTCAAAATATTTTGTAATAACAAAGATTAATTTTATTCCTTATACCACTACATACATACATATTTATCCTTTACACACCACTGATTTTGATATTCCCCTACTTCGTGCTTAAACCTAATTTAGTCGGTTTAAGTAAACAATGTTTTTTTGCTGGTAAGAATGTCGACTTTTTAAATACCACATTATTAAGAACATATGTACAAATAGTGGTTAAGTACACATTTATATATTTACAAAAACATACCACACATTATCTGACATACACTGAAATGCTTTCTAAATTTGGTCAATGTTTTGATCGGCCACTAATAAATTTATATTGAAAAACATATAAAGCCAAACATTAAACAACATGAAATTTATAGCAATGAGACTAAACAAACAATAACAATGGATTTTAATTAGAGTAAAGTGAATATTGTTAGAAAAATCCCCAAAATAAAAGGACAAAAACAAATAATTTTTGAAGTGACATGACAAGGATCACATTTAGAATTTTACTTGTTCTTAAGTAGAATTTAAATGTTTTTACCCTTCACTCTAGTGATAGAGGGTATATATAAGTTTGTCATTCCGTTTGTAACACCTCGAAATATTGGTCTAGGATCCCATATATGGGGCATTCCATGTCAAATCGGACACTTTGAATAATTTTTTTTTAGATTTTCCTAATTTGTTGACAGTTTTTAGTACCCTTCGAAAACTCCTTTGTGGTAAATTTTCAGATTTTTTGATGACCCGTTTAGAAGATATCGAATTTTTAAAAATTGGTAGTTTAATCCCTTACTCAAACTTCTTTTACTCATAACTTCTTCAAAAATGGTCCAAATTGCTATTTTTTTTTTTTTTCAAATTTTTTGTTTTTTTACGTACTTTTAAAAAAAAAATCCAAAAAAATTCTTAAAAGTGCTCTAGTATGCGATTTTTAAATTTTCAAATTTAAATCTCATTTTTGAAAATGTATGTACTCTTTGATTTTTTTGAATTTTTTTATGTAAAACTTCTATCGATTCTACGAATTTTTTGCCCCGTATTTTTTGAAAAAATTTTATTGTAATTTTCTAATCTTAAAATCATTTCTACTGCCCTATGTCTCTCATTTCTACCGCCCTATCTCCACTCCCTAAGTGGGCTTCCATTCTAAATTACATTTTTATAAAATTTGCTTCAACTGTAATTTGTATGGGAGCCTACTCAGGGAGTGAAGATAGGGCGTAGGTATGTTTTACAAAAATGTTGGAGGGTAAAAATAAATGGGGGTCGGTCACCATTGGACCGGTAGAAGCTAATTAAATGAAACAAATTTACAAAAAATAAAAAATATTGTATGGGGACCGCCTTAATAGTTAAAGATTGAGGGTAGGTGTGTTCAGAGAAAATGTTTAGACTAAAAAAATATTGTGGGTCGGTCATATACTTTATTGCTCTAAGAGCACTTTTAGGGCAGTTAGAGCGGTTGGAGCAAATTTTAAAAAATGTCACTTTGTGTGGGAGCCCCCTTAGAAATTGGAGATTGGGTATTAGTTTGTTCCGAAGAAATGTTTAGACGTAAAAATTAATGGGGGTCGGTCTTGGAAATGACCCCTCTATGTCGCACCATTGGAGCTGTAGAAATGATTTTAAGATTGGAAAATTACAATAAATTTTTTTCAAAAAATTTTAAAAAATAGTAATAATCGTTATCCCACAATCATACTAGGAAAAAAATTTGTAGAATCTATAGAGGTTTTACACAAAAAAAAAATCAAAAAAATCATAGTGTACATTAGGGCGTCCCAAAATAAAACCTTTATTCGATTTTCTTGGGTGCTCAAGCATAATTTGAAAGCTTATAGGGCAAAGTATTTTTGAGATTTTTTTCAGATTTTTCGGAAAAGTTTTTAAGGTCGCGCAAATCGATTTTTTGCTGAAAATCGGCTTTGCCGACCGTTTTATTAACTTTCTTTATAAAATCGTCAATATCCACGAGTTTCTTCACTACTGAGGTAATATTTTTAAAGAAAAATGTCCAAACTTTATTTTTGTGTGCATAAACTATAAGTTTTGGCAACTCTTTTGCTCATTTGGGTACCCTACATTAGATTTTTTCGTAAATTTTTCATAAATTTTTAAAATAACGCTTTGTAACTTTTAAAATTTCTATGAAAGTCAAAAAAAGTAATAATGCAGTTTGAAAGATAAATTAATTCTCTATAATTTAGCAACAATAATTTTTGAATTTGCTCTTACCGTTCCAGAGTAATACCATTTTAAAGATTTCTATCCATTGTATAAAACTAATAGTAAAATAATAAACTTCTTATAAAGACCTGAAAAATTCGAGTTTTGGTCAGTAACAGAAATGTGAGAAGGTGGATCCTTAAGATTTTTTGATGCTGAACACAAAACTGCTTTTAGCAACTCCCTAACAAGTCACGTTTGGTGGTAATTTAGGGCAGTAGGTCAAAATGTCCGTCCATTCGGCTGTATAAGACACGATGGAGTCAAAAATAAAAGAGATAGACTACTGATGTTAGGCACGAATATGGCTTATGGTCATTGGAAGGTTATCTTCACAAATGGGAAAAATCGGTCAAGGGGGAAAAAAGTTGCCCTTTGAAGAATCAACAAATAACGTATTTTTTTACATTATATTTTGTATTTTTGTTAAAAAAATAAAACTTTTTTGTAAAAGAAGATGTATAAAGTCATGTATCTGCGCCTAGGAAATAAGAAAATGCTTATTTTCGGCTCGCCCCATTTTGTGGGCTCGGATTTATTCAAATAATGACAAAAATTTGATTACTTCAGTGGAAAAAGCACAATGAATGTATTGGTAATATTTATCGCAAGGGGAAAGGTCTCCCCTTAAGGCCGCAGCTTGGGACCACCACGACGGCCTTGTCAAAAAAAATTTTTATATACATTTTTTTATTTTTTTTACATATTGCAGGGCATAAAATATTCTGTACAACCGAATTTAACACTTTTGTTTGTTATTTCTGAAAGCTGCATCTCATAGTCCCGGTATTCAGCTTTTAGACCCATCATATATAGCCTATTTACAAGTTTTTACCCTAAGATATTAAATAGTGGAAGACAATATCTTTTTTAATTTCAATATTTTATTTTATTATTAGTTTTATACAATGGGTTGAAAGCTTTAAAATGGTATTACTTTGGAACGGTAAGAGCGAATTCAAAAATTATTGTTGCTAAATTATAGAGAATTAATTTATCTTTCAAACTGCATTATTACTTTTTTTGACTTTCTTAGAAATTTTAAAAGTTACAAAGCGTTATTTTTAAAATTTATGAAAAATTTACGAAAAAATCTAATGTAGGGTACCCAAATGAGCAAAAGAGTTGCCAAAACTTATAGTTTATGCACACAAAAATAAAGTTTGAAAATTTTTCTTTAAAAATGTTACCTCAGTAGTGAAGAAACTCGTGGCTATTGACGATTTTATAAAGAAAGTTAGTAAAACGGTCGGCAAAGCCGATTTTCAGCAAAAAATCGATTTGCGCGACCTTATAACCTTTTCCGAAAAATCTGAAAAAAATCTCAGAAATACTTTACCCTATAAGCTTTCAAATTATGCTTGAGCCCGGACAACTTTTTTTTTTGGGACACCCTAGTGTACATACATTTTCAAAAATGAGATTTAAATTTTAAAACTTAAAAATCGCATACTAAATCACTTTTAAGATTTTTTTGATACGTAAAAAAACAAAAATTTTGAAGAAAAATTTTTCAATTTGAACCATTATTGAAGAATTTATGAGTAAAAGAAGTTTGAGTAAGGGAACAAACTACCAATTTTCAAAAATTCGATATCTTCTGAACGGGTCATCAAAAAATCTGAAAATTTACCACGAAGGAGTTTTCGAAGGGTACTAAAAACTGTCAATTGGGAAAATCTAAAAAAAATTATTTAAAGTGTCCGATTTGACATGGGATGCCCCATATATATTCATGATCCTCGATCGATTCTAAGACGATCTAGCGATGTCCGTCCATCTTTCTGTCTGTTGAAAACAAGCTAACTTTTGAAAGACTTTACGGAGGCTCCCGAAGTTTGGCATATATATTGGACATTTACCTGGTCATGTTGGTATTGCAATCGAGCGAAATCGGTCCAGTGGTTCAAAAGTTATGAGCAAAAGACTGAATTTCGGCAAAGGTTTTTCCTGAATTTACGAGATAAAAAACACGCTAACTTTTGAAATGCAATACTGAGGATGCTGAAGCTTGGCATATATATTTGTCGTTTCCCTGGCCTGGTTCCTCTTGAATAACAGCCGAAGCGGTAAAGTGGTTCAAAAGTTATTAGCAAACCCTAATTTTCGGATTAGTTTCACCTTAAATTCACATGTTGAAAACCCTTAAAACATGTTTTAAAAACGTTGGTAAGTCAGAAAAATATTTTGCAACGTATTTTTGTCACTCAAAAAAAGTGTTTACACTAAACAAAAAAAATACACTTGAAAAAAATTTGCACTCAAAAAAAATTTTGTAAATTATTTTTTTTTTCAAAAATTACTTAAAAAAAAATTTTACACAAAATAAAATGTTTTTAATCAAAAATGTAATTTTTTTCAAGTGAGAACATTTACTATCACTTAAAAAGGGCTTTGTGGAGGGTATTCATAGATTCTGCCAAGTCGAATTTAACTTTTCTACTTGTTTTAACTCCTTTAAGTTAATGACCATTAAGGATTCCTAGTGGTCTTTGGAGATGGCAAAAAAATGTTAATCTAACAAATCATTTATCTTATTTTTTAATATGCTCTTACACTTATTTCAAAAAAGAAATTCGTCTTTTTTTTAATTCTAAAAAATTTGTAAAAAAAAGTGACATTTAATGTGTGATATGCATATGGAATGAGTTGGTAGGGAGAGTTTTTTTCCATTTTTTCCTAAATGTTTATGTGTGACAATGACACCTTTTCTCTAGTGACACTTTTGGTTTCCTTTTTCTCAATGTCACAAGTCAACTAACCAACCAACCCTTTATTTGTTTATAAATGGGATTTTCCAAAAAAAAATTTTGCTTAATACGTGTTTGAATTTTTTAATTTTTGTTATTATACCCTCCACTTAGTGATATAGGGTATATATAAGTTTGTCATTCTGTTTGTAACTCATCGAAATATCGATCTGGGACCCCATAAAGTATATATATTCATGATGCCCGATCGATTTTAAGACATTCTAGCGATGTCCGTCTGTCCGTCTGTCTGTCTGTGGAAAATGCTGTCGCGGACAAAATATTGCACAGAGATGACTGAAACTTAACATAGCGGTTCAAAAGTTATGAACGAAAATGTAAGCACACCTCAAAAATATCAGTACATTCAACATAACCTAAAAATACAAAATGCTTTAATTCGGCTTCTGGTTGGCATATATGAACATAAATGAACACCAAATGGTATTTAAACAAGTACGAACATGTTTTTTGACAAAAAAAGAAAAAAATCGCGGATTTTTTTTTACCAAAATTTTTTTCGCGGATTTTATTTTTTTTCAAAAAAAATTTTTTTTTTTTCAAAAGTAATTTCCTTTTAAATAAAGTTTTTTGCAATAATCTTTTTGAAATTGTGGAGGGTATCATTACATTCGGCAAGGCCGAATTTAACTTTTTTACTTGTTTTTATATTTTTTTTTTCTTAAATGTGGCAATGATTAATTTACAATTGTAAAAAAATATTGTAATTTTTTTTTTAAAAAAAAAAAACAAAAAGAAAAAAATTTTCCTCTTATTAACACTGACAAATTATATCCAAGTGGCTTTTTATAAATTGTCTGAAAAGGACTTTGTTTATTTAATTGTTAGGTTGACACATTTGGTTTATATTTTTAATTTACCAAAAGGTTTTAAACTAATTAGTTTGAAAAAATTATTGTATGTTGCAAAAAATTACTTACTGAATTTTTGTAATGTAATTTTTTTAAAATACACCTGCTTTTTATTGCTTTATTTTTTTTTTCTGCACGTGTCATTTAATTTTATTTTGCAAACACTTTTGAAATCACTCATCCTTTCGAGTGATTGATATGCAATTTTAAAATTATTTGCAATTGCGAAATCAATCATTTATTGATATTTATGAAATTAAATTGCAAAATTTTAGTGGTTCTCAACAACAATTAATTTTGCAATTTTTTGTAACACAGATGTACATTCTCTGCAAAAGTTTTGCTGAACTGACAACAGCTTTTGGAAAGAAATCACAAGTCAAAGAGCGCATACAAACCATCTGAATCAGTGTTGCCATTTTAGCATATTTTCTGCTAGAAATAGCAGATAAAGTTCGGAAAAAGCTGATTTTTTTTGGAAAATCTGCTAACTGCTTTTCTAGCATATTTCTTTCAAAAAATCAGTTTTTTTTTTTTTGTTAATAGCGATTTTAATTTTTTCACACTTAAGGTAATATTTTTTTTTAGTATAAAAAATGTAGTTTGAAAACTCTCATTTTAATACTTTTTTCATCTTTTTGTAGGGGTTTTATACAAAAAAGTGGAAAATTTGTAACTTCTTTGAAGAAATTATTAAATTTTTGTGGAATAATCCTACAAAAAAACATTAAAAAAATTCAAAAAAAGACTACATTGGCTTAACTTAGTTTTTTACAACTGTTTTTAGAAATAAAAAATAAACACCTCACTGAAAAGATACTTTTATAAGCTTTTAAAAGAAACTTTTTTCTTTAAAATCGGCCAAGTTGTTTTCAAGATATTTACCAAAAAAAATTTAAGCTTTAAAGCCCAGACAGGGTTTAAGATCAAACTAAAAAGAAAGAAATAAAAATTCCTGATTTTTACCCTTTATTATTTCCTAATTCTCTCACAATTTGATAACTTTTTCACAGAAAATATATTCCAGTGTTCTTTATTAGAAAAAATATCTCAAAACTGTTGAAATTAAAATTTTTCTACTTTTTTCTATCGAAAAAATTATTCAGAATCTAAGAATTTTTTTATTAGAACAAATGTCACAAATTTTAAACCTTTTCATAGTATAAATATCCAAGAATCTGAGAAAATATTTCGATAGAATAATATCTCGGGCAATGTCACAGAGTAAATTCCGTTCGGAAGTGGAATTGACTGTTTGCTCGGAAAACTAAAAATGAAAGTATAATAATAATAATAATAATAATAATAATAATAATTTGATCCAATGATCAGTTTTTATTTATTTTTCCAATTTTTATTTACAACTCATTTTAAATAATTTTAACCTAACCGAGAACTGGTAACAATGACCGTCGTCTCGTTGTAGCGAAATCGACCAAGGGTTTTGGTGGGAATCGAACCCACGACCTCCTGTTTCATAGGCTAGCACGCTACCAACTAGCCTACAGGGGCCCCTAAAAAAATGAAAGTATATTCGGCATGAAACTACACAGTCAGAAAATTCGGAACGGGCCAAGGTTGGCAAAGCGATGGTGCCAGTACTACCAACGTTGGGCAAAAACCAGGTTTGCAACTAATACTGTACAGTGGCATTGTTGGATTGATAACGCCAGATGGGGCTCGGGCCAATTATTTATCTGGTGTTGGCAGACTGTTGGCAAAACAAAAAATACTGTACATCACCAGTGTCATATTTTTAAGTAATACTGCGCAGTGCCAAAGTCAGATTTACAAAAAATACTGTACAGTGCCATTGTTGGATTGATAACGCCAGATGGAGCTCGGGCCGATATTTTATCTGGTGTTGGCAGACTGTTGGCAAAACAAAAAATGCTGTACATTGCCAGTATCGATTTACTAGTCCCAGGACAATAAAATTTGTATCAGAAGTTAATATTTTAACTAATGAAGGTACACAAAAAAAATTAGAAACAAAAAAATTTCATATTTAAATAATTTTTTTATTTATATTAATAAAGGTGTCGAGATCCACGGAAAACAATTTTCATTTAAAATATTAGCTTTTTGCTGTGACAACTTCTCGATATCCCTAACTTTGACTTAATAAAGTTCGTCGTTTTGGACGAAATGCATACGTTGTTCCTTGGAATTGGAAAAACGTTCAGAAACTTATATTTCCGAAAAAAAAGCGTAGCAATTATGCAACAAAATTTTTTAAAAATATCTAAAGATATGCGTATTTTGTTGGCATAATTATTAGTGTTCTACCATACAAAGCTCACGCTCAAAATTCTAGAAGTTAAAAATTAACTTAACCCCCAGTTTCTGTAATACGAACGCCATTCGTTCGTGATGAATTTGTGTGTATTTTGTTACTATAACAAAAACAAAATACATGCGTTCGTATTACAGAAACTGGGGGTAAATGTTTTTGTGTTGCTTTCAAGCTAAATTGCATTTAAAAGGCTAATTTTATCAATATTTCATCAAAAATGTGTTATATTTTACAAAACTATTCCAAACGACGCTAAATTAAATTGAGAATGGAAGGTTCGTTTTTTTTTTTCGTTTTGATGAATGTTAACAATCAAAGTTTGCCAACAAAAAAGGACTGATATTACAGCTGAGTTCCAAAGAAAAACGTTTGATTTAATGGATACAGGAAAATCTAATCAGTACAGTCATTTTTTACTTCTTTTTACAGCTTGTCGAATTTTATCATCTAGCAAATTAAAGCTGATTATGCCAAACGGTTATTAAGGAAATTTTTCGAACTTATGCCATATTTGTATGGACCAAAATCACATACAATGAATATTCACAACCTCATTCATATCGCAGATGACGTTGTTAATATAGGAGCGCCGCTATCTCAATTTTCATCGTTTTATTTTGAAAATAGCCTAGGTTTTATAAAGAGTATTATAAATTCTTCAACCAACCCCATCGGAGAAGTTCAAAGAAAACTCCATGTTTTTCGTTCAAACAATTCATCAAATAATTTTCCATAGCTTTATCGTATTAATAGAAGCTCAAAATACTCTCTTGGACAAATTTTAGAAACCTCGAAATTATGAGTTACTAATTGTAAGTGTAGTCTTACTAAAAGTGATAATAAAACAATTGCTATGACTCTATTACACTAATTTTAATAATATATGTATATATAAATTATTTAATAGTTCTTTCTTTATATAGTAAAAGGTGTAATAAAAACATTATTTAATCGAAATCGAACCGCTTAAAAATAAATAATTAAAAAATAAGTGGTCGTAATTGTTGTATAAAATGTACTGGCAGAGTACACTTCTGTTTATAATTGCCAACGTTGGCATACTGTTGGCATTTTCAATAAATCCAGTGCTCCGCCAGTACAATATTTTTTGTACGGTTGGCAGTTTCTGACTGGGTGCTTTCAATTACAAAGTAATATAAAATCGAACCGAATCGAAATGGTTTGAAACCAAAAGCAAATGAAAGTTGAGATTTTACATAACAAAACCCTCAAGTAGTGTTTATATTTATAAACCGGTTAACCGAACAACCGGTTTTTCCCCAAAATTTCGGTTTTTTTGCAAACCGGTTGACCGGAATTGAAAATTTCCGGTGCACCGAAAACCGGTTTTTTTCTGTCGGTTAACCGGTTTCTTTAAATACATGCAAAACGGATTATTTTTGCAATTATTAAGGGTTTTTACTTATTTTTATGACATTTTTAAAATTTCGTTAAAAAAAACCTTGAAAATCCGTGAAAAAGAAAGTCTAAAATATTTTTTATCTACAAGAAACAATTTTCCAAATAGGGATTTTATTTCGAATATTGTAAATATTAAAAATTCACATTGTTGTAAGCAAGTTTTGGGCACTTTCATTGAAAACTTTATAAGTGACTGTTAACCAGATAGTTAAATTCCTGTTAATGAAGAGAATGCCAATAAAAGAACATCGAAATAAAATACGGTACTGCAATTTACAACGAAGTGATGTATTTTTTAAATAAAACCAATAAAAGTTAAATTAAAGCCCCGGAGAATATGGAAAATAAAAGCACCGTATTTAAATACCGCTATTTTTAAAAGGTATCAGTTGCCAACTTTGCTGAAAGAAACAAATATGTTAACTTAAGTTATATATTCGCTTTTGTATTTAATAAAATTTAGCTATTTTAAAGTATTTTTTTAAATTTTGGATTTGGGTGAAATTTTTTTATATTCAAAATTTTTTTTAAGATTTACTTCATAATTAAGGCTGTTGATAGTCAAATAAAAAAATTTGTTTTATTCTCAGATCGAATTTTCTATAGAAAATATCTTCAACATTTTTCGCATAGAAAATCTCTCAGAGTTTTGAACTTTAGTTTATAGAAATTATCTGAGATTATCAAACATTCTTTTTATAAATTTTTTTTCCGAATTCTAATATACTTTTCTTATAAAAAATCCCTGAAATAATTCATATATTTTTTGTATACAAAAATTCTCAGATCCTGAAACATATTTCGTAAAAGAATTTCGTTTCTAGAAATTTTGATACACTTTCTTAAATATAAAATCTGAAATTTTATAGTATTTTTCTATAGAAAAATTTTACGGTTTTATTTCCACCTAATGATTTTCAATGCAATTTCTTAGGATCTCAAACATTTTTAAAATATTAAAATTATTATTGTTGGACACAATTTAAAAAAAAAAAATCCATATTCAGAAACACATTTCCTATAGAAAAATTCTTAGAATCTTCCAACAGAAAAATGTTTAGATTCTGAGAGATTTTTCATTCAAAATTGTTTTCTATAGAAAAGTTCTAAAACATTTTTCCTATAAGAAAATCACAGATTTTGATAAACCTTTTCTATAGCAAAATTCGCAGATTCTTAAAAATATTTAAAACAAAGCGATTCTCATGTTCGTCAAAATTTTTTTTATAAAAAAAATTTTAAGATTTGGTAATATATTTCCGCATAGAAAATTAAGATTCTGAGACTTTTTTTCTTGTAGATATGTTATCCGATTCTGAGAAATTTCATTGTAGAAAAATTCTTGTCAGATTCTGAAACGTTTTCTCTAAGAAAAAATTCTCAGTTGCTAAGGAATTTTTTATATAGAAAAGTTTTAAGACATTTTTCGTAAAATTTGAGAAAATTGTTCAATCAAAAAATTCTTACATTCAGAGTCAAATACATAAGTATCAAGATACTTCCTAAAGATAAAGTCTTGAATACTGAGACATTTTTCTATAAAAAATATTTGAGATAATACTTTTTTCTTAGAAAATGATAAGGAATATCATTCGACTAGAAAATGTCCCCGACTCTATTAAAATTTAAGTTTCTCATATGAAATTTCATAAATTCTGAAACATTTTATCCTAAGGATGTAAAAAATTTCTTAGGAAAAAGGGTCTGTGTGCTGACGTATATTATCAGCACACATTTAACACTCCTCATTGTTTTTAACATCCTGGTTATTTTCTTTCTTTTTGTCTTTCCCTTTCTTTCTTTCTCTCTTTCTTTCTTTCTTTCTTTCTTCTTTTTTCCTTTTTTTTTTCTTTTTTTGAAATCGTTTGGGGGGGGGGGGGGGGAGAAGTCTTATTCTCTCACCCTGGATCCGAGCCTGGAGTAGATATATGTAGATTCAGAAAAAAAAAATTGCTGAACTTGAATCGACCCAATTTTTAACTAAATAAAGTTAATCCTAATCTTAATCCGGTCTGCAAAAAACAAGCCTAATGTTTTATTTTACAAAAAAAAAGATACATATTTTTCGAAAGACACTTTCGATATTTTCGAACAACCTTTTTGAACTCTAGGAACTGTTCCATTCCTGCATCTTTATCTTTAAGATCTTTTGTCCCATCAAATGTTTTTTGTGAAAGTGGAGGCTATCGAACACTTTTTTCTATTGTACCAACATTTTCGTTACAGACTACTTAATTTGAGTTTTTGAAACACCTCACTCTTAAACACTTAAAAACAGCAATGTGAACCCCACATTAGCTAAATTTTAACAACTTTTGCTCTAATTTTGATAAATTGCAATTTTTTTTCAAAACACCTGCTTAAAATTTATCCCTTTTTTATTCATTTTTTCTTATTTCTTCAAATTCTTATTGTTGAAATTCTAAATCAGTTACAAATTTATGACTGTTTAAAACTTTTAATTGAAAACCAAAGAACGCGCACATTAAAATAACACAACCAGACATGAACAAATATACAGGCCCTAAAATTTATAATCCAATGCTAGTAAAACAGCCTCACACAAGGTAAATTCACAACCCTTTTTTGTGTGTGTCTATAAATGTTCTTATTTGAAACAAATAACGCCATTATCCTTATTCAATCCTGTTAAGAAAAGGATGTCGTGATAAGTTTTAACATTTAATTTATGACACTCAATTAAATTTGAATACATACAGACAAATAAGACTCAAAACTCAATGAACGTTACCAAAATGAGATTTTCAAATCCTTTTAACACGACACCAAGTTGGTTATGTCTGTCTGTGTGTGTGTATATCCTTTTTATTACACAAATAATTCTGTGTTAGATTCAACATCTACCGTTAAAAGGATTGAAAAACATTTAGTTGAATTTCTACAAAGTCAACTAACTTTGCTTTTTTCCATTTTCCTCTATTGTTTTTCGTCGTCAAGTTTATATAGGCTTCATTTTGTTTGAAATACTATTTCCATAGGATTACGGTTGTTAATACTCTCCTTTTGTTGAAAACCAAAACTTTATCGTTTGCTGATTGTCTTCCTCATTATTCATACTAATGTTGGCTGGAGTTTGTAAATTTCGTCTAGTTGTTGGGCGTTGAATGTAGGAAGTTGAATTTTGTGAATATAAAGTAGAAGTCTTGAAATTGTTACTAAAAAGTCTTTTTAATCTCATTAATTGTATTTCAATTGTCTATGTGTACTTCATGTGCGTGCTGTTGGCTTTATGATTACACAAGGCCTGTTATGTTCTTTAAACATTTTGCAGTTTTGTTTTTAGTTAAAAGGAAACAACAAATTTGCCAGATTCTTTTATGCCAAACTTTATGAATGAACGTTCATACATACTTATGTCATTATCAAATCAGTCTTACCTTTATATACTTAAAACCAGGGACACAGACTAATACAGACACGATAGTAAGCGATTTCAGGAGAAACCAGCGATTTTTAGCAAGTATTAACAAATATTAATTCATAAAAAAATTAATTATTTAATACAAATGTAGAGTATTCTAGCTCAAGGTCATATTTCTTTTACTAATCATTGCGATGATATTGTCAAAGTAAGAATTTGAAGAAACTATTTATAAAGTTGTTTGGTTTAAATTGATTGGTTTGGTAATTTTGCAATACTTTTAGGTTAGATTGGATGGGCGTCCGCCAATTTAGCGAATTCACTCGAAGGCCACAAGGCCCATTGTGATTCCCTTATTTTCATTTCCCTACTCCTCTCTGATACAAATGCTTTTTACTTCTTGAACCACCCCGATTACAACGTCCGAGAGCCAATATTAAACATCAACTGGATGATATACATCTGAAAGTAGAGATCAAATGAAGTAAAACTGCATTTATAGTTTTTCATTTCGTGATCCTGTTTCCTTTTAAAAGGACTTCAAATTTTAAAGGATACATTTTATAAAATATTTCTGAAATTTTAGTACTTATCCTAGGATGCAACTAGTGATGACAAATAAAAGATGAGTATCTCCCCTAATTTTTACATTTTTTCTTTTTTGCCATATCAGGATAAAAGCGTGTAAATAAAGTCCTTTAAAAACTTTATCAAAATATTTTGTTGAAAATTTTGAATGTTATTAAAGGATAAAGTTTTGAAATGACGTAACTTACCTCCTTTTTCCTGATACACTGTCTCAAACAATTGTCCGTACCCCCACACAATCCAAAAAATATTTGCTTATATTTCAAAAAATACTTAACCGATTCGCATGAAATATTTTTTTTAAAAAGATCAACAATTGTTCATAATATTTGCATACTAATAATAAAATAAACGTGCTTCATTATTATTTTATACAGAAAACTAAAAAAAAAGTCAAAAAAATCAACTAAAAAAATTGTCCGTACGGGGAGAAAAAATCAATTTTATATTTTTAAAATTATGATTAACTGGCAAGTATGATATCCTTAACATCGGGTACGATATCCTTTAGCTGAAATTACTTCTCTGAATCGGTTATTTATAGGTAGACCCAGCAATGGCCTGGTTTCAGGTCCAATATTCCACCACTCCTTAAAGATAACATATTTAAGCAATAGTTGATGGGTTATTGTATGCTGCCGATTTTGTTTTCTCCAAAAAAGCCTATAAATGTTCTATGGGAGCTAAATATGGCCTCTCGGACATGTGTGGAACCACTTATTCCACCTAATAATGCAGTCATTCTCACACCATCATGGGAGTGTGCTTTGGGCAATTGTCGTGTTAGTACCGAAAGTTGGTTCGAATGCCCAATTTAGTCGCACTAACCTTTTAATTTTCTTTTAAAATGTCTTAATAATGAAATTTTCTTATTTTGGGTACTAAAAACCGATGATTACCGACACTTCCATGCTCCACCTCTCCCCACACCATCACAGAGCCTACACCGCGTTTCACTGTTGCTTTGAAATGTTTTAGCTGCAACGCTTGCAAAGCCGATGAGCTTGCAAGACTAGGAACTACCTTACAGGTTCCAACAGAATTGGAATGTGTTGGTATGCCTCTAGAAACTTGCAAGCAAAACCTACGGCTTTGTTCTGCGACGGAGACTAATCAAAGATGGGCAAATGGATGGACGTGTGAGACAACACGACTGATTTGGCCTTCTCTTAATCAGGGGCGCACAAGTGAGCTGATATCGCTTCCAAGAGGAGAGATTTCAACGGTGGTTTCTATAATTACCGGACACTGTCTTATAGGGAAGCACGCAGAGCGGTTAAATGTGCCGTCGAATGACTTTTGCCGAAGTTGCATGGATGAAGAGGAGTTGGAAACTATCGAACACTTTATTTGCCATTGCCCGGCACTTTCTGGTCAGCGACTTGCTTCACTGGGATCTAGGGAGCTGTACGATCTTTCAGATTTGTCGGATGTCAAAATTCAACATCTAAGGAGTTTCATAAGAAGCTCAAACTGGTTTAACGACAGGGACTAGTAGGGAAACCTATTACGATCCCGTGGTATCACAATGGACCTCAGAGTCTACGTGTGTTGACGTAAAACGTCAGCAGCCACTTACAACCTAACCTACCTAACCTAACGCGGAGTAGAACACTCTGCCACAAAAATCGTCTACCATCTGACCCAAAAATATTAAATTTACTTTTGAAAAACTGTTATATTTACGACAAAAGTAATTTTAATGCTTTTGGGTTGTATGGCAGACGATTTGAATGTTGCAGCCAAAGAATTTCAAAGCAACAGTGAAACACGGTGGAGGCTCTGCGATGGTGTGGGGTGCAATGGTGCCTGTAGGTGTCGGAAATCTTGGGTTTTTAGTACCCAAAAGGAGAAAATGTCATTATTTAGACATTTTAAAAGAAAAATAAAAGGTTAGTGCGACTAAATTGGACATTCGAACCAACTTTCGGTACTAACATGACAATTGCCCAAAGCACACTCCATTGTTTGTTTGAGAATAACTGCATTATAAGGTCAAAAAAATGGTTCCGCACCAGTCCCCGAGGCCATATTTAGGCTCCATGGAACATTTACAGGGTTTTTTCGGAGAAAAAAATCGGCAGCATACAATAACCAATCAATTATTGCTGAAATATCATATCGATGAGGAGTGGTGGAATATTGGACCTGAAACCAGACAAATATTGGGTCTACCTATGAATAACCGGTTCAGACAAGTAATTTTGGCCAAAGGATATCGTACTCGATGTTAAGGATATCACACTCGCCAATTAATATCATTTTATAAATATAGAATTGATTTTTTTCTCCCCGTACGGACAATTTTTTGAGTTGATTTTTTGGACTTTTTTTTTAGTTTTTTGTATAAAATAATAATGAAGCACGTTTACTTTATTATTAGTGTGCAATTATTATAAACAATTGTTGATCTTTTTAAAAAAAAAATATTTCATGCGAATCGGTTAAGTATTTTTCGAAATATAAGCAAATATTTTTTTGATTGTGTGGGGTACGGACAATTGTTTGAGACAGTGTATGTAAAAATAATAAAATAGGAAAATTTGGGGAGATCCTCCTCTTTTATTTGCTGCCACTAGTGGTATACTAGGGCAAGTAAAAATATTAAAAAAATATTTTATAAAGTTTAATGCTCTAAAACTTTAAAGTCCTTTTAAAAGGAAAGAGGATCACAAAATTAAAAACTGTAATAAAAAAAAGTTTAACGACTTTTTTTCATTTTTGTCGGACGGTGTTATCTCAGACATTCTGCTAGAGATGTCAATGAGACACCGTTTAGGCAATCTAGGTCATCGAAAAATCTTTGCCTTAAATGCTTAAGGCGACTTCTCATCAGACACGTACATTCACATATCAGGTGCTTTACTGACTACTCCTCCTCCACTTCCCCACAACTTCTACAATAGTCTCTATCGGAAATTCCCATACGCACGGCTATTTTGCCAATTATACAGTGTCCTGAAGTACTCCTTCTAATAAGAGGCCCCTGTAGGCTAGTTGGTAGCGTGCTAGCCTATGAAATAGGGGGTCGTGGGTTCGATTCCCACCAAAACCCTTGGTCGATTTCGCTACAACGAGACGACGGTCATTGTTACCAGTTCTCGGTTAGGTTAAAATTATTTAAAATGAGTTGTAAATAAAAATTGGAAAAATAAAAAAAAACTGATCATTGGATCAAATTATTATAATATATTATACTCCTTCTAATAGGCTAACCGTCCGTTTGCCAATAGTAAGAAGACTTTTTGTCCTCTTAGGATTTGGCAGTCGCCACATGGTTCGCGATATCTATCATAGGAACCGAGATGCCACCGATTCCAAATCATTTCTGGCACATTCATCAGCCAATTTGTTCCCAGCGACCCCACTATGTCCAGGGACCCACAGTAGTAGTGCTGAAGAATTGTATATAATTCCTAACTATTCCCGATTTTATAGTGCTTGATTCTAAGGTCTTCAGATGTACAAGACTCCACGAAAATGTTAATGGCGCAAGGTCTAAGGTCCCCTGTCATAATCATCTGCTCGGCGTTATCAATTGCAAGTATCTCAGTCTTGAAAACACTACACTTATCCGGAAGTCTCAATGTGGCCCCGATTTCGAGGCATTCAGAGTACACTCCCGAACCCGTGCTCATATTCATCTTTGATCCGTCTGAAAAGATTGAGATCGCATTTTCTGTTATATCAGAGTTTTCCACCCAGTCTTCCCTAGTCGGTATTTGGACTTCGAAGGTTCTGTCAAAGTCCGTTTGTGGTGAAATATAGTCCTTTCTCAGTTCTTTTTCCATTCTGCCCACCGTACTTAATATGGTCGAGTGTTCCCAAGAGCGTTTCATAAGAATTTGCGACTGTCTTAACCTGAGAGCCGATTTTTCTGCAGTGCTCTTGACGTAAATATCTACGGGCTGAATGTTTAGTATCACTTTCCAGACACGACAGTCGTTGTACCTTCAGCATATTGCAGAGATAAGATTTCTTATCCACTGCTGTCCACCACACAAGGGCACCATATTTAAGTATTGATCTAATTATCGCACCATACATAGGCTGACCATTATTACTGATTTGATCAGTACATGTACTGATTTTTAGTCACGTGTACTGATCAAAATACCTTGTACTGATTTTTTAAAATATGTACTGATTGTACTGATTTTGGGGTATTTACACATAAAAAATTATTTTATTCAAAAATTCTATACCAAAACTATTATTTTTATCAACTAATTTATTAGAGAAGTTTTATAAAAGCTAAGTCTGAAATACTTGAGCTTGTGAGTCCTTAGAGCATGTGAGTCCGAAAAAAAAATTTCGTTACGAAAATTAATCTAAGAAAAAGCGCAGAGAATCTGAGTGGGTTTTTATAGAGAAAAGATTTTTTTTGATGATAGATTTTCTATATTTTTAGGAAGAAATTGTAATTGGATAAGTCCAAACAAAAATAATATGTGTGGATGAGGTAAAGTCATTGGTATTTGCGGGGTTTTATCCCGAAGACATGGAAACAAAATCTGCGGTTTTTCCTATCGGAAAAAAGTTTCAAGACCACAAGAGTTTTTTTTTAAATATGTGCTTATGATTTGGGAGCTTTTCTAAAAGGAAGAGAGAGAGATCTTAGAACTTGAGAAAAGAAGTCCTTAGAATCGGGGCGATTCTCAAAAGAACTAGGTCTTCGTAATGCCATCCAAAAATGTTGTCTGTGATGAGCTTAATTTTCTGAAAAATTACTACAACTGTTCATGTCAATTGTTTTTACTGAAGTACACAATATACAATAATTCTGTTATTTAAACCAAAGCTTTTTGATTGTTAAAATATTCGTCATAATTTTTCTTATCATATGAGTTTTTAGGGAGTTCTTCAGAGAAAAAAATTATAAAAAGTAGGCGTACTGATTCGAGTTCGAGGAAAAATGGTCACCCTAACCATACATCCAGTCGATAATAAACGGGTTTAGACCCCACCTTCTTTCGAAAGTTCTTCTTCAGGTGTAAAAAGCGCATAGCGACTTTTTCATCCTTTCCTCTGTATTTCTTTTCCAAGAAAACTTTGAGTCAAGGACCACACCCAGGCATTTCGCCTCATTAAATAGTTCCAGGGTAATTCCATCTAATTTGGGAAGAACAAACCTGTCTATCTCAGTCCTTTTTGTGAACAAGACAACAAGGGATTAATTCCCAGACCGTTGTCCTTTGCCTACGTTGAGAGTATCTTGAGTGCGGATTCCATGAGTTCGCTAATCGTTGGTAAAAACTTACCTTTTATTTGGATCACAACGTCATTAGCGTAGGCAATCACCTTGATACCCATTATGTTAAGTGGCTCGAGCATTTATTACAAGATTACACAGAAGAAAAGAGATCACTCCCCATTGTGGAGTGTCCCTTGTAACTACTTCCTTCGATTCAACCTCACCTATTTTCGAGTTTATACCCTGCTTTCCAGCATGTTGCCCGTCCATAAAGTAATCCGTGCCTGTAATCTGTAGGGCATAAAGAATTGATGATATTTTGGCGTAGTTTAACGCACCTTCCACGTCTAGAAATGATGCCATAACATATTCTTTTTTTGTGAAGAGTATCCTCACTCAGCCCGACAACATCACTAAAACCGTCTCTTTAAGATAGGTATGTTGGGCCTAGCTGAAATTGTCTGATGTGAGGGTACTTCTCACATAGACATCTACCAGTCTTTCCAGTGTTTTCAATAAAAAACGATGGCAGACTGAAAGGTCTGTAATCCTTTGCGGTGTTGTGGTTTATCTTTTCCGCTTTTGGATTGCAAGACTTACTCGACACGTGTTTCTGAATTTGTCAAATTCCATTGTCAAGAATATTTATCAAATTTACAATCGTTAGTGGCAAAACATAAAGTCTTATACTTGAGCTAGAATAATCTTACTCAAAATAGAATTTTAAAGGTCGAATAATAAATAATTTTTATTATTTTTTTATATTACAAATTTTGTTTTAAGGTTTGAAACGTGTGCTTTGGGAATCTTTTCAAATCTGATTAGATTACCAAAGTACAAAATGAAAAAAATAATCATGTGGTTCAGGAATACTTTTATGTGTCTGTCTTAGTCCGTGCCATAGATGTCAAGACAGAGCTGCAACAGTGAAATACATGGAGAGTTTTGAATTGGACACCTACTTGTTATAAATCAAAGTTTAGTTTCCTACATAAAATATTCTGCTCTGAATTAAAAACAAGTGTAAAAACAAGTAAGAAAATTATCGGCCGCGAAAGACAGGGGCGGAGCCACGGGGGAGGAATTCAATAGAAAAAAGAAAGGAAAGAAAATAAAATAAAAGAAAAGAAAAGAAAAGAAAAGAAAAGAAAAGAAAAGAAAAGAAAAGAAAAGAAAAGAAAAGAAAAGAAAAGAAAAGAAAAGAAAAGAAAAGAAAAGAAAAGAAAAGAAAAGAAAAGAAAAGAAAAGAAAAGAAAAGAAAAGAAAAGAAAAGAAAAGAAAAGAAAAGAAAAGAAAAGAAAAGAAAAGAAAAGAAAAGAAAAGAAAAGAAAAGAAAAGAAAAGAAAAGAAAAGAAAAGAAAAGAAAAGAAAAGAAAAGAAAAGAAAAGAAAAGAAAAGAAAAGGAGAGAAGATATGAAAAATTTTAGAACTCTTTAAGAAAAAATTTGAGAATTTTTCTTTAGAAAAAAAATTGATAATTTTTGTATAGGAATAATTTGCGAATTTTCTATAGAAAAATCCTTGGAATTTTTCTATGAGAAAAATCTTGAGAAATTTTTTATAGAAATTCTTCTATGAAAAATGATGAAAGGGGCCCCCGTAGGCTATTTGTGGTGTGCTAGCCTTTGAACGTGGGGGTCGTGGGTTCGATTCCCACCAGAACCCTTATTTTTCGCTACAACGAGACGACGGTCATTGTTACCAGTTCTCGGTTAGGTTGAATTTATTAAAAAAATGAGTTGTAAATAAATAGAAAAGAATAAATAAAAATAATTGATCATGTGATCAAAACTATTATTATTATAAATGATAAGAATCTTAAAACTATTTAAAAGAAAAAATGTTTCGGAATGTTAGACATTTTCTATATGGAAAAAGTCTCGAGATACTAAAATTTTTCTTTAGAAAATATGCGATAATTTTTCTAGACGAAAAGTTTGGAAATTTTCCTAGGCGAAAAAGTTGAGAAATTTTCTATAGGAATAATTTGTGAATTTTTCTAAAGCAAAAATCTGACAATTTTTTATAGGAACAATTTGCGAATTTTCCTATAGGAAAAACGTTAGAGCTTTTCTGTGGGAAGGTTAGGTTGTAAGTTTCTGCTGACGTTTTATGTCAGCACACGTACACACAGAAAACAAATTTGCTAATTTCCAACTGAAATTCAGTTGTTGCAACAAAAATTCGGTTGATGCATTTGTATTAAGGTTGTAACAACTAAATATTAGTAGTTTCAACTAACATTTATTAATGCAACTGTCTTTTAATTGAAACAACTAAAAAATTTGTTTGCCACAGTGAAATTTAGTAGCAGCAACCGAATTTTGAGCTGATACTACTGAAAAATTCAGTTGGAAATTTATTTTTCTCTGTGTAGACTCTGATGTCCATTGTGATACAACGGGGCCGTAAAAGGTTCCCTACTGGTCCTTGCCGTAAAACCAATTTGAGCTTTTTATGAAACTCCTAAGATATTGAATTTTAACATCTGAGAAACCAGTAAGATCGTGCAGCTCCCTAGATCCCAGTGAAGCAAGTCTCTGACCAGAAAGTTTCCAACTCCGCATCATCCATACAACTCCGACAAAAGTCATATGACGGCACATTTGACCGCTATGCGTTTCGCTGTCAAAATCTCTCCTCTTGGAAGCGATATCAGTTCACTTGTGCGCCTCTGATTAAGAGAAGGCCAAATCTGCCTTATTGTCTCACACGTCAATCCATTTGCCCATCCCTGATTATTCTCCATCGCGGAAAAAAGCCGTAGATTTTGATTGCAAGCTTCTAGAGGCATACCAACACATTCCAATTCTGTTGGAACCTGTAAGGTAGTTCCCAGTCTTGCAAGCTCATCAGCTATGCAATTCATCAGCTATGCAATTCCCTGTAATGTGCCCTGGGACCCATATGAGTCGTATATCAAACTGCTTGGCCATCTCATTTAAAGACGTGCGGCAATTAAGGGCAGATCTTGTTTTCAGAAACATGGACTCCATACACTCAGAAAATTATTGCAGTTACTACATGACGGTCGTTTGTGTAGTAAGTAGTAGCTGTTGTTTGTAACTACAATTTCGGTCGTTTTTATATGAAAAAATCTCAAACAACTTTTTTTGTAGTAGTTTCAAAAAATAACTACAAAAAATATACTACACTGTAGCAATAGTTGATTTATGTAGTTGTTTTTAGTTTTTTTTTCTAAAACTCGTTTTTTTCTAGAAATTTTTATTGCAAACGAATGTGTCGAGCGAGTTGGTCGTGCGGGATGCGGAAGGAATTATTTTTATACCAAATAAATAATATCTAAATAAATTAAATTACAATTTATTAAATTTAATAACAAAAAATATGTTTTTGGAAAAATATTCTTGAGCGAAAGAAAATAAGTGGATAAATGATATAACAAGTGTGTATAATATAGCGCTCACATAAGCGTGCGTAAAAACCAATCGGAAAAAAACAAAATAAAATGTGTGCAGTGTTTTGTTTTCGTATGAGCGCGCCATCTTTCTTTTCTTTGTATACACAACATAGCAGGTACATACTTTTTTGAAACATTTCAAATTAATTCTTTTTTTTATAAATCAATTTTGCCAAAGCATTTCGTTTTTTTTTTTATTCCGGACAAATTTTGATCAGTAGCGGTGAAAATTTGAAATGAACTATTAAAAAAACAAAGGTAAATACAATCAATTTATTTTGTTTAACATTTTATTAATATAATTTTTTTCTTCTATAATTCCAGATAAATACATCAAAAAATTGTCATCATGTCGAAATTCTATACAACCAACTGAAATGTATTGCTTTTTAAATAAATAAATATCAATCATTTAAACGTTTAAGAAATTTTTTAAATTAAATTTCAGGCAATTGTAGAAAAAACAACTGTATTAAACAGTTTTGTAGTAGTTTTTACTACATTTTGTAGTTGAAAATCAATAGTTAAAAACAACAACATGTTCAGTTGTTTTTACCGTTTATGTAGTGGACGCCTTTTCAACGACAAAATGTAGTCAAAACAACTGTCTTTTGTAGTAGATTTTACCGACATACTTTTTTGAGTGTAGACTTGACCGCGGCTTTACTGTCAGAATAGATGTTGACTGCGGTTGTAGACAAGACAACCAATCAACCACTTCCTTTATTGCCAGCATCTCTGTGTGGTAAACACTGCAATGATCTGGCAATCTTCGAGCCAGGCTCAATCCAAGCTCTTCCGTATAGACTCCAAAGCATACTTGCTAGTGCAGCCTCGATCCATCTGTGTAGCCTTACCTAGAGGGGACGTTTGTAAGGAGGCTACGTCTAATAATGAAACGTTTTTTTTTTAATTTTCAATAGGTTTTTTTTTTTCATTTTCAATAGGCTTCGTCCTTAAGTCAATAAAAGCTTAAGTTAAAATTTTCAGACAAATCTTTGGAGTAATGAAGTAATCACCGGGCACTGCCTTATAGGTTATCATAGAAAGAAAGGACTTACTTACGATGGCAGCTGTAGAAGGTGCGATGAACCTAATACTGAGAAAACGGTCGAACATATTCCTTGGCACTGTTCTGCATTGGCCAAAACTCACTTGCGCATATTGGGCAGATTTGTCTTCGAGAGCTTGAAAACGGTCTCGATGGTCGACCTAAGGCAAATATTACAATTCGCGATGAGGGCTAACGCGTTCTATCAGCGTCGCTGAGAATTTTGAAAATTGGTACTTCATAGATAATTTCCATTAGTTTATAACATTATACACAAGTTTTTAAATCAACTGTAAGTTTAATACAAAAAAAAAACGTACAACTTAGATATCACACCCAATTACTCTTATTCTAAAATGCAGTACACACAATAGAACAGTAGCATCAGCAGTACTACAACATACCTGTCTCCCACTTGTCATGCTTGTTTTCGAAATGTAAATTAATTGCTTTTGTCATTATTCGGAATCTTGGCATTGTTTTAACTTGTTACGAAATGTATCTAAAATACACTCAAAAAATTCAAAAAATACGTGGTCTGTTTAATGGTGTTTAATGGTGTTTCGGAACTTTGTTCGACGTTTTTTATGCCCTTAGATAGTAAGACGCCTTGCATAGAGTTTGGTAGGAAGTTAGTGTAAACTTTCCGAAAAGGGAGGACTCGAAGTATTCTTAGAAATTATTCTGGTACCTTTTATATGGACGGTTCTAGTATCTGAGTTGCTTCTGGATCTGGTTGGTATTTAAATGATGAAACCAAATACTCTCAGGCTATGGGCAAAATAACAAGAGTCTTTCAGACCAAAGTATTTTGGACGTAGCGACTTGGATAATTTAAAATAGATGGAGGACAGGAAAATCAGTATCTGTGTCGAGCTGCGCTCAAGGCACTGGAATTTCCAGTCACAACATCTAAAATTGTCCAAACTATTTACCCAGTCTGAGTAGAAAAAACTTGCTGCAACACTTTACTAAGACACCCAATCTCGTCATATGAAGAAATTGGGTGTCTTATCAGACCTCTGTGTGTAACTTGCCTTGAAGATGAGGACACAACAGAACACTACGTCTGTTATTGCCCAGCGTCCAAGGAATTTCCTTGTCTGACTTTCTCAGGTTTGTTAAAGCAACTCCGAAATTATTATTTAACTTCTCTCATACTTTACTTATCTTACTTTCTAGGATACGATAAAGTGGACTAATTAAGTCTGATCGCCATGGACTTGCCTAGCTTTCTTTCAGGTTTATACAATCCACCACAATCCAATATAATTTTCCACATTAGATTGGAATACTCCTACATTGTGAATGCGGCTTTAATAACTAGTTTTCTAGTTTTACAACTTTTTTTGTTTGAGTGTACCTGTGTTTAGATGTAAGTATTCCGGTGTGCCTCTATGGCATGAGGGAGTATTATTGTCTTTATATGTTGTACTGTCTTCTTGTTAAGGTTTGCTGGTATTTTGTTTTGGATGTTAATGTTGATTTGTGATTTATGAAGATTAATTTATTGCAATTTAAAAGGGTTTAATTGAATCTATAAAATGGAGGAAAAGTATTATAAAGCAAAAGGTGAAATATTTTATAATACATATTAAATTTAATTTTTCAAATTTAAGATTTTAATTGTTACTTAATTTTAATACGATGTGATGTAACACAGGATCGCCACGTCATTTTCGCGAATCTCAGAAGTGTCATAATTTCCAATGTAGAGATTTATTGCAGATATCGAACCCGCACTTCACTTTGAATGGTGAGAGTGCAGACCAGTGGCGGTTTTGAATTCTTTTTCTTATCTTAAAAAGTGAATTCGCTACTTTACCAAAACGTGCTAGAGCTGTTGCTACTTCTTTATTTTACTTGTTCCCGGCTTGTTTACAATTATTTCTTCAAAAAATTCTGTTACATTGGTTTCCGTTTCGCTTCTTTGTGGCTTAGTAAATTTTTATTACAAAATCTCTTGATTTTGTTATTAAAAAATCAGTTAATTTAAATAAAACACTATATTACGTGAAATTTACACGTCAAAATGCCGAGATACGATAAATTTTTAATCGTAGAATAAAGCGGCATAAAAAGTTATGTCAACCACAAGACATATTTAATTATTAAGTTTGTATTGTACAAAGTAGATATGCGCGCGTGACACGAATTTTTATTAATTCACGCGTGATCGTGAGTGAAATTCATTTTTACTTACGTGATCGTGAGTGCGCGTGATTAGAAAAAATATTTTCGTGCATGAGCGTGCGTGAGTAAGTTTTGTTTCGTGAGCTTGCGTGATTTTTTTTTGTGATGTTTGAAACAAAAAACAAGTAAAAAAATCTTCATTATATTGAATTAAGAGGGAAATTAATACAAAATTGTGATTTAAATAAATTTTTATTGTTGTTTAAAGGAAATTAAATACTTTTTGTGCAAACAAAGGAAAACAGTCAAATAAAAATTTCTTAATTTTAATTTTGTGAGTCTTCGTGAGCGTGATTATTTCGTGAGCGTGAGAAAAATGTTAGTTACTCACGTGAGCGTGCGTGAACGTAAGCAGATGAGCACGCGCCCATCTCTAGTCCAAAGTGATAATCTTTGAGCATCCGAACCCGTATATATCGCTCCCTAAGAGATATCAATTCTGCGTGATGTAGTTGACCTCATAGACTTTAGGTTAGATTAGACCGGATTGTCAATGGCGAAACCACTATAATTCCTTAGCGACCGAACCCGTATATATCGCTCCCTAAGAGATATCAATTCTGCGTGATGTAGTTGACCTCATAGAATTTAGGTTAGATTAGACCGTATGGTCCATAGCGAAACCACTATAATTCCTTAGCGATGCTGATAGAACGCTATAGTCCTCAACGCGAATTGTATTATTTGCAGGGTTGGCAACCGATACCCACCTAGAATAACGGTATTTGGCTATTGTACCACAACCAATAAAGATATGGACATTTTCAAAAGCGATTATGAAAGCTGATGAAATTTCTAGTATTTTAAATGTGTCACTTCGTGTTTCTACCGGTTCGTTTTAGTTATATAGGCCAATACCGTTATAATACCGTTTCAAACGGTTTTATAAAGGAAGAAAGTCCCATTTTCTTCCTTTGATAACCTACAAAGTAGTGTTGTAAATTGTGGTTACTTTTGACTAAATACTACTTTTTCAACTGAGTACTCGATACTACTCAATACTTTTTTTTAAATTCAAAAACTTAATAATAAAGCCTTCTAAAATATTATTTAATTAATTTTTCTTCTAAATTCTATTTATATTTGCTTGACAAGGCATTCACTATGAAATTTAGATTTTTTTAATTAATTTAAAAATTATTTTTCAAGAAAAAACTTTTTTTTTAATTTTTTCAAACACGCAGTTGCATTTTATAGTTGTATTTTATTGGTTAAATTATGAATTTTAAGTGAAAAATACAACCCTGAAAGTATTGAGTAGTTACTTTGAGTATTGAGTACTCGAAAAAATGGGAAGTATTGAGTACTCGGTACTCAAATACTCAATACTTTTACAACACTACTACAAAGCAGTGCCCGGTGATTACTCCAGTAAGTGTACGGCAGTTCCATCTGGTAAGTGAAAGTAAATAGTTAGTTTTTCTCAGATTGTAGCATGGCCACAATTTTCTACTGATCGTGCTCGTTGTTAGTTCTCTCCACTTTCTGTTAGCCATTTCAGTGTTTAGATTGTCTCGTAGCGTTCTGAAGTGCTGGATTGGTGGATCAATGTGTATAGAAATACCAATACCATCAGAACCTTGTTTTGCGAGATCGTCTGCTCGCTCATAGACTATAAGTACTTACAGAAATTGTATGTCAATCATGTGTATAACAAAGACGACCACCAATATCCAAAAAAAACTTCCTTTCATGACCTAAGGATGACACATTCCACAGATGACGCAGGACAGAAGCATTGTCGGAAATCGCAAATGAAAGTACCATTTCATGTTCGCCTTGTCTTTGAATTAAGACTGCCCCAAAACGTTACCCGCTGGGATCTGTTTGTTGAAATCAAGGTGCTTTGTTGAAGTCAGGGCGTACATCTCATTTTCAGCAAGTTAAATCAAATCTGGATCGGAAGCCCAACCAAGGGTTCTTCTTTTTAGTTGCCGAGTTATGGGCTAGACTAAAATGGACAAATTCGACTATATTTAAAGGATAGCTTCTGTAATCTATAAATCTCTGTTTTGAAGGCTTCCCAGATCATTTTCAAACACACCCCCAATCACAATGATTCCAGGAAATTAACATCCGATAGCACTGTTCGACACCAAAAACCTCCTAATGAAATGTCTACTTGGTCCTTATAGATTATGGGCTCTTGCTTCCAAATCTGCCATCTAAATTTTTCTAAGTAGAACGTACCGTGATTTATTCGCTATAGAAAAGTCAAAAACCAATATTTTAGCACTTTTGGGGGTCCACTGTTACGTATTCTTGCGTTTCTTCCACAAAATTGAATTTATTTTATATAAAAATGGACCTCCTGATTCCAAAACTGCAATCCAAATTTTTCTAGCATGTTACGTTTTCGAGATATTCTCGTTTGAAAATTTAAGTGTGATTTATAAAGAACTAGCTGACCCGGTCCGCGTTGCTGGCCCTAAGAAAACATCGATTCTGTTTTCTATTGCATCTCGATCTGAATATACAGTGTCGGACGAAACTAAAGCACGGGACCAGGTCCAGAAGTAGCCCTTATTTCCACCTTCGGTTAGCACTATCTATAGAGAAACAGATAAACAGAAATCTATAGTACAAAGGGGCGTATCTTTTTAAAACATGCAATGAAATGAACAATACTCAATAGTTTTGAAACCTTATGGCTTTATTTGAAAGAGCAAACATTCCCGTTTTTTATGGCAAACGACTTCATTGATGCGTCTTCGGCTTGCTCCGCTGTATCGCGTTGTAGCGCAGTACTGCGCTGCCAAACTGCACGTTTTTCGAAAAAAAGTTTTTAACCGAAATTAGGCACTCAAATGAGGTTATGTTAACAAACAAATTGGTACATCTTGGGATCGTAAAACTCGCAAGGTATTGTAAAGAATCCAATTCATCTATAGAAAGCAATAGATTTGAGTATCAGCATCATTACACAATATTTTCAAAAATACAGCTGAAACTCCCATTTTCGTCAAAGATGAGCGCTACATAGCCATGATTACCGACTTTTTGTTGGCCGTAATAGAATATACCAACTTGGATGACATTTAGTTTCAGAAGGATGTCGCAATATGTCCCACAGTTCATCAAACAATCGATATTTTGCGCACTTAGTTCGGAAATCGTGTTTTTCGCCATATTCGCGGTGACAATTGATCACTTCAGAGCTGCCGATTAAAAACTTTAAAAATTTTTATGAGGGGTCTCGTTAAAGATTCATGCAACATGGAAAATCCAGAAATGTTCTAGGCCCATTCGACGAATATCGTTAAAGCCATTCGTGAGATAGAACCAGAAACATTAGAAAAATGGGTGCCGAGAATGAGCTACTGCGGAGCTAACCCAGGCAACCGCATGAATGAAGTCGTTTGCCATAAATAATGGGAATATTTGCTCTTTCAAATAAAGCCATAAGGTTTCAAAACTATTGAGTATTGTTCATTTCATTGCATGTTTTAAAAAGATACCAGTTATTGGACCACCCTGAAGGTGGAAATATATAGATGTCATTAGTGGTGGAATGTAAAAATTTGATTTTGCCACGCCCCTCCGCCCACCGACAGAAAATCAAAAATCTGACCGCACAGTGTTACTCCCCAGGCTATTCTGAATATTCCCTGAAAATTTCATCAAGATCGGTCCAGCCGTTTGCGAGTCCATACGGAACATACATACACACATACATACATACACACATCCATTTTTATATATATAGAAGAAGAAGATATAAGAGCGTAACAGTAGAGTTTGTGGTTTTCAAACGCCAATATTTCAAAAAAAGTACGCGATAGAAAAATTTGGATGCCAGATTTGGAATCAAGAGGTATTTTTTTTACCATGGAATACGTTACAGGGAAGACCCAAAAAGTGCTAAATAAGCTTTTTTTCCATATTAAAACGCGAATATCTTTAAAACCTTACGTGGTAGAAAAATGTGGTTGCTAGATTTGGAATGAGAAGGTCAAAATCTATTTAAATTATGTATTCCGATGAAGTGTAATCACCGAACGGCATCACCTTCCACTGAAGCAGTCCCCGACCAGATACGGAGAATGCAGTGTATTGTCTTCCAATGGCAAATCAAAATCTCTCATTATTAATAATCCTCTGCATTAAATGTCAACTAAAAAAAATTAAGAAATCAAATACAATTACTACATCACCAAAACTTCAAAGTTTATATAGAAAATTGTTCCCACAACCCTCCCAAAAAAATTAACAGACACAAGTGACATAAAAATTGAAAAAAAGGAAATAGATACGGATGCGAAAAAATGGAATTAAATTGTAGAAGGACAAGTGGATTTTCGAAAAAAATACATTGTGCAAATGGTAACACTTGTGCTCCGGCTGGTAGATAAACGGAAACAGTAGTTGTTGCTTGGTTGATAATTTGGTGGTGGCTTTAGTCATGTTAGAGGGTTTCGGTGTCAACTGATGCTGATTATCATATAACAAGAAAAGTGAACAGCACACCACAGTCAGTCTGTAACAAGGGTTGCACCACCAGTTCCATAATGTATACAACTAATCAAAGTGCGTAACACAAGGTCACGTGCCAAGCACGCAACATTTCTCTGATGTTGTTTTTTGTGTTTAGCAAAATGTTGCACTTATACAATTATTGTTATTTCATTCCAAAAACGAAAGAAATCAAATGGATAAATACCGTTCCCATCTTAATTGTAGACATAAGAGTTATATGTATAAACTAGGAAAAGGAAACAGATTTTTAAGTGTTATGATTATTAATATTGCCGTTATGATGAAACAAGTGAATAATTCCATATTTCTTAACAAAACAGGTTGCTTTGTAGTTTTTATTAGATTTTTACGATCAGGGTTGTGATGACCGTGAGAGATTTTTGTTTTGATTTTTAAGAAATTTTATTTGAAAAAGAAAGCAAGAATAGAACAACATGAACACTAAATACCAAAGAGATTTATGATGTTATGTCAAGGGATTTCGAAATATCAGATTGCGCTTGTAGTTTTACTTGACATAATGATAAATGAGAATTTTTAATAATTTCATTAAATTTGTGTTGCAACGTTTAACTTTAAGTTTAGGCAATACTTATTGACGTATATCTCTCATCAGCGACGTATTCAGGAATTTGAAAAGGGGGGGGCCCAACTCAATTTTTTTTTTTTTGTTAATTATAATATTATGTTGTAGGACTACCCCCCCCCCCCCCCCCTCCGTACAAAAAAATGTGAATTTGTCTAGAGAAAGAATATCTCGTAAAAATTTTAAATATCTCAGAATCTGTACGCAAAAAACACTAACACACATATTAACCAAATTTTTGTTTAATAAATAAAACTCACCAAAAACTTGGTCAAATTACGCAAAAAATGGTTAATTTACCAAAACTTAGTTAAATTACGCACAAATCTTGGTCTTTACCAAAAACTTGTCTCATAAGTGCAAGTTTTTATGCATTTGAGATTTTTTTTTATAAAATAATGTCTTAGAATTGGCGAATTCTCCTATAGTAAAAACTTCCTCTGAATCTGAGATTTTTTATTGAAAAAAATTTATCAAAATCTGAGAAGTTTGCTGTAGAAAATGTTCTGAGAAAAAAAAAAATCAAATTATATGAACAAGATTGATTTAGCTTTCCTGATTCCAAATTATATTACCAGATATTTTAATGGTTTAACATATTTCCGATATTTGCGTTTGAAAATTCAATATCGCTAATTTAGGCATGTTTATGGTTCTACTGTTACGTATTCGTAAACGCGTTCCTTTTTCGAGATATTCACGTTTGAAAATTAAAAAAAAGTCTTATTTAGTCATTATTGCTACATATTCTCACGTAAGAGCCATACACTCAAAATATTTTGTAGGCAAGAACAAATAAATAATACACTTAAAACTAGTGAATTGAAAACCATCCCAGTAATTATTCATTAGTTTTAACAAACATCAACATTTATTTTTTACTGTTGACAAAATTTTCTTAAGTAACTAACATTAAACATTTTAAAAATGTCGGTTTCTTCATTCTTTTTTACCAACAAATTCGAAAAAAATAATCTACGAAAACATTAAAAATAAATGATAGTTCTGTTATTTTTTACAACAAATTCCAAAAAAATAACCTACGAAAACTATAAAAATTAATGATTTCGTAGGTTATTTTTTACAATTTTCTATTGAAATATTTTTTTTAAACCTTTTAATAAAATTTTGGGGAATCGATCCCGCAATCAACTACATTCTGGCCAGACACTCTACCCATCGTGCCAAAGTCACTTGATACAAACATGTTTTTATATTTATATAAATAATTTTTTTAATTTTTATTCTAAAAAAAAATAACTTACTTGTGTAGGTAAAAACTAATGATATCTCATTAAAAAATACCAACAATTAAAAAAAAAAATGCTTACAGAAATCATTAAAAATTTAAAGAGTAATCAGTAGTTTTTACTTACAGAACAAAAATAAATGACTTTAAAAATTAAATGTTAATGAAAGTCTTTATTTTTTAGTGTGTTATTTTTGAAACAAAGGATAGAAGTAGTCAAACAAATGTTTTTTCTTTTAAAAACGACTTAAAAAAACGACGTAAATTTTTTTAAATAAACTATAAACAGTTAATGACATAATTTCTTAAGTGTAATAAAGGACCTGATTCCAAATCAGCCATCCAAATTTTTGTATAACAAAATTTTTTTAATTCCATAGCGATTTTTACGGTTCTACTGTTATATATTATCAAACCCGATTTTTTTAAAAAAGTTCTAAATTAAAAATTATATGTGAAAATTTTTCTTTAGAAAAAAATTTTCAAAATCCAAGAATTTTGTTTGGAAATAATATCTCAGAACCTGAGACTTTTAATAAAGAAATGGGCTCTTAGAACCTCAGAGTTTGAAATTTTGTACAGCAAACTGTTTTCATGATCCTGATGCATAAATTTCATTAAATAAACCCAATATAATGTGTTTTCGATACATATTTTACAGATATTTCGATATAAATAACTTTTTAAAAACGAAAATTTAATAAAATCAAGAGTTTTTATAAAAAGATATTACAAATTTTCTTCAAAAACCAAAATATTTGCAATACTAAAAAAAATTATGTTTGTTACTTGTATTATGTGTTGAAGTGGATTAAGTTTTTAAAATTTTTCAATCCAAAATACGTCCATGTCTCTCATAAAGTCTGGAAATATTGCAATTGTGAGACGTTTATATAATCCGCAAGTATCCAACGACCGTAGAGGCCGCCGCGCTTATAAGAATACCAAAAAGTTGTGGAAGGTGGCCAAATTTAGGCTGCCAAATTTGGATTCCAAATTTAGTGGAGAGCAAATCAACGTTTACTACACTCTAAATAATACATTAGTAGATTTACTAATTTTTTTTGCTAATGCTAGAAAGCTAACCTTTAGCAAATTTTTAGTTGAGATTAGCATGTTAGCAAAAATACCTAGTAAACTTCATTTAGCGCATTAGCAATTTTAAACAATATTTGAACTAATTTTTTTTGCTAAATTTAAAATTGAGTTGACCAAATTTTTACAAGCTTTTTTGCTAATATTAGCAAAAATAAATTGTAATTTTTTTTTAAGAAACCTTAAAATGACGCGATCTCAGAAACTAAGCCAGATAGAGCAAAATGGAGATCATTTTTGGTTCTCGGGCTCACCATAATATCGCCAGTCCTCTCCACATGTGGGGACCCTAATGGGTCCTAACTTTGGACCAAAAATGTTAGCATTCCCGAAAATTTTAACATGCTCAATGAGCATTGCTCATATATAAATATTGCCGACACAACAAAAAGTCCAAAAGCATTTTTGTAGCTCTCAACACGTAGAACAAGACCGCAAAATAATCAAAAGCTCTCCGAATAATATTTTTGAAGTCATCGAGTTTTTTAATTCTCAAAACCCCAATGGTCCCTAAAATCACGTATCTCAAAAACTAAGCAAGGTAGAGCGAAACGGACACAAATTTTGAATCAAAAATTATGACGATTTTAAAGGAACCAAACTAGGTCTAGGCCCATCGTGGTCTGGACCTATCGGGTCCGAACCCAATGGGGTCCTCAAATGTGTATGAACTAAGTTCAAATAAAAAAAAATCAGCTAACTAATTTTTGCCAAAACATTTTTGCTAACTTTATCAAAAAAATTGTGGGTTCAAAATCAGCAAATTTTCTTGTAGGTTTAAAGGATTTTTTTGCTAACATTTACATTTTTTAGTGGAGCGAGTATTTCGTACCATTCCACTATAGGGAATTTATAAGGAATTGTTGGCCAAAAGTCCATTTTTGATGTGTTCAAAAAAACTTTTTTCGGATGCCATTATACAGTAAACTATATAAAAGTAAGCTAGCACACATATTTTTGTACACCAAACTCTTTTACCGCTAGTACGGAGGCGTCAAAAACAAAATTTAATTTTTTATTATTTTTTTTTTAATTTTGGAGAACATAACTTATTACAAAATTAACGTACTTAAAGTCCTGTATTAAAATCTTTTGAAATTAATTTCAATTATCAATAGAGCAAATAAATATATTTTGTACAAAGTACAGGTTTAAATGTTGATTTATATATTTTTTTAATTATACCCTACACCACACTGTGGTACAGGGTATATTGAGTTTGTGCTGATGTTTGTAACTACCCGAAATATTGGTCCTAGACCCACCTTTAAGCATACCGATCGACTCAGAATCACTTTTTGAGTCGATTTAGCGATGTCCGTCCGTCCGTCCGTCTGTCCGTCCGTCCGTCCGTCCGTCTGTCTGTCTGTCTGTCTGTCTGTCTGTCTGTCCATGTAAACGGTGTAAACACGATACAGGTCGCAATTTTTAATCAATTGACTTGAAATTTGAAACTTAAGTCTCTCTTAGCCCAAGGACGAAGCCTATTGAAATTGGAAAAAAATCGGTCCATATTTAGACCTCGCCCCCATACAAAGGTCCTCTTTAGTTTTGGCTCAAATGACTCTAATAACCGTATTATAGAAGGTATCGCTTTGAAATTTGGATGGTAAACATGTTTTGTCTTCACATATCATCATTCCGAATTTCAAAGAAATCGGACCAGTTCTTCTTGTAGCCCCCATACAAACCACCTTCCCGATTTTCACATAAATGTCTCAAATTTCATGAAAATAGAAAATATTTAATTAAAATTTTGTTTGTGTATGTTAAACGCGTACTTAAATAACCTTATCAAACCTGATAATCATCGGACCAGTTTTGGACTCAGGCCCCTTGGGAAAATTTCGCCCGATATTTAGTTAAAGCGGTTTATTGTCAACAAATAGAAGCCTATTTCACTCAAATTTGATTTGTGAGTGTTTTCTTCACTTATTAAAGGTTTTACAACATATAGATCTAATCGATCCATGGGACCCATTTTCCGGGAAACCTTGGTGTAGGGTATTATATGGTCGGTCTTGACCGACTATAATTTTCTTACTTGTTTTTCTATTTAATTAATTTTTTTCTTTTTTAAACCAAATATATTTGTGGACTGCTACTTTTTTTGCATATAATTGCATACTCCCATATCTCTATGAGGTATTGGGAAACTCTTTGTGAGTAAGATGTATTCATCCGCTAAGCCATGCGGCTCCATGGGGAAAAGATATTTAGTGATGTCCGTCCGACCGTCTGTCGGTCTGACTGTCTGGGGAATGCACGATGCTGTCCAAACCAAAAGAGCTAGCCGCCTGTTGCTTGGCACGAATATGTCTTATAGTCTTACGATGTTCAAGTTCGTAAATGGGTAAAATTGGAACATGTGAAAAAAAGCTCCCCCTTAAATAACTTAGTCTAGCTACTCAAAATCCCATATGTTACATTTGTTTTGTACATTTGCTTAAAAATTAAAAAAAAATACGCCACAAGAAGTTCAAAGCCCTGCACTTGGACCAAAGGCACTAGGAAAATTATTTTTTTGCCCGCCCCCTTTTGTGGGCGTGGATGTAAAAATTATTGACAAAATTATATTACAAAATTGCATTAAAAACACGATTTATTAGGCCAGATCATGCCAATTTTTTATACAGAGCCTTAAGACTTACCGCCAAATAAACTTGCCAAATTTTGAGGCAATATCCCAACTTTTGGAGTTTTGGCCAGAAAATACCAGAAAATTCCCTATAGTGCATTCTGCCCAACATTTTACGTAGTAAACGTTGATTTGCTCTCCACGAAATTTGGAAGCCAAATTTGGCAGCCTGAACTTCGGTCGTTGAAGTATCTCCTAAACGCAGGTATCTACACTAGGGTGGGGCGATTAGTAAGGAAGGAAAAAAATCTTAATGGGCGCTTCGCGTTTCTGATTCTTGGGATTGTACTGAGCAAAAAAGTCTACTAGACCATACGTCTACGGTGAAAATCGAGCCTCCCGATTTTGACTTGAAGTTTTTTCTCAGACTTTATTTTTTTGGGAAAATTTGCAAATTTTCTTGGGCTCATATTTCGTAAACTATTTGAAATTTTGACTTATTTTCAAAAGTAAAGTTGTAGCTATTATCTCGGGCTACAATTTCTCTGAACATATTACTTAGAAAAAACTTCGCTTTCATGGTCAAAAAGTCGAAAATGTAGAAAATTCACCACTTTTTGTAATTTTTTTTTTGATATTTTGGCCTATAACAGCCAAACCATTGAGATTTTCGATCCAATACTAAGACAAAAATTGTAGCCAAGACAATAGTTAAGAACTCTCTTGTACATCGCAAAAGCATTGGAACGCTCATTCAGGCAGTTTTGGCCTCGTGAAAGTGCAAATTTTTTGTGAAAATATTGATAAATTACCATTTTCAGTTGTTCATAGCGCAAAATCATAAAAATTTTCTATTTCATATTTTTTTTCTATTTATTTATTTATTTATTTATTTTATTCTATTTATTTTATTTCTTATTTTTTATTCTTGTATTGTTTTAAGTTCATTTAACGCATTTTTGTTAGTTTATTGTAAACGATCACCAGAGAGTTTATAATATAGAGATAAAACAAATTTAGTTCTTCTACTGACTCCTAGAGGGCGCCAGTCTTTAATATCAGCTCAAGAATATTACTAATATTCTTAAGGTGTTACTAAGACTTACTGAAGGCTCAAATAACTCAGCAAATACTGCTCATATAACTATGAAATGATCAGTACACTCGTAAGAACTATCCAATATCTTACATATACATTTACAACAATACCTCGAATGTGTAGATGATGAAGATTCACCATTTCCAGACCCACTAATACCTTGTCATATTCAAGGTACGGAGCGTTATGTCCAGCTACTACACTCAAAAAAAAAAACTGTAATGTTAGCAAAAAAAGCTTGTAAACCTACAAGAAAATTTGCTGATTTTGAACCAAAAATTTTTTTGCTAAAGTTAGCAAAAATGTTTTGCCAAAAATTAGTTAACTAAATTTTTTTTTTTTAACTTAGTTCATACACATCTGAGGACCCCATTGGGTTCGGACCTGATAGGTCCAGACCCCGATGGGCCTAGACCTAGTTGGGTTCCTTAAAAATCGTCATAGTTTTTGATCCAAAATTTGTGTCCGTTTCGCTCTAACTTGCTTAGTTACGTGATTATAGGGGACCACTGGGGTCTTGAGAATTAAAAACCTCGATAACTTCAAAAATATTACTCGGAGAGCTTTTGACTATTTTGCGGTCTTGTTCTACGTGTTGAGAGCTACAAAAATGCTTTCAGACTTTTTGTTGTGTCGGCAATATTTACCGAGACATAAGCATTTTAAAATTTTCGGGAATGCTAACTTGTTTGGATCCAAAGTTAGGGCCCATTAGGGTCCACACATGTGAAGAGGACCGGCGATACTAAAGAACCCCGAGAACAAAAAATGGCCTCCATTTTGCTCTATCTGGCTTAGTTTCCGAGATAGCGCCATTTTAAGTTTTCTGAAAATAAAAAAAAATTTACCATTTATTTTGCTAATATTAGCAAAAAAAGCTTGTAAAAATTTGGTCGACTCAATTTTAAATCTAGCAAAAAAAAATTAGTTCAAATTTTGTTTAAAATTGCTTATGCGCTAAATGAAGTTTACAAGATATTTTTGCTAACATGCTAATCTCAACTAAAAATTTGCTAAAAGTTAGCTAACCAGCATTAGCAAAAAAATTAGTAAGTCTACTAATGTATTATTTTGAGTGTAGCTAGTGTTGCTAAGCGCTCAATCGACAAAAACCGTGAAGGTATAATGGCATCTGTATCTGAAGGCCGAAATAAAGCGCCTCGTATGGAATCTCGAAAAGATTTGGAAGGCAATCTTTGAATGAAAAATACACTAAATTTGAATTCTTCTTGATTCATACCTTGTCTCTACCAATAAAATTACTTTGTACTTTAAATGAATTTTCAAAATAAATATTGAACAAAACAAAAAAAAAACATTATGGCCCTTACCACAAGAAAACAAAAAGTCTATTTTAACAAAAGTTTTATTTTAAATTTCAAATTTTCAATACATTTTTTGAAAGTCTATTTTAAAACAAAAACAATTTGTATGGAAATAAAATTAAAAGCTCATTTTAAATGTATTTTATTTTCTTGTGGTAAAGCTGTATATTTTTGGATAAAAAAAGTGGAAAAAATAAGAAATAGAACATTTTTATGATTTTGCGCTATGAACAACTGAAAATGGTAATTTATCAATATTTTCACAAAAAATTTGCACTTTCACAAGGCCAAAACTGCCTGAAGGAGAGTTCTAATGCTTTTACGATGTACTAGAGAGTTCTTAACTATTGTCTTGGCTACAATTTTTGTCTTAGTATTGGATCGAAAATCTCAATGGTTTGGCTGTTATAGGCCAAAATATCCAAAAAAAAATTACAAAAAGTGGTGAATTTTCTACATTTTCGACTTTTTGACCATGAAAACGAAGTTTTTTCTAAGTAATATGTTCAGAGAAATTGTAGCCCGAGACAATAGCTACAACTTTACTTTTTAAAATAAGTCAAAATTTCAAATAGTTTACGAAATATGAGCCCAAGAAAATTTGCAAATTTTCCAAAAAAAATAAAGTCTGAGAAAAAACTTCAAGTCAAAATCGGGAGGCTCGATTTTCACCGTAGACGTATGGTCTAGTTGACTTTTTTGCTCAGTACAATCCCAAGAATCAGAAACGCGAAGCGCCCATTAAGATGTTCAAATCGCCCCACCCTAATCTACACTCAAAATAATCACTCTGTTAAATTACAGAGCCAGCAGAAAATACTATAGATTTCCAACCAGCAAGATTTTTTGTTATTTTACGAAGAAAACTCTGTAAAATGATTTTGATAAAAAAAAAAACTGTAAATTTATAGAATTATCTGCAAAATGTAGATAAAAATATGAATCACTTTTTATTTATTTTCTTCGACTGTTATGTAAAGAAGCACGGATAAGTAATAACTTGGCACAAAATAAAGGCAAATGCAATCATTTAAATGCGCCCGCTTAAGTGTTTCGCATGCGAATGTTTAACTTTCTAGAAATTATTTACAAACTCGGTATATGTTCTCACGTTTTTTTTTTTCAAAAACTTCTCATTTTCAATGTCAAATTTGAGCGGGGTCATTCCAATAAACACTTTTATAAAATTGAAGGGAAAACGTTTAAGAATGCGTTGACTTTCTTATATATTTTTCTAATGCGCTTTATATGGCTTTTACACAACGGTCACTATTTGATTCCTAATCAATTTCTCCTTCATTAATGTGCAACTTGTGAAGGAGAAATTGACAATTGTGAAATTCCATAGTGTAAATTTGCCCGTTGTATTGCTTCCAAATTGTAAATTGATTTTTTGTGAAAATTATTAGATTTTTTCGAGTACCACCAATTTTTCACGACATTTTCGTAAAATTTACCAGCTTCTTTTTAAAGAGGGGTTGAAATATTTGAAAGTTTTTTAAGAGATTTTTATTTAAAAACTGTATTACAGAGCATTAATTAAAATTAAAGATGAAATTTGGTATTTTGGTTACGAGATAAAAACAAAGTTTTTTTCTAAATCTGTATAGTAACAAAACCAGGCGCGGATCTAGGAATTTGCATTTGGGGGGGGGTAGATTTTTTTACCAAAATAATATAAAAGTTTGGTTGGAAGGGGTTGGGGGGGGGGTGTTGTTTGTGAATTTTTGTAAATATATTAATATTAAGTAACAAATTGAAAACCAAAAAAAAATAGAACAGTCATAATATTAATATTTTTTACAGAAACCAACCAAAAACATTCAAAAATTGTAAATTTTATTTGCATATTTTTGAAAACCTGCTTGTAAAATTAATATTTTTAAACCTGCTTGTAAAATTACAAGAAAAGTTTGTAACTTTTTTTTTTTGCTACCTCCTATTCGACAAGAATTTATTGTTATTTTACAAGCTTTTTACCAATCATTTTGTAATTTTGCAAGCTTTTTACCAAAAAATTGTAATTTACAATTTTTTTGACGCGATAAAACTTACAAGGAGATTTCGCGATTTTACTAGATTTTTTGCTACGAATTTTTTTGTAATTTTACAAGATTTTTACCAATAAAATTGTAAATTTACAACTTTTTTGGCGAAATAAAACTTTCAAGAAATTCTCGTAAATTTACTAGATTTTTTTTGTAAAAAATCTTGGAAATTGTAAAATTGCAAGAAAAACTGTAAAATTACAAGAAAAACTGTAAAATTTTAGATTTTCAAACAATTTTCATATAGAAAAATTATTATTGTTGGACCCAATTTCCAAAGAAAAATTTCCATATTCAGAGACACATTTCGTATAGCAAAATTCTCAGAATCTTCCAACAGAAAAATTTTCAGATTCTAAGAGACTTTTCATACAAAATAGTTTTCTATAGAAAAGCAATAAAACATTTTTCCTATAAGAAAATCATAGATTTTGATAAGCTTTCCCTATAGAAAAATTCGCAGATTCAAAGAGATTTTTCAAACAAAGAAATTCTCACATTCTTAAAAATTTTTCCAAAAAACAAATTCTAAGATTCGGAAATATGTTTCCGCATAGAAAACTAAGATTCTGAGACGTTTCTCCTGTAGAAATGTTATCCGATTCTGAGAAATTTAGTTTTAAGAAAAATTGTTGTCAGATTCTGAAACATTTTTTCTAACGAAAAATTCTCAGTTTCTGAGAGATTTTTTATAAAGAAAAGTTATATATATAAGACATTTTTCCTAAAATTTGAGATAATTTTATAATCAAAAAATTCTTACATTCAGAGTCAGATACATAAGTATCAAGATATTTTCTAAAGGTAAAGTATTGAACTTTGAGATATTTTTCTATAAAAAATATTTGAGATAATACTTTTTCCTGAGAAAATGATTAGGAAAGTTATTCGGTTAGAAAATGTCCACGAATCTATTGACATTTAAGTTTCTTATATGAAATTTCATAAATTCTGAAACATTTCATCCTAAGGATGTAAAAAATTTCTTAGGATAGCTGCTATAGTAACTCTCCTTAGGGTTTTTTAACATCCTGGTCAGTTTCTTTCTATCTTTTTCCCCTTCCTTTTTTCCTTTCTCTTTCTTTTTTCCTTTCTTTTTTTTTTTTTAAAACACACTGTTTATTATCTGTAAAATAGAGATTACAAAGTTAAATTACAGATAAAAGTATTTTCTTAAAATCTGTATTTCGGCAGATAACTTTGTCAAATACCTGTCGAATTGAGATTACAGTCATTTTACAGAGTATTTATCGAACATATTATTTTGTGTATAAAAAAAAAAAATCGTTCACAATATTTGACTCTCCAAACTATTTTGTGGTACTTTCCTTACGTTACCAATAATATTATGAACAACACTAATATTTTTTTCTTTAAAGTTTTTTTTATACCCTCCACTCTAGTGATAGAGGGTATATATAAATTTGTCATTCCGTTTGTAACACATCGAAATGTAGGTCTAGGACCCCATAAAGTATATATATTCATGATCCTCGATCGATTTTAAGTCGATCTAGCGATGTCCGTCCGTCCGTAGAAAACACGTTAACTTTTGAAAGACTTTACAGAGGCTACTGAAGTTTGGCATATATGTTGGTCATTTACCTGGTCAGGTTAGTATTGCAATCCAGCCAAATCGGTCCAGTGTTTCAAAAGTTATGAGCAAAAGAGTAAATTTCGGCAAGGGTTTTTCGCTAATTTACGAGATAAAAAACCCAATAACTTTCGAAAGACAATAAGGAGACTGCTGAAGCTTATACCTTTGCCGTTCCCTAGGACTGTTTGGTATTGAATTTTAGTTCAATCAGTTAAGTGGTTCAAAAGTTATAAGAAAAACCCTGAATTTCAGATTGGTTTCATCTTAAATGCCACGTGTTAAACAAGTATTAAAAGCATTGGTTATAACTAGGGTTGCCAGAATTTTATTTTGATATTGCGGGACAAACTCCCGAAAATTACAAAAATGGCGGGATTTTAAAAATTTTCGCGGGACAAAAATATTTTTTATGAACAAAACTGAAAAATTTAGCATCATGTTGTCGAGTTTTATTGATTTAAATAGAGACTACCTACCTCTAGTGCATTTTGAAATAGAAACATACACATTTCCATTTTGAAGATACAACGCTGGACCAGAATTACTCCATGGAAATTTTATAAATATTTTTTCCGGAATGTACTCTATATTGTGCAACTTTTGGCGTACATTTTTTGAAAAATATTTTTTTTAAACAAACACTAAGATTGTAAACTTTTTTGTTATACCCAATTCACGCCTGAGCTAAAATCTCGTTGGAACAAGATTTCGATCGTATGGTTGTGTATAAAATGATGCAGTCCATATGATCGAAATCTTGTTCGAACGAGATTTCACCTCATGTGTGACTAGGCCTTTAATTTTTCCTTAAAAAGGTTCTAAATCCACATCATTTATGCGACAAAAGCTTACAAATAAGCCTTTTAAAAGTTTAGGCTTTTAAAGTAAAAAATAGTTGTTGTTAAAAAAAATTGCAAAAAAAAAGCGGGAATATGGAATCCCGCGCGGGACGCGGGAATTGGTTATAAAAAGCGGGACAATCCCGCCACATGCGGGACGTCTGGCAACCCTAGTTATAACTTAACAATGCTTTTCAAACTTGTTTAGTTTTAAAGCAATGCTTCTTAAGATTGTTAGTTTTAAAAGCATTGGCAGCTTAAAAATTACACTCGAAAAAAAATGTACACTCAAAAAAAAATGTTACACTCTAAAAAATTGTACACTCAAACAAAACTTTGTTTTCTTTAAAAAATTACAATATTTGGTGTACATGCGTACGTGCGTTCACTCAGAAATATTTTTACAGTAAAAAAAAACATTACACTCGAAAAAAGTTTTACACTCAAAAAAAATTTTAATTTTTTTTTTTTTTTAGATGACAAAAAAAGTGTTTTTTACTGAAAATAAAATATTTCTAATCAAAATTGTTAATTTTTTTCACGTTAAAAAATTTACTATCCTCTAAAAAAGGCATTGTGGAGGGTATTCATATTTTCGGCATAGTCGAATTTAACTTTTCTACTTGTTTTATTTTAATTTAAAAAGTTTTTATTAACAATAAATGTAAACATGTCAAAAGATGATGACAATTGAATTAAAAAGGATACATGATGATCTAAGAAGTTCTACTAGACAATTACATCTCTAGAGTCATTTTGAGGCTTTGCAACAACTAAAGAACATGAATTAACAACATAATTTTAAATATACTTCTGTATATCTTTTATCTTTATGTTCTACAACATATTTTGGCACTTAAAACCTTCAACATTTTGCTATTTAAAAGAAAAGTTTTTTTTTCATCAAAAAAGTTGTATGTTTTTGGTTAAACCTTATTATCACCCACTTAAGAGAATTTAACTGACGCTAACATCTAATTTAAAATAATTATAAAAGTTCTTCTGGTTTTTTGGAAACACAATTACTAACAGGAACATTTAAAACATGAAATGTAAAAACTTTTGTCAATTAATGTATTTAAATTAAATTTAACAGTTTAATTTTTTTTTTCTAAGATTTAAGTCAAATAAAGGACACAAAAATATGTTTAAAAGGAAGCATTACTTAATGTTGTATTTTTATACCCTTCAACCACAGTATGGGGGTATACTCACTTTGTTATTCCGTGTGACCCCATAAAGTATATATTTTATTGATCAGTGATCGATTCTAAGACATTCTAGCGATGTCCGTCCGTCTGTAGAGGACACGATACAGTCCAAAATAAAAGAGTAGACTTCCGAAGTTTGGCACGAATATGTCTTATATGGAAATGGGCAAAATCGGACCAAGGGGGAAAAAGTTCCCCCTTGGAGAACTAAACCAACCTACGAAAAACCGCATTTTTTGCAGGGTTTTTTGTACTTTTGCTAAGCAAATGCAACATTCTTATCTCAGAAGAAGTTCAAAATCGCAAGGGGAATGTGCCCCCTACACTCAAAAAAAAAAAAACTGTAATGTTAGCAAAAAAAGCTTGTAAACCTACAAGAAAATTTTGCTGATTTTGAACCCACAATTTTTTTGCTAAAGTTAGCAAAAATGTTTTGCCAATAATTAGTTAACAAATTTTTTTTTTGAACTTATTTCATACACATCTGAGAACCCCATTGGGTTCGGACCCGATAGGTCCAGACCCCGATGGGCCTAGACCTAGATGGGTTCCTTTAAAATCGTCATAGTTTTTGATCTAAAATTTGTGTCCGTTTCGCTCTACCTTGCTTAGTTTTTGAGATACGTGATTATAGGGGACCACTGGGGTCTTGAGAATTAAAAAACTCGATAACTTCAAAAATATTACTCGGAGAGCTTTTAACTATTTTGCGGTCTTGTTCTACGCTCAAAAAAATACGTTATTAGATTTACTAATTTTTTTTTGCTAACGCTAGTTAGCTAACTTTTAGCAAATTTTTAGTTGAGATTAGCATGTTAGCAAAAAATTCTTGTAAACTTCATTTAGCACATTAGCAATTTTAAACAAACTTTGAACTAATTTCTTTTGCTAAATTTGAAAATGAGTTGACAACATTTTTACAAGATTTTTTGCTAATATTAGCAAAATATATGGTAAATTTTTTTTTATTTTCAGAAAACTTAAAATGGCGCTATCTCGGAAACTAATCCAAATAGAGCAAAATGGATGCCATTTTTGGTTCTCGGGATCTCCATAGTATCGCCGGTCCTCTTCACATGTGTGGACCCTAATGGGCCCTAACTTTGGATCCAAAAAAGTTAGCATTCCCGAAAATTTTAAAATGCTCATATCTCGGTAAATATTGCCAACACAACCGAAAGTCCAAAAGCATTTTTGTAGCTCTCAACACGTAGAACAAGACCGCAAAATAGTCAAAAGCTCTCCGAGTAATATTTTTGAAGTTATCGAGTTTTTTAATTCTCAAGACCCCCGTGGTCCCGTATAATCACGTATCTCAAAAACTAAGCAAGGTAGAGCGAAACGGACACAAATTTTGGATCAAAAACTATGACGATTTTAAAGGAACCCAACTAGGTCTAGGCCCATCGGGGTCTGGACCTATCGGGTCCGAACCCAATGGGGTTCTCAGATGTGTATGAACTAAGTTCAAAAAAAAAATTTAGTTAACTAATTATTGGCAAAACATTTTTGCTAACTTTAGCAAAAAAATTGTGGGTTCAAAATCAGCTAATTTTCTTGTAGGTTTACAAGCTTTTTTTGCTAACATTACAGGTTTTTTTTTGAGTGTACGTGTTGAGAGCTACAAAAATGCTTTTGGACTTTTTGTTGTGTCGGCAATATTTACCGAGATATGAGCACTTTAAAATTTTCGGGAATGCTAACTTTTTTGGATCCAAAGTTAGGGCCCATTAGGGTCCACACATGTGAAGAGGACCGGCGATACTATGGAGAGCCCGAGAACCAAAAATGGCCTCCATTTTGCTCTATCTGGCTTAGTTTCCGAGATAGCGCCATTTTAAGTTTTCTGAAAATAAAAAAATTTACCATTTATTTTGCTAATATTAGCAAAAAATCTTGTAAAAATGTTGTCAACTCAATTTCAAATTTAGCAAAAGAAATTAGTTCAAAGTTTGTTTAAAATTGCTAATGTGCTAAATGAAGTTTACAAGAATTTTTTGCAAACATGCTAATCTCAACTAAAAATTTGCTAAAAGTTATCTAACTAGCGTTAGCAAAAAAATATTAGTAAATCTACTAACGTATTTTTTTGAGTGTAACGTCTCCCACCAACCCCCCCACCCCCCAAATAAAAGACGTCCCTGGATTTTTTAAATATTGTTTTTTACATTTTGGAGGGTATAAAAGATTCGGCACAGCCGAATGTAATACCATATTCACATTCATTTAAACTAGTTTAATTATGTGTTTTTCCCATACAATTTTAAACACGATATCTGTCAAAATAAAACGAAGTTTAAATTGTATGGGGAAAACCAATAATTAAACAAGTTAAAAATGAATGCGAACACCGTTTAACACTCTCACTTGTTTTCTTTAACTAGGGTTGCCAGACGTCCCGCATGTGGCGGGATTGTCCCGCTTTTTATAACCGCGCGGGACGCGGGATTCCATATTGCCGCTTTTTTCGCAATTTTTTTTAACAACAACTATTTTTTACTTTAAAAGCCTAAACTTTTAAAAGGCTTATTTGTAAGCTTTTGCCGCATAAATGATGTGGATTTAGAACCTTTTTAAGGAAAAATTAAAGGCCTAGTCACACATGAGGTGAAATCTCGTTCGAACAAGATTTCGATCATATGGACTGCATCATTTTATACACAACCATACGATCGAAATCTTGTTCCAACGAGATTTTAGCTCAGGCGTGAATTGGGTATAACAAAAAAGTTTACAATCTTAGTGTTTGTTTAAAAAAAATATTTTTCAAAAAATGTACGCCAAAAGTTGCACAATATAGAGTACATTCCGGAAAAAATATTTATAAAATTTCCATGGAGTAATTCTGGTCCAGCGTTGTATCTTCAAAATGGAAATGTGTATGTTTCTATTTCAAAATGCACTAGAGGTAGGTAGTCTCTATTTAAATCAATAAAACTCGACAACATGATGCTAAATTTTTCAGTTTTGTTCATAAAAATATTTTTGTCCCGCGAAAATTTTTAAAATCCCGCCATTTTTGTAATTTTCGGGAGTTTGTCCCGCAATATCAAAATAAAATTCTGGCAACCCTATCTTTAACTCTCATTAATTGAACAAACTAAGAATAGAGCAAAAGCTTCCGAATTTCCGTTCCGTCGAAAATTCCTTCTTTAGGTTTAGATTCTGATTTGTTGGGGTGTACTTTGGATGTACGGGAAAGTAATCTCCTCTTTATCTAATGCTTTTACAAATTGCTTAATCAACCCAAGCTTTATATGGAGTAGAAAAAAAAGGAACTTTTATAGGTGGTTCAAGAGTATCGTTGAAAACATTCGCTTATCCTGGGACGAAAGAGGCTCTAGCAGTCCATTTTTAGTTTATATAATATTTAACGCGATCTCGACTATTCCAAAGGCACAAGAAGCACGGATGCCTTGTAAAACCACTTTTCTGTGCTAAAAGTATTGTTAGAATCTTCAGATCTCCGCATTAATGCCAGTTGTGTTTCGCATACTTGATTTTTTTGAGCACCAGTTACACTCTTCCTTCATATCAAAAGAAAATACTACTTTCAGACTGAAAGTGGAAGAGTCTATAAAAAGCTTCTGTTTTTCACTCCTGTAAATATTTGGTTTCAAAAAATTTATAAGACCTCGGATATCAATGGAGAAGAAGGATTTTTCTTTCTTAAAAAAGGAATAAAATCTTTTTCCTGATTTCTGAAAGTTGTAAAACATGTACCTTGTACACCATGAACTAAGTCCTTCTTTGTGGAGATTTGATGCAAGAAATTCTGCAGCACCTTTCGCTTAGGCCAAGTCACATACTATATTATTTATTTTTTTTTACCAATAGCTTTATGGGCCGATTTCGTTAGTGAAGCCACCATCTACTGCATCTAGGGTTGCCATTCGTACTGTTTTAAACAGTACATGTACTGTTTTTTATAAAAAGTACTGTTTTATGCACATCACCTAAAACAGTACGCAAAAGTACTGTTTTTTAAAGCGTGTACTGTTTTTGTACTGTTTTTTTATAATTATCACCAAAATGTAACATTTTTCGAAAAATGTTTCATATTTGACAAAATTTTAATTCAATTTTTAAAAAGGAGCTAAATGCAATTTAATTTTATACCACACTCAAAAATAAAAATTATTTAAAAAGTGGAAAACTTAACTAAATTCAATAATGACTTATTGTTAGTTCCATAGCCATGTTTTCCTTCTTTTTATCTAAATTTTTCTGAAAAATAAGAAAAAGAAAAAACTAGAATATGGGAAAAAAATTATTTTATTGAGTACATCTCATTTAAAGTTCAGATTGCGGGCAGACCCCATTAGGTTCGGAACCCATGGGTCCTGACTACCTTAGGCCCAGTCCCATTGGGTTTGTTAAGGATCGTCATAGATTTTGATTTAACATCTTTGCCCTTTTCGCTCTACCTTGCTTAGTTTTTAGGATACGGGAATTTAAGGGCCCAAAAGGGTCTTTAGAATCTTAACGGGATAGCTAAAAAACTATTACACAGAGGGATTAAGACGGTCGTGTAAAGAACTACAAAAATGTATTTGGCTTTTTTTTGTTCCGGCAATATTTTCTGAGAAATGTGGAACTCCCAAATTTTTAGATTCAAATTGAGGAGTCCATACATTAAAAGAGGACCGAAGATTCTTTAGAGATTTTTAGAATCGAAAATGAACACTTTTTTGCTCTTTCTGGCTTAGTTTTTAAAATTTTTTAAACATTTTTTGAAAAAAAAATTCTTAAATTGCATAAAATTTACTAAACCTGAAGAAAAAACTTTATCAATTCCAAGAAAATAAATATGATGAACTAATTGGTTGCAAATTATGTCAAAGAAATTTAAAAAACTTTATTAAATTTTACTAAATTCTGAAAAAAAAACATTTTCCCAAAATTTAGAAAGGCCTTTGTCTGAGTGCAATAATACCGTTTTCGCGTTTGCTTTTTAAAGTCGTGTTTTAATTAAAACACTGTTTTATGGATTTTTTCGTATGTTTTTGATAGGAAGATCGCAATTTTTTTCAACACTGATAAAAAAATAGAATAAATTTGAGACGGTTTACCTAAAATGTTCCACCGTTCTGTTAACAACCTTTTATGCTCGTTTTGGCTGAGATCTGTTTGAAATCAGGGTAAAAGGGCTAAGTTTTTGTAGTTTGATATAAAATAAGACTTTTAAAAAAGTACTGTTTTTATTTGCAATGTACTGTTTTCTGAAACCAAATGTACTGTTATTCCATATTTCAAATCTGGTAACCCTAACTGCATCACTGTTAGAATCTTAACCACTTTCACGATCCGTAGGTACTGCTTAAATTCTCCGTTATCTCATTAACATCCATTTGATTTTTAATTGTATTTGCATCACTAGTTTGATCCATTTCAATGTCACAGGCTGAAATAACATCAATATCATTATAAATTGGAGGAGTAAAGTATGAAGAGCTGGAATTTTCTATATAACATGATTAGCAATCCGCTTGAGATTTAGGATTATTCCACACAGCAGAAAATTTCATGGAACACTTAGCGCTTGAATTATACGATGGAGGACGTAATATCCTATATTTGTTATAGATGCTACTCGGTACCCATGCATTGCCTTCGCCACTTGTAACCTGTAATAAAAAAACAGACTTATATACAGGGTGTTCCAAGTTCAAGTATCTTTTTCGAAACATTTTTAAATGAAATTTATTATCTGTTTATTAATATATACCCTTATATGCGTCGATTCTTTTAGCGAAATTTTCGATGCTATTTTGGCATAACTGTATCTGCTTTCAACAGAAGTCGCTTATTAAAATCAATAAATTCAAAATTTCACTGGGGTTAGATAAATAATTGCTGTCCAAAAATTTTAAAATTTCACACCAGTATTTAAAGGATTAAATATCATTGCTATAAAATTCATATTAATATAGATGACAGAAAACCATAAAATATTCGCCAAATCGGAGGCACACGTCAATTATTTGACCACACACACAAAAGAGGCTTATGTGTGTCCAACTGACAAAAATAGAAAATAAAACAAAAGACTTAAAAACAAATTAAATATTAAATACAAAAGGAAAATGAACAAAACACAATAAAAGAGCAAAAATTACAAATCGATTTGTCATATTAATATCATAATGATTTCAATTTAAATGACTTTGCTTTATTAAATCTCACATACAATTCTTGATGATGATACACTGCTTTTGCAAATACATACTTCTTCTATAATAAGAAGTTTTATTAAGCCGCGATGAACAAAAAAAGAAACTCACCCCTATGTTGAAAGTTATTTTTTTCTGAAAGAGCCCACATTAATGAAATATAAATATAGGATAATCCTACTTGTGGCCCTTTTTTGGGTGTCATCAAATTAACAATGGCTTTTCATAATTTATCATTTGTTGATATTAACATTACAACTAAATATGAATGATAATACTTAATTTCAACTTCATACAATGGACTAGAGATGGGCCCATGAGCAGATTAGTGTGTAATTCACACGTAAGAGTGACTGAAACTCAATTTTAATCACGTGATTGTGAGTGGAAACAAATTTAGTGAATGAGCCGAATTTTTGCATTATAAATTTTCTTTTCATACATAACTTCTTTCGCCCCGAAAAAAACACCAAAATTTTGACTAAACTTTACATAAAAATTTTGTAAACTTTGTCTTAACTTTAAATTTTGCTAAAAATTCGTTGAAGTTTTGCTATATTAGATTTTTAAACTTTATATTTTTAATACCCTCCACTCTAGTGAAAGAGGGTATATATAAGTTTGTCATTCCGTTTGTAACACCTCGAAATATTGGTCTAGGATCCCATAAAGTATATATATTCATCATAAAGTACAGTCAAACTCGGTTATAACGAACTAATTCTGAAGTCCGGAAGTTTTAGCATCAATTTTCACACAAAACACTTCTTTTATAACGAACTCGGTTATAACGAATCCTCGGTTAAAACGAACTGCTTATTATGGTCCCACGAACACAATTTCATGTATATTTTTATAACGAACTCCCGTAAATATTTTTTAATGTGTGGCAATCATGTTTATCAAACTAACAAAAGGTTGGAATTTTTTGGTTTATATAATAATTTTCATAGAATTTATTTATATTTTTATTGATTTTTTCTCAATAAGTAGATTATTTAAAAAAAAAAAACATCAAATAAAACAAAATTGGATCTATTTTTTTTGGAAATAAAACTTGGTTGATAAAAATACATATACCCCGCTTATAGCGAACTTCGCTTATAACGAACTTTTTTTATTGGTCCCTCGGAGTTCGTTATAACCAGGTTCGACTGTATATATATTCCTCGATCGATTTTAAGTCGACCTAACGATGTCCGCCCGTCCGTCTGTCTGTAGAAAACACGCTAACTTTTGAAAGACTTTATAGAGACTCCTGAAGTTTGGCATATATGTTTGTAATTTACCTGGTCAGGTTGGTATTGCAATCCAGCAAAATTGGTCCAGTGGTTTAAAAGTTATGAGCAAAGAAGTAAATTGCGGCAAGGGTTTTTTGCGAATTTACGAGATAAAAAACCCGCTAACTTTCGAAATACAATTCTGATGCTATTAACCCATTTTGGACCAAGATTCAATTTTGTTTTTTGGAAAAAGGTACTTTTTTAGGGTAATTAGCACCCTCTGATCTCAAAAATCTTTAAAAAAAAAAATTTTTTTATGTGTTGTTATCCCAGAAATGCCTGCATTTCAACTTTTTATGCAATTTTAATTTTTGGATTTATTTGCTATTTCATTATTTTCAAAATAAATAGTTTCCGAATGTTTCAAATTGGTGGAAGTTGACAATAAATTAAATTTAAAAAAATTTAAAATTAATCAAACAAATTAAAGCCGAAAATAAAAAATGCTAAATTTTCGTTTTTGCATGAAACAATTTCTGTGCTGATTTGCATTGCATTTCATGGACATATAAATTGCGGTGGTCAAGTGGGGATATTATATTTCATCACTTCTTCTACATTTGGTTAATACGATTTTTACAACATCTACTTTTCCAAAGGATTGGAAACTAGCTCGTGTAGTACCAATTCCAAAGCATGGTAATAGTTATGCTGTAGAAAATCTTAGGCCTATTAGTATTGTACCTGCGCTTTCTAAGGTTGTAGAAAATATTATGAAATTGAAAATACTTGAACATGTTAATTGTTTTTCACTTGTTAGGAATTGCCAGTATGCATATAGATGTGGCCATAACACGACCTCACTACTTTTGGGATTGACTGATACAGTAAGAGAATGTTTGAATAAAAAAGAATTATGTTTTTTATTATCCTTAGATTTATCTAAGGCATTTGATCGGGTTGATCACTTTAGATTGCTTCAAAAATTAAGAGATTGTTTTAAATTTTCTAGAACTGCATGCATGTTAATTGGATCATATTTGACTGATCGCACTCAGTTTGTTAATCTAAATAAAGAGAGTTCATTTGTTGGAGCTGTGAGTTCTGGTGTGCCTCAGGGCTCTGTTTTGGGACCATTACTGTTCATTTTATACTTGAATGACTTTGTTGATACTATTGATACAAGTTATTGCAAACCTTTTTTGTTTGCTGATGATATACAGCTGGTCTTCAGTTGTGATCGTGATTTTATTGATGTTTTAAAAGCTACTTCTAATTTCACTATGCGTAATATTGAAAGATGGATGAATGATAACTGCTTTTTGATCAACACCACAAAAACTAAGGCACTTTCAATTGGTCCGCATTCAAATGATGTTTCTGAGTTGAACATTTTCTTATATGGAGGGGTAATTAATTTTGTGGATTCCTTAAGAGTGCTTGGTATTATAATCGATGGTCAACTTAGTTTTGAATCACATATTAATAGTGTCAATTCTAGAATTTGTTTTACCCTAAGAAGGTTATATGCACTTAATCTGTTCTTGCCATTACATGTCAAGTACAGAATTGCACATGCACTTTTGATGTCGGTTATAAATTATGGTATTCAGATCTATACTGGCACTAATTCTGGTAATTTGAAGAGAATTGAATATTCTGTTAATAGAGTTGTTAGATATGTTTATAATAAACCGAGGAGGGAACATATTTCTCCTAGCGTTTTAAAATTTTTAGGGTGTTCTTTTCAGAATTATGTTACTTATAAACTATTATCTTTATTCTATAAAACGATTGTAACACAAACTCCAATATTTTTAGTTAAAAAGTTCATATTTTCTAGATCTAATCGCAATAAGCAACTTATTATCAACAAAATTTCTTCAAATTTTTATGAACATTCCTTTATTGTTAGATTATCAAGAGTGTGGAATGAATTGTCTCTTAAAGCTAAGTACTCTGTTCGGTTTCACGGGAAAAAATCTGTCAAACTCCATATAAAAAAAAAAAAAATTGGCAACGCGAGGAATTAAGGGGAAATTGTTAAAAAAGTTTTCACTCATTTTTATTATACAAGACAATTTAAATTGCCGTGAAAAAGTGACATTTCAGTTTTGTTATGATCGTTTCTTTCTTATCATTGTCAAAAGTTCTTGATTTTTAAATGTTTTATTGCAATTTGAGGCGTTTAAAGTTTAAGTGAAATTTTCACCGTAAGAAACAGAGTACTTAGCTTAAGTATAAAATGTTTTCTCTTTCTTGCAAGGCTTACAATAAGTCAATTTTAAATCATTTAGGCTAGAAATTGTTTGTTTTTTTTTTTTTTTGTTCTTATTTCTTGCTGACTGGACTTCTCCATATTTGTAAATGGTAATAGGTAAATATATAATTTTTGGCTGGGGGGCCATTAACATTAACTGTTTAGATTTAATTTAATACATATAAAAAATGAATTGTTAGACTTGTTGTTTAAGTATTGTTTGCTTGCTAACCATATATGGCCCAGAGGGCTTGGTTAGTTTTTATTAAAATGAAATAAATAAATAAATAAAATAAATAAATTGCAGAAAGATGAGACTTAACATTCGTAACCATGTTTACCTGAAATTCCACCTTTTTCATACATGATTATACCCTACACCACTCTGTGGTACAGGGTATATTGAGTTTGTGCTGATGTTTGTAACTACCCGAAATATTGGTCCTAGAACTACCTTTAAGTATACCGATCGACTCAGAATAACTTTTTGAGTCGATTTAGCGATGTCCGTCCGTCCGTCCGTCTGTCCGTCCGTCCGTCCGTCCGTCCGTCCGTCTGTCCATCTATCGGTTTAAGCACGATACAGGTCGCAATTTTCAATCAATTGACCTGAAATTTGAAACTTAAGCATCTTTTGGCCCAAGGACGAAGCCTATTGAAATTGGAGAAAATCGGTCCATGTTAAGACCTAGCCCCCATACAAACGCCCCCTTTGGATTCGGCTTCAATGACTCTAATAACCGTATTATAATAGATATCGCTTTGAAATTCAGCAAGTAATCAAATTTTGTATGCACAAATCACCATTCCAAATTTCAAAGGAATCGGGTCAGTCCTTCTGGTAGTCCCCATACAAACCACCTTCCCGATATTCACATAATTCCCTCAAAATTCATAAAAATGGAAATATTTGATAAAAAATTTATTTTTAGGTGCTAAACGTGTACTTTAGCAACCTTATCAAATCGGAATATAATTGGGCCATTTTGGGACTTAGTCCCCCATATAAAAATTTCGACCGATATTCAGTTAAATTGTTCTATTGACAAAAAAAAATAACCAATTCCACTTAAAATTGATCTGTGTGTGTTTTCTACACTAAATAAAGATCTAACAAAAGACAGATACAATCGGTCCATGTTTGGACTTGAGACCCATTTTCCGGAAAACACTGGTGTAGGGTATCATATGATCGGTCTTGACCGACTATAACTTTCTTACTTGTTTTTTTTTGAAAAATGTGTTCTCTACTATTCGAAAAATCGAAAAGAGAACAGATATTTACCGTGTACCTGGTCTGATTGGTATTAAATTTAAGCAAGATCGGTCCCGTGGTTCCAAAGTTATTAAGAAAACCGTGAATTTCAGATTTGTTCCACCTTAAACCACGTGTTGAAACCTCGTTAAACATGTTTTAAAAACATTGGTAAGTCACATAAACATTTTACAACGTATTTTTGTCACTCAAAAATATTTTTACTCCAAAAAAAGGCTCGAAAAAAATTTTACACTTAAAAAACAATTTAATAAATTTTTTTTTTTCAAAAATTACTTTAAAAAAAGCTTTTTACACAAAATAAAATATTTTTAATGGAAAATGTAATTTTTTCACGTTAGAAAATTTACTATCACTTAAAAAGGGCATTGTGGAGGGTATTCATATGGCGTTTTCTTTTCTGGCAAAAAATGTAGCATTTTGTAACATTTTTATTATTCTTTGAATTTTTTTGTGTTCTTTTCTAAAAAAAATGCACACTTTTGAAAAAATATTATGTTCTTTTCTCAAAATATTGCCTGCCCGTGATGTAAAAAATGCATATTTTCCACCCCGAAATCAAATGACGGGGTGAAAAACTGCCCTGGTATTCTCTCATGTAGCAAAACTCAAATTAAGCGAACAAGTTTACTGTTGTGGTGCAGAATATGTGTCGTGGCATGTGACACTGGAGGTCCGGGGTTCAAATCCCGGTATGGACAATTTTTTTTTGTTATTATTCTGGTATTGTTTTTTTTATTCAATTACGTATTATTTTTTATTTAATAATATTTTTTTTGTAAATAATTTAATAATTTAAAAAAAAAAGTAAATTTTCATATAAAATCGACTTAATTTGTTAATTTTTTGGTATTTTTTTTTTAAGTTTAAATAATTAAAAAAAAAAATATTTAAAGCAAAAAAAAAAAATAAAAAAAATATGTGATGGCCATCGCCGGGATTCGAACCTGAGCTGCCGGCAATATAAGCGAAAAACACATCCATCGAACCAGCAAATCAGGACAATTTGCGTACAAAACAGCATTTTTGTGTTCTTTTCTGAGTGAAAAAAAATGCGACATCGTTTTAGGGCCATGTCAACATTTTAAAAGTAAACATTTTAACAATGCTCAATTTTTTGTTCAGAAAAGAAAACACCAATAGATTCGGCCAAGTCGAATTTAACTTTTCTACTTGTTTTTTACTTGACTTCTACACAACGGTCACTATTTCTACTTCCTTAAATGTGGGAAATGCCATCGTGTAAATTGTCCCGCCTTAATGCTTCCAAATTGTAAATTTACTTTTTTTATTTTTGTGAAAATTACAAGTTTTTTTACCGGTACCTCCAATTTTACACGACATTCTCGTAAAATTTAGCTTTTTGGTAGAAACAGAACAAGCACGGCACGGGGGACGGTTGCCATTGCCGGAGAATATAGGCCCATAACAATGACGGGGGACGGCGACGGCAAAAAATGTCATTTGTTTGTTCAGTGGTGCCAACTTTTAATAAAATTAGAGTAATTTTACGGAAAAAATCGCTTGGCACATAGTCAATGTGATTAAGTTGGCACTACTGTACGTTTGTTACACCATTGTGAATGAAAAAATTAAAAATGGTTGTGAAAATGCGGCAACCCTGGAGTGTGAGAGGGAGAGAGATTGAGAGAACCCGGAGATAAAATAAAATAAGTTTTAATTTTTTGTCGTGCCGGTCACGGTTTTTAACTGTCAAATCGTATGGAAAAAGTCGTGCCGGGCTTGTTCTGTTCATACCTTTATTGTAATTTAAGGCTCTTTTTAAAGAGAGGTTAAAATATTTGGAAGTTTTTTGAAGAGATTTTTATTTGAAAACTGTATTACAGAGCATATTACAGATGAAATTTCATATTTTGGGTACAAGAAAAAAAAAAGTATTTTTCTTAAATCTGTGATATAACAAAAAAAAACTTTTTTTATTATCTGTAAAATAGAGATTACAAAGTAAAATACAGTTAAATTTTGTTTTTCGGTAAAAAGAAAATACAAAGTATTTTCTTAAAATCTATATTTCGGCAGGTGACTTTATCAAATACCTGTCGAATTGAGATTACAGTAATATTACAGAGTATTTAACAGAGTAATTATTTTGAGTGTAGTATTTTCGTAAATTGAACTTGGCTTAACTTTAAATTTTGCTAAAATTTCGCTGAACTTTTGAATTCTGCTAAAAAAAAGTTTTGTTAGATTTTTAAACTTTATTTTTTTTTTTTGTATAAATAAGAGTTTTGTGATTGTAAAATTCCTGCCAAAAGTGTAATTCAAAAATCACTCACGCGGTCATCTCTACTATGGACTATACTCATAAGGTTGATTTCTTTTATAGTCTTATAAATTTTATATGAATTTCTTTTTTTGAAAAATCATGTCAGCATAGATTTTATATCATTATTATATTTAATTCATAATTTCAGTTCTCCCCAGTCAATAATGTTTGAAAAGTTTTGTCTACGCTGAACATCTGGGTAACTTTCCATCATATATTTACTTGTGTGTGGTTGTTTTTCTAATAAATCCTTATAATTTTTTCGTTCTCTTCCTGTACCTTTGTCTTATTATTGGGCTGATGATAGTCAATAGCCTGTGAGAGCTTTAATTATTTTTGTTGTGCTTTCGTTTAGAGGATTTTGTTTACAAGGACATACTTTGCCTTTTTATATACGGTGGCTCGCAGCTTATTTTGTGTGAAAGATATTAGTTAGCAATCCATTCAAGACAAAGTTAACCAAAATGGACCTAAATATTATCAAATAAGTATTTTTGTAAAAAGTCCTGTGTATGTAGGGTTGCCATTTCCATTTTGAGAAAAAGAGGACGCCAACCTCAAAAAAGGAGGACATTTGACCCAAAAAAGAGGACAATTTTTTTAATAAATTAATTTAAAACAAGTAGAAAAGTTAAATTCGACTTGGCCGAATCTATGAATACCCTCCACAATGCCCTTTTTAAGTGATAGTAAATTTTCTAACGTGAAAAAAATAACATTTTTGGTTAGAAATATTTTATTTTCTGTAAAAAAACTTTTTTATTAACTTTTGAAAAAAAAAAAAAAAATTACTAATTTTTTTTTTGAGTGTAAAATTGTTTTTGAGTGTATTTTTTTTTTTTGTTTTAGTTTAAAAAAACTTTTTTTGTTAATTTTTGAAAAATAAAAAAAAATAATTTAGCATTTTTTTTTTTTTTGAGTGTACAATTTTTTTTTAAGTGTAAACTTTTTTTTGGTTAAAAATATTTTATTTTCTGTAAAAAAACTTTTTTTTATTAATTTTTGAAAAAAAAAATACTATTTTTTTTTTTTGAGTGTAAAATTTTTTTTGAGTGTATTTTTTTTTTAGTGTAAAAAAACTTTTTGTTAATTTTTGAAAAAAAAAATAATTTACCAATTTTTTTTTTGAGTGTAAAATTTTTTTTGAGTGTAAACTTTTTTTTAAGTGTATTTTTTTTGGTTTAGTGTAAAAATATTTTTGTGTGACAAAAATACCTTTTAAAATATTTTTCTGACTTACAAATGTTTTTAAAACATGTTTAACGGGTTTTCAACACGTGAATTTAAGGTGAACTAATCTGAAATTTACGGTTTTGCTAATAACTTTTGAACCGCCGGACCGATTTGGCTGAAATTTAAAACGAGCCGGACCAGAGGAACGGTAAATATATATGCCACACTTCAGCACCCTCAGAATTGCCGTTCGAAAGTTACAGTGCGTTTTATCTCGTAAATTCCAGAAAATCCCTTGCCGAAATTCACTCACTTGCTTATAACTTTTGAACCACTGGACCGATTTCGCTGGATTGCAATACCAACCTGACCAGGTAAATGTCCAACATATATGCCAAACTTCAGGAGCCTCCGTAAAGTCTTTCAAAAGTTAGCGTGTTTTCAACAGACAGACAGACAGACAGACGGACAGACGGACGGACGGACGGACATCGCTAGATCGTCTTAAAATCGATCGAGGATCATGAATATATATACTTTATGGGGTCCTAGACCAATATTTCGAGGTGTTACAAACGGAATGACAAACTTATATATACCCTCTATCACTAGAGTGGAGGGTATAAAAAGTAAACTGCGCGACACAATATGCAAAAAAAATGCATTTTTATTAAGGAAACAATTTTCATTTCCACTAAAAAAATCACAAAAATACATAAAAGAAAATCTTCTAATTTTATTTCAGAAAGTACCAATTATATTTAAAAAATTTTCAATTTTAAAAAATGTTTAACTATATTTCCAATTATATATGAGAAATATTAATTTTTAATTCAAAAATTTTAATTGTATATCAGAATTTTCTATTTGTACTTAATTCAAAATTTTCTAAATGGTTTTCAGAAAATTCCATTTGTATTTTAAACATTTCCATTTCAAAATTTTCTCAATGATTTTAAGAAAATTACTTTTGAATTTAAATAAATTCAATTGGAATTTTAGATAATTCAATTGTATTTCAGAAATGTCCATTTTTATTTAAAAATTATCTAAATGTTCAAATTCTGATTAATTTTATTAAAAAATAAAAATTGTTGTACTCGACCTTTAAAATATTATATTTTGAGTAGGTTTTTTTCTAGCTCGAGGTCATTATTTCCTTTACTAATTAAAACTATGATATTCTCATATAATAATTTTCAAGAAAATTATTTTTCTGTTTTAAATTTATTATGTTGGTAATTTTTGCAAGACTTTGTCGACACGTGTTTCGGGATGATGATCGTGACCTTACTACGATGCTACAATTTTCGTCTTCTAATTCCCAATGGAAATAGAGTCGAGTATGTATTTTTATTTTAGTTTCATCGTTAACGATTGTCATTAAAGACCCTTTGCTACTTGTAGTACAGGGTTTTTATTTTTTGCTAAATAATCTTGACAATGGGATTTGACAAATCCCGAAACACGATTAAGTCTTGCAAAAAATGACCAACATAAATAAATTTAAAACAGAAAAAAATTTTCTTGAAAATTATTATATAAGATTATCATAGTTTTAATGACCTCGAGCCTAATCAAAATATAATTATCTAAATGCTTTTAAAAATTTTTTATTTGAATATCAAAATTTTCTGTAAAGCATTTAAAAAATTTTGAATAGAAATAGAAATTTTTGAAATATATTTAATTGGAATTTTCTGAAAAGCATTTAGACATTTTTGAAATATAAATAGACATTTTTTAAATTTAATTGGGAATTTCTGAAACGGATTTTTCTGAAACGCATTTAGAAATTTTTAAAATACAACTGGAAACTTTTGAAATACAATTGGAAATTTCTGAAATAAAAATGGAATTTTTGGAAATTCAAAGGAATTTTCTAAAAATTAATATTTTTTTTTTTAAATTTGTAATGGAAATTTTTGATATACAAATCTTTTTGCGGAGAGCAAACTTTAAGACACACAACAGCTGATAAGAATTGATGCTAACGTAGTTATTTTCGCACTACCTAGAGTGCATTTTTACTCGAAATATAATTAATTTGAAGCGTTTTTTTTTTTTAATTTTTGTGCGTTTTGTTCTCAAAAAGTTGACATTACTGCTGATAAGCGAAAATATGGCGATGAAAATAATTCAAAAGTTTAAAATTAATAAAAAAAAATGTTATCGGGTAAAGTGCAAAAAGTAGGACAACCCCGGACACTTTCTAAAAAAGAAGTAGGACTGCCCCGGACGCATTAAAAAAGAGGACGGTGTCCGGGGAAAAGAGGACGGATGGCAACCCTATGTGTATGTAAATTATCAGGCTTTAACCAAAGTTTAATGGCGTTCAGATTGTGTAAATATTAAATGTGCTACGAGGGTCGAAATTGAAATTATTGAAAGACCTTTTTTAGAAAATTTCTTAAAAATATTTCTAGGTCGATTTAATCCAAGCTCAAACATTAAAAAATTAAAAAATAGTCCAATAGGTAATATTCATTTATTAAATAATTTTTCCAAAGTCTCAAACAAAATCCAAAATATTTAAAACACAGTAGAAGAAATTCGAATTTTTTGACCTCCAATTCTTTTGACCACCAATTTTTGGTAAACAAAGAAAAGATTTAATTGTTTAATAATTTTAGTAAACCTAAGCACAGTATATACAGTAGCGAAACTCTTTTTTTAGGTTTACTTGAGTCATTCGGTCACTAATATTATCACATTTTGTTATACTTGTATTGGTAAATTTTGATACAGGGTGCAATAACAATTGCGGTGTTCTCCTACCAAATTTTCTATAATGAGCATTAGTACGCATCAAATAGCAGTTATATATTAATTCCCTTTTGTAAAAAATCGCGCAGCGTTATTACAAGTTTATATGTTTGCATTTTTGCTCAAAAATTATGAAAATAAAATTTAACAATTTAAATACTTATAAAACACCCATTATAATATTTGTCAGTTAAAAAAAAATTTATAGCATACTGTTTTGGGTGTTACATCGAAATGTCACATTTTTTTTTTCAATTAACCTCGGACACGTCATAATTTTAAAATCACCACATTCAAACCTGACAGTTAACTTAAAAATTTTAATATATTGACATAAATAAAATTTATTTAAAATATTTTTTTTTTTATTAAATCGAAAATATTAAAATCATTTTAACAATAATCATGGTACAATTAAAATGATTAATTAAAAAAGGTAAAAAAATATATTCAAACATTAAAATAATTGTTTATTCAATTTTTGTTTATTCAATTTATGTAGATGTCTTTGAATCGCACATCATCAGAATCAGACTTTTTAAAAGGAAGATCAATTATAAATTGGAGGCCGCACAGTGAGACAACGCCGGCATTAAATACAAGGAGTCATTGTAGAGCTCTGAAATTTTGCACAGGTTACTTTTGAGACAATTCCAGTTTTTTGAAAAAAAAATTATGAAAATACGCCCACTTTTACGCCCACCTCCCATACAATCGAAATTTGTAAAATGCCGTATTGTCCGTAATACTTAAGGTATAACTTTCAATTTTGGTATACTTGAATGTTATATTGTTACAAACATTATCGGAAAAAATTTTGAACTTTGGCCCACTTTTACCCCCACCACCCATACAACCCCAACATAAAAAGTGCCATATTTTCTAAAATATTTTAGGTACAACCTTCAAATTTGATATTACTGTAACTTATATCATTTCAAATGTTTCATGCAAAAACAAAAATAACACGCCCACTATTACGCCCACCTCCCATGGAAATGCAATAAAAAAGAACAATTTTTTTTTCAATCTATCAATAATTTTTTAATATCATCATGGTATTCTAATTTTTTCAATATGTTAGAGAAATGCTAATCTCTTATCAAAAGAGATCATTACAAGAACACTCATTATTACTTAACCCAATAAATAATGCAACATCTAAATTCAATATATAACAATTAAACTAACCACATTAGAAAGTGATCATAACACAACTTCGATAAGAACAACAGCTTGCTCTATCAATTTAAATTAAAAATTATGCAACTATCTAACCCAAAGTCAATGACCTTCAAAAAAATTATCAATCAAATGAATAATGTAAATAAAATAATAATAAACAATAAGGGAATACTATGTGTAAACAATTAAAAAAAATAACATGCTATTGCATGCTAACATACGTATAGCGACAGAATGTGCGCGTTGCATATTTTTTGTATTTTTTTGTGTTTTTTTGTATGTTTAAAGTACTTTTGCAAACTTTTGCTATAGTTCCTTTACTTTAAATGAAAGCTGAGACTTCAATCTTTCATTTGATATAAGTCTTCACCTAGGGCGAGGGGCTGCTCTATATTTCCTAGTCCATTGAAAATGCAAAATGTTCAATTTTTACACCACAATTCTGTTGTTAAGAAATTTTTTTTGTGTTTTTTTTTTTAATTTATTTTTTCATCTACTCATTCTACAACAACTAAATTAATTAAAAAAATACTTTAAAGTTATATTTATTATGTATTTTTTATTTAGTAAGCTTTTGAATGTTACATATTGAACTAACATATTTCAAGCGCTTTGGCATACCTCAACTTTGACTTGCTCTAGACCAAAAAGTAATGAAGTTATGAGGCTGAAATTTCAGGGAATTGTTACTCATATATCTGTTAATATACTGTGAAAATTTCATCCAAATTGGACGACACGCCAAAACACAATTTTTGCCGCGGTTACTATAGGGCTGTCTCACTGTGGGCCGTGCTGTTCAACAAATATAAAACGAAATTGTATATACATTATCAATCTTAACTTCATAATTTTGTTTTCTGAAAATGTAATCTCAAAAAAAGGATAACGTTTTTTGTTTTTTGCTGAAAAATGTCTCAGATTCTGTGACTTTCCATAGGAAGAATGTCACAGATTATACAACTTTTTCTATAGAAAAAATGCCTCAGATTCTGAGACTTTCTATAGGAAGAATGTCTCAGATTCTGCGGCTTTTTCTATAGAAAAAATGTCTCAGATTCTGAAACTTTTTCTTTAGGAAAAATTTCTCCGATTCTGAGAATTATTCTATAGGGAAAATGTGTCAGATTCTGAGACTTTTTCTATGGAAAAATGTCTCAGATTCTGAGACTTTCTATAGGAAAAATGTCTCAGGTCCTGAGACTTTTTCTATAGGAAAAATGTCTTAGATTCTGATACTTTTTCCATAGGAAAAATTACTTTCTATAAGAAAAATTACCTTTTCTATAAAAAAAAATACTTTTTCTACAGGAAAACTTTTATAGTGAAAATGTCTCAGATTCTGAGACTTTTTTTATAGAAAAAATGTTTCAGATTCTGAGAGTTTTTCTATAGGAAAAATTTCTTAGATTCTGAGAGTTTTTTTAAAGGAAAAATGTTTCAGATTCTGAGAGTTTTTCTATAGGAAAAATGTCTCATATGCTGAGACTTTTTAAAGGAAAAATGTGTCAGTTTCTGAGACTTTTTCTATAGAAAAAATTTCTCAGATTCTGAGACTTTTTCTATAGGAAAAATAATTTTTTCTATAGGAAAAATTACTTTTTCTACAGGAAAATTCTTATACTTTTTTATAGGAAAAATGACTCAGATTCTGATACTTTTTCTATAGGAAAAATGTCTCAGATTCTAAAACTTTTTTATACGAAAAATATTTCAGTTTTTGAGACATTTTCTATAGGAAAAAAAGATTCTAATACTTTTTTACAAGAAAAATATCTCAGATTCTGATACTTTTCTATAGGAAAAATGTCTCAGATTCTGATACTTTTCTAAAGGAAAAATGTATCAGATTCTGATACTTTTCTATAGTAAAAATGTCTTAGATTCTGATAATTTAGAATTCTGAGACTTTCCTATAGGAATTTTTCCTCAGATTCTCAGATTCTAAAAAAAAATTCTCAGATTCTGAGATTTTTCTATAGGAAAAATGTCTCTGATTCTGAGAATTATTCTATCGGAAAAATGTTTCAGATTCTGAGAATTTTTCTTTAGGAAAAATGCCTCAGATTCTAAGAATTTTCCTATAGGAAAAATGTCTCAGATTCTGAGACTTTTTCTATAGGAAAAATGTCTCAGATTCTGAGAAATTTTCTATAGGAAAAGTGTCTCAGATTCTGAAAAATTTTCTATAGGAAAAATGTATCAGATTCTGTGACATTTTCTATGCACAAAAATTTTTCAGATTCTGGGACTTTTTCTATAGAAAAAATGTGCCAGGTTCTGAGTCTTTTTCGATATCTCAGAATCCAAGGAAAAATGTCTCAGATTTTGAGACTTTCTAGAGGGAAAATGTCTTAGATTTTGAGACTTTATAGAGAAAAAATGGTCTCAGAGATTCTAAGACTTTTTCTATAGAAAAATATCGCAGAAAACTTCAAGGGTCTTAATTTAAAAAGGGAGGGGGGAAATTGGTTCAAAAAATGGGTAGAAAAAACATCTGGAAACTTCATGGGTCTTAATTTAAAATGGGGGGAAAAAATTGGTTCAAAAAATTGGTAGAAAAAACATCTGGAATTCCTGCGATTCTGAGCATCATTTTATTTGTCTAGTCTTTATAGTCTAACGGTTTTCTATGCAAAAAAAATCTCGCAGTGTTGTATCTTTTTAAAAAAATTTTAGCATTTTCCCCTTTGGAAAAGTGAAAAGAACCTCAAACTTTTTATTTTAGAAAAACTACACGGAATCTTACTTTTCAATGCCCAGAATAAAAAAAAATGTTGGTTAGATTTAGGAGTATTTTTGGAATCTGCTCTGTTTTCGCCATAGAGAAACATGGTCTATGGTTTTCGTTATTTTGTTCAGAGTTGGTCCAGATTTATCAAAGTATGAACTTGTCTGCGTCCAAATTAAAATATAATAAGGATTGTTTGATTAAAACCACAAAAAACATTTATTAAAATTTTTAGATTTATTTTTTGTAAATAAAAACAAAACAGAAATGTCTTTTTAATTTAAATTTTTGACAATTGAGTTGAATTCACACATTTCCTATACGTGTGAACAAATTGAGGTGAATAAAAAAGGGGGAAAATTCACCATTAAGAGTTTCGCTACTGTATATACTGTGACCTAAGTGTATAGTAAAGATATACCCAGCAAAAAAAGAGCTTACCATTCACTACAAAATTCACCACAACTTCTGAACCAGATGTACTTCTTCTTCAACTGAAACATTGATGAATTTAATATGGGCGTGACACACAAAGTATGTTCTTTTTATCACCACTTTTCAGTGGCGAAAGATTGACACTTAAGTATAACATATATCACTATTGTTTTTATCACAACTTCTGAAGTAGTGATCAGGATGTTAACATAACTTGACCTTTTGGAAGCACTTTTTTCATCACTTCTTTAGAAGTACATATTTCTTGGCATTTTGGGTGTGATTATGTCATTTTTATTTGGTGATTTAGAACTTCTAAATTAGAAGTTCTTTTTTCACTTATTTTTGTAAGATTGATTGAAAGAGTATTTTTTTGTAATATTTGCACTAAAAACACTTTCGACAGCAAAAACCTTCCAGTGAAATTTCTAACTGGTCCTTATAGATTTTGGTCTCCTGCTTCCAAATCTACCGTCCAAATTTTTTGAGATAAAAAAGCACTTTAAGGGGTCCACTGTTACGTATTCTTACGTTGCTTACACGAAATAGGACTTGATTTCATATAAAATGAACCTCCTGATTCCAAAACTGCAATTCCCAATTTTCAAGCATGTTCTGTTTTTGAGATATTCGCGTTTGAAAATTTTAGTGTGATTTATAAAGAATATAAGTGCGTAACAGTAGAGTTTGAGTTTTTCAAACGCCAATATTTCAAAAACAGTACGCGATAGAAAAATTTGGATGCCAGATTTGGAATAAAGATGACCTATTACAATGAAATGCCATTACAAATTTTGTCACCATTTTTGCAAAACCTAAATCTATTTGAAGCTGGACGTAGAAAAAATTGCATACTTCGTGTATCACCCTCATTCTAATTGTTTCAGTTGAAAAAGAAGTTCATATGTTGTGGTGATTTGATTCCTAGGAACCAAAGCTGTATTATTGAATACTTTTATTTGAATTTTTTGGAAAAAATAAAATACTTTATTATTTTAGTTGGTTATCAAAAAATAAAATGATCTGTTATTTTATTTATTTTGATTTGAATAAAATAAAATTTTATTTTATTCAATTTCATACAAATAAAATAATATTTGTTTCCAAAAAATTTAAATAATTTTTTCTGATTGATTATTCAAACAGGAAAAAAAGAAATTTTCTTATTATTTAACAAAAATTTTTGAATAATTTTGGTTATTCACAAAAAATTGAATAAATAACGTATTATTCAAACAAAAAAATACAAATATTTTTGAAAATTTTGTGTTTGAAAAAGAAATGTATTTTATTTATTTTGTCATTTATTATACAGTGAAACATAAAATTATTTTTACAAACTAATATTGTTTGATAGGAAACTTCTTAACAAAGCGTTTTTTTACTAAAACATTAATTAGAATATTCTTTGTAAATTTTCCCGAACTGAAATCTTTAGATTTTTACTATTTTAAAATGCTATTTTAAACATTTTCCTATGGAAAATACTGAAGTTTTTAAAATACTTTCAGATATTTTTCAAATACAACAAAAAGTCCTGTGAGGATGTATATTTACTCAGATTTTCAAGGTTTTTGGCTTTGGTGACATTTTTAAGAAAATGTTCTTTAATATTAACTCTAAAATCAAAACTTATTTAAATAAAAAAAATGCATATACAATTAAAAATTTTTCCTTTAAAAAAAAAATATATTTTTGAATGTATTATTCTATTTTTAAATGCACCCGCAACCGTACCCTAACGTAGCGTAGAGAGGTTTTTGTTAGATGGGAACAAGTGAGAGCAATTATTCTTCTTTGCAGAAGGTTACGGGATTTTGTATATGATTTTGACCGCTACGCTACGTTAGGTGACGGTAACGGGTAGCTAACATTGTCTTTATTATTTTTCTTACTTCTATGTCAAGTAAAAACGTAAAGAAGTTTTGTTGGGAATAAAATTTCTCTAACTTAACAAAAAAAAAAACAAAACATAAATAAGAATGTTCTGTACTATTTTGGTTTATGAACATTGCATAGAGTTAACGTTAAGCTTACGTTTTTAGGCTAACTAAACCTTAATGGTCAAAATGTATGCTGAATATTTTAAATACTTTTAGGCATTTCTTATGCAAATGAAGTGTTGATTTCTTCAAAGAATCCTAATACCTGAAATGGGGAATGAAGTGTTGATTTCTTCTTCGAATCCTAACACCTATTGCTTACACGTTTAAGCTCTTAATTTTCTTTAGTTTTTCTCTTTCGTACTTTCTAGGGTCAGACAGACGGAGATACAGGAGGACATCACTAGGAATCTTTAAATCGATCAAGGATAAAAACAAAAACATATCGTTTACAGTAGAGATGGGCGCGTGAGTGAATTTTGACTCACACTCACTCACGCTCACGCAAAAAAAAAATAATCACTCACTAATCACTCACGCAATTTTTTTTCACTTACAATCACGTGATTGAAATTAAAATTTCTCACTCAAACACGCTCACGCATGAGTCACGCAAGCTCCACTCACGAAAACAAATTTTCTTACAAAAAAAACAGCTAAAAAATTTTTTTTTGCAAGAAATGAAAAAATTATAATTAAATAAGTAAAATCAAAAATTAAATCACGCAAACTCACGCCCAAATAAAGGTATTAGTTTTTCTTCGGTATTGGTTTTCAATTAAAATTGTTATTAAAGGGTATCGGTATTGAAAAGGTATTGGTATCCATCCTTGCTTTATTGCAAAAATCATAACAAATGAATTTGCTAACATTTATCACGAGTGGGAAGGTGTCCGTCAATGTCCCCCGGCTCCCTCCCCTGGTGCTCCATCACAGACTTGGCGAAGGAGTATTAATAATGAATTGGGGGCCTCAAATTAAAGCTACAATAATATCACCAGTGAAGCTTCAAATAGAGTGGGAGAGAAGGATGACAGAAAAGAGGGATTTCAATTGGAATTTCCTGAATTACAACATAACTTTTTTGTATTTCAATTGACTTTTTAGAAATTACAACTTAGCTTTTCTGAAATTCAATTGGGCTTTTTATAGTTTTAATAGCATTCTCTATACAACAATTCTCCTAAAAATTCAAAAAAAAAAACTTTTTAAAAGAAGCTAATTTTAAACAAAAGTGTTTTGTATGAATAATTTTATGTTTCACTGTATAACAAATCTATATAAATAAAAATCAATTGTCGTTCGTTGGTAACAGCATCAGTTGAGAACGGCTGAACCGATTTCGATGATTTTTTCTTTGAAATGTTCGTCATAGTCCAACTTAGGTTTTTACGTAAAGAAAAATTGACCACGCCCACTTTTACGCCCACTTTTTTCGATTAATCTAAAATCGGAAAACGGCTGCACCCGTCATGGTAATTTTGTGTTTAAATGTTTATAGTTATCCAATTTAAGTTTTTACTGAAAGAGAAATCGACCACGCCTACTTTTACGCCCACTTTTTCAATTTATCTAAAATCTGAGAATGGCTGGACCGATTTGACAAAATTTTTTTTTAATGAATTTTCATCATATTCCAACGTTGGTTTTTACGAATAAAGAAATTGAACACGCCAAATTTGGCTAATTTTTGTTGAAAATGTTAGGCATAATTCAACTAAGGTTTTCACGGATAGTAAAATTTCCCACGCCCACTTTTTTCAATGTATTGAAAGAACTACAACGGCTAGACTGATTTGGTTATAGTCCGCAAAAGATTTTTAAGGAAAGAACAATTGTCAACGCCAATTTTTACGCTCACTTTTCCCGATATATATATTTTCAATCATGGAATGGCTGGATCAATTTGTCTAATTTTGTTTTTAATGTTCGTCATAGTCCATCTGAGGTTTTTCGGAAAGAACAATTTTCCATTTCTAAGCCCACTTTTCAATGGATGAACCGAGTTGGGTAAATTCAAATGATGTTTTTACGTTAAGAAAAAAATATGCTCTATAGAAAAACAAGTAAGAAAGTTATAGTCGGTCAAGACCGACCATATGATACCCTACACCAATGTTTTCCGGAAAATGGGTCCCAAGTCCAAACATGGACCGATTGGATCTATCTTTTGTTAGATCTTTATTTAGTGTAGAAAACTCACACAGATCAAATTTAAGGGGAATTGGTTTATTTTTTTTGCCAATAGACCGATTTAACTGAATAACTAATCCCCTTATGGGGGACTAAGTCCAAAAATTGTCCAATTATATTCCGATGTGATTAGGTTAATAAAGTACACGTTTAACACCCAAAAATAAAATGTTTATAAAATATTTCCCTTTTTATGAATTTTGAGGGAATTATTTTAATATCGGGAGGGTGGTTTGTATGGGGACTTCGAGAAGGACTGACCCGATTCCTTTGAAATTTGGAATGATGATAAAATTACCTGTTAAATTTCAAAGCGATATCTATTATAATACGGTTATTAGAGTCATTTAAGCCTAATCCAAAGGGGGCGTTTGTGTGGGGGCTAGGTCTTAACATGGACCGATTTTTTCCAATTTCAATAGGCTTTGTCCTTGGGTCGAAAGATGCTTTAGTTTCAAATTTCAAGTCAATTGATTGAAAATTGGAACCTGTATTGTGCTTAAACCGATAGATGGACAGACGGATGGATGGACGGACAGACGGACGGACGGACGGACATCGCTAAAAAGTAATTCTGAGTCGATCGGTATACTTCAAGGTAGGTCTAGGACCAATATTTCGGGTAGTTACAAACATCAGCACAAACTCATTATACCCTGTTCGACAGAGTGGGGTAGGGTATAATAAAATATAGAATAATAAAATATAAATTAAAATCAAATGTCCATAGTTCGTTCGTAATCGCATCACTTGAGAACTGACCGATTTGGATAATATTTTTTTTAAATGTTCGTCTTAGGTTTTTTCAAAAAAATTAAACACGCATAATTTTACGCCTCCTTTGATCGATTTGACTAAATTTTATTTTTTAATGTTTGTCATAGTCCAACTTTTGTTTAAACGGGAAAAAAATGTGCACGCCCACTTTTATTTCAATATACCTAAAATAGTAGAAAGACAGGATCGATTTGGCTATAAGTAGTATTTGTTGACGTTCGTGATAGTACAACTAAGGTTTTTACGGAGAAAACGACTGGCATGTTTTGGTAATTTATTTCTTTAATGATCATTATAGTCCAAGTAAGGATTTTACGGAAATACTTATTGTCCTCCCCCACTTCAAAGCCAACATTTTTGAATATGCTTAAAATTTGCAGCACTTGAGAAAGCCTGGACCGATTTGGCTATTTTTTTTTTTAAATGTTCGTAATAGTCCATATAATTGTTCGGAAAGAAAAATTTTGAACAGTTCGCAAAGTCGAAGATATGGTATTTTTTTTTTAATTCCTAAAATATAATTTGAAGATGATTATCTGACTAATCGGGTCTTTAAAACTACGTCCACAAATTTTTCTAAGCCAAGAAATTCATTATTTTTTTTTTGCAGGACTATATATTTGAAGCGAGATGAAATATAATACTTATCTTATATTTGGGCCAGCAACGCGGACCGGGCCAGCTAGTGACAAAATAAATAAAATACATTTCTTTTTCAAACACAAAATTTTCAAAAATATTTATTTTTTTTGTTTGAATAATACGTTATTTATTTGATATTTTTGTGAATAACCAAAATTATTCAGAAATTTTTGTTGAATAATAAGAAAAATTTATTTTTTTTTTGTTTGAATAATCAATCAGAAAAAATTATTTAAATTTTTCGTTATTTAAATAATAGCAAATAAATATTATTCATTTTCAAAATATTTAAATAATCGCTTATTTGAATATTTTTTTAAAAATACTGTTATTTATTTGTTTCGTTATTTCAATCATAGCATACAGCACTGCTAGGAACATATGAAAAAGGTACTTCAAAATCATTAAGAAAAGAACTGGTGAAAGATGTTTTTATTGTTATTTTGTAGCATTTTTGGAAGTGATTTTAAAAGTAATTCCTACGGAATATGAAGTTCGTCACCTATCGCTACTTTGTATGTAGTGAAACCACTAATTCTTTTTGAACCACTTCGTTTATTTTTTGCTGGGTATGAAAATAATTAAACATTTCCTTTGTATACAAAAAATTGGTGGTCAAAAGAATTGGAGTTCAAAAAATTCGAATTTCTTCGACTGCATTTTAAAAATTTTGATTTTTGTTTGGGTCATTGGAAAAATTACTTGATAAATGAATGTATTTTTTTTGGACTATTTTTTTAATTTTTGATGTTTGAGCTTGGGAAAAATCGACCTAAAAGTATTTTTAAGAAATTTTCTAAAAAACGTCTTTCAATAATTTCAATTTCTATTTCGACCCTCGTAGCACGTTTAATATTTACTCAATTTGGACGCCATTAAGCTTAAATAAAAGCTCGACAAATTACTTATACAGCACTGTTAACAAAAGTACTCGTTTGATAATAGTTAGGTGTATTATAGTTATCTTTTTCTTAAATGGATTTCTAACTGATATCTAAGAGACGAAATAAGCTGCGAGTCACTGTATGTATGCTGGGCAAATCTGTTTTTTATTGTATGACATTTGTTTTATTGTCCTTTAAATAATTTTTAAATACAACTTCACGTTTTGTAAATAATTTAAGAAAATTCATCAATAATTTTCGTATGGAAAAAAAAATCTTTCAATTTCCGTGGCGCCCTGTACTCAAAATTTTATTTTTTTAAAAATCAACAAAAAAATAATTAAAAGAGTAAAATTCAATTTATTGTTTGCCGAACCTATGAGTCCCCTCAACAATGCCCAAAATATTTTGAAAACCAATGATTTCAAGTAGCAAAACATTTTTTAGTGCTTTTAATTTTTTTAACGTGACAAAAAAAATATATTTATGTATACAACTTCTGAAGTTCAATACCAACCTGAGCAGGAAATTACAAATATTCATGTAAAGCTTCAGTAAGCTCAGAGTTGTCTTTCGAAAGTAAACGTGTGTTCAAAAGACAGATAGGTCTTACAAGGGAAGTATTTCAACCCTTATGAACCGATTTGCCTGAAACTTAAAATATGTATAAAGGAGACGATTTTAAGGTTGGGGTGTCTCGGCTTATCGGCCATATCAGTGTTTCAAATTTTCGTTGTCCCCTTATGAAACAATGTGGACCTCCGGGAAAATTTCGATAACTCCCGAACTAACAGGAATATCCTCTAGAACAAAAATACGTGTCGACTTAAATTTAATAAAGATTTATTCATATGGACTTCGTAGGTCTATGTCTTCATATATTTAACGAAGCTAAACTTTTACATGGTTATGCCACCGTTGAATAGACATTAAAAAAACCTTTCTTCTCATGTGTAAACATCATATAGCTTCTAAGAAAGAAATGGTTGAAAAATCCAAAAAACGATTTTTTCGCCATTTTTTGACCCATGTATGGCCGATAATCCGAGACACCCCAACCTTAGAATTGTCTCTTTTATATATATGTATATTTTGCGTTTCATGCAAATCGGTTCATAAGGGTTGAGATACTTCCCTTGTTAGACCGATGTTTCCATGACCGTGATCACGTAAAACGATAGTTGACTATCGTCGATTTTACTGATAATAGAGAATAATCACAATTGGAGCGGGAAGCGGAAAAACGCAATTGTCCTCATAAAGATAGAATTGAATCTAGTTTGGCGGAAAAACGCGGCGGAATTTTGTTGTCATATAAAACGTATGAGAACAGTTGCGGAAAAACGCTTCCCGCTCCAATTGTGATTATTCTCATAAACGGAGTTTTTGTTAAAAAACTGATTTTAGAAAAATATTTAGTTTTTTAACTAAAATACTAAATTTCATCTGTAATTTTACTTATTGTTCTGTACTACAGTTTTCAAATAAAAATCTCTTCAAAAAACTTACATACATATATTTCAACCTCTCTTTAAAAAGCGTCTGGTAAATTTACGAGGATGTTGTGAAAAATTGGAGGTACTCGTAAAAAACTCATAATTTTCACAAAAATAAAAAAAGTAAATTTACAATTTGGAAGCATTAAAACGGGCAAATTTTCACAATGGCAATTTCCAATTGTACACACTACTTGCACATTAAGGAAGGAGAAATTTATCAGAAATCAAATAGTGACCGTTGTGTAAAATCCATATCAAGCGCATTAAAAAATACATAAGAAAGTAAAGGCATTCTTCAACGATTTCTCTTTAATTTTATAAAAATTTGTATTGTAATGACCTCGCCCAAATGTGGCACTGGAAATTAAAAGTTTATTAAAAAAACGTGATAACATACAGCGAGTTTATAGATAATTTCAAGTGTCCGACAGAATATTCGACTTCAGCCAAAAAGCACTATTCGGCCTCTATTCGGCTTCGGCTACATTTTTGGCAGAATACCGAATAATTGTATAAAATTTATACTCGCGTGTTGAAAAACACACTTTTAATCACATTTGTAAGCCACAAAAACCATTTATTAAGTGTTTTTGCAGCTAAAACAAGATTTTATTTAAACAAATTTTTCGATTGAAAAAAAAATACACTAAAAAAAAAAATATTTACAAAAATGCCTTAAAAAAAGTTTTTTGCTCGAAATAAATCATTCCGAACAACATTTTTATACATTTGTGTATTCCGCCAAATCGAGTTTTCCTTTTTTTTTACTTAATAAATAATAGTGAAAATTTGGCCGAATATTCGGATTCGGCCAAAAAATGTGTATTCGTTCGGACACTAATAATTTCTACAAAGTTAAACATTCGCGTGGGAAACATTTAGGCGGGCGCATTTAAATCATGTCATTTTCCTTTATTTTGTGTCAAGTTATTCTTGTTCAAGCTTCTTGCACATTACAGTCAAAAAAATGAATAAGAATTCTTATAGTTGCCACTTCAGAAGTGAATTTAAACAATTTTTTTTTTTGTAAAATTTTGCACTCATAAAATGTTGATCGCTTTGATTAAAGTGGGGAATGCATTAAGTCAGGCATATTTAAATTTTAGTTTTATCTCTTAAGTTCATGAAAGTTCTAATAGAAAACACAATTTTTCTCTCAGAAAATGGATTTAACGAAAACTTTTTAACAGTTTTTTTTGTAAAATTTTGCACTCATAATATACCATAGACCAGACGATTTTTTGTTATTTTACGAAGAAAACTCTGTAAAATGATTTCGATAAAAAAAAACTTCAAATTTACAGATTTATGTATCTGTGGAATGTTAATAAAAGCGACCAGAATTTAACCAAAAAAAAAAAAAACTGTAAAAAAGCAATTCAACGTAGTAAACGTTGAATTGCTCTCCACGAAATTTGGAAGCCAAATTTGGCCACCTCCTACAACTTTTTGGTATCGTTAAAACTTACAGTAGTAAAATCACGTTTATTTTATAAAAAGTTAGCACCACTGAAGAAACAAATGACATATTTTGCCGTCGCCGTCAGTGTTTTTGGGCCTACTTTCTCCGGCAACCGTCCCCCGTGCCGTGATTGTTGTGTTTCTACTGTAATGAGCGGTCAAGTAACATGTTGAGCGAGCGCACTTGATTTTTGGTAGCGCATAAATATTATGCTACATGTGAGCTTAAAATGATTTACCAGCTGATTTTGAACATTGAACAAAAAATTTAGATTTTTTTTCATAAAAATATATTGGAAATTTATCCAATTTTTTATTAAGTGTAATAAAATGGACGCAAGCACAAACTTTTTAGTTCAACTAGTTGCACATGATGCATTGGACACAAATATATTTGGGTATGTGCTGAAAGAATTGACTTCTGTCCCTATTTGTGGCAATTTTATGCCTAAAGAACGACAAAAAAATTGTTCTAAAAACTTCTATCAAATAACAATTCCCAGATACAGAAATTTCCAATTTCAAGAACATTTTCGAATGCAAAAGAAAACATTTGAGGTTTGCAGTAGAGATGCGCGCGTGACACGACTTTTTCGTGAATCACGCGTGATCGTGAGTGAAATTTATTTTTACTCACGTGATCGTGAGTGCACGTGATTAGAAAAAATAGTTTCGTGCGTGAGCGTGCGTGAGTAACTTTTGTTTCGTGAGTTTTCGTGATTGTTTTATTCTGTTTGAAACAAAAAACAAGTAAAAAAATCGTCATTATATTGACTTAAGAGGGTAATTAATACAAAATAGTGATTTAAATAAATTTTTATTATTGTTTTAAGGAAAATCAATAATTTTTGTGCAAGAAATCGAAAAAAATAAAATAAAAATTTATTAATTTTAATTTCGTGAGTCTTCGTGAGCGTGAGAAAAATTTTAGTTAATCACGTGAGCGTGCGTGAACGTGAGCAGCAAAAATAATTTCGTGCGTGAGCACTATTTTTATTTCGTGAGCGTGAGCGTGCGTGAGTCAAAATTCACTCACGCGCCCATCTCTAGTTTGCAGAGAAAATTGTATGTTATGTTTATTTTATTCTAATAGCATACATATTAGTCTTTACTAATTGTTGTATCCCTTTTAAGGGGATCGTTTTGATGTTTCAAAAAGTTCTGGGCATGATATCTTCATTTCGACATTGGAATTCTGTCTGAATTAATGCTACAATATGTAACATTGCCAAACGAAAACAGAAAACGGCAATTTGCACAAAGTTTTAAGGAGAAGTCGCGTGGTATTCGCGACTTCTGGTTTAAACTGTCATATTCAGTTAAATTTACTTACATATTTTTTTGAAAGTACAGAAGTTTATTTCTTAAAATCTTGCATTGATTTTATTCGGTGTGGGATATATTTATGCGAAACTTCAACGGTCTAACACATTTGGTTTAGGATCTATCGAGACAGACAGATAACGTCCATAATTTTTTCAGCTATTTGAAAAGTACATAATAAGAAGGGAAATTTAATGAAATATTTTTTTTTTATAGTTCCAGCATGCGTAAGATTATGATTTTTATATACAGTGCCTGAGATCCGAAACGATCACCGATGATGAGTTGGAACTGTAGGTACTGGCGAAAAAGCGCTCCTTTTCGATTACACAAAATCGTAGAATCATAAACATTAGATATTTTGGAATTATGGCCAGAACAGAGTCTGCTTTCCAGATAGTAAGTTACATAAATAAAAGCTAAAATTTGTATTTCCAATAATGGTTTTTTACTAACTTAATTTTTTTACATATAGATCGATATTGACTTTTATTTAAAATTTCCAATGGCAAAAGCATTGATTGAGAGATGGCCCCAGTTTGGCGAAAACATACTGAAGCTATTAATAAATAAAGCTTCCACTATATACATATGTAAAAAAAGAATTAGAATAAGTAAATGCTCTCGAAGGTATAAAGGTATAAATTCTGTTGCGTATATAATTCATATTCAAAGACGTTCAGACCTTAAACCACGAATTATTTTCTCACTTAAAAAGTGTCTACCACATCTGAATATAGTTTTATACATCTTTAAACTACTTTTGGTATCATTTGTTCAAAAAAAATATTTTTTTTTGGGTCTAACCGTCATTCAGCCGAACCATGTCTTATTGGTAATTTTGTTTCATTTCAGAATCTAAAATTTTAACAATTTTATGGAATATGCACTATTTATTTCCGCCTCAACATAAGTGCCACCAAACAAATAAGTCAGGATCTAAAATAAAAAGAGATTTTCTATTCGTGATTCTCAAGTGGGATTTGTAGTTGTTGCCAACTCGGATGGGGAATTAGATACACAGCTAAAACTTCTACAATTGCAAGGCCGTAATATGAAGCCGAAGCTTTTGATTGTCGGGGAACTTTCCAAAATAACAATTTTCGTTTATTTAGATTGTTATAAGTTTCCATTTCTAACTATATTAGATGCTTTTTTTAACTATTTTTTTAAAATGATCTTCGTTCTTAACATCGAGTTCCCAGAGGAGTCTGAAATATTTTATAATTTTATGCAATCTTGTTTATATGACATGCCTACACTCAAAGTAATTACTCTGTTAAATACTCTGTAAAACGACTGTAATCTCAATTCGACAGATATTTGACAAAGTTACCTGCCGAAATACAGATTTTAAGAAAATAGAAAAAAATAAAATACAAATAATTTGATCTGTAATTTTACTTTGTAATCTTTATTTTACAGATAATAAACAGAAATTTTTGTTAAAATACAGATTTTAGAAAAATTCTTTGTTTTTTTTTCGTAATCAATATACTAAATTTCATCTGTAATTTTACTTATTGCTCTGTAATAAAGTTTTAAAATAAAAATCTCTTCCAAAAAACTTCCAAATATTTCAACCCCTCTAAAAAGCGTCTTAAATTACAATAAAAACTGGTAAATTTTAAGAGGATGTCGGGATGATGTTAGAGTTACTCGTAAAAATTAATATTTTTCACAAAAATAAAAAAAAGTAAATTTACAATTTGGAAGCAATAAAGCGGGCAAATTTACACGATGGAATTTTCGAATTGTCAACACAACTTGCACATTAAGGAAGGAGAAATTAATCGGGAATCAAATATTGAACTTTGTGTAAAAGCCATATCTAGCGCATTAAAAAAATATATAAGAATGTCAGGGTATTCTTAAACGATTTCCCTTTAATTTTATTAAAATGTTTATTGGAATGACCCCGCTCAAATGTGGCACTGAAAATGAGAAGTTATTGAAAAAACCGTGAGAACATCTAGCGAGTTTATCAATAATTTCTACAAAGTAAAACATTCGCGTGCGAAACATTTAAGCGGGCGCATTTAAATCATCGCATTTGCCTTTATTATGTGTCAAGTTATTATTTATCAATGCTTCTTGCACATTAAAATTAATTTACATAAGAAATTAAAAAATAATAGTTTCGTGTGCTCACCATAAAAATGGGGAATGTATTTAATAAGGCACATTTAAATTTTAGTTTTTTCTTTATTATTAGAGAAAATATTACTATATTTATGAAAGTACTAATAGAAAACACAATTTTCACATTTAAATAGCCCCTGCTCAAATCGTCATTTATTAATTTATAATAACCACGGTGAACATCAACCGCTTAAATGCGTCACTAAATATTTGAGCTTTAATAATTTACTATAAAATATACGTAATACGCAAAGAATAATTTCTATGGCTTTGTCAGATTGTTAATGTTTTTGAAGCAGAGAAGTTTTGGAGTCATGCACGCAAAGTTAAGCAATAACGTTTATTATAAAGGTTAGAGTTTTTCACGGGAATTCCCGAGACGGGATTTCCCGGGAATTCCCTCAAATTGTCGATCCCGAAATCCCGGAAAATGGAGCGGGAATTCCCGGGAATTTTCGTTTCTTTGAAATTGTTTATTTTTCGACTTCCATTGATTATTTTGTATGTAATTTTTTGGAGATTTTATTAAAGTTCTTGATAATTGATGGCAGAAACGTACGAGGGGACCAGGATGGCCCAAAAAGTATTCCAAGAGAGACCTTCTAACTAAAAAATTTCATAAAATCTGAGACTTACGAAATGAAAAAAAGTCTCACAATATCTAAATCTTCGATAGGAAATAATAATAATAATATATTAAGTTTTTTATTATTAAATTTTATTATACCATTGTAGTATTTATTTACATAAAGTAGTATTTTTATAACTATATATGGCCCTTTGGGCTCAGTTATTTAATTGAAGAATAATAAATAAATAATCAGAACCTGATACTTTTTTTCAGAAGCTGAGAAATTTTCTTTCTGAGACCTGCATTCTGAGACCGGCATTAGAAAAATTTGAGTATGATTATTTGTTTCTATAGAAAATATGTATGTCCCTGGACATGATTCTTTTTAAATCGATAAATTGTTATAAAATCTGTGTAAGGAATGACTCTCAAATTAACGGGGTTTTCTTTTCGAATCCAGAATTTTTAAATTTTTTTAATAATTTTTTCGGGTAAATTTTCTTATAATTTCATTTCTTTGCAACAGTTACACATAAAAAATGAAACTGAGTTTCAATCACTAAAATGATTATATCAATTACTACAATTGATTTTGCATCTATTACGAAGTTATAGTATTAATTACTAAAATTTGTAAAAGTTTAGCAAGGAAAAATTTCATTTATTCTCAATTCACGGAAATTTGCTAAATCAATTAAAAAAAAAATTATATCAATTAAAAAAATTATTGAAAACTGAAATGAACTTTTTAAAATTTTTTATTAAAACTTTTTCCCCTAAAATTTTTTCTGTGTACATTCAGTTTCAGAGATATAATTGAGAAATTCCTCTGAATCAGTTTCATTGTGTTTTAGAGGCAAAACGTTGAGAACGAAGTGCAAAAATGAATTGAGATGAATTAGAATAAATGATGAATTTTTATTTTTAAAACAGATAAAGCGATGTAAAATAACATATTCCCTTGAAAAATACTTTCAAAAGACTTCGACATAATTGGACTGTTTTTTTTATAAAAACTGTGTAACAAAAATTGTTCTTTTTTTCTCGAAACTTATTTTTTTTTTTTGTTTTAAAGGTACTAAATAAGATTTTTATGGTGTTAATAAACATAATAAATAGTGTAATCGCATTCATAAGGTATTTATATATTTTTTTGACAAAAAATTTGGGTTTTTAGTTTTTGCGGGAATTCCCGGGATCCCGGGAAATTTAAAAATGAATCCCGCTTTCCCGGGAAATGAAAAAGTCCGGGAAAAGAAAAACTCTAATAAAGGTGTATGTTGTTATATTTGTTACAAATTATTTCATGTGTTCAAGTTTAAAATCAAATAAATTTAACAAAAACTTTGTAAATTTTAAGAGTTTTTTCGATAAACTTCTGGTCACATACCAACACTTTACAGATAATTCTGTAAATTTACAGTTTTTTTATCGAAATAATTTTATAGAGTTTTTACAAATATATGTAAATTTACAGAGTATTTCTCTGTAAAATTGTGGTCCCATTTAACTAATATTTTACTAGAAATTATGTAATTTTACAGTTTTTTATCCAAACCATTTTACAGAGTTTTATAGTAAAATAACAAAAAAAATCTTTCTGGTTGGAAAGCTATGGTATTTTCTGCTGGCTCAACAGAGTATCTCTGTAATTTAACAGAGTCATTATTTGAGTGAAAGCATAAAGTAAAATTACAGATAACATTTTGTTTTTCGGTATTTTGTTAAAATCTGGGGGCTAATCACGTTAACGAAAACTATTGACGATGGATTATTATATTATTAAAGAGTGCTATCTAATCCAGAAACATTAAAGAACATGGATATATTTTGTTTAATTTATGAGCTACAAGACTCTAAAAATCGACGATTGTCAACTATCGTTTTATGTGATCACAGTCCTGTATTTCGACAAATAACTTTGTCAAATATCTGTCGAATTGAGATTACAGTAATTTTACAGAGTAATTATTTTGAGTGTAGAATCGCACGCGAATCGTTATTGTTTAAAACTTTTGTTTAAATTCACTTTTAAAGTGGCACCTATAAGAATTCTTATTCATTTTCTTTGACTGTGATGTGCAAGAAGTATGATAAGTAATAACTTGACACAAAATAAAGGCAAATGCAATCATTAAAATGCACCCGCTTAAATGTTTCACACGCGAATGTTTCAACTTTGTAGAAATTATTTATGAACTCGCTATATGTTCTCACGTTTTTATACCCTACAGTATGTAGTTGGAGGTCTAGGACCCCATAAAGTATATATATTTATGATCAGTGATCGATTCTAACAATAAGACATTCTAGCGATGTCCGTCTGTAGTTAACATGATGCAGTCCAAAATAAAAGAGACTCCCGACATTTGGCACGAATATGTCTTATGTTTCTAGGCAGGTTAAGTTTGTAAAGGAGCAAAATCGGACCAGGGAGAAAAAAGTTCCCCCTTGAAGAACTAAACCAACCTCTGAAAAATACCATATTTTTACATGATTTTTTGGGTTTTTCTTTAACAAATGCAACATTTATATGCTACAAAAAGTTCAAAGTCCTGCATTTGGACCCACAGAATTAGAAAATGTCGTTTTTTCGGTCCGTCCCCCTTTATGGGCGTGGAATTTTTTTTTTATTTTTAAATAATGATAAACTTTTATTTCTTTAGGGCAAAAAGCATATTCGAGAAGAAATGTGCCCCCCAATTACCACTACCAACCCCCCCCCCTCCCCCCAGACAAAAAAAAAACGCCCCTGCAATTTTTTTTTATTTATTTGCATGTTGGAGGGTATAAAAGATTCGGCACAGCCGAATTTAACACTCTTACTTGTTTTTCATAAACTTTTCATTTTCAGCGCCACATTTGAGCGAGGTCATTCCAATAAACACTTTTATTATATTAAAGGGAAATCGTTTAAGAATGCCTTGACTTTTTTTTAATGCGCTTGATTTGGTTTTTACACAACGGTTACTATTTCATTCCTGATCAATTTATCCTTCCTTAATGTGCAAGTTGTGTTGACAATTGAGAAATGCCATCGTGTAAATTTGTCCGCTTTAATGCTTCCTAATTTTAATTTTTTTTATTTTTGTCAAAATTTCTAAAAAACACTATTTTTCTAAAATCGTAAAAAGTAAAATTACCGATAAAATTTAGTTTTTCTTCAAATCTGTATTTCGGCAGATAACTTTGTCAAATATCTGTCGAATTGATATTGCAGTCATTTTAAAGAATAATTATTTTGAGTGTGGATTTACGTCATTATTGTTTTGTTGAATTTTACCGCAGCTTGATTAGAAAATAAATTTAAAAATTTTGTATGTGAGTATGGATCTGCACCATTTTGGCATGTATTTAATAATCATAATCATTTGTAAGGCTCTCTGCTCAAAATCACTCGAAACAATTCTTTTCTGGAGGTCCTCAACCCGTTAGCTTAAACGAAACATTTATTTTTCGTGCTCGGCTTTTATATTTGATTTTTCCAATGTTATAGACTGTCTCTCCACTCTTTTGGGGTTCTGGTGGGTCCTGCCATCGAATTTAAATTATTGGCAAAACTTTCCCATAATTTGTTTAAAATGTTTGGATATTTTGGATCAAATTTTTGGGTAAGAAAGTTGGGATCCAAATAAAATCTTAGTTGCTTGTTTATTGTACGAGATTTTTTTCTATGGATGTATTAAGCAACGTAGGAATTTCTGAGTTTGTATGGTTTTGTAGCCTTGTGTCATGCTTTCTAGCATTAAGAATTATTTCCTGAATATTTTTGAAGAGATTTTTATTTGAAAATATATTATAGAGCAATAAATAATATTACACCCGACTAAAAAAAAAATATACAGGTCCATATATAATTTGAAATTGAGACATATATAATTTAATACGGCCCAACACGTATTTGGATAAAATAATATGATGAAATTGGTGGATCAAAATAGCTCAAAATTTGTTATATTAGATTAAATATGATAATTTTTGATCCGAATATTGGGTTTATCTAATTTGATATAATTTTATATCATAAGATAAAATATGTAGAATTTTGTATAAATTTTTTTTTATCTCATAATTTTAAAATTTATTCCATGTACCCAGTTTTTTCGGGAAACGCAAACAAATTGCCAAAAAAAAAAAAATGTGTCCGTGACTTAGAAAATTCTCAAAAAAAAACAATGTTTCCAATTTTTCATGTTACATACCAAATGAAAGGTCTTTGGAAAACCTATCTACGTGTACTAATAACATGTCCAAACATGCACAACTTTTCGTCATATTGAGTAAAATACCAAAATTTTAGGACATTTTTGTTAATATCTCGTGTTAGCACCACGAGATAGGTATTTTTAATACCTTTAATCTGATACCACACACGCCTATATTAATTTTGTTTAAATAGTCGTAAATCGTAAAAAACTGAAAAAGGTCAATTTCCCCCCATACAAATCGACCCCACCTAAAAATAAGTTTGGGCCGCGAAAAAAAAATACGTGTCGAATTAATTTTCGTTCTTAACAACATATCCAAATTTCATGAAGATCGGAGGGTGACACCAGGGAGACTTCCCTTGTTAGAAAATTTTAAAAAAAATTCTCGGGGCTTAGAAATCTTTTTTTCCCCGATTTGGCATATCTAATCTTATATGAGTTCATACATGGAGTCGTGTATCATATATTTATTTATCTAATCTTGTATGTTGTCATACATGGAGTCATATTAAATATTATATGCAATAGCTCCATTCGATTACCTACTACAATTTACTAGTATTTACTCAATTTACTATTTTTGCTCAAAAACCGTTCGAGTACATATAAAAATAGTAAATATAGTAAGCAATTTAAGAGAAAATGTATTTCTCTTTTCCCGAGTAAAAATAATCATATATGACAATATATAACTTGATGCAAACATAATAAATCATATGTGATTATACATCGCGTGAGATATTTTCTAAATTTTTTAAATGCAGTCATATGTTTATGTTCATATTCATATGTTTCCAATTAACCAAAAATTTTCCAAGTTTTTTAGACAAAGTATAAGAAACTTTTCAAAATGTTCCTAAACATTTCTTTGTTAGGGTTATGTATATCACCTATCTGGTTCCAAACATTTTTTTGTTTTAGAAAATTATATGTTTGGTGAATGTATCGTTGACCTGTGGTGTATCTCAACCCAAACCCAAAAACACCAGGATTTTTTATGTTTTTATGCAATTAGATCTAAATTGATCCACCAATATATGGGAATGTCTGGTCAAAACTCGGATGAAATCAAATCATATTTTATACAATATGATCTTTTTAATGCAAAAAGATCTACCATTATTCGGATCAAATTGCGTATAAATATATATTGTGTTACATATCATTATATATTGCATCATATAAAAATTTTTACTCGGGCCCGAGTAAAAATAAACATACATTACAATATATAACTTGATACAAACATAATAAATTATATATGATTATACATCCGTGACATATTTTCTAAATTTTTTTAATGCAGTCATATGTAGTAATATATAATTTAATCATGATTCGGATTAAAAGGTGTACGGTTGATATAATTGTATAAAATTATATGCAGGTCAATACAAAATTTGTTTTTCTCTATAATTTAACATACAATTATGTATAGCTTATTCTGTTCCATATAAAACTATATATGTTTCCAATTAACCAAACATTTTCTAAGTTTTTTAGGCAAAGTATACGAAACTTTTTAAAATGTTCCTAAACATTTCCTTGTTAGGGTTATGTATATCACCTATCTGGTTCGAAGCGTACCCAAACATTTTTTTTGTTTTTGAAAATTATATGTTTGGTGAATGTATCGTTGACCTGTGGTGCATCTCAATCCAAACCAAAAAACAACAGGATTTTTTATGTTTTTATGCAATTAGATCTAAATTGATCCACCAATATATAGCAATATCTGGTCAAAACGCGGATGAAATCAAATCATATTTTATACAAGTTGATCTTTTTTAATGCAAAAACATCCACCATTATTCGGATCAAATTGTGTATAAATATATATTGTGTTACATATCATTATATATTGCATCATATAAAAATGTTTACTCGGGTTACTAAAATTTTACTACAATTTACCAGTGGTGTGTTTTTTTCGATTTTGTTATATGTAACTATAACTACTTGTAAAAAAACGGTATCACTACTTATCTATACAAATTTGGCAACTCTTGTTTTTTATTGAATGCACTTGGTATCACTTTATTATTTATTATTTGATTTTGAAGTTATTTTTATTTAATTATTAAAATTTACAAAATAATTGTAATATTTATTTTTTTTTGTTGTGAATTAGAATTTTTAAAACTTATTTTTGTAATTTATTTATTAATTTATTTGACTTTTTAAAATAAAAAAAAAGTGTTGGTAAGTGATATAAACGAAAATTTCAAGATTTGGCACCACTTTTTATAAATACTAAACTTTTTAGAATATATAAATATCCCTACTTATCAAGTGTATACCTACTTAAATTTGTATGGGAATTTTATAACAAACTCGAAAAAAACACACCTCAGGAAAATTTCAATGAGTAATTGGAAAACTTACATGTGTCAAAAAAAAATTATTGACAATTTTTGTATTTATGTATTTACAAAAAACTAAATTATTTAATAAATAAAATAAATGGATATTTTTGTCCGCAAATTAATTAAAATGCAATGGGATGCATGTTTCCCAAAACGAATATCAAAAGAATAAGTGAACATCTATAGAAAAAACATCAAATTCAAAGAAAAAGCGTCAGAATTTTGTAAGAATATGGATATTTTCCTTAAAACCAGAAACATTTTTGATCTACATACCCGTCGGCTGTGGTCTTTTTTCTCAAAGAGTTTTCGTCTTGAACAAATCCTCAAGATTTTAAAGACGCTGTGGAATGTTTTCTTTAAAAAAATATCTAGATTATACATTTTGAGGGTTTTCTATTGAGAATATACCTATTTATCAAAGGTGGAAGAAATGAGAAAAATCCCCAGATTCTAAGAGTATTTGCTAACAGGAAACTTTGTAAAGGTTCAAATCAGTGGCGTATAATTTTTTATAGGAATTTTTCTATAGAAAACATGTCTCAGAATCTGAGACTTTTTCTATAAAAAAATGTCTCAGAACTTGAGACTTTTTCTATAGAAAAAATGTCTCAGAACTTGAGACTTTTTCTATAGAAAAAATGTCTCAGAACTTGAGACTTTTTCTATAGAAAAAATGTCTCAGAATCTAAGACTTTTTCTACAGAATCTGAGACTTTTTCTATAAAAAAATTTCTCAGAATCTGAGACTTTTTCTATAGGAAAAATGTCTTAGAATCTGAGACTTTTTCTAAGGAAAAAATGTCTCAGAATCTGAGACTTTTTCTAAGGAAAAAATGTCTCAGAATCTGAGACTTTTTCTATAGGAAAAATGTCTCAGAATCTGAGACTTTTTTTATAGGAAAAATGTCTCAGAATCTGAGACTTTTTCTATAGGAAAAATGTCTCAGAATCTGAAACTCTTTTTATAGGAAAAATGTCTCAGGAAAATGTTTGAGAATCTGAGGCTTTTTCTATAGGAAAAATGTCTCAAAATCTATAGAAAAAATGTCTCAGAATCTGAGATTTTTTTGTATAAAAACGTCAGAGCATCTGAGATGTTTGTCTCCAAGGGAAAGACGGCGGAAAAGATTCTAAAATATGTGCAGATACATATATAAATTTAAAACAAAAAATATGTTTGGGCTCCCTGCGAAAAAAAAGTCCTGGATGTAGGGTTACCAGATTTGAAATATGGAATAACAGTACATTTGGTCTGAAAAAACAGTACATTGCAAATAAAAACAGTACTTTTTTAATTCTTATTTTATATCAAACTAAAAAAACTTAGCCCTTTTACCTTTTCAAACATATAAGGTAAACCGTCTCAAATTTATTCTATTTTTTTATCAGTGTTGAAAAAAATTGCAATTGACTTTTTGGAGCATTTGTCTTAGTTGCCGCGATATCTTACTTGCACTCAGAAAAAAAACTAACTAAAAAATGGGAAAATTAACTAAATCCAGGGAAAATTGATAATGATTTAGCTCCATTGCCATGTATTCCTACCAGTGTTGCCACTTTCTAGATAATTATCCAAAAGTGGGACAATTTCAAAATCCTTGGATAATTTTTGGATAATAACATTTTTTGTATAATTTTACCTCGACAAAGTTTCAACTAATTTTGACCATATTTTAGTTATTTTTCATTTTATCGACATTTTCGGCTTAAAAAAATCATTGACAAGATGGATTTTTAGAAATTTTGATTTCCAAATACTAGATTATAAATGCCGGACATGCATTTTTGGATCATAAAAGCCTAGTCTTAATTTTTTTTATTAAAAATTTTCTTGAGAATCCCTCTTTCAAAATCTGAAAATTGTTCTTTAACTTATTTTAATATTACCATTTCTCCCATTCCTTAGTTCAAAGAATTTTCAGACGAGCAGACATGTGATCCGACCAAAATTTTCTGAATAAAGCTCTTTTTTTTATAGCCCTAACACAAACAGAATAAATAAATTTATGTAATTAACAATGCTCATCTTTTGAAATTATTCCGAAAACTATTTGACAAACGGATAAAATATTTAACATACAAGGGGAACCTTGAAAAATTTTAACGTACTATTGAAGTTTAACAAAAAACTTGAATGAAAATTAATTGATATAAATAAATTAATTTAATTTATTATTTTTAAGTATAAAAATACAAAAACTATGATCTCTTGAATTACAAAAAAAAGTTTATAATTTTTTTAGTGAAATTTTTTTTTTTGTTTTGTGTAATTTGTGATATTTTGGATAATTTTGTGTGTAATTTTCAATTTTATTGGTGGCAACACTGATTCCTACTTTTTAGTCCATATTTTTCTTAAAAATTAGGACCAATTTGAACTAGAAAGTAGGAAAAAATTTCCCATTTTTTAATTAAAAAAACATTATTGATATGGACATTTTTCCTAAAAATTAGTTAATTTCATATTTTTATTGGTTTATTTATAGAATAGCATGTGAATACACACAGAATTCTCGTTATGTACATTTTTTATTTAAAATATAAAAAAACGTTTGTTTCTTAAGGTCAAGTAATAAATTTCATTAGTTTTTAAAGTTAAATTACAACAAAGATTTTGTCTTTAACGTTTGTTCCCAGACTATGGGAAAACACGCCAAAGCCAAGGTCTTTGTTGTGATTAAAATATTATTTTTTCCCTAACACATACATGTGTAGAAAAAAATGTAAACATTAAATTTATTACTTGTTATACAAGACCAAACTCTCTTTTTCACATATTGCAAATAATAAACAAAATGTGAACTACAAGCAAGCATGAAAAAAAAAACATAAATCAACCAAACAATTTCCTGATATGAAAAATTTACTAAACTTCTGGAAAAAACTTCCTCAAATTAAAGAAGATAAATATGATGAACTAATTGGTAGGAAATTACGTCCTAAAACTGAATTTTTTGAACTAAATTTTGTTTTTAGAAATATGCCTTAAAAATAAAGATTTTTTTTTCAATTATTTAGGGAAAATTTCTGTGGCGGTAAGAATTTCTTCCATGTATTAAGGAATTCCATTTAAGGAAAATTATGGCCTATTTAACAGTCCATGAACTAAAATTTTTTTCCTAAAAGTTGGGAAAATTTCCCAAATTTTAGTTAAATTTAACTAAATTGTGGGAAAATTTATAAACTATTTTGAAGAAAATTTTTAAAAGTTTAAGTTAATGGATTTTTTTGAGTGTGAAAAGCTTTTGTAGTCTATGCTTTCGCTTAACTAAAACACCGATCTTCCTATAAAAAACATATGAAAAAATCCATAAAACAGTGTTTTAATTAAAACACGACTTTAAAAAGCAAACGCGAAAACGGTATTATTGCACTCAAACAAAGGCCTAACTAAATTTTGGGAAAATGTTTTTTTTCACAATTTAGTAAAATTTAATAAAAATTTTGTAATTTCTTTGACATAATTTGCAACCAATTAGTTCATCATATTTATCTTCTTAGAACTGATAAAGTTTTTTCTTCAGGTTTAGTAAATTTTATGCAATTTAAGGAAATTTTTTTTTTTTCAAAAAATGTTTCAAAAATTTCAATAACTAAGCCAGAAAGAGCAAAAAAGTATTCATTTTCGATTCTAAAAATCTCTAAAGAATCTCCGGTCCTCTTTCAATGTATGGACTCCTCAATTTGAATCTACAAATTTGGGCTTTCCTCATTTCTCAGAAAAAATTGCCGAAACAAAAAAAATGCCAAATACATTTTTTTTTTTTTTTTTTTGAAAATAAAAGTTTAAAAAAAAAAAAAAAAAATACATTTTTGTAGTTCTTTACACGACCGTCTTAATCCCTCCGTGTAATAATTTTTTAGTTATCCCGTTACGATTTTTTTAGTTATCCCGTTAAGACCCTTTTGGGCCCTTAAATTCCCGTATCCTAAAAACTAAGCAAGGTAGAGCGAAAAGGGCAAAGATGTTGAATCAAAATCTATGACGATCCTTAATAGACCCAATGGGACTGGGCCTAAGGTGATCTGGACCCATGGGTTCCGAAACTAATCGGGTCTGCTGAAACTAATGGGGTGTACTCAATAAAATAAATTTTTTCCCATTTTCTAGTTTTTTCTTTTTCTTATTTTTCAGAAAAATTTAGATAAAAAGAAGGAAAACATGGTAATGGAGCTAAATCATTATTGAATTTAGTTAAGTTTCCACTTTTTAAATAATTTTTCTTTTTGAGTGTGGTATACAATTAATTCCATTTAGCTCCTTTTTAAAAATTGAATTAAAATTTTGTCAAATATGAAACATTTTTCGAAAAATGTTACATTTTGGTGATGAGTATAAAAAAACAGTACAAAAACAGTACACGCTTTAAAAAACAGTACTTTTGCGTACTGTTTTAGGTGCTGTGCATAAAACAGTACTTTTTATAAAAAACAGTACATGTACTGTTTAAATCAGTACGAATGGCAACCCTACCTGGATGTGCCCCTGGTCATATGATTCTTGTGGCTTTTATATTTAAAACCATCTTTAGATTATTAAGATTTTTCCGAAGGTTTTTGTAATTGAACAATTCTTTGAACTTTGCAGACGTTTTTTTTCATTAAAAAAAGTTTTGCAAATCTAGAAAAAAGGCTCGCGATATAAGATTTCTCTAAAGAACATGATCCCAAAGTTAGCAGAAGTTTTTTTATGTTTTTTTTTATTGAAGAAACTTATTTGGAAAAAGTTTTGAGGATTATTCATGGTACAATAATAACCAGGTACTATTATAAAAATTATTTGTCAAATGTCATCTACCCCTTAAATTCAGAATTATAAAATAAAAATATAAATATCAAAACAAAACAAATATACATACATCAAATATAAAAATAAAACTTATTTTTTTTTAAGTAAAAAAGGCATGCCGAAATTGAAAAAATAAAACGATACCAGTTCTAGAATTAAAAGAGAATATAAACCTAAATAAATGATTAGTGGCGCCGGGCTTCTCCAGATCCTTAGGGTTCATGGTATGTGTTGTATGTAATTAATTGAAAAATAAAAGGAACAAAAAATTCTGCGTAGCCATCCTTCACCAGGGCGCAAGGATTACAAATTTAATGCATTAATCCCACCCTTTTTGCAAAATACCTTTTTTCGGGTAGCAGAATTTACGAGTTTAATTTTTTATGTGTTCAAAAATACTAAAATAGTCATTGCTCTTCGCCACTAATCCCTAATTTATTTTTTTTAATTTTAAAACTGGTGGCCCATAAACTGCAATTCAGCCACATTTTTAAAATATGATATTAATGGATTTATGAAACTTAACTATATTTATGGACAATGGACCCATTCTTGAAAATGTTATATTATTCGTTCGAACTGAAGACCAATGATTCTGATTGAATAGTTTAACAATTACTTCTGTTATTCAATTTCAACGGGGTTTGCACAAAATATAAATATTTGATATGTTTTATACTAAAATATTTTTTAAGGGCTACTGCTAAATTCGTTTTTACCGACCATCATGCAAATATTTGTACTTAAGAAAATAAAGCCAAATTAAATTGTTAATTTTTAGTTTATTTAAATACAAGAAAAAAATCATGTTAACACCATTGGCAGATGTAATTCGTAAAAGATCAATTGTAATTTTAAGATTCTTATTGTAATTCGAAGATTCCATTTGTAAATTGAAAACTCCATTTGTAATTCGAAGTTTCTACTTGAAATTCGAAGATTATGTTTGTAATTATAAGATTCTATTTATAATTCGGAGAAAACATTAGTAGTTCGAAGATTCCAATTGTAATTCGAAAAAAATCAATGGAAATTCAAATGAAATCTTCGAATTACAAATTGCATCTTTCAATTACAAATGCAATCTTCCAATTAAAAGTAGAATCTTCGAGTTACAATTATTCTTTTGCGTATTACGTCTGTAAATGGTGTAGAAGACATAATAAAAAGGATATAAGATTTGTTACAAACATACAGTGTAATTTTAAACTTTTGCAATTTACGTTAAATTATTGTTTTTAACATTTTTTTGTTGGAGATTAATCTTTCTTTAACTGTCTGTGTTTTTAATTGTTTGTTCAACTTCTTTACTCTGAAATGCATCCTATTTAAAAAAAAAAGCTTTGATTTCTTCTGGTAGATCAACCATAGAACTTTTTTTTATCATATTTGGAATAAATCCGGGTATGTTTATAATTGTTGCACCATTCACACCAATAAAGATTTTTTCTAACTCCTTTAAACTTCCCAAAAACTGAGTGGATGGTTTTCTAAGACCTCCTCGTGAAATGTGGTCAACCCAAGTGAAGCCTTCTTGTGTATTTGTTGATTCACAATTAACAAGTTTAAGTTTCAGAATTACGTAGCCTGCTATATACTCTAAAGCATCTTCGTGAAAACAATCAAGCTCTTCATCTAAAACCGACTCCAGTTCTTCAGTGTCGATGCTAAGCTCATCTTCAATTTCTTGACTTTTTTGAGTATGTATCAGAGTCACTGTCGCTTAGTTCCACACACGGCTTTTTAAAATGAAACTTAGGTGTATCATCATTTTCGGTGTTACCAAATTTTACCAATTCATTGTTTTTAGCTTTAAAAGTTAAAATTAGTAACATCTTTTATATATGTTAATATAAATAGTGAAAGCTCGGTATAAAGAATCATATATTGTCTGTCCCATTTGTTATATCGTATTATTAATTGATATTTTTCGTCATTACGATATATCGGACTTTTTTAAATAAGATCTTTAAAACGAGCTTTTACTGTATGTAAATTTCCTAAAAGATGCTTTCGAAATCTATAACGAAAATTGATTGGACTTGGGTGGTCATTAAAACCGCCTTTACCTCGCATATGACTAAAAAAGTTTTCGATTATACATATCTTGATTTAATCTCCTGGTTAATAAATATTCTATTGAATATTTGTTTTGTAAGTATTGGAACAAGCCTTGAAGAGATTTATTAGTGATTATTATTCCCTTCTGAAATGGAGCTAACGATTTTTTTCCAGGAAGAATAGGTTTGCTCATAAGGTTTGTCATGTTGTTCAGAACTTCATTTTGTAAATCTAGGTTTTTACCATAAGGTTGTTTTGTTGGAATACAGTTTTAAGTGTTTAATTGTGAGTTTAACACATCAAACCAATCATTAACCAAATCGACCAGCTCGGCGGTATTAATGGCGTTATACACATCCACACCCATTGAATAACAACGACGAATAGCACTTGCAGAGCTATGTGAAAACAAATGTGCTGCATATTTTACTTTTTGCTTTGTCGCTGGTTTATTAGAAAGATGTTCTTCGCCAATTTTATGTGTAATTGATAAGTCTGATCTTGCGCATTTTAAAACATCAACAAATGTTTGTGCAGTTACAATTGTTTCATTAAAAATAATTCCAGAATCGAGAAAATAGTTTCTTATTAATTTTAAAAGATGTGGTGCATCAGCGAAAACAAAAATGGGCTGTTCTGCATTTGACGGATGCTGGAACCAAGTTTTATCTAAAAAAAATTAAGCAAATTTTGTTTACAATTGTGACAAAAATATGTATTAGTGTGGCCCATCAACATACATATGTATGTGGGAACAAGGCAAACTCATACCTGTGGATACGTTTAAATCTTTCCATAAACCCTGATTAGAAAGTCCCATGTCTGATATAATTCCAACTACTTCAAAACTGGCTTCATGAAGTGTATTTATTATTTCATAAAGAAGTTCTTTAGAGACTTTGCAATCAAAATCAAAGAAAATTTCCTGTTTCCAAGATTTTATTAATCCTCTCACAGTGACCACTTGAACGTAATTTACAGGAGAGCGTACACTATCGGTCATTGCATCATATTCATAAACAGATGCAACCTTCATTTCATCAAAACAAATTACGCAAACTCTATCTAGTAAGGAAAGATCCTCATCTTTCATAAGGTTTATAAGATTTTTCTGAATCCCCTCGCGAATTTGCAGCTTTCTGGTCCAGCGGTACAAAGTCGGCTCTGAAGGAAGAGGATAATTATTGTTATATAAATGTCTGTAAGCTCTTGGACCCGCAGAATGCAAAGATATAGCACTGGAAATGTCGGTCCAGCTCCACCTGATTCTTTTAGATGGATCCAATATTTTTCTTTTTTGTCCATCGCTAAATACTGAATCCATCGCCTGCATAGCCTTATTGTTGTCTTTCACTTTTTTTTTCAAATTCAACCAATTTAGTTTTTAGATTTTTGTTTTCTTGAAGTAATTTATCCATTGTATATTTAAGATCAACATTTTCTTCATAGATGCGACATGATATGATATGATTGATGAAATTAAATAAGGGATCAATATTGCAAAAAATGAGTTTGCAAATGTAGCTTTAATTACTCAGTTTGAGTACTTGATTCACAAAAATTTGGCAAAGGATTTTCATTGGATGTTGTAGCATTCGGTATAATTACATTACTGATTTCATCAACATTTGTGAAGTTATGGACATTCTCAGTCATTAAGTGGCTTGCGTCCGGAGCTTGAGTTTGATCATAAGAGATGGTAAATAAAGATTTTTCCCACAAAAAATTAATATCCCAAACTTACGTGGTAAATTCTCGGCATATAATAAAAACTCTTCAAACCCTTTTATTTCTTGACGTGAGGGAACAGCATTCGGCATCAACCGCGCCATTTTAGACTCCCCGTGCTGGTTAATGAAATCGCTATTTTTAAAATGGTACATACATATTTTCGAGTGATCGGTAAGCTCTACTTTGCAGGAATCACTCCATAGCTTACGTTTCAATTTATCTCGTGGAGATTTCACAAACTTAACGTTTTTTTGGTCAAATGACCATTTACATACGGAACACTTAATTTTCATTTTTTTTTGTTCAGAAAAATTTTAATAGTTTTCAAACAATTTATTTTTTGAAAATTAGTTTGTTATTATGTTTCTTGTTTTGTTTTATTTTTTTTGAAGCAAAGAGGTTTTATTTATGTTTATATTTTTTTTGACAATTTTTCTAATAATAGTACCGTTCTAGTTTTACAATGAGGATTATTAAAATTTAATAGTCAGATAACAAAATATAAAAAAAAAATAAAATGACAAATATATTTTTACTATTATTTTACTACTTTTCATTTTTTTCCTTTTTTGGTTTTTTCTCTCAATGAGTAAATTTTAAAAATGTTTCCCTTTTACTACTTTTACTACAAAAAAAGTAATCGAATGGACCTAATATCTAATTTAATAAATCTTTATATATTGTATGTGGAGCAACACATGATTCGATATCCTTTTATATGGCACCATATTAAATGTTGTGTGTAAAACTTGATACAAGATACATTCACATATAATTATGTAAAGTACTGTGTATATGGCCATATATGAATATTACGGTGGCAGCTATTTTGCAAAACTTCGAATTTGAAGGAGTGCACCCCTAATTTTTATTACATTTGGTCTAAAAATGCTATGATAAAAATTTCAGCCAAATCGGAAAACCTTAACACGAGGCGCATCGAGGTCAAAGGTCAAAAAATAGCCATATTTTGATGAAAATCATTAAATAAATGGTGTTGTTTTTTGAATATATTGTTAAAAAGTGGTACACGAGTTGTTTTTAGTATAAGAAGATAAATTAAAAATTTTTGGGTTTTCAAAAATTAACCCTTGTAAGTCTTTCGGGGTCAAAATTACCCAATTTTCACAAAATGACCCCTAAAACACGAAAATCAGCCCCAATTTTCTAAATTTATTGAAATAAACCAATGTAAACCCATATTTATATTCTATTCTATCATAAATACTCAGATATGAAATACTGTCTTTCTAGGATGTCATTCACCCGTTTCACGGTAAGGCCAAAAATATGGATTTTATTTGGCGTGGTTCTCAAAACTGATATTTTGGTTTTTTCAAAATTTTCTTAAACAAAATTAGGAAAAATGCTAAAAAAACCACAGAATCTTATAAAATATATGTTAACATATAAAAAAAAATTTTTTGGGGGATATCCCTCGGATAGTTTGGCGGGGGCATCGATTTAAACTCAGCGGATTTCGAGGAAAATGCCTTTTTTGCCCACAATTTAGTCAAAATGGAAAAAATTTGGTAAATATTTTAAAATTTGACAAAGTAAGGGCCATTATTTATAAAAAACAATGTTAGACTTTAACCCTAAACGTTTTAGGAAAATGGAATAATATTAACCCGGTTTTTATTTGGGTCAAAGGTCACATTTTGGGATATTTAGAGTTTTTTTAGAACAAGACACCTAAATATGAAATGTTTGTTGCGATTTTTTATAAAACTTGGTATAATTATTGTACGAGCTCAGAAAAATAATTATTTAATTTTTTTAAAATTAACCCATAAATGAACATGGGGTCAAAATGGCCCAGCACATTAAAATTTCTTTATATAGATTTTTATATTTTCTTTCGATTTTTATAAAACTTGTTATGATTATGTGCGAGGTCAGAAAGCTAATTATTTGATTTTTTTTTAATTAACCCATAAATGAACATGGGGTCAAAATGGCCCAGCACGTTAAAAATTCTTAATATAGTTTTTTTATTTTTTTTTCTATTTCTATAAAACTTGTTATTATTTGTATGCGACGTCTGAAAAAATAATTATTTGTATTATAGAAAAAAAAAAAAAAAAACTATATTAAGAATTTTTAACGTGCTGGGCCATTTTGACCCCATGTTCATTTATGGGTTAATTAAAAAAAATCAAATAATTAGTTTTCTGACCTCGCACATAATCATAACAAGTTTTATAAAAATCGAATGAAAATATAAAGATCTATATAAAGAAATTTTAATGTGCTGGGCTATTTTGACCCCATGTTCATTTATGGGTTAATTTTAAAAAAATTAAATAATTATTTTTCTGAGCTCTTACAATAATTATACCAAGTTTTATAAAAAATCGCAATAAACATTTCATATTTAGATGCCTTTTTCAAAAAAAAATCCAAATATCCCTAAATTTGATCTTTGACCCGAATAAAAACCGGGTTAATATTATTCTATTTTCCTAAAACGTTTAGGGTTAATGTCTAACATAGTTTTTAATAATTTATGGCCCTGACTTTGTCAAATTTTAAAATATTTACCAAATTTTTCCCATATTGAACAAATTGTAGGCAAAAAAGGCATTTTCCTCGAAATCCGCTGAGTTTAAATCGATGCCCCCGCCAAACTATCCGAGGGATATCCCCCAAAAAAATTTTTTTTTATATGTTAACATATATTTTATAAGATTCTGTGGTTTTTTCAGCATTTTTCCTTATTTTGTTGAAGAAAATTTTGAAAAAACCAAAATATCAGTTTTGAGAACCACGCCAAATAAAATGCATATTTTTGGCCTTACCGTGAAACGGGTAAATGACATCCTAGAAAGACAGTATTTCATATCTGAGTATTAATGATAGAATAGAATATAAATATGGGTTTACATTGGTTTATTTCAATAAATTTAGAAAATTGGGGCTGATTTTCGTGCTTAAGTGGCCATTTTGTGAAAATTGGGTCATTTTGACCCCGAAAGACTTACAAGGGTTAATTTTTGAAAACCCAAAAATTTTTAATTTATCTTCTTATACTAAAAACAACTCGTGTACCACTTTTTGACAATATATTCAAAAAACAACACCATTTATTTAATGATTTTCATCAAAATATGGCTATTTTTTGACCTTTGACCTTTGACCTCGATGCGCCTCGTGTTAACGTTGTCCGATTTGGCTGAAATTTTTAGCATAGCATTTTTAGACCAAATGTAATAAAAATTAGGGGTGCACTCCTTCAAATTCGAAGTTTTGCAAAATAGCTGCCACCCTAATGAATATATTAAATAATACTTATGTTACTATATCTAACCTTTTTTAGTCGGGCAGATAAAATTCTGATTAATTTTTATTAAAAAATGAAAATTGTTTAATTCGACCTTTAAAATATTATATTTTGAGGATGTTTGTTCTGGCTCGAGGTCATTATTTTCTTTACTAATTAAAACCATGATATTCTCATAGCATAATTTTCAAGAAAATTATTTTTTTTTTTTTTTTTTGTTTTAAATTTATTTATGTTGGTCATTTTTGCAAGACTTAATCGACACGTGTTTCGGAATTTGTCAAATTCCATTGTCAAGAAAATTATTATTAATTATTATTATAAAAAAAAATCTACCTTGCTTTGTAGTAAATCGTTTCTATTTTTTGCTAAATAATCTTGACAATGGAATTTGACAAATTCCGAAACACGTGTCGATTAAGTCTTGCAAAAATGACCAACATAAATAAATTTAAAACAAAAAAAATAATAATTTTCTTGAAAATTATGCTATGAGAATATCATGGTTTTAATTAGTAAAGAAAATAATGACCTCGAGCCAGAATAAACATCCTCAAAATATAATTGAAAATGTTTAAAATGAAATTTTAATTTTCTGATAATTGGAAATTTTTTTAAATATAATTTCAAATTTCTAAAATATAATTAGAAATTCATAATACAATTTGTATTTTCTAAACTAAAATTGGAAATGATGGACCGATTTTGCTGATATTTAATACCAAACTTCTCGGAAGCACCGACAAATATTTGCGTTTTCAATATCAGTTATCTCAATTTTTTTGAAAATTGTTTACTTTGTTTTGAAAAAAGGGCAAGATTTTTTTTGCTAATTTAAAAAAACCAAAACCGGTTTTAAAAAAAATGCTGATTTTTTAACTTTTTGAAAAAAGTTGAATAATTGATCACCCTATCATTTTTTCTATGAGTTGAATTTTTTGGGTTTTCTTGAGGTCGTTATTATACACCTACCACCATCTAGTAATAAATAGTGAAATTGTATACACTTTTCTTTTTATCTAAGTATTTAACCACCAGTTGTGAAGCATAGACACAAACCCTGCAATTTGCTTATTACTACTATAATGAAGATGGCCCAAATTAGTCTCTGAAACCAAAGACATATCGTCAGCTGATTATTTTTTTAGCGTACACGCCATTTTTGAAAAAATGAGTTAGGACTGGATTATATATGGCATTAATATTCTCTTACATATTCCAAAATCTATTCTTTAATATCTCGTATAGAATCTGAGATATTTAGCATCGACTTTGCTCTATATCCACATTTTTAAGGTTTATTTAACATTGTTGTGCTGCATATAACAATTTTTTGCACATGGAGTCAATCTTGCATAACAAATTTATATTTTACTATTGTTTTGCTGCATAAGCAAATTTTTTACATATTTTGAGCAAGCGCTCCCTAGGTGTCAGAAGCAGAACTAAATTTGGTTGTTTCTACACGCAAAAAAAAATCTGTGTCGGAGTGAGCAAAAATCTGGCATAATTTTACCAAGAATATGCTAAAACTACAACCGACGAAGTAGTTTTCGTAATTTAGCCAAAACACTTATGTAAAAAATTTTGAAGAAAATGCTAATGCTATTTAAGCAAGAACTTGGTAAAATATATCAAAAGAAATATGGTGAAATATACCAAAATGATTAGAAAAGGTGACTAAAAATAATGCTAAAAATTACTACATTTATGCTAAAATAAATTTTCTATAAAATTTTTGTAAAAATTTGTATATTTGAATTTAAAATTTTCACACAATAAATCCATATTAATATAATAAATTTTGTGTAGGATTTTATTTACCACCGACCAACTGACCCTTTAAGTACAATTTTCTCCAGTGACTGCTGCCTACGCTTTTTCTTGAAGTGAAGGATCCGCTGTAACTTCACGAATTTATTCAAAAGCATCCTGTAAAAATAAAAAATTATTACAAAACATAAATTTTTAATTTAAAAAAATAGTAAACCCCATTGGTCTTTTGGTTAGGAGGAACACTTACTTTGTGATTCCATTTGTAACTCATCAAAACAGGTCTGGACTCCACTGGCTTTGCTACACTCAACCAAAAATCATTGTATTCCCAAAGAAAATCGATGTAAATTCAACAGAAATCATTGTTGATTTTGACCCTACAAATATTTATGTTGATTTCAATAAAAATTATTGTCAGTTTTTGTAAAAGTTGATCAACTCGTTTTTTTGTAAATCAACTCTAATTTTTTGTAAATTCAACTCATATTTTTGTTAATATAAGAAATTTTATTAATAAAAAAAACTTGTTGTTATTTGTTAATATTCTTTTATTAAACATAAATCACAATATTTTTATTGTGTATTTTCGTCGGCTTTTTAAGCTGCAATATTTGAAGATTTTCACACACACTTCGTTTATTCATGTTATGCACTCATAAGCCATTCTCCAGTTTTCTGATGATACCAAACAAAATCCTTAAAAAAAAACAAAAAAGTTTTAATATAGTATGAATACATAAAGTAATCAATGTATTTTTTTACTTACCAAATATTTACAAATCAGATCCTATTTTTATTTATTTTTATAATATTAAATATTTTTATAAAAAACAAACACATAAAATAATTTTATAAGAGATAAACACGATTCACATTGCTACCAACTCACTCGTCACTCGTTAATAATAAAAAAAAAACTGAACGAACAGGGTTGTTTTTTCCATTTTGATTTATCTATTGAATTCTGTATAATCGTTGTAAATAGTTGATTCAACTTTACTGATTATTCAACGATATCAACATTAATTTTTGTTGAATACGGCATTATTCTGCAAAACTTGATCTACAATGGGTTTACTAATTTTTCTACTAAGATATTTCTATGAGTGTATATAAATGAGTTTTTAGGTTTTAATTTTATAACTAAAGGGAGGACTGGTGCCCACGCTCTTTATTGTAGTGAAGGATTCGCCATAGCTTCAAAAAATTTATTTAGCAGTACCCTGTAAAAATAGAAAATTATTACCAAACACTAATTTTTAACTAAAAATCTATTAAACCTTATTGGTGTCTTCGGAATAGGGGTATACTCACTTTATCATTCCATTTGTAATTCTTTGAAACAAACGTCTGGGACTCCATTGGTTTTGCAAAATGAATGGTGTTTTAAGTTATGACAGCAAAATTAACTTCAGCATTTTTTTATCTTACATTTATTTATCTTTTAAAAAACTAATTATTTGTTTATTTTTATTTATTAATTTATTTTAATTTTATTTATAAACTTCCTTTTTACGTTTTTATAACACAAAAATACAAAATGAATATGGCGGTCTGTATTTGTTTTGTTTTTTGTTGTTGTTTTCTTTCGATAAATTTTTGTGCAAGTAATTTCCGTTATTGTGCAAGCTACTTTGTTATTTTACATAAAAAACTAATTATGTTACTTTAACATCGACAAGCATAATTTTAGCAAAAATTTAGTTAAAAATTTTTTTTGGTATGAAAAAAGTTTTACCAAGTAGGATTGCTCAATCTTACACAGATTTTTTTTTTGCGTGTACACGCAAAAAAATCTGTGTCGGAGTAAGCAAAAATCTGGTATAAATTAACCAAAAATATTTTTAATAGTTGTTGTAATTTAGCCAAAACGCTTATGTAAAAAAATTATGAAGAAAATGCTTATGTTATTTACGCAAAAACTTGGTAAAATATACGAAAAGAAATATGGTAAAATATACCAAAATTATTAGAAAAAAATTACTAAAAATAATGCTAAAAAAATTACCACATATTTACTAAAATAAATTTTGTATTAAATTTTTGTAAAAATTTGTATATTTGTTGAATTTAAAATTTTCACACAATAAATCTATTTTAAAATAACATACGTTGTGTAGCAGTGTTGGTATTTGAGAATTTTCAATTAGTGCCAAGTTGATGGCTAAAAAGGGCCAAAATGGGTTGAAAAGGGCCAAAAAATCAATAATTTTCTTATTAAATTCCACGCAACTTATTCCTTTTTTTTAATTGCCAGTTTTGACAGCAAAATTATACCTGTGGGAAAGGTGACCAGTTAAGGACTGGTTCTAGAGTGGTACATTTGTATGAAAGGTACCTGTCACTTAAATATGGCACGATCCTAGGACGTGTTTAATTAACACTTTGTGACATGCCCCATAAGTAGTCGCGAACTGGTATTTTAGATTTTGGTGTTCTATTTATGACCAGTCCGCTTGGACCCATAGGATGGGTTTTTCGGATCAGTTATTCCTGTAGGACCAATCAATTTTCCACTGGAATTTTGTTATCATTCACTTTGAAATCATAAATTTAAAGAGAACAAAAACTTACATCGTTGCAATTAATTGTGGAATTCTAAAAGGGGAAAAAGTGATACTTTTTGCCCTTTTTGTAATAATTTAATTGAAGTACAAATATTTTTTTTTAATTTTGACAATATTTGCAGAGAATGAAAAAGGGCCAAAACTGTTTTATGTGGTGCCACAGACCATTCAATAGTGCCAAAAATGGCACTATTGTGCCACATTTCCCAACCGTGTTGTGTAGCATTCAATTTACCATCACAGTACACGAGTAGTAGGTTCACAGAGGTGCATTTGATGTGTGTAGGTATTAGTGACAGCACACGGTGTAACTTTTGACGTTTCATACAGAACGTCAACAAACAACATAAATACATACACAAAAGTTCACACGTACAGGCACACATACACTAGGCAGCGATTATAATTCTGTACTAAATACCATACCACCATATTGGAAAGTACGCAATTAACACCATTGTTTGCATACTTGTCTGTACTGTGTTTACCATCGACCAAATGACTCTTTTCGTACAATTTTCTCCAATTACAGTACACGCAAAAAAAATCTGTGAGAGATTGAGCAATCCTAATACCAAAAAAAAAAATAACCAAGTAACTTGCACAATAACGCAAATTACTTGCAAAAAAAATTATCGAAAAACAGAAAAAACAAATACAGACCGCCATTTTCATTTTGTATTTTAGTGTGCGTGGTTCGTTTATTTTTTGTGTTGTAAAAACGTAAAAAAGAAATTGATAAATAAAATTAAAATAAATTAATAAATATATATAGTTTTTTTTAGTTCGAGGCCCAAAAATATTTCTATATATGATATTGTCATAATAGAGTATTTTTAATTTATTGCTTTAAAAAAGTTATTCAGACATACTATGATGTCTGTACTGATCAGTTTCATCCCCACTAAGGAATCTTCAGCAGACTTTAGGGAATCATCGTTGGTCAATCAAACCAGACATAATATTTGATTTCACAAGTTATTTGAGAAATACTATTATGAAGGTCCGAAATCTGTTTTCCAACAAAAATAACTCTTTTAAAGCAAAAATTGTTATTTGAGAAATACTATTATGAAGGTCGGAAATCTGTTTTCCAACAAAAATAACTCTTTTAAAGCAAAAATTGTATATACTAAATCACCATCGGTAATTACTAATATATGTGTTGCTGTTATTTTACAATAACAACAGTACCTAACCAAACAATAGTGTTGGTAGGATAAGTCGTACTAAACTTTGTGTTAAATGTTGTTTTTTCATGGTTGGTTACCGTTACCCTTAGTATACCGTTACCGATTCAAAACCCTTTCAAATCGAATACCGTTACCGTTACCGAAACCGCTAAAAATATTTTTAAAATACCGTTACCCTTACCGTTACCGTTATAATTATTAGAAGTTACCGGTATTGTACCGGTATTCAAAATTTTACCTGTTTTAAGGCATTTTAAAGAACAAAAAAACAATATCAAATTGCTAACATAATTTTAAATTTATAATTTGCAAATTATCATAAAATAAATGACAAAAATAATAATTATATCAAATCTATACTGGTTTTTGGGTCTATAAAAGTGGTATTCATTTAACCGTATATTTATACGCGACTCGTATTTGTATAATTATACGAGGTGGTTTTTATGAATGCCCTTTTTGTTTACCTGGTATTACTTACACAATTGTCAAAACAAAAAAAATAATTTTTGTATTTGGAAAATTTACAATACCATAAAAAAACAAAATTTCAAATAATTAATAAATTCTAAACTAATTAATAAATTTACTGCAAACAAAAATATTTCTTTATATTATTTTTTTAATATTTGTCATTTTTAACAAGATTGCCAAACTGTAAAAAAACAAAAAATAGCAAAAAAATATCAAAATTATTTGAACATTGGCAATCCTAAACCTGTATAATTATACGATACAAGTTTACGCACCAAAATATGTGTACAAATATATCAGGCCTCGTAAAATATTTTTGACAATAATTGTGTAAACTAACCAGATATACACGGTATACGAGGTGTTTATACGGTTAAATGAATACCACTAAAATATTTTTAGCTTTCAGTTCGATCTTTTTTCAAATTTTTAACTAAATTAATAATACCGGTACGTACCGGTTTAATTGGTTCGGTACCGGTACATACCGTTACCGAAACGATTTGAAAACACTTACCGTTACCTTTACCGAAATAAATAAAAATTAGATACCGTTACCGTTACCCTTACCGTTATTCGTTTCGGTAACCAACCTTGTGTTTTTTTATTTTTAGTACCAAAAGGTACATAAAAACAAAAACTTAAATATATAAAGACTATGCAAGAGTCAATTCTTTTTGACGTTTAAAGGTGGTGTTAGTTTTACAAATGGTATCTGGGAAAGCTGGAAATTTTGTTTACCTTTTATTTTTCGTTTAATTTTGCTGGTTGTTTTGATTTAATTATATTCATTTCTTTTTTTATTATGTATTTTTTGATTTTCAAGTGACACAGCAATAATTTTCATTCATAATTTTAAAAATGTTTAATGTGTTTTTTTCGTTATTTCCAAATCGTTCCCAAATACTTTCCAAAAAAAGATTGCCATCTGTAAATAACGACTTCGTTATTACTGACACTACTATTCATGAGTTACCCCTGCATAAAAATAAAATGTATTTATTCGGCCTTTATATATGTATATATAGTTTTATTCTAGTTCGAGGCCCAAAAATATTTCTATATATGATATTGTCATAATAGAGCATTTTTAATTTATTGCTTTAAAAAAGTTACTCATCTCATAGTATGTCTGTACTGATCAGTTTCATCCCCACTAAGGAATCTTCAGCAGACTTTAGAGAATCATCGTTGGTCAATCAAACATCAAACCAGACATAATATTTGATATATTTCACAAGTTATTTGAGAAATACTATTATTAAGGTCCGAAATCTGTTTTCCAACAAAAATAACTCTTTTAAAGCAAAAATTGTATATACTAAATCACCATCGGTAATCTATATCTATATCTATACTAATCTATACTTCTATACTAATATTATAAAGAGGTAATGTTTGTATGTTTGTTTGTTTGTTTGTTTGTAGAGGGTAATCTCCGGAACCTCTTATCCGATTTCAAAAATGTTTTCAGCAATATTTAAATTGTTCCTCCAGGATGGACATAGGCTAGGTTTCATCGACCACGCCCACTTCTACGCCCACTTTTGGCCAAAAAACGTAAAATTGAAAAATCTCAAAAACTGCTGAACCGATTTCAAAATTTTTTTTAACAATACATACTTGGAATGGTCCTTCATGGTGGACATATGCTGGGTTTCATCGACCACGCCCACATCTACGCCCACTTTTGGTAAAAAAACTTAAAATGTAAATATCTATGAAACTACTCATCCGATTTCAAAAAAGTTTTCATTAATATTTTGAGTGTTCCTCCAGGGTTGACATAGGCTAGGTTTCATCGACCACGCCCACTTCAACGCCCACTTTTAGCCAAAAAACGTAAAATTTAAAAATCTCCACAACTACTGAACCGATTTAAAATTTTTTTCACCAATACATGCTTGGAATGGTCCTTCATAGTGGACATATGCTGGGTTTCATCGACCACGCCCATTTCTTCACCCACTTTTGGCCTAAAAACTTAAAATTTAAATATCTATTATACATCTCATCCAATTTCAAAAATGTTTTCACCAATATTTAGAGTGTTCCTCCAGGGTGGACATAAGATAGGATTTATCGACCACTCCCACTTATACGCCCACTTTTTAGCAAAAAAAAACTAAAATTTAAAAATCGCCAAAAATGTTCATCCGAAATTGGGACATGGGTTAGCTCTCATCCACCACACCTACTTCTACGCCCACCTTTGCCCAAAAAACGTAAAATTTCAAAATATCCGAAACTACTCATTTAAAAAATGTTTTCTATAATATTAAGAATGGTCCATCAGATTAGACATAGGCTTCGGTTCATCTTCGTAAAATTTTTAAATTTACGAAACTTATTATGAGATTTCAAAAATGTTTTCACCAATATTTATAATTTTCTTTCAGGGTGAGTTAGGGTAGGTTTCATTGGCCGCACCCATTTTAAAGATCACTTTAGGTAAAATTTTAAAATCTACCAAACTACTCATCTAATTTCAAAACATTCTGAAAAATGTCCTTTTTGGAAAATCCTATTGTACTGGGTCAAAAACGTGCAAAGTAGTGAACTTTGAAACTTTTTCTTTCCTGAAAATTTTTTCATAGTAACTTGAAATGTTGGATCCTCTAGCCCAAAAAATCATTCTGGAAATTTAGATTTTAATAGGTATTCATTAAAGAATGAAACCTACATTTATCGAAATGAATTGGAATTCAGAACAAAATGGAATAAAGTGGGGAACAAATGAATAGAAAAGGAAACGAAATGGAATAGAACGGGGAACGAAATGGAGTGAAACGGGGAATAAAATGGTTTCAATAATTACGATATAAGGGCTCGAAAATTTTCAAGAACATTATTTACCGAAACGAACATGTTTCCAAGCTTAACGGGCTGTTTATATTTTATTGTTTATTCTAAATAGTTTTTATGAAAGACTTCAACGATAAAAATTAACTTAAATAAAAATTATGTAGGGGAGAATTTTAGAAATGGAGACTCTTATCCTGATCCTTCTTTAATCAGGTATTTAATATTACCGGGGGCGAAGTTCCGGGCGAGCCTGCTAGTTATTAATATATGTGTTGCTGTTATTTTACAATAACAACAGTACCTAACCAAACAATAGTGTTGGTAGGATAAGTCGTACTAAACTTTGTGTTAAATGTTGTTTTTTTATTTTTAGTACCAAAAGGTACATAAAAATAAAATGTATTTATTCGGCCTTTATATATGTATATATAGTTTTATTCTAGTTCGAGGCCCAAAAATATTTCTATATATGATATTGTCATAATAGATGATTCTCTAAAGTCTGCTGAAGATTCCTTAGTGGGGATGAAACTGATCAGTACAGACATACTATGAGATGAGTAACTTTTTTAAAGCAATAAATTAAAAATACTCTATTATGACAATATCATATATAGAAATATTTTTGGGCCTCGAACTAGAATAAAACTATATATACATATATAAAGGCCGAATAAATACATTTTATTTTTATGTACCTTTTGGTACTAAAAATAAAAAAAAACAACATTTAAATTAATAAATAAAAATATATAATTAGTTTTTTAAAAGATAAATAAATGTAAGATTCAAAAATGATAAAGTTAATTTTGCTGTCATAACTTAAAACACCATTAATTTAGCAAAACCAATGGAGTCCCAGACGTTTGTTTCAATGAATTACAAATGGAATGATATATACCCCTATTCCGAAGACACCAATAAGGTTTAATAGATTTTTAGTTAAAAATTAGTGTTTGGTAATAATTTTCTATTTTGACAGGGTACTGCTAAATAAATTTTTGAAGCTATGGCGAATCCTTCACTATAATAAAGAGCGTGGGCTCCAGTCCTCCCTTTAGTTATAAAATTAAAACCTAAAAACTCATTTATATAGCAATGCCAATGGAGTCCAGACCTGGGGGCTAATTCTCGCAGTCGATAGCGATCGAAATTCTACTCGAACGTGCAATTTTTTTTCTTTTGGGATGATATCACTCGTGATCGAGTTATGTTTATCGAAATTTCTAATGATGTCATTCGATATCGAGCGAGTGTTTATACGTTATCGTGCAGTATTTCATTCGATAGCAAATTAGCTTTCGATATTCCGTTTATTTCTGTATTTTATGATATTACTGTATTAAATTTTTGTATAAAATTACAAATAACATTTTTTAAGAGACAAATACAAAAAAAAAACGGAAAATCTTATTCAACAATTTGAACTTTGTATTTAATGCTTTTGAAGTGTGTATTAAAGATGGGCGATGGTCACGTGATTTGCGTGAATCACGCGTGAGCGATTTTTATTTCAATCACGTGATTGTGAGTAAGCGTTAGTTGAAAAAAATCTGGCGTTAGTCACGAGTGAACAATTGTTTTTACTCACGTGATTAGTAAGTGAGCGTGATTAATACAAAAAATTTACGAGAGTGATTCGAGCGTAATGGACTGTGAGTCAAAATTTACTCATACGCCCATCTCTCTGTATGATACTTGCTTTTTTCACTACTATAAGTTGGGTAAATTTCAACAAACTCCAATAAAATACTGCTATAAATTGGGTAAATTTCCAATAATTTAAAGTAAAAATACCCTATTTGTGTAAATTTACCCAATTTATAGTAGGAAACTGAATTCATTTTAATTAGAGTGTAATACAATTCAGCTTGACGGCAAAACATTTTTTTACAATTAAAAACTCAATTACAATGTATTGCATTTAATATTATCTACCCGAATTTTCGACGTTAACACATAACCGTGAACTTTGTATGGCAGAACATTGATAAGTATGCCAACAATAAAGGCCTGTTATAATTCGAAATTATTAAAATAAAACTAAATATTTATAAATGCATAGTTTAGGCTGAGCGACAAAAACTTGTTTTACATTAAAAATAAAAACAAATCATACGTTTATTACATGCCTAAAACTATGCTATAAAAAATACAAAAACACTGAAACATAAAATCGAATCGAAAAGTAACGAGTCCCATCATCCGCAAATTTCGAACTATCGATATTTAACTCGAAACAAAATAATTTCGATCACGACTGCGAGAATTAGCCCCCTGTTTTGATGAGTTACAAATGGAATGACAAAAAGTAAGTGTTCCTCCTAACCAAAAGACCAATGGGGTTTACTAGTTTTTTAAATTAAAAATTTATGTTTTGTAATAATTTTCTATTTTAACAGGATGCTTTTAAATAAATTCGTGAAGCTATAGCGGATCCTTCACTTCAAGAAAAAGCGTAGGCAGCAGTCACTGGAGAAAATTGTACATAAAGGGTCAGTTGGTCGGTGGTAAATAAAATCCTACACTCAACCAAAAATCATTGTATTCCCAAAGAAAATCGCTGTAAATTCAACAGAAATCATTGTTGATTTTGACCCTACAAATATTTATGTTGATTTCAATAAAAATTGTTGTCAGTTTTTGTAAAAGTTGATCAACTCGTTTTTTTGTAAATCAACTCGTATTTTTTGTAAACTCAACTCATATTTTTGTTGATATAAGAAATTTTATTAATAAAAAAAAGCTTGTTGTTATTTGTAAATATTCTTTTATTAGGCATAAATAACAATATTATTATCGTCGGCTTTTTAAGCTGCAATATTTGATGATTTTCACAAAGATTTTCACACACACTTCGTTTATTCATGTTATGCACTCATAAGCCATTCTCCAGTTTTCTGATGATACCAAACAAAATCCTTAAAAAAAAAACAAAAAAGTTTAAATATACACTCAACCAAAAATCATTGTATTCCCAAAGAAAATCGCTGTAAATTCAACAGAAATCATTGTTGATTTTGACCCTACAAATATTAATGTTGATTTCAATAAAAATTATTGTCAGTTTTTGTAAATGTTGATCAACTCGTTTTTTTGTAAATCAACTCTTATTTTTTGTAAATTCAACTCATATATTTGTTAATATAAGAAATTTTATTAATAAAAAAACTTGTTGTTATTTGTTAATATTCTTTTATTAGGCATAAATAACAATATTTTTGTATTATCGTCGGCTTTTTAAGCTGCAATATTTGAAGATTTTCACACACACTTCGTTTATTCATGTTATGCACTCATAAGCCATTCTCCAGTTTTCTGATGATACCAAACAAAATCCTTAAAAAAACAAAAAAGTTTTAATATAGTATGAATACATAAAGTAATCAATGTATTTTTTTACTTACCAAATATTTACAATTCAGATCCTATTTTTTTTTATTTATTTTTATAATATTAAATATTTTTATAAAAATACAAACACATAAAATAATTTTATAAGAGATAAACACGATTCACATTGCTACCAACTCACTCGTCACTCGTTAATAATAAAAAAAAAACTGAACGAACAGGGTTGTTTTTTCTATTTTGATTTATCTATTGAATTCTGTATAAGCGTTGTAAAAAGTTGATTCAACTTTACTGATTATTCAACGATATCAACATTAATTATTGTTGAACACGGCATTATTCTGTAAAACATGATCTACAATGGGTTTACTAATTTTTCTACTAAGATATTTCTATGAGTGTAGTATGAATACATAAAGTAATCAGTGTATTTTTTAACTTACCAAATATTTACAAATCAGATCCTATTTTTATTTATTTTTATAATATTAAATATTTTTATAAAAAACAAACACATAAAATAATTTTATAAGAGATAAACACGATTCACATTGCTACCAACTCACTCGTCACTCGTTAATAATAAAAAAAAAATGAACGAACAGGGTTGTTTTTTCTATTTTGATTTATCTATTGAATTCTGTATAAGCGTTGTAAATAGTTGATTCAGCTTTACTGATTATTCAACGATATCAACATTAATTTTTGTTGAATACGGCATTATTCTGTAAAACTTGACAATGGGTTTACTAATTTTTCTACTAAGATATTTCTATGAGTGTAATGACACCTAATCAAAAACCTTAAAAAAAAAAACAAAAAAAATTATAATATAGTATGAATACATAAAGTAACCAATGTATTTTATTACTTACCAAATATTTACAGGTCAGAATCTAATCATCAGATCCTATTTTTATTTATTTTTATAATATTAAATATTTTTATAAGAAACAAACACATAAAATAATTTTATAAGAGACAAACAAATTTCACATTGCAATGCATTGCTACCAACTTGATAATACAAAATTGAACGAACAGGGTTGTTTTTTCTTTTTTGGTTTTATCTATTGAATTCTGTATAAGCGTTGTAAATAGTTGATTCAAATTTACTAATTATTCAACGATATCAAAATTAATTTTTGTTGAATACGGCAATATTCTGTAAAACTTGATCTACAATGGGTTTACTAATTTTTCTACTAAGATATTTCTATGAGTGTACACAACATTTATTATATTAATATGTATTATTCTGTGAAAATTTTAAATTCAACAAATATACAAATTTTTACAAAAATTTTATAGAAAATTTATTTTAGCATAAATGTGGTAATTTTTAGCATTATTTTTAGTCACCTTTTCTAATAATTTTGGTATATTTCACCACATTTCTTTTGGTATATTTTACCAAGTTTTTGCTTAAATAACATTAGCATTTTCTTCAAAATTTTTTACATAAGTGTTTTGGCGAAATTACGAAAACTACTTCGTCGGTTGTAGTTTTAGCATATTTTTGGTAAAATTATGCCAGATTTTTGCTCACTCCGACACAGATTTTTTTTGCGTGTAGCGTAATTTTTCGTTTTTACAATGTGAGGTGCCTAAATCAAACGGACGTAAAAATTTCAAATTTGATGTGTTTGTTTTTGGTTTTTTACGTCTTTGATTCTGGTCACAGACCATATAGACATGCAACACGAGTGCTTATTTTGGTACTTTCAATATGGACGCATACAAAATACTACTAAATTTACTTCTCTGACTAGAATACGTGTTCCTGTACGTGTGAGCTTTTACATCTGTATTTTCGTTGTTTGTTTATGTTTTGTATAAAACGTCAAAAGTTACATGCGCGTGCTGCCACTAATACATACACATGCGAGAAACTCTTTCGTTTCACCCCTATGATTCTGGTTCGACCTTAAAAAAAAGAAATTATAATTTTTTGTTTGCTGGGTTATCAAACTTATCACAACATTTTTTCATCAATCTGGCAGCTTATGAACTCGCTGAAAAAAGTAACTAGATTTGCAGTACGTTCAGTGTTGGGAAACTCGTTGAAAATAATATCGAGTATTTCTGGTATGTTCAGTGTATGTGCCCTTTTCCTACCACGTTTTATTTGACGTTTGACTATTGAGAACAAAATAACATTGTGAACTGAGTAAAATAATAAAATCTTGAAAAAATAAGAAAAAAATAAGAATTTTTTAATTAAATCAATTATCAACTGTTCTACAACAATGCCCACAACATTATTTGAACAATTGCAACGCTTAAAAGCTCCACATACTGGAGCTATTGCGGATGCAAAACGTAAAGCCTCCATACTATTTGACCGCAAAGAAGCCGCCACAAAAGACAGGCGGACTATTTATGATTTGGGCATAAATGGATTACAGGAATTAATAGTGCTAAATCCAAAGTTTCAACAATTCGAAGAAACATTATTCGATGAGAATACGTTGCATTTGGAAAGAGCCGTCGAGGGAAAAGAGGTCAATGAGTTGTTGAATAAGAACATTAAAAAGTTTTTACAACACCTAAGTCCGTATTTCTTGCTTAGACCTGCTCACATGTGCTTGGAATGGTTAATAAGACGTTTTCAAGTACATGATTATAATCGAAATGAATTGATGGCATTGGTACTGCCATATCATGAAACAAATGCTTTTGTTAAGGTGATTCAAACTTTTAGACTCACGCCGGCTGACAAACATTGGTTTTGGTTGAAATCTTTGCAAAGGCCTGGCAAACCTCTGGCTAAATCGGTTATACTGAATAGAGCTGCCACAGACAGGGGCTTTTTTGGCTTTGTTTGTAACACCACATTGGCGGCCATAAAGGAATTGGGTCCTAATGCTCATCTACTACAAACACAAATGAATTTCTATGGTTCGGTAGTTGTGGGAGCTTTAGAAGTAGCTAGATCTATACAAGAATGGCATATTGCTACCATATTGCCTTCTCTTTTGAAGGGTTTTAATTCTGGATCTATAGATTTTGTTTCGGCTGCTTATATTATAGCTGCTCGTTTGGTGGCTCGTACCCAATTAACATCCAAACTATGTAATGCTTTTATCACCAAGGTATCTGCGGTATCATTTGAACGTCTGAAACGTACTGCCATATTGCTACTTATATGGATCTTTGATAGCCAACAGGCTGCAAAACCTAAATTTACCGAAGAAACTTTATTACGTCTGATACAAGAAAAATGGCTAGTGTCAATATTATCCTCCTTGGCCCAAGAAAATGTAGATATACATGCTCTTGTTGTACCCTTAATGATTGATTCGATACAAGCTTTACAAAATCAACATGTACAAAGTAATATTTTCAAAACCTTTCTGGAAAACCTTTTAACGGGTATAGAGTTTCCGCTATTGACAGCTCAGAAAATTATCAGGTTCTTATAAAATATATACATATTTTAATTAATATATAATTTTAACGGATTTTTTTTATATTGTTTAGCACATTTTTGGATTGTTATATGCCTGGTGTTGAAGGAACAGCTGCTGCTGCTGCTTCACCTGCAAAGTCATCCTTTAATGATGGTGATGTTATTGAATTAGATTCTGATGATGATGATGAGAATATGTCTTCACAAAATAATAGCAACTTTCAATCTTGGTATTCGGAGTATTTACATAAATTAGAACGTCAATATCCTTCAGCTTTTGATATGACCATTAAGGAATCTTTATCAAATTCAAAAACAGATTCATTAAATCGTAGTAAAGCTATCAAAATGGCCTTGGGTAAGTTTATTTTAAAATGATTGTAATATTTGGCATTTTTTGAATGTTAAATTTTCTAAAACAAGATACACCATTTCCAATTGAATTTTAAAATTTTCCAAATGTATTTTAAAATTGTCCAAATATATTTTAAAATTATCCAAACGTATTTTAAAATTGTCCAGATATATTTTAAAATTGTCCAAATGAATTTTAAAATTGACCAAATGTTTTTTTAAAATTGTCTAAATGTATTTTAAAATTGTCCAAATGTATTTTAAAATTTTCCAAATGTATTTTGAAATTTTCAAAATGTATTTATTTCTCAATTCAATGGGAAATAAGGCCGTATGGCTTTATTACCAACACGATTGAGCAATAAAGTCATATTGATTTTGCAACCAAAGTGGAAATAAAGCCATATCAGTTGAAAATGTGGAAATATATTTCCCCGTAAATCCTGCTACCCAAAAATAAAAATTATTTAGCGAAGCCGCTAAATTAATTTATGGAGTTTGTAATCCCTAAGCCCGGCCGAAGGCCGGCTACGCAGAAAATCTTTTTTTGTTTAACTATTTTAGGGATTACAAACTCCATTCCTTAGACGCTGTGGACAGGATTCCCACCCTCTCCGCAAAATATTTTGTTTGTTAGCGGGGTTTTTAATTTAAAGATTATTTAACAAAAACAAGTTTACTGTGTAGCCGGCCTTCGGCCGGGCTTAGGGATTACAAACTCCATGCATTAAACCCACCCTCTCCGCAAAGTAAAGTTTTCTAGGGTAGCAGGCCTTTGCGCTATCAAATTTGTTATGCCACAAAAAGGCCTGATAACCAAAATAGCTTTGGATTGCAGAGAGGGTGGGTTTAATGCATGGAGTATGTAATCCCTAAGCCCGGCCAAAGGCCGGCTACGCAGAAAACCTTTATTCAAAAAAAAAAAAAACAAATCATAAAAGTCGTAATTTCGACATTTCGTCCAAAAAAATATTTTGGATTTTTTGACAATTTGGTTTTGGGAGAAATGACATTTTTAGACCTATCATTTTGGGCTATATGTCGCAGCTTGAGCGATATGACATTTACGGTTTTGGGCGATAAGACCTTGGGCGCTATGTCCGTACGCCATTTCAAACTCCATAAATTAATTTAGCGGCTTCGCTAAATAATTTTTTTTGGGTAGCGGGATTTACGTGGAAATCTATTCCCACACTCTCCGCAAAATAATGATGAACATTTTTAAGAAATATTCAAATGAGTAACAAAGCCATATCCCAGCAAAAACATGGTAATGAGTTGTGAAAAGTAATCATTACCAAGTACATTATTTATAATGAGTACACATTACCATTAGCATTATTTTAAGCCTAAAAGTAGCTACTTTTCAGTAATATGCTATAAAAGTACTTTCAAGTAATGATATCTCCTTGCACTCGCATTTTTTAAACTTTACAATTCAATTAACTTAAAAAGTACTTAAAAGCTTAATAAAAATTAATCAATTTTTAATTTTTAGTAAAAACAAGTTAAATTTTAAATGTTTTAATTAACTAATTATTTTACTTCTTATTGGTAATGGGTTTTTACTCCTTATTAGTAATCCGAGGCGGTAACTACTTATTTATCTACATACTCTTCACTAGTTATTTTTGTCTCACGCCCTTGTTAAAATAATTAGTGTTTCATTCAATAAGTAACTACTGATTAACATCTGTTTCGGATTACAAAACCCATTACTAGTAATGCCAATTTTTGCTGGGATATGGCTTTATTTCCAACAGTGGTTGGTAATAACGCCAAATGGCCTTATTACTCAACTCTTTGGGAAATAATGCCATATGGCCTTATTGCCTATGGCTTTATTTCACCCCCCCTAGTATAGTTTAGTTTTTTTGAGATTTTTATTTAATCCGCGATGTGGGTGCCCAAGGATTTTTTTTGTGGTTCAAAAATTATTAGCAAAACCGTGAATTTCAAATTGGTTTCACCTTTAGTTGACGTGTTGAAAAACGACAGAAAATTATTTTACAAAGTATTTTTGTCACTCACAAATATTTTTACAATTAAGCAAAAAAAACTTACTCTTGAAAAAAATTTTACACTCAAAATTTTTTTTTTTTGCAAAAATGACTAAAAAAAGTTTTTTACTCAAAATAACATTTTTCTAATCAAAATTTTTAATTTTTTTTAAGTTAGAAAACTAACTATCACTTTAAAAGGGCACCGTGGATATTCATGGATTCGGCTAACAAGGGAAGTCTCCAGTAGCGCTTTAACCCTTAGGGCACACTGGGCACGTGCCAGAGTAAGTAAATGGTGATTTTGATTTTATCAATCTCATTGAGAAAACAATTTTTTGTTTGTTTTCATTTTCTTTGCTCTGAAATGATTGTGTTTCTTCTTTGCTCGTTTTGTGTTTTTTCGAAAAATGAATTGCACAGCAAAGCTCAATATCGTGATAATTCAAATGGTGTTCGGTTTTCTTTGAACAGAAAACGAGATGAGCTGAAATTGAAAATGAAAAATAAAATGAGCTGATAGATGAAACGAGATTGATATGAATTGAGCTATCAATGAGATCTCGCGAGATCTCATATCAAACAAAATCATATTTTTTTGTTTTTTTTTTTTGTTTGCAAGCATAAATGGAAATGTGGTTGTTTATTGCTTATGATGTGTAGGGATATAAAAAAAACAAAAGGCAAGTAAATTCTAATAATGAATTAGAATTTTTACAGAATTATTTATTAAAAATAAATGCCGTTTAATGTTGAATTGTTTCTAACCATTTTTTGGGGTTTTTTTGTACGTAATACGTAATAAGACAATAGTGGTGTGTTTGGTTAACTGTACATTCAAATTTCCGACGAATTTACTACCCAGCAAAACTTTGGTAATGGGTAGTGATTATATAACACATTACCAGGTAATGTATATACCTTATTTGTAGCATTATTTTAGGATGTCTTACCAAACATTTGTTCCACAACGTATTATTTTAAAGTGAAAAATAATGCATTACTAATAATTTGCTACGTAATGCATGATTATTGAAAAAAATGTATTTCGTATTTATTATTTCTAAACATTAAATCATGGATGACTTATATTTGGTTACATTATGTATTATTTGAAAGTTTGAAATAATGCATTATTTATAATTGGATGCATAATGCATTACAATAACATAAAAAATAATTATTTTATAAAAAAATGCATAAGTTTAAACTAGAGATGGGCTCACGACAAGAAATTTCTAACGACACACACTCACGAGCATATTTTATCTACTTACACTCACTTACAATCACGTTAGTAAATTTAATACAAAATTACTTTTTCACTACTCGTAACACCTTATATATTACGTTCTGGTATGCTATATTATATACCTTACTCGTAACCTATAAAATATCATATATTTTACACCTTACTCGTATTCTTCGTTATAAATTTATGACTTATTTTATACCTTACTGGTATTCTTTGTGATAATGTGGATGCATTACTTTGAGTCTCATCGCCTGTTAAAATCATCAATGCTGCAATGTATAAAATAAGAGATCCTATACCTTATTTTATACCTTATTTGGTAATCTAAGTTTTGCTGGGTACTGCTTTTATGTAAGTTTAAGAAGTAAATACACCAATACCCCGGTTTGCGTCGCTTCGGTTTGCGTCGTTTCGAAGTTGCGTCGTTTTCAAATTTCTGTGATTTCGAAGTTGCGTCGTTTTGGTTTCAGTTTGCGTCGCATGGCTTCGAAGTTGCGTCGCCAGTGCTTCGATTTGCGTCGTTGATATAAAAATGTGTGTACAAAGCTAAAACAAAAAAAGGGGATTTCCCGTTTATATTTCAGTTTGCGTAGCATGACTTCGAAGTTGCGTCGTTAGTGCTTCGATTTGCGTCGTTAATATGAAAATGTTTATACAATGCTTGCTTTTATACTTGCTTTCATACTATGAATTTTTTTATTTTTATTTTTATCTTAATATTTTTATGTTTTTGTTACCCCGGCTAAAAATGTTGTATATTATCATATATGATATCATATATGAGACCATATACAGTAACATATATAGTATCATATATGGTCTCATATATGAACATATTCCAAAATTGGCGCTTATATAAGACACGATCATATATGATCCAATATATGTGATCATATATTGGGTCATATATTGGGTCATATATTGTGTCATATATTGGATCATATATTGGATCATATATGATCTTATTTTCAATTTGTTTTACATTCTTTTTCTTATTTTTTAATTATTTTTTCATCTTAAACTATATGCAATAGATTATTATGTATACATTCACCAGAATTGCAAACGGTGTACATAAGTATAATTAAAAATAAAAAATATTTTTTTTTATTCATTATGGTGTTTTTCATATATTTCAATGAAAACCTTTAGTTTGATAATTTTGATTTTTTACTTAATCCGTTTGCATTTTTGGTGACCATATTAAAATACATATATAATTTAACTTATATTTAAACACATTTGATAGTAAAAAAATTTAACATAAAGATTTAAAGGATTTATCAAGAAGAGAGCAAAGGGCTTAGTAAAGGAAGGATGATTTCCTTGTTGTTTTCTTGTTTTATTGTTAATTCTGATTTTCTTCAGACTTAGCGTTTTTGTTATGCTATAAACCTCATTTTAGCATATTTACAGTCAAAATCTATAAAAAAAAAGATATAAAATATTAATATATAAGGTATTTCTAGACATTTTATTTTTTTTAAATGGCATGTCACAGACTTAATTCCGTTTGGAATTGTAATAAGTGGTTTACTCGTAAAACGCAAAACGATTATTTTTTTTTCGGAATGAAATCACTTTCAAAAATCAAAGTGGGATTGAATTGCATAGGAGTGGATTTTATTCCGAAAAAATATTTTGTTTTACGTTTTAAGAGGAAAACTTTCAAACCACTTCGGAACGGAATTGACTCTGTGACAGACCCTTAAGTATTACCAACAATAGCATTTGGTGCTGATGGGTTTTAATGATAACACTGATATCATTTAAAGAAACAACCATGTGCCTTTAAATATTGACTTCTTAGATACATACATCTTAATAGAGTTTATTTTGTAAAGACCATGGGATGCTTAAGGCCATCGAATACATTTTACGGAATTTCAACTGAAAAAATATTAAAAATAATTCCACATTTCTTTTTTTATTCCAGCAAAAAATAACTTGCTACTACTAAAAACATTTTTTACTCATAATAAGCAAATGAGTACTTAAAACTTTTATTAAAAGCAATATATTTAGTAGTATGTATATTAACTTACTGGGTTATGTTTGTTAGGATATTTGAATGAGAGGGATAAATAAACTATTAATACTTACATCATGCCGACAATATTTTCCATGTAGGTACGGTGACAGTCTTCTTGTGATTGTTAGTAAAAACGTTGTCCTTCCGAAATCGTAACTTAACATCAAAACTGATTATTCGTTCTTTTCATTTCCGACAGTAAGGGATGTCAAAAGTTTGTAGTGTTGAAATCGTAGTGATAACGTTATGGTGGTGCATATGATTTTTCCCCCAAGTTGAGTGAGCTGAACGTTGCTGTAACTCGTAACTCGACCTTCAAACTGCATATATGTCCTTTTCATTTCCAATTTGCTATTGCGACATTAAGGGATTTCAAAATAGTTTGTAGTGTTGAAATCGTAGTGATAACGTTATGGTGGCGTATATGTTCTCTCTTTCAAGTAGAAGAGCTTTCTTCAACCCGTAACTCGGTATCAAAACTGCTTATACGATCCTTTTATATACAATTTGATATTAAGGGATTTGTAGAAAGTTTGTAATATTGAAATCGTAGTGATAACATTATGGTGGTGCATATGCCCTCTCCTCCAAATTGCGAAAGCTTAACGTAGCTGCGTAGTTTAATTTTCTTCAACATCAAAGAACGCAATAATATTGTTTTTTCGACATTTTGAATACGAAAATTTCCAGTTCATCTTGTTTTGGAATCAAATGTCCACGCTTATACTTGTTATGACGATGAACTGGAAAAAAATGAAAACATGATTTTAGAATTCTTTATATATATTAATGAAAACTTACCTTTTCCAACATTTTTCTATGTAAAAGTAATTTTTTAAGCAGAATATTTTGCAAGTAGGACAATAGTTGTTAAATTATTTATATGCACCGGTATTGCAGTTATGTTTATGTATATATAAGTTAATCGATGGTAATAAAATATAATTTTATTCGTAAATTTTTTTTTTTTGTAATTCTGATTCAAATTTGCAAACATATATTGTATCATATATGATGTCATATATGGTACATAGTTTATATACGACCTCATATATGGGATTGATTTTTGCATATATGGTCACATATATGTTTCCTTATAAGTCATATATGATCATATAAAGATCAATACATAGCCATATATGAACATACACATTTATTTTTAGCCGGGACATATGTTTTTTTACGTTTCTAATGAATTGTTATATTTTTATTTTAATTAAAACTGTTTTCAAAAAAAAAAATACAAAAAAATTGCATTTTTTATTGAAAAATCTAATTTTTCTGCTAAAATTATGAATCTCGGAACCAATTAAACGAAAATCAATACAAATGTATGGAAAATCGTGCTTCGGTTTGCGTCGTTTCGGTTTGCGTCGCGTTTCTCCGGTCCCAATTAACGACGCAAACCGGGGTATTGGTGTAATTGTTAATCATTGCAAATTGTAATTCTTCACTTCTTAAACTTACATAAAAGCAGTAGTAAATTCGTAGGAAATTTTAATGTACAGTTAACCAAAAACACCACTATTGTCTTATTACGTGTTACGTACAAAAAAACCCCAAAAAATGGTTAGAAACAATTCAACATTAAACGGCATTTATTTTTAATAAATAATTCTGTAAAAATTCTAATTCATTATTAGAATTTACTTGCCTTTTGTTTTTTTTATATCCCTCCACATCATAAGCAATAAACAACCACATTTCCATTTATGCTTGCAAACAAAAAAAAAAAAAAACAAAAAAATATGATTTTGTTTGATATGAGATCTCGCGAGATCTCATTGATAGCTCAATTCATATCAATCTCGCGAGATCTCATTTTATCTCAATCTCGTTTCATCTATCAGCTCATTCTATTTTTCATTTTCAATTTCAACTCGTCTCGTTTTCTGTTCAAAGAAAACCGAACATCATTTGAATTATCACGATATTGAGCTTTGCTGTGTAATTCATTTTTCGAAAAAACACAAAACGAGCAAACAAGAAACACAATCATTTCAGAGCAAAGAAAAAAAGAAGCAAATACAAAAATATCAATTTCTGTTAATGATTAAAGAAAGAGATGAAATGAGCTGTTCATGGTGAGATAATACTTACTCTGGCACGTGCCCGGGGCCCGGACCTCGAGGGGGCCCCCAGAAGTAGAAAGTATAACATATTCGCTTACAAAAAAAAAAATTTTTATACAAATTTATGCAATAACACTTAGTCGGTTGAGTTAACAATAAGGCTGAGTATAATTTTTAATTTTATTTTTTTGTTTTTTATTTATTTATTATACCCTACACCACACTGTGGTACAGGCAGTGTTGCCATATATCAAGATTTCCCTTTTTTTGCAAGTTTTTTGAGGTGCTAAAAAGATTTCAAGATTTTTTCTAAAAAAATAAGTTTTTTGGAAAATAATAAAGTTTTTTCAAGTTTTTCTTAATTAGTTAAAAAATACAAAAAGCATCATTTCTTTTTTGTAAATACCCGAAATATTGGTCGTAGACCAAGCTTTTAGTATATCGACCGATTCAGAATCACTATCTGATTTGACTTAGCGTGTCCGTCCTTCAGTCCATGTAAACGGTTACAATTAAATACGTCTTTATTCTATGAAAATATGAGATATTCGATTACAATTTTGTTGTTAGCTTGGTAACCTTAGGTTGTAAGTGGCTGCTGACGTTTTACGTCAACACACGTAGACTCTGAGGTCCATTGGTAACCTTATTAAATCCAATTAAAATCAGACCATTCTTTGACTTGGTCGCCATATGAAAATTCCACACGATATTCACTTAAATCTGTAAGTTGCCAACATAGAATAATTTTTCTCTTAAATTGTTGCACTAATAAAAGATTTTACCACACATAGATCCAATCCGTCATATATTGTCGAGCATGCACCGGTGTTTGATATTTGCTTACTGTGTACAATTTTCTGAGCCTTCATAAGTTATGACTCTTTCAAGGCTGAAAGATTCATGTTTGACTCTTAATTCTGGATATGTAAAAAATTCAAAATATGTTTTTTTGAACATTCATAAAAGAGTCAGGAAAGAATACGAACATATATTTTTCAGAATCTTTTATGAGTCATATAAGGCCCCTGTAGGTTAGTTGGTAGCATGCTAGCCTATGAAACAGGGGGTCGTGGGTTCGATCCCCACTAAACCCTTGGTCGATTTCGATGCAACGAGACGACGGTCATTGTAAGCAGTTCTCGGTTAGGTTTAATTAATTATTAAAAATGATTTGTAATTAAATTGTGAAACCTAAATAAAAACTGATCGTTGGATTAAAATTATTATTATAATATTATAAGAGCGCTTAGAAAAAGGGATTATGTTTTCTGAACGTATAAGAACTGTTTTATGAGTCTTTTCGAGTTCCAAATAAACGCTTGGTTGTTTTTTTTATTATTTTTTTTAACACTTGATATAAAAAATTAATTGAAAATACATAATGTATTAATTTTTAATTTTTTCAATACTTTTGTAAAAAAAAGATTTTTTCACAAAAAAAAGATTTTTTTTCAGAAATAAAAAGTTTTTTCAAAAAAATATATGGCAACACTGGGTACAGGGTATAATGAGTTTATGCTGATGTTTGTAACTACCCGAAATATTGGTCTTAGACCCACTTTCAAGTATACTTAGACTTAGAATCATTTTTTGTGTCGATTTAGCGATCTCCGTCCGTCCGTCTGCCCATCCGTCTGTCCATGTAAACGGTGTAAACACGATACAGGTCGCAATTTTTAATCTATTGACTTGAAATTTGAAACTTAAGCCTCTTTTGGCCCAAGGACGAAGCCTATTGAAATTGAAAAAAATCGGTCCATATTTAGACCTAGCCCCCATACAAAGTTGTGGCTCAAATGACTTTAGTTGTGGCTCAAATGACTAATAGCCGCATTTTAATAGGTATATTTTCGAAATTTGGCAGGTAATCATGTTTCATACACACAAATCTCCATTCCGAATTTTAAAGAAATCGGACCAGTTCTTCTTGTAGCCCCCATACAAACCACCTTTTTCACATAAATCTCTCAAATTTCATGAAAATAGAAAATATTTAATTAAAATTCTGTTTGTGTATGTTAAACGCGTACTTTAATAACCTTATTAAATCTGATTATCATCGGACCATTTTTGGACCTAGGTCCCATGTGAAAATTTCACCCGATATTCAGTTGAAGCGGTTTATTGTCAACAAAAAGAAGCCTATTCCACTCAAATTTGATTTGTGAGTACTTTTTACACTTATTAAAGATTTGCCAAAATATAGATATAATCAGTCCATGTTTGAACTTGGGACCCATTTTCCGGGAAACTCTGGTGTAGGGTATTATATGGTCGGTCTTGACCGACTATAATTTTCTTACTTGTTTTTTTTTTGTGTAGGTTCCGTTTCTTAAAACAGTTAATAACATGAATTGAATTTGTACCAATTAACTATAATAAATATAAATTTAAAAACTTTTTCTTGTCATTCGATTTTAATTTTTTTTTTCCAGTGGGGCCCCCAAATACTTGTGTGCCCAGGGCCCCCGGCATACCTTAACCCGGCCCTGGAAGTCTCCCTGGTGTCACCCTCCGATCTTCATGAAATTTGGATAAGTTGTTAAGAACGGAAATTAATTCGACACGTAGTTTTTTTTAGCGGCCCAAAATCATTTTTTGGGGGGTCGATTTGTATGGGGGAAATTGACCTTTTTCAGTTTTTTACGATTTACACCTATTTAAACAAAATTAATATAGACATGTGTGGTATCAATTTATAGGTATAAAAAATACCTATTTCGTGGTACTAACAACGGGCCAAAGAAGTTAATATTTTTTGACTTATTAACAAAAATGTCCTAAAATTTTGGTATTTTACTCAATATGACGAAAAGTTGTGCATGTTTGGTTTCTTTGCATAATATAGGAGATAAACGAAAAAAAACTGAAAAATGGCCTTGTCTTTCCCCCTCCTTTTTATTCCCTAAATATGAATTTGGGCCGCTAAAAAGAAATACGTGTCCCTTTATTTTTTCTTATCTACAAAATAAAACCAATTCCATAAAGATCCGCGGGTGACACTAGGGAGACTTCCCTTTACAATACCGTGCGGGTTTATTCGATCCCAAGATATAGCAATTTGTTTGTTAACATAACCTCATTTTAGTGCTTTATTTCGGTTGAATTTTTTTTTTCAAAAACTTACAGTTTGGCAGCGCAGTACTGCGCTACACCGCGATACAGCGGAGCAAGCCGAGGACGCATCAATGAAGTCGTTTGCCATAAAAAATGGGAATGTTTGCTCTTTCAAATAAAGCCATAACATTCCAAGAAAGTTAATTGTTGTTGATTTTATTGCATTTTTAAAAAGATACTTGTTATTGGACCACCCCTTACATATATTTATGATCCTCGATCGATTTTAAGTCGATCTAGCGATGTCCGTCTGTCCCTCCGTCCGTCTGTCTGTCGGTCTGTCCGTCTGTAGAAAACACGCTAAATTTTGAAAGACTTTTCGAAGGCTGCTGAAGTTTGGCATATATGTTGGTCATTTATCTGGTCAGGTTGGTATTGCAATTCAGCCAAATCGGTCCAGTGGTTCAAAAGTTATGGGCAAAAGAGTAAATTTCGTCAAGGGCTTTTCGCAAATTTACGAGATAAAAAAAACGCTAACTTTCGACAGACAATACTGACATTGCTGAAGCTTGGGCATATATCTTTGTCGTTCCCCAGGTCTGTTTAATACACTCAAAAAAATTTATACTCAAAAAAAATTTTATACTACAAAAAAAAAAAAAAAATGGTAATTTTTTTTTCAAATATTACTGAAAAAAAAGTTTTTTACACAAAATAAAATATTTCTTATCAAAATTGTTACTTTTTTTACTATCACTTAAAAAGGGCATTGTAGAGGGTATTCATAAATTCGGCCAAGTCGAATTTAACTTTTCTACACCGAAAAAATCCATGCAACATTTTACGAAAAAAAGGCTAGTACTTTTGTTTTTCGTAAAATACACGAAAGTTGACTAAATAGTACGAAGAACTTTAGTACTGAATTTCGTATTTTTACGAAAGTAACGAAAATGATTAGTAAATATTTTGTTCGTAATATTTACGAATGTTGACTACATATTACGAAAAAAATGTTGTAAAAACTTTTGTAATTTTACGAAAGTAACGAAAAGAAGAATGTAAATTATTATATTACAAAAAAGTGTACAGACTTTCGTATTATTACGAAAATAATTCGTAAAAACTTCTTTCGTAAAATATACGAAAGTGGACTTTATATAACGAAAAAAATAATCAAGAATTTTGTAATTTTACGAAACTAATGAAAAAAGAAATCTTTAAATTTATGCTTAAAGGGTGTTTTTATGCCCTCCAACTACAGTATTGGGGTATACTCACTTGGTCATTCCGTGTCTAACGCTTCGAAATATCGGTCGGGGACCCCATAAAGTATATACAGTGACTCACAGTGAAAATGGTCCACTAGATATTACATAGAAATTCGTTAAAGACAAAGTAAACAATTTCAACCCATACTATTATCAATCGAGTGTTGTTTTGAAAACTGATGTTAAGGTAATTTATCAAGCTTTAATTTAAGCTTAAAAGCGTCCAGATTGAGTAAATAATAAATGATCTACGAGGGTCGAACTGGAAAATGACATTATTTATAGACATTTTTTAATTTTTTTTTTAAATATTACTACCCGGCTAAAAATGTTGTATATTATCATATATGATATCATATATGAGGCCATATACAGTATCATATATAGTATCAAATATGGTCTCATATATGAACATATTCCAAAATTGGCGCTTATATAAGACACGATCATATATGATCCAATATATGTGATCATATATTGTATCATATATTGTACTATATATTGTATCATATATTGTACTATATATTGTATCATATATTGGATCATATATTGCATCATATATGATCTTGTTTTCAATTTGTTTTACATTCTTTTTTTTTTATTTTTTAATTGTTTTTTCATCTTAAACTATATGTAATAGATTATTATGTATATATTCACCAGAATTGCAAACGGTGTACATAAGTATAATTAAAAATATTTTTTTTTTTATTCATAATGGTGTTTTTCATATATTTCAATGAAAACCTTTAGTTTGATGGTTTTGATTTTTTACTTACTCCGTTTGCATTTTTGATGACCATATAAAAATATATAATTTAACTTCTAGATATTAGAACACATTTTGATAGTAAAAAAAAATTAACATAAAGGATTTAAAATATCAAGAAGCGAGCAAAGGGCTCATTAAAGGAAGGATGATTTCCTTGTTGTTTTCTTGTTTTATTGTTAATTTAGATTTTCTTCAGACTTAGCGTTTTTGTTATGATATAAACCTCATTTTAGCATATTTAAAGTCAAAATCTACAAAAAAAAGATTTAAAATATTAATATATAAGGTATTTCTAGACATTTTATTGTATTAAAGGGCATGTCACAGGCTTAATTCCGCTCGGAATTGTAATGAGTGGTTTACTCGTAAAACGCAAAACGAATATTTTTTTTCGGAATGAAATCACTTTCAAAAATCAATGTGGGATTGAATTGCATAGGAGTCGATTTATTCCGAAAAAATATTTTGTTTTACGTTTTTAGAGGAAAAATTTCAAACCACTTCGGAACGGAATTGACTCTGTGGCAGGCCCTTAAGTATTACCAACAATAGCATTTGGTGCTGATGGGTTTTAATGATAACACTGATATCATTTAAAGAAACAACCATGTGCCTTTAAATATTGTCTTCTTAGATACATGTTAACGGAGTGTATTTTGTTAAGACCATGGGATGCTTAAGACCATCGAATACTTTTTACGGAATTCCAACTGAAAAAATATTAAAAATAAATCCACATTCCTTTTTTATTCCAGCAAAAAATAACTTGCTAGTACTAAAAGCATTTTTTACTCATAATAAGCAAGTGAGTACTTAAAACTTTTATTAAAAGCAATATATTTAGTAGTATGTATATTATCTTACTGGGTTATGTTAGGATATTTGAAGGAGAGGGATAAATAAACTATTAATACTTACATCATGCCGACAATATTTTCCATGTAGGTAAGGTGACAGTCTTCTTGTGATTGTTAGTAAAAACGTTGTCCTTCCCAAATCGTTACTTAACATCAAAACTGATTATACGTTCTTTTCATTTCCGACAGTAAGGGATGTCAAAAGTTTGTAGTGTTGAAATAGTGATAACGTTATGGTGATGCATATGCTTTTTTCGCCAAGTTGAGCGAGCTGAACGTTGCTGCGCATGGTTGAATTTTCTGTAACTCGCAACTCGACCTTCAAACTGCATATATATTCTTTCCATTTCCAATTTGCTATTGCGACAGTAAGGGATTTCAAAATAGTTTGTAGTGTTGAAATCGTAGTGATAACGTTATGGTGGCGCATAAGTTCTCTCCTCCAAGTAGAAGAGCTTAACGTAGCTGCGTATAGTTGAATTTCTTCAACTCGTAACTCGGTATCAAAACTGCTTATACGATCTTTTTATTTGCAATTTGATATGGCGACATTAAGGGATTTGTAAAAAGTTTGTAATATTGGAATCGTAGTGATAACATTATGGTGGTGCATATGCCCTCTCCTCCAAGTTGCGAAAGCTTAACGTAGCTGCGTAGTTTAATTTTCTTCAACATCAAAGTACTCAATAGTATTGTTTTTTCGACATTTTGAATACGAAAATATTCAGTTCATCTTGTTTGGGAATAAAATGTCCACGCTTATACTTGTTATGACGATGAACTGGAAAAAAATTAAAACATGATTTTAAAATTCTTTATATATATTAATGAAAACTTACCTTTTCCAACATTTTTCTATGTAAAAGTAATTTTTTTAAACCGAATATTTTGCAAGTAGGACAATATTTGTTAAATTATTTATATGCACCGGTATTGCAGTTATGTTTACGTATATATAAGTTAATCGATGGTAATAAAATATAATTTTATTCTTAAAAAACTTTTTTTTTTGTAATTCTGGTTCAAATTTGAATACATGTTAACTAAGATTTAACATTTTATGATAACATATATGGTTCCATATATGATATCATATATGGTACATACGACCTCATATATGCCCGAGTAGAAAAGATTTGATATAACCATATATGCTAGTATATAATTATTTATATTTATATATGGTTATGCATGAACTTTGATATGGACATATAAGTTTATATATAGCATTGTATTTTTCCTTATTTTTTAATATGATAACATACATATTTATATCTACCCGGCTAAAAATGTTGTATATCATCATATATGATATCATATATGAGACCATATACAGTATCATATATAGTATCAAATATGGTCTCATATATGAACATATTCCAAAATTGGCGCTTATATAAGACACGATCATATATGATGCAATATATGTGATCATATATTAGATCATATATTGAATCATATATTGGATCATATATTGAATCATATGTTGAATAATATATGATGTTTTTAATTTGTTTTACATTCTTTTTTATATTTTTTATTTATTTTTTCATCTTAAACTATATGTAATAGGTTATTATGTATATATTCACCAGAATTGCAAACGATGTACGCAAGTATAATTAAAAATAAAAAATATTGTTTTATTCATTACTGGTGTTTTTGATATATTTGAATGAACACCTTTAGTTTGATGATTTTGATTTTTTAGTTACTATCGTTTGCATTTTTGGTGACCATATAAAAATATATAATTAAACTTATATATACGAGAATACATTTTGATATTCAAAAAAATAAATTGAACATAAAAGATCTAATATATCAAGTTTTTCAATTGATATCAATTACGAAAGATGCGAACAAAGGGCTTGTTACAGGTACGATGATTTCCTTTGTGTTTTCTTGTTTTAGTGTTAATTTCGATTATCTTCGGACTTAGCGTTTTTGATAAAAAAGTCAAAATCTAAAAAAATTGATAGAAAATAATATTAGTATGCATACAAGATATTTCTAGAATTTTTATTGTATTGAATTATTACCAACAACAGCATTTGGTGCTAATGGGCTAATGATAACACGAATATCCTTTAAAGATTGGCTTGATACTGCTAGACACATACATACATGTTAATGGAGTGTATTTTGTAAGGACCATGGGTTGCTTAAGACCACGAATGCTTTTTACGGAAAGGTATATTGTCTTTCAGAACTCCATCTGATAAAATATTAAAATTACTCCATATTCCTTTTTTTATTCCAGAAAAAAAGAACTTGCTACTACTAAATGCATGTTTTTTACTCAAAATTTTTAGTAGGTACATAATTACTTAAGACTTCGATTAAAAGCAATATATTAGTAGTACGTATTTTATCTTTTTGGGTAATGTGTGTAACGATGTTTGAAGGATAGGGATAAGAAAAATATTTTTACTTACATCATGGCGACAATGTGCCAGGTTGTCACTTTCGCTAATTGACAGCTTTCGTGTGATTGTAAGTAAAAACGTTGTCTTTTCGAAATCGTTACTCAACCTTAAAACTGATGATACGTTTTTTTCATTTCAATTTTCTATGGCGACAGTAAGCGATTTTAAAATATTTTGAAGTGTTGGAACCGTAGTGATAACGTTATGGTGGTGCATATGCCCTCTCCTCCATCTTGAGCGAGCTTAACGTAGTTCCTCATGGTTGAATTTTCTTTAAATAGTAACTCGGCCTCCAAACTTATACGTTCTTTCCATTTCCAATTTGCTATTGCGACAGTATGGGATTTCAAAATAATTTATAGTGTTGGAATCGTATTGATAACATTTCTGGTGGTGCATATGTCCTCTTCTCCAAGTTGAGTGAGCTTAACTTAACTCGGCCTTAAAACTGCTTATACGATCTTTCCATTTCCAATTTGCTATGGCGACATTAATGGTTTTTAAAATAGTTTGCAGTATTGCAATCGTAGTGACAACATTATGGTGGTGCATATGACCTCTCCACCAAGTTGCACGAGATTAACGAAGCAGCGTAGTTTAATTTTCTTCAACATCAAATTACTAAATAATATTGTATTTGCGACGTATTTACATTTACTCATTTTGAATATGATCTTGTTTTGGAATAAAATGTCCACGCTTAAACTTGTTATGACGATGAACTGGAAAAAATTAAAACATGATTTTAAAATTCAAATACATATTAATGAAAGCTTACCTTTTCCAACATTTTTTTTCATGTAAATTTACATCATGGCGACAATGTGCCAGGTTGTCGATTTCGCTTATTGACAGATTTCTTGTAATTGCAAGTAAAAACGTTGTCCTTCCCAAATCGTTACTCAACATTAAAACTGATCAAACCTTCTTTTCATTTCGATTTGCTATGGCGAAAGTAAGCGTTTTCAAAATAGTTTGTAGTGTTGGAACCGTAGTGATAGCGTTAGGGTGGTGTATATGCGCTCTCCTCCAAGTTGAGCGAGCTTAACGTAGCTCCGCATGGTTAAATTTTCTTCAACTAGTAACTCGGCCTCCAAACTTCTTATACCTTCTTTCCATTTCCAATTTTCTATTGCGACAGTAAGGGACTTCAAAGTAATTTATAGTGTAGTAATAACAGTTCTGGTGGTGCAAATGTCCTCTTCTCCAAGTTGAGCAAGCTTAACGTAACTCGGCCTCAAAACTGCCTATACGATCTTTTCATTTCCAATTTGCTATAGCAACATTAAGGGATTTCAAAATAGTTTGCAGTATTGCAATCGTAGTGAAAACATATTGGTGGTGCATATGCCCTCTCCACCTAGTTGTACGAGATTAACGAAGTTGCGTAGTATAATTTTATTCAATATCAAAGTACTCAATAATATTGTATTTGCGACACACATTTACTTAATTTAAATAGGATCTTGTTTTGGATAAAAAAAGTCCACGCTTTTACTTGGTATGACGATGAACTGGAAAAAAATAATACATATGATTTTAAAATTCTAAATACATATTAATGAAAACTTACCTTTTCTAAAATTTTTTTATGCAGAATATTTTGCAATATTTGTTAAATTATTGATATATATTAAGGTATGTCAATCGATGGTAAAGTAATAATATAATTTTAACCTAAAAAACTTTTATTTTGTAATTCTGGTTTAAATTTAACATTTTATGATAGCATATATGGTTCCATATATGATATCATATATGGCACATATTTTAAATACGACCACATATATGGGATCGTTTCTTGCATATATGATCACATATATGTTTCCATATAAGTCATATATGATCATATAAAGATCTTTATATAAGCATATATGAACATATACATTTATTTTTAGCCGGGTACGTAAATTTTTTCCAACTTCACACTTAAAAAATTGTCCAATAGATTTTACTCACCCGGCTAAAAATGTTGTATATTATCATATATGATATCGTATATGAGACCATATACAGTATCATATATAGAATCAAATATGGTCTCATATATGAACATATTCCAAAATTGGCGCTTATATAAGACACGGTCATATATGATCCAATATATGTGATCATATATTAGATCATATATTGAATCATATATTTGATCATATATTGAATCATATATTGGATCATATATGATGTTGTTTTCAATTTGTTGTACATTCTTTTGCATATTTTTTATTTATTTTTTTTTTCATCTTAAACTATATGTAATAGATTATTATGTATATATTCACCAGAATTGCAAACGGTGTATATAAATAAGTATAATTAAAAATATTTTTTTTGTTAATTTTGGTGTTTTCGTATATTTTAATGAAACACTTTAGTTTGATGATTTTCATATTTTAGTTACTATCGTTTGCATTTTTGGTGACCACATGAAAATAAATAATTTAACTTATAGATATGAGAATACATTTTGATAGCCAAAAAAATAAACAACATAAAAGCTCTAATATATCAAGTTTTTTGATTATCTTCAGACTTAGCGTTTTTGTTGTGGTATAAGCCTCTTTTTACAATATTTATAGTCAAAATCTAAAAAAGGATATAAAATAATATTAATATTAAAGATATTTCTAGAATTTTTATTGTATTAAAGTATTACCAACAATAGCATTTGGTGCTAATAGGTTAATGATAACACGGATGTCATTTAACGGTTGCTTCGTTGTACCTTTAAAGATTGGCTAGATACTGCTAGTTTCATACATACATGTTGGAGTGTATTTTGTTAAGACCATGGGATGCTTAAGCCCATTGGCTGTTTAAGACTACCCAAGTAGAAATTCATGACGGTTATAAAAAAAAAGCGTTTTTAAAGCACTCCAAAGTAGAAACTCATGACGGTAATAAAAAAATAGCATTTTTAAAGCACTTCAAAGTATAAATTCATGACGGTAAAAAAAAAGTCATGACTTATCAAAAATAAAGCATTTTTAAAGCATTATTTCATAACGCTTTATGAACGTTTTGAAAAAGCTTTGTGAGATTACTTTTTCGCCAAATTTATGTTGGTTTGGGAATACAATTTTTTTACAACATTTTTTTACACTACTTTTTAAATATGGTTTACGACGACGAAAAATGCCGTCGAAATTATTAACTTTTATAAAATAATATTCACATACATTTTTCTTTATTTTTAATAATTTTAAGTTTTATTATCATTTATGTAAACCCTAGTAAAAATATTATGCTAATTTTACTGAATAGATCTAATTTGATCCGTAAAATGGTTGTATCAAATAATATCTAATTGTATTACTTTAGATCAAAAAATATAAAAATTGATACAATTTGATCCTGAATTTTGTCAAATCTAATTAGATCAATTTGATCTTATAATATCAATTTTTATATAATTTGATGAGCAAAACCAAAATACGAATCTAATCATATATGGAGCAATATCTAACCATATAAAGTGGATAAACCGTATCAAAGTGATAGATACAATTTTATATAAATTTATACGGAAGCATATTAACTCATATAAGATTGTATCAAATTATATATGATTAGACCAGAAAATTTTTACTCGGGAATGAGTTATAGCAATTGTTTCGTTACAAAATTTAGAAAGAATACACTTAACTTCTACCATATTAATGTTTATTTCAATTACATTTTTATCCAAATGTTTAACCTTATACAGCCCTATATCTTTTGATGAAATTGGGTAATCAAAAAAATCGTTCATTTCATTGAAAACATTGCCTTTCAAAAATATACTATCAGATTTGTGTTTAGCTCGTTTTGTACTAAAAATTTGATTTACTATCATAATTTTCCCATTACTAAGTAGGCATACGATATCAGGATGAGAGGCAGCAATACGAAAACCTTGAATATTAATAAACGAAAACACCAATTTTGTTTCAGTAGATTCTATTATTTTACCTAGAGAATATTTTGTGTTCTTGTAGAGTGGGTATACCAATGGTGTTTTAATTTGAGAATTTGTATGGAAAATATGCAATTTTCTTTGAATTTGAGCAATAGGGTTGTTTGGAGCATAACCAATTGATTTTAAGAAACCTAGACTATTTTCAAAATCGAAAGCAGAAACGCGATGTGAATAAGGTTGTGAAAATTCATTGTTTGGCAATTAGGACCATAAAAATGTGGCATTATTTCCCCAAATTTTTTAAAATTGCCTTCGCATAAACCACTTTTAAAGTAGCTAATTTGCTGGACGACAAAATACGACAAGCTGTATAAAGAATTAAAAAATGCCTATACTGCTCAATTTCCATTACATTTTTTAAAATCATGATGACAAAAATAAACTTTAATTTGGGTTTTAAATTGGTGGAAAATTACTTTAGGTTTTGTATCTGAAATGCTTGTAAATTGCTTTTTTTTCATATAAAGCACTTTAAAATTGCTTTACATACCGTTTCAAAAGTGATACATTTTTGGTTTTTGCAATGCTTTAAAAGCGCTATAACGAAGCGTTCTAAAATCATTATTATAAATGTCTTTAAAAACGCTTCAAATAAACCGTCTAACGGTGTTATCATTAGGACTGTCTGAAAGTGCTCTGAGGATGGTTTTCAGTATGGTCTGAGAGCATTCCTACTACCATACAAAGCGCTTTAAAAGCGTTTTAACGGTTGTATTTTTCTACCTGGGTATGGAATGCTTTTTAAGGAAAAATATATTGTCTTTCAGAAATCTACCTGAAAAATATCAAAAATTATTACACATTTCTTTTTAATTCCAGCAAAAAAGAACTTGCTACTACTAAATGCATGCATCAAAATTCATAGCAAGCAAATAATTACTTAAGACTTCGATTTAAAGCAACATATGTAGTAGAATGTATTTTATCTTTCTGGGTTATGTTTGTAAGAATATTTGTAGGATAGGGATAATAACTATTTCTACTTACATGTGACAATGTGCCAGGTTGTCACTTTCGCTTATTGACAGCTTTCTTGTAATTGTAAGTAAAAACGTTGTCCTTCCCAAATCGTTACTCAACCTTAAAACTGATACGTTCCCTTCATTTCGATTTGCTATGGCGACAGTAAGCGATTTCAAAATATTTTGTAGTGTAGGAACCGTAGTGATAACGTTATGGTGGTGCATATGCCCTCTCCTCCAAGTTAAGCGAGATTAACGTACCTCCGCATGGTTGAATTTTCTTCAATTAGTACCTCGGCTTCGAAACTTCTTATACGTTCTTTTCATTTCCAATTTGCTATTGCGACAGTAAGGGATATCAAAATAATTTAAAGTGTTGGAATCGAACTGATAACATTTCTGGTGGAGCATATGTCCTCTTCTCCAAGTTGAGTGAGCTTAACGTAACTCGGCCTCAAAGATACTTATGCGATCTTTCCATTTCCAATTTGTTATGGCGACATTAAGGGATTACAAAATAGTTTGCAGTATTGCAATCGAAGTGAAAACATAATGGTGGTACATATGCCCTCTCCACCAAGTTGCACGAGATTAACGAAGCTGCGTAGTTTAATTTTCTTCAACATCAAAGTACTCTATAATATTGTATTTGAGACATATGTACTTTTACTCATTTTGAATATGATCTTGTTTTGGAATAAAATGTCCACGCTTATACTTGTTATGACGATGAACTGGAAAAAATTAATACATATGAATACATTAACATTTAAAATTCTAAATACATATTAATAAAAACTTACCTTTTCCATTTTTTATGTAAAAGTAACTTTTTTAATAAGAAAATTTTGCACCTAGGAAACAATATTTGTTAAATTATTGATATGAATCGGTATTATGGTATAAATATGGTGATAAAATATGATTTTAATCGTAAAAAACTTTTATTTTGTAATCCCGGTTTAAATTTTCATATACATGCACTAAAATTTAACATTTTATGATAACATATACGTTTCCATATATGATATCATATATGGCACATATTTTATATACGGCCACATATATGGGATCGTTTCTTGCATATATGGTCACATATATGTTTCCATATATGTCATATATGATCATATAAAGATCTATATATAAGCGTATATGAACATACACATTTATTTTTAGCCGGGCAGTGATCAACTAATTTTTGCAATGACCCAAACAAAAATGAAAATTTTTTAAATGCAGTAAAACAATTGGCATTTTTTGACCTCCAAATTTGTTGACCACCAATTTTTTGTAAACGATAAAAAGATTCTATTGTGTAATAATTTTAGTACATCTAGGTGTAAAGTAATGAGATATGAAAATAATAAAATATTTTCTTTGTATACTGAATTTAAAAAATTTTGATTTTTATTGGGATTGTTGCAAAAATAAGTTGATCACTGAATAAAATCTATTGGATGATTTTTTAAATTTTTAGTGTTTGAAGTTGGAAAAAATTGACGTAGAAATATTTTAAAAAATTTTTTTAAAAATTTAGATTTAGATTTAGATTTATTTAGTTTTTTCATTATTAGAACAATAAGAATAAATTCTTTTATAGTTCAACTGGTATTACATAAAGATTGACATAATTAATTAGTACAATAAATAAATAAAAAAAGCAGTTAAATAGCAATAATAATAAAACAATAATTAAAATATAAAATGATTGCAATAACAATATATTAAGTCAAGACAAAATAAAGTAAAGAAGCTATAGTTTGTAATATGCAAATATATACTATATTTTTTTTTTTTTTTTTAACATAATATTTTATCAAAACAATTATAAGTTTATGCATTTCTATTTGTATTTGTCAGATGATTAAAGAGTTCATTTTTAAACCAATTTTTTGATGAAATGAATTTAGTATCGTTGGGCAAATCATTCCAGAGTTTTATGGCGTTAATGAAAAAAAGTCTACTAGTGTTTAAAAAATTATGTCTGGGCACAATTAGAGTCATGTTTCTTGTTGATTGACCAAAGGTAATTTTCTCATAAAGGTAGGGTGGGGTTTTTTGGTATATAAGTCTATGTAAGAATAGCAAATTTCTCATGTCAAGGTAATTAACAATGTCACAGCCAAGAATCATAGTTCTCCACGTAGTCATACTACTAAAACGGCGCAGACCATAGACATAGCGAGTTGCGTTATTAAAAGAGACCTCCAATTTATGAAGGGAGTGTGAATCAAGTTTACTGTAGACCTCCGCAGAGTAGGTTATCAGTGGAAGAATCAGTTGGACAACAAGACGCCTTTTTAACTCAATCGGTGTAAAGTTTGTCTATAAATAATGTCATTTTCCAGTTCGACCCTCGTAGATCATTTATTATTTACTCAATCTGGACGCTTTTAAGCTTAAATTAAATCTTGATAAATTACCTTAACAGCAGTTCTCAAAACAATACTCGATTGATAATAATATGGGTTGATATTGTTTACTTTCAGCCGTATTCAAAATGAACTTTTAGACACGGTTTGTTCACCCTGAACATCGAGTTCGTAACTAAAATGTTTTTAAGGCTTGTTCACTGTTTGTTCAAGAGTCTATTCATAATGATTTTAGTAAAGTCTGCTTAACAAAAAGTTGACCATCCCTGTTTTAGTAAATCACATAAGAAAAAAACAAAAAAAAGTTATGGAAAACCACAAAAAATATCTCAATTTTTTACTAAAAATGGCTTTAATTATAAAAGCAAGTTGTGGAAATGGTTTTTAATAAAAGCGAGAGTTGTAAAATAACTTTAACTCTTTGGCATTTAATTTGTTGTTTACATTTTACAAAATCAATATGGCAAGAGATGTTCAGCGTATGTTCAAAGTTTAAGAAAATGTGTTTTGAATAAGAAATCCTTAAACAGTATCTAGACAGTGTCTAGAATTTCATTTTGAATACGGCCATTTGTCTTTAACGAATTTCTATGTAATATCTAGTGGACCATTTTCACTGTGAGTCACTGTATATTATTGATCCATGATAGATTCTAAGGCATTCTATTAATGTCCGTCTGTATAAAACACGGATACCATCCAAAATAAAAAAAAGCTAGACTCCTGAAGTTTAGCATGAACAAGTCTTTTGGTCATCAGCAGGTTTAGTTCGTATGTTTTCAAAAAAGTTTCCACTTAAAGAAATAAACCAACCTCTGAAAAACGCAATTTTTTTAAAGTGTTTTTTTTTTTTTATTTTTGTTAAACAAATGAAACGTTTTTATGTCAAAAAAATTTATAGTACTGTGCTTTGACCCAGGGGATTAGAAAATGTCTTGTGGTCGTGGGTATAGAGAATTAATTTCAATAATGATAACTGTGATAATTTTGTTACGTATTTGGGGTATAACAGATTCGGCACAGCCGAATTTTAAGCTCTCACTTGGTTTTTATTTATTTTAAGGATCAAATAAAATTTGAGGATTGATGATATAAGTTTTTTTTACATGTGGGGAGGTGGTCCTCCAAAAAAATCACCTCAACTTATCATCATAAGTTCTTGTAGTGTAAACGTAGCCTTAATCGAAATCACTGTAAATAATGAATGAAGTCTTATAAGTCTCTGTTAAAAAGAAACAATTAATTGCTTGTAAGCTCTTTAAAAAAAATAACGGAAAAATATTTGAAATGTTGCTGTCAAAAACGTTGTTCTTATTCTCAAGAAAGAATTTTTACGTGTAATTTCGTTTATTTAACGATTTTTTTATATTTTACGAAAGATTTTCGTAAAAAAAATATTTCGTTTATTTTACGAATTAATTTCGTAAAACAAAAAGAAATATTTCGTTTATTTACGAAAATTTTCATAAAACACAAAAATTTATTGCGTTTATTTTACGAAATTTTTTTGTAAAATACAAAAAAAAATTCGTTTATTTTACGAAAAATTTCGTACATTTTCGTTTATTTTACAAGAATTTCGTGGTGTGAAAGCAAATTTGTGGTTTTTGGCCAATTTTATAATCCTTCAAAGATTTCTAATTGTGCTTGATAAATTATTTTAATTTAAATTAAATTACAAATTTTAATTTTTTTTTTTGTTTATCGCCAAAATATCGTTCGTATGAGAAAACGACGATAAAATAAAAATACTACTTTGATTTTTTATTGAAATGGTAAATTTTCGTATTGCCGCAATATCTTGTTGGCGATATATTGCCCTATTGTTTGCAGGATAATGAATTTATTTGTAAAAATTAATTGAGTAGGAATGTTTAGAGATTATAAAAGATTCGTCACAGTCGAATTTAACACTTGTTTATTTTAATTTAATTCCAACTTTTTTGTTTATCTTTTAGGTTATCGTCTACAAGCCTTCGATTCAAAAACCTGTGACATTTACGAAAGTCTTTATCATTATACAGCATCTATACGTCTGGTTGCTATTAAAACCTTGCTAAAAAATCTCAAAGACTATCAAAAAAGACCACAAAACTATCAATTGCTTAAGGAATGTCTAGCCGATCGTATAATTGACGATAGTGAAGAGATTGTAAATGAAATACTAAAACTGTCAACAGCAGAAATACAAGAAATAATGGGTTGTACAAAATTCGTAGAAGCCTTAATTTCGATATTATATAAAATACAAACATCTCCGGAACAATGGTCGGAATTAAGTGTTCTTGTGGTTAAACATTTGACTTCCAAAGAAGTTGTACAAGAATACGACAACAATTTGTTGCTGTTAGCTTTAATGCCCTTAATTTTTCCCGTCGAAAATGAAGCTTCTAGCTGCGAGGCTATACTGGAGATAATAAAAAGTCCTTTGGCAGGAAAACTATTGTTTTTAAAAAAATTGTCAGTAGATAAACAAGCTTTTAATGTTACCGAATTTAAGAAACAATTTTTAGATGTCATTGGTGATTCTAAAGATACACCCACCGTGGTGGAGTTGTTTGCAAGCGTACAGTCACAGGGTGAAAACTATTTTAAACAAGCTATGCAATTTTATCATTTTCTAATGTTAGTTACGGCCTGTTTAAAACAAAGATATACTGCCAAACAAAGTTTAGTAATATTTAAACAAATTTCCCATTTAAGCCAAAAATTCAAAATAAAACATTTGGAAAAGAATAAATGGAAGGTAACCAATAAATTGAAATATATACCACTGCAGCTATTCAGTGATTTTTTGATAAGATTAACTATACATACTGATTTTCAAACGTTATTGAAAAAATCTTGGGAATCACCAGCAGCCGTAGAACTACATTATTTCCTGAATGTTATGGAATATGTGACCGAGGAACGTTTTAATAAAGAACAAGACACAGAAGAACAAGAACAATGGTCGAAAATCTTAAAAGAATTGTTTGATACCGTATTTCAAGATCCTTTTACAAAATGTGGTTTCTTGGCCAATTTTTATGTATACGAAGAGTTACAGGCTGTAGAAAATTTTGCAGTTTTACGTTTGAGAGCATTTAAGCTAATGCAAATATTGTTAAAAAATAATTATAAATATAAATTGAAATTAAAAACATCGCATGTTTTAAAAATTTGTATAGCTTTAACTACCAAATCACAAGTTATGCGTCTTGAAACATTGGAGACATTAAAAGTTTTACTAAATGATGCTCATGCCTTAGATGAAACTTTACAATTGTTTGTTAAATCTATACTAGAACGTTCCGAGGAAATATCTATGGATAATGAACAGTTTCCAATAATATTGTATACTATTTTAAAAGGTGAAGATGGCAAACGTCGAAAACATACCATGGGTCCTAAGATTTTAACAGAAATTTTGGAATTATTGAAAAAGGATAAACTATTGGAACACGCTGTATTCAGCCAAAAACTATTGCAATTGTTAATTTTATTCAATGATGAAGATATGATAGGACAATTATTACCTCTAGCAACATTAGCTTTACAAAAATATAGCTTGAGTGGTTCAATTAAATTATTAAAAGAGCCTTACAGCGATATATATCGTCTGATTATTGATCATTTAAGTTCTCAAACTATAGAAAATATTTTAATGGATCATCCCCAGGCATGGCAATTAATTGAGCAGATATTCCAATGTAATATGATTTTTATGGCTATAGAGGGTAGCTTAAAACCAATACCCTGTGTTCTTTTGGAGTCTTTAGATGAATATACTTTTGAAAAAATGCCGCCCAAATATAAACAAGATTTTATAAAACTTATTATTAAAACTTTGGCAGAAGCAGAAAATGATACTATATTCTTGGCGGCTAATAAATTGTTGAAGAAATGTTCTTTAGATTGTTCGCCTTTAAAGAATGTAATAGAATCTATGTATAAACCTTCTAGAGAAGTGGAAAAAATTGTTAGCCTACGAAAATCAGCTAAAAAGACAGATTCTACCATAACGGCTGATTTACAAGTTAATACACTTAACTGGAAACAGGGTGTGGTATTAATGGAATTATTAGAGAATAAAAAGAAATTGGAACATACTGATTCCCTTATATCTGTTCTCTTTGAATTGTTAAATTCCTGTCTAGCTGTAGAAGAACAAACTACTGTGGAATATGCTAAACAATTGATATTATCTGGTATATTACACTGTTGCCAAAAAGCTAAAGAAGATGGTTGTAATTTACAGACAGCTCTACCGAAAACTACATTTCGTATGGATCAAATTGTACAATGTTTAAGAGCTTCACAAAATCCTCAAACACATCATAATGCTTTGCTGTTACTCTCTCATTGTGCCGGCATGTTTCCTCAACAGGTCTTACACAACATTGTGGATATATTCACGTTTATGGGTTCTTCAGTAGTTAGACATGATGATGCCTTTAGTTTTCATATTATTAATGATATTATTGAATCTATTGTACCCATATTGGTTAAGGAACAAACTGCTGTAATACCTGTTCTTAAGGTATTCTCTGATATAATGTTGGATGTTCCCGAACACCGAAGATTACATTTGTATACTAAACTTATACAAACCCTGGGATCAGAAAAATATTTATGGATGTTTTTATGTGTAGTATTTGAAGCTCATATTTTAGATGATGAAAAACAAAAACTATTACAAAAGAAACCCACAAATGGTAGTGCTTTGCAAACAGATCAAGTTGCCAAGAGAATAGAAATAGTCTTGGAATTGTGTAATACCTTTTCCCCTCAGATAATCATACATACTTGTAGTCAACTTATGAAATATATAGAACAATTACCTATGCAAAAGGAAAATACTTCTATTAGAAAATCTCTAAACAATTTGGATCAGACAGAAGCTTCTCTTTTTGATATTAACAGTAGATCATCGAAACAGTTACGTCATTATAAATATGTTATAATGCAGTTTCTATCAGCCATTACCGCCTCCAATGATTTCTTACGTAAAATTGCTGTACTTAAAGAAGATGAAATTTTGTTAATGAAGCCATTCTATCAAAATTTTATTATACGCATATTGTCGTATGTCCCCTTGGTCACCAGTACCTTAGAAAAATCTGAAGCTGTGCCACAACAAAAATTCTGGAGAATTATATTAAATCATTTACATGATGTTTTAGATAATGCCATCTCTTTATTGTCTCCCCAAATGTTTTTGGTTGTTGTCAACGGTCTGCTACAACATCAATTGATTAGTATACGCAAAAAGGTTATTGAATTATTGAATAGTAAATTACAACAGAAGGACAACTTCTTTGATAATTGTGATTCTGTACATTTTCATAATCTTTTAAATCCATTAACTGATATAGTAACTGGTATATTGGAAAAAGAAGAAATGACCGATGCTTCTCAGCAAAATGAATTGGTTTTCTTACAACAAACGGCCTTGATAGCTATTAAATTACTATCAAAATTATTTGCCCTCAAACACATTGATGAATTTAAGAATATTTTGGGCAAACTTACTTCAATTACTAAACAACGTTCTTCAATATCGAAAATTGTACTGGCTACTGTGGTTTTGTGTATGATAGAAATCTCATCAAATTTGAAGGCACATTCATTGGCTCATCTACCGAAATTTATGCCTCATCTTATTGAAGTTTTACAAGATCAAGCTGAATTGGTTAGAACACATCCACCGGATAATGTGTGCATTGCTATTGTAATAGGTGAGTGAAAATAATTAAATAAACTATTTACTTTAAGGTTTTATTATTTTTAAAAGTGGCTGTCAATAATTTGTAACAGTACATAAACATGTAGACCCCTTAAGGTGAGCTCCCCATTTAGAATGACTTACACGGACCCAATTGACATATCACAAACTTGAAAGATTTCATATAAAAACAACTGCTACTTTTGTGAGGTAATGTCTCAACGCCGATATCATCGGTTGTGACATGTCACTGGACCGGTCTCTTAGGAACACAGGTTGCACCGGTTGTTAAACATTTAATTATCCCAAGTGTCCTGGCAAATTTTATTCTACTACACCATTTCCAATTTTATTTCAGAAATTATCAATTGTTTTTCAGAAATTTATCAATTGAACAGTTCAAGCGAATAATGACGAATAGGCCATTAGTATAATTTTACAAATGACGATAAAAACGCAGGAAACGGTTTAAAACTTATATTTTTGTAAGCTTTTTTGCATTAATGGATTAGTGCATTATGCAAAAATGTTGGAAAAAAGTATTAGTTTTTAGCCGTTTCCTGCGTTTTTATCGTCATATGTAAAATAATACAAATGGTATATTCGTCCTTATTCGCATGAACTGTTCAATTGTATATCAGAAGTTATCAATTGTATTTCAGAATTTATCAATTGTATTTCAGAAATTATCAATTGTTTTTCAGAAGTTATCAATTGTATTTCAAAACTTATCAAGTGGATTTGGTGGACATTTTCTAAAATCCAAACTTTGATCAAAGCACGCCACGGTTTAACATGGTCATATTTGGCTCGAATTAAGTTTAAATGAAAGGCGTCAAGGAAAAGAGATTTTGAGATTTTTTAAAAAAATTCGACATAACCTAAAAACACAAAATGTTTCAATATTGATGCTGCCTCTAGCTTTATGAAGGCGTCAAGGAAAAGAGATTTTGAGATTTTTTAAAAAAATTCGACATAACCTAAAAACACAAAATGTTTCAATATTGATGCTGCCTGACACATGCGAAAAAACAAATAATGGTACTTAAACAAGCACTAAAACATTTTTTTGACCGAATTTTTTTCACAAAAAAATTCTGTGAACTTTTGACGAAAGCACTTTTTTTGAAAATAAGTTCTAAAAAAACAAGTGAGAGTGTTAAATTCGGCTGTGGCGAATCTTTGACACCCTCCAACATGTTGAAAAATATATAAAGAAGAATTTTTTTTTGGGGGGGGGGGGGGCTCTGTATGGGGGTGGTGAGGGATACCGTCCGCATCGCGATAAATGTTTACTAATTTATTTATTATGCTTTTTTAACTCTAGTAATACCATTTTTCTCATAATTCTTATCATTTTTTTTTAAATCCACGCCCACAAAAGGGGGCGGGCCGAAAAAAACTAAATTTTGTAGCCCCCGGCGTCTAAGTGCAGGACTATGAACTGATATAAAAAGGTTTCATTTGTTTAACATAAATGCAAAAAAAGGTGAAAAAATTGTCGTTTTTTTTGTCCCTGGTCTGATTTTTCCCATATCCGAACTAAACCGGCCTATGACCATGAGACACATTCGTGACAATTTTCAGGAGTCTAGCTCTTTTATTCTGGACTGAATCGTGTTTTATACAGACGGACGGACATTCAGAATCGATCATAGATCAATAATATATGGGGCATTCCATGTCAAATCGGACACTTTGAAAATTTTTTTTTTTTAGATTTCCCCAATTTGTTTACAGTTTTTAGTACCCTTCGAAATCTCCTTCGTGGTAAATTTTCAGATTTTTTTGATGACCCGTTCAAAAGATATCGAATTTTTAAAAATTGGAAGTGTGTTCCTTTACTCAAACTTCTTTTACTCATAACTTCTTCAATAATGGTCCAAATTTAAATTTTTTTTTTCAATATTTTTGTTTTTTTACGTACTTTTTAAAAAAAAATCCCAAAAAATTCTTAAAAGCGCTCTAGTATGCGATTTTTAAGTTTTAAAATTTAAATCTCATTTTTGAAAATGTTTGTACTCTTCGATTTTTTTGAATTTTTTTTGTGTAAAACTTCTATCAATTCTACAAATTTTTTGCCCAGGAGGATCGTGGGATAACCATTATTACTATTTTTTAAAATTTTTTGAAAAAAATTTATTGTAATTTTCCAATCTTAAAATCATTTCTACTGCTCCAATGGCGCGTCATAGAGGGGTCCTTTATAAGACCGACCCCCATTAATTTTTACGTCTTAACATAAGATTGGAAAATTACAATAAAATTTTTTAAAAAAAAAATTAAAAAATAGTAATAATCGTTATCCCACGATCTTCCTGGGCAAAAAATTTGTAGAATCGATAGATGTTTTACACAAAAAAAATTCAAAAAAATCGAAGAGTACAAACATTTTCAAAAATGAGATTTAAATTTTAAAACTTAAAAATCGCATGCTAGAGCGCTTTTAAGATTTTTTTGGGATTTTTTTTAAAAGTACGTAAAAAACAAAAATTTTGAAAAAAAAAAATTGAAATCTGGACCATTATTGAAGAAGTTATGAGTAGAAGAAGTTTGAGTAAAGGAACACACTACCAATTTTTAAAAATTCGATATCTTTTGAACGGGTCATCAAAAAAATCTGTGAAATTTACCACGAAGGAGTTTTCGAAGGGTACTAAAAACTGTAAACAAATTGGGAAAATCTAAAAAAAAAATTTTCAATGTGTCCGATTTGACATGGAATGCCCCATATATACTTTATGGGGTCCCCGACCGATATTTAATGCGTTACAAACGGAATGACAAAGTGAGTATACCCCCATACTCATGGTTGGAGGGTATAAAAAACTGTAATGGCAAGAACTGGTCGATTTTCTCTACATTTTTCAAGAGATCTGATAACCGGATATTTCAAATTGTTGATATCTTTAAAAAAAAATCATGAAAAAAGTGTTTGTTGTAGCTGAAAAAGTCTATTTTAATATCTTTTTGACAAAAGAACTTAAGCGTCCAACCTGAATCAAAATACGTTGCGTAAGGCGTAACGCCCAATAATTTTTCGTTTCTAATATTTAAATGTGAGTTACCTAAATCAAACGGACGTAAAAATTTCAAATTTGATGTGTTTGTTTTTGTTTTTTTTTTACGTCTTGCGCTACGCATTTGATTCTGGTTCGACCCTAAATCGATTAAGTTCTTTTGTCGATTTTTTTTTGTCAAAAATTAATTTCTTTTAATTTTTTTTTTTAACAGCATATTTTTGACAGGGTCCTTCACATGAACCAAAAAGATAAGGAAAGACCATTTTTTCTGGCCCGCCTTTCTTTTTGTAGCGTGGATATCCGCCATTTTAAAATTTTAGTTTAAAGGGAACAACTACAGTATGGGGGTATACTCACTTTGTCATTCCGTGTGTAACGCATCGAAATATCGGTCGGGGACCCCATAAAGTATATATATTATTGATCAGTGATCGATTCTAAGACATTCTAGCGATGTCCGTCCGTCCATCCGTCCATCCGTTCATCCGTCCATCCGTCGGTAGTTAACACGATACAGTCCAAAATAAAAGAGCTAGACCCCTCAAGTTTGTCACGAATATGTCTTATGGTCCTAGGCAGGCTTAGTTCGGCAAAATCGGTCCAGGGGAAAAATGCCAATATTAAAAAAGTTTTTTTTTTGAATTTTTAATAATCAAATGAAACATTTTTATGTTCGCAGAAGTTCAAAGTCCTGCGCTTGGACCCAGGGGACTAAAAAATGTGGCATTTTTTGGCCCGCCCCTTTATAGGGCGTGGATAAAAAAAAAAATTTAACTAATAATAAAATTATAACACCGTCCGACACACTTTTCTACACATGGACCAGACCGAAAAAATTCTGAAGGTTAGGTTAGGTTAGAGGTGGCGGAGCTCAAAATTTTGAACTCCTCGCATAGACCGGCTGGTCCATAGCAATACCACATGTTCCTTCCGCGACGAGGATAAAACGCGTTAGTCATGTTGCAAACAATTTAATGCGCATGAGGTCCATGACTGCGATTTCTTCCAGATTCTCGAGTTCTGCTTTGCCTAAAATTTGTTTGCGATGCCTGGCCAATGCGGGGCATTTGCACAGGATATGTTCAACAGTTTCATCCGTATTCGGTTCATCACATCTTCTACAATTGGAATCAGAGATGAGTCCAATTGTTCTTGCGTGGAAAGCAATTAGGCAGTGTCCTGTGACCACTCCCGTGAGTAAACGACATTCTCTTCTGTTAAGAGAAAGTAGGTAACGAGTTCTTTTAAGGTCGTAACGCGGCCAGATTATTCTGGTAATTCTGCTTGTACTTAACTCTCGCCATTTCCTGTTCGCCAAGGAAATACACTGACAATCACTTCTCGATCTGAAAGTGATTGATTCTGAAAGTAGGGCTTAAAATAAAATACACTTGTCTCCCAGTTTTTCTAGATCAATTCGCGTTTTCACAAAAAACGCCAATAAAAAAAGTTATGTTTTTCCAAAGTAGTGTGAAATAAGTCGAAAAATTTATTAAATCTACTTGTGAGCAAAATAATGTTTAAACATGGCTTTAGTGAAATTTAAATACGGTTCTTTTCGTAGAATATATTAACCCTCTATCTCCCATTCTTAGGGGTCATTTTTGTCCTCATTTCTAATGCTCTCATAGAAAACCATTAAATCGTGCACTTAAAGGGTTAACATGTTCTACAAAAATGTTCTGAATCAAATTTCACTAGGAGTTTTCAAATGCCAATAATTTGTGCGATGTTAGCAAAATGCTCAAAAATGCAAAAAATTGTAAAGTATCTTTGGTGTAACACAATTTAATAAAATATGATACTTTACAATTTTAATTTTTTAAGCATTTTGCTAACATCTTACGAACTTTTGGCCTTTGACAACCCTTAGTGAAATTTGATGCAAAACATTTTTGTGGAACATTTAAACCCTTTAAAGTTTAAACGCACGATTTAATGGTTTTCTAATAGAGTATTTGAAATAAAGACAAAAATTAACCCTATAAATTGCAGATAGAGGGTTAATATATCACAAGAAAAGAACCGCCATTAAATTTTACTGAACACATCTATTTTTCTCAGAATTAAATTTTCTACATTTTTTCGACTTATTTTACACTTCTTTTGTGAAACACAATTTTGTTTCCATTTTTCGCGAAAAACGCGAATTGATTTAAAAAACCTGAGAGACACGGGAATGGTTTTTTTATACCCACTTTCTGACTGAAGTGAATTTTTTCTATAGTGCGAAAAAATTATTTTATTGCATTTTTCGCGTAAACGCGAATTGAATTAGAAAAACTGGGAGACACAGTTATTTTATTTTCGGCCGTACTCTCAGAATTTTTTATTCCGGTTCATGTGTACAGCCAAAATTTGAAATTTGTCGGACGGTGTAATATTTTAGAGCACAAAGCAGAATACAATGAACTTGTAAGCATGTACCACGAGGGGCAAGGATTCCCCAAACTCAACTCATTCAGCGGCTATGAAACCTACTAGACACATATTATCTTTTTGATTGCACCACTTTTAAAAAATTTCGACGCCATATTGGATCCGCCATTTTGTATTTTTGAGCTCAGTTTTGAAATCATTGACCCCGAAAACTTTAAGATACCAATTTTTGGCATGCTACGACAAGTGGAATGACTTTTAGCCGGAAAATACCTTCTGTGTCCCAGTGTGCATTGTATTACATTACAGCAAATTTCATAATAAATAAAAACATATATCGAGATGGTAAAGGATTCCCCAAAGTCCCCATCCGAAACCGGTCCCCTCTCAAAACACCCCTGCCATTTTATTTTTTAACTTTACATTTTGGAGGGTATACAAGATTTGGGACGGCTGAATACTCTCACTTTTCATCCAAAATTTTATTAAAATCTTTCTTTTTTTTTCTTTTCAGGCATGCAAAAACTCTTCGAAACATTACCGCTTTTCTTGGGTCCTTACATTGTTGACATTATCACCGCTTTAAGTTCCATTGGCACACGTATTACAGCACAAAACAATGAAAAAGATCAAAGATCTATTAGTACTTTACTTAAGATTAACACAATTTGGTCAAAAATAGCCACCGAAGTACCAGTACGTATTCTTGTACCCAGTTGTGAAAAGGCGTATAATAAACTAATGGCCAATAAAAATTATGCTGACATAAGTGTCCTAATGAAATTGTTACATCAAGCCATTACAAATGCTGACAATCAGAATTTAAGCATAGTACGCAATGAATTGACTACAATATTTATGGAAGCATTAGAATTTCGTCTGAAATTGAAATCTAACAAATTGGATATGGAAAGTGTTAATGCAACTGAATCAGCCATAATTGATGCTTTTGTTGCATGGGTATTGAAACTATCGGAAAGTGCCTTTAGGCCTCTATATCATAAAATCTATAATTGGGCTTTACAAGGTAACAATCAAAAGGAGACCATTCTGACTTATTTCCTGTTAACCAACAAAATAGCAGAATCCCTTAAGTCGCTGTTTGTACTATTTGCTAGTGATTTCATAGAAGATGCTGCCCGTTTATTGAATGAATATAATGCTAATAAATCGGATATTGAACCAGATACTGAAAATCTAACCACTGAATTGCTAAAAGCTATATTGAATACATTGTACAATATTTTCCTGTATGATAGCAAAGATTTTATAAATACCCAACGTTTTGAATATCTTATGCCTGCAATTGTTGATCAATTGGAAAATCGTTTGATTTTGGAACAAGATTCCCTGCAACCAATCTTATCTAATTGTATTTCTCAATTAGCTGTTGATGTTTCCAATGATGTTTTATGGAAACAACTAAACTATCAAGTTCTACTAAAAACCCGCACCAGTGTACCAGAAGTACGAATTTTTGCCTTTAACTGTTGTGTGGCAATTGCTCGTAAATTAGGCGATGATTTTACACCACTGCTACCAGAAACTGTTCCTTTTATAGCGGAATTATTTGAAGATGAAAATCCTAGAGTTGAGAAAAATACCCGAAAATCTGTACAAGAATTGGAGGTTATTTTAGGTGAATCATTACAAAAGTATTTGTAAAGGATTTAAAGAAAAAAAAAAAAAATTTACTTTTTCTGAATTTTATTGTAAAAAAATTTACTATTTCAATAAATATAAGGTTTTTATTATTCTAATTTTTTTAGATGTTTTGATTTTAAAGGCCAAATTCAAATAATATATATGGGTGAAATCAAAAAATGTCAGTGTTTTTGAGCCAAAATTGTACAAGCAAAAAATTTTAATTTTTGGTAAATTTTTTTATTAAAATCGATATGTTACATCACTTCTAATATAACTATAAAAGATCTCTTCTACAAATTGTTTCAAGTAAATTTTATCGACAATTTTATGATTTTTTTGGTGACGGAGTTTACATTCACCTTACAAAAAAACATTAAATTTTTTGAATTTTCTTTGAAAACATTTTATTGTAATTTAAAACACTTATTTATGTAATTGCTAACAATTTTTCTAATTAGGATTTTTTTCTGGTTTTTGTTATTTAAGATTTTACAATTATTTTTTATTTTAATAGGATTTTTCTAAGGAAATGTAAAATACATTTATTATTATTTCTGTTAAAATTAGTTTTTTTACTTTTTTGAATGACTAGTGTTAATATTTGCGTCGGTTTTAACAACTACATAAGGTTTTTTAATGCAATCTGCAAAAAAAAAAAAGTTGACGGAGTTTACAGAGACGGAGTAGGGTTGTATAGTCGCAACAAAAAGTCGACTTTTCGACTTTTTTCAATATCTAAAAAGTCGATTTTTCGACTTTTCGACTTATTTAAAAATTTTAAAAGTCGACTTTTCGACCTTTCGACTTTTTAAAAAGTCGACTTTTTTCGACTTTTCGACTTTTTTCTACTTTCGACTTTTTTCGACTTTCCTCGACTTCTTAACCTTTTTCGACCTTTTCCAACTTTGAAAAAGTCGATTTTTTTGTAAATAAAAGTTAAGTTTTGACTTGTTGTAAGCATTTAGGTGCTATTTTTTTGGTTGTATTTTATTTATCAAAAAAAGTCGAAGAAATCGAAAATGTTGAAAAGGTTGAAAAAATCGAAAGCAAAAGAGTCGACTTTCGATTTATAGAACCCTATGAATTTGGCATTGGCATTTTTGCTTCACATACAAAATACATGGAAATACCAATAGCTTCAGTTGTTATTAAACTCGGCTCTCATTTGATTTTTTTTTAGAAGAAAGAAATTATTTTCATCTGGCAAAAGTAAAAAAAATCAAAAAAAAAAAATCGAAAAAAGTCGAAAAATAGTCGAAAAAAGTCGAAAAAGTCGAAAGCAAAAGTCGACTTTTCGACTTTTTAAGAACAAAAAAGTCGATTTCGACTTTTCGACTTTTCGACTATAGAACCCTAAGACGGAGTTTACATTTCGTCACTTTTTGCCCTTTTTTTCGAAAACTATTTGTCGGAAATTGGTTTCCGAAAATAATCATTAGATGTCATCTAGATACGTCAAAATATGACGATATTTCAGATACACGCTAAGTAGTTTTGTTGTAAACGTGGAGACGGAGTTTACAGCATTTTCCGATTTTTCATTTATGAATTATCTTTTCATACCGGGAAATTAATATGCAATGAGCAAACTTGAAACCAATGATGCAAAATGATACTTTATAGCCTCGCGTTTAATAATTGGGGCAATAACCTATTATTTTTCAAAACATAATACGTCAAAAACAACAAAATTGTCAGGTTTCATAATGTCTAAAAAAAGTGTAGAAAAATCGTTACACAATTGAAGCCGTGTTTGCATGGGTAAAAGCGATAGTTATGACTATATAAAAATATTTTTTAAGAACGTCAACATTCCCTCTTTAAAAATGTAGTCAATTATTAAGCTCTTGGGTTATTGGAGTTTAAGAAGAATTTGTGGTGGAATCCAATTTTTTCTTTAGAGAAGGTATTAATCTATGAACTTGAAATATAATTTTTTTGAAGTTATACCATTGAATGTGAAACCTTTTCAATTTAATGTGTTGGCTTTTTGCTGCGATATGCTAGTCCTAGCTTACATTAAATATTGCAAAAGTTATGTTGGTTTCTTTTCGTGTGAAAGATGTACAGTAGCGAGTCTCGAATAATTATTTTTTAAAGCTTTCGGTTAACAAATGCCACAATTAATTTTAAAGGGAAATATTATTAATAAAATTACCGATTTTTAACTACCCAATATTGTCTTCAAAAGAAATCGGATTGTAAAATGTTTAAAATTAAGATAAAAATATTGTTATGATGAAACAATTGCTATTGCACTGTTACACAAATAATTGTAATAAAAGAATTTCATAAATACTAAAAATATAAACAAAAATATTCTAACAAAAATTGTACAAAAGTAATGCCAAAGCACTTTTAAGGTTGTATTTTGAAACGTTGGCAAAGCGCTTCAGTTTACAAAAAATAAGTGTTTTGGCAGTACTTTATTTTTTGTACCGCTGGCAATTTCTGCGTGGGTAACTAATATCCGAATTGTTGTTAGTTATGTAGAACGCCAATCTATACGACGTTGTACATTTAAAAATATGCGAATACTTTAACCCATGTATGAGATATTACACTATTACATGGTTTGATTGACATTTTTTGATTTCAACCATATGGACATTTCCATTTAACTTATCATTTGTTTGAAATTTTGGTTTTTTGGCCAAAACTTTTTTTATTTTCATGCAAATGGCTATCTACTGATAGAAATGCATAAAGGACTTCTAATGCAATTATCTTATAAACACTTAAGGCCAAAAATCTTAATTTGCGGTAGTTAGTGACAATCAAACTTCAGAAATGTGGAAAAGTCGATTGAAATTTCATAAAAATTATATACTCTTTGGCCTATTGTACTTGCGCCGTCCAACGTATTCTTCGAAGATTTATAATATATGGTCCCTATACTTGTTCAAAAAATTTGTTTTTTTGAATTTGATGTGCCATCAATAATAAAAAAGTTATTTGAAGGTTACGGTTTGAAGTTAAAATTTCTTCATTTTCAATTTTTCGTCGTTTTTTGATCAGGAAATTTGCGCCGCTTCATACTTTTTAAAAGCTAATGAATGATAGCTGTCGTAATTCCCTACAGTTTGAAACCGGTCTCATGAATGTGCCCTCAATAGGAGCGGAGTACTAGCTAGACAAAAGTTGAGAGACAAAGCGTGAAAGTCATCAAAAATCCACTTTTTTGCGAAGCACATTCGCAATATTATTCAAAAGTGGCCAGAACATCGCGTGATCCAAATATTTTTTGATTTTTTATAATAAAATCGATATAGCGTGTTAAAATTTTGATAAGCAAAAATTTTGCAAAAATCTGACATTTCACGATTTAAAACTTTTGCTTGTATTTTCACGCGAAAAGACTTTAGATTTAAAATATACGCGTCAGACGATTGCTTGTAATGCATATTATGGATCGTGTGCAAAAATTGGGACTTAATCAGGGTATTCACTTCAGAATTTTTTGACCTTTGCAACAGTGCGATATTGCAACTTTTTTTAAAAAAAAAATTTGTAATAAAATTTTTATTTTTCTATTACTTTTTATATGATGCGTAGTTGCAAGAAAAGATTTGTAATATATTTTAATATAAACACAATTGCTTTTATTCACAAAGAAACAAGCAAAAAAAGTTGCAATTTTGACATTGCGCAATTTTGCAAGACTAAAATTTCTGACGTGAATTCCATTAATGTAACTGTACGCTGAAAACGCGTCAATTTTGTCTCCAGATAGACCGCCAGGGAACCCAAACCGCTAGTAGAAATTATTTTCTATAAATGGCAATTGCTGGTACTTATAAAGCTTTATCCCAAAACTGAGCGGCATTAATAAATTTTGAAGATTGTGGATTTTATGCATCTTTCAAAATTTCATTAATCAGAAATTGCATCACTTTTAAAAATTCACAATTTTGCATAATGCACAAGTTTCTTAACTAATTTGAGGGTGCTAAATCCGAATATGACCTTTAATTTGGTCCATTATCATTAGATTTCGCGTAAATTGCATTAAGAGAGCAACTCTTTAAAACAAAATTTTAACGTAAAATCTGATTGTATATCCACTTTAATGGAAGTAATTTATCCGGTTTTAATTGGGGATAGTATGAAACATTAATAAACGTTGATTTTGTTAAATTCTAATAATAATTGTAATTTTGAGATTTTTGGTTTTCAATTAAAATCTTTAAACCGCCACAACTTTCGCGCCGTCAGCTGAAAGTTCTTCACGCGGACGGATTTTAACTAAATGCATATTTATACGCGTACCAAACGATTTTGATGTGCATTCAAAAAAAAAATTATGGCCCTTACCACAATAAAACAAAAAGTCTATTTTAACAAAAGTTTTATTTTAAATTTCAAATTTTCAATACATTTTTTGAAAGTCAATTTTTAAAACAAAAACAATTTGTATGGAAATAAAATTAAAAGCTCATTTTAAGTTTATTTTATTTTCTTGTGGTAAGGCTGAATATTTTTTAAACCTTAAAATCAAAAGTTAAATGGAAATGTTCATATATGTATATTAGGGTGGCAGCTATTTTGCAAAACTTCGAATTTGAAGGAGTGCACCCCTAATTTTTATTACATTTGGTCTAAAAATGCTATGCTAAAAATTTCAGCCAAATCGGACAACGTTAACACGAGGCTCATCGAGGTCAAAGGTCAAATGTCAAAAAATAGCCATATTTTGAATAAAACCATTAAAAAAATGGTGTTGTTTTTTGAATATATTGTTAAAAAGTGGTACACGAGTTGTTTTTAGTATAAGAAGATAAATTAAAAAATTTTGGGTTTTCAAAAATTAACCCTTGTAAGTCTTTCGGGGTCAAAATTACCCCATTTTTGACAAAATGACCCCTAAAACACGAAAATCAGCCCCAATTTTCTAAATTTATTGAAATAAACCAATGTAAACCCATATTTATATTCTATTCTATCATAAATACTCAGATATGAAATACTGTCTTTCTAGGTAGTCATTCACCCGTTTCACGGTAAGGCCAAAAATATGCATTTTATTTGGCGTGATTCTCAAAACTGATATTTTGGTTTTTTCAAAATTTTCTTAAACAAAGTTATGAAAAATGCTGAAAAAACCACAGAATCTTATAAAATATATGTTGAAATATAAAAAAAAAATTTTTGGGGGATATCCCTCGGATAGTTTGGCTGGGGCATCGATTTAAACTCAGCGGATTTCGAGAAAAATGCCTTTTTTGCCCACAATTTATTCAATATGGAAAAAATTTGGTAAATATTTTAAAATTTGATAAAGTCAGAGCCATAAATTATTAAAAACTATGTTAGACATTAACTCTAAACGTTTTAGGAAAATTGAATAATATTAACCCGGTTTTTATTCGGGTCAAAGGTAAAATTTAGGGATATTTGGATTTTTTTGAAAAAAGGCATCTAAATATGAAATGTTTATTGCAATTTTTTATAAAAACTTGGTATAATTATATAGAAAAAAATAGAAAAAAAAAAATAAAAAAAACTATATTAAGAATTTTTAACGTGCTGGGCCATTTTGACCCCATGTTCATTTATGGGTTAATTAAAAAAAATCAAATAATTAGTTTTCTGACCTCGCACATAAACATAACAAGTTTTATAAAAATCGAAAGAAAATATAAAAATCTATATAAAGAAATTTTAATGTGCTGGGCCATTTTGACCCCATATTCATTTATGGGTTAATTTAAAAAAAATTAAATAATTATTTTTCTGAGCTCTTACAATATTTATACCAAATTTTATTAAAAAATAGCAATAAACATTTCATATTTAGATGCCTTTTTCCAAAAAAATCCAAATATCCCTAAATTTGACCTTTGACCCGAATAAAAACCGGGTTAATATTATTCAATTTTCCTAAAACGTTTAGGGTTAATGTCTAACATAGTTTTTAATAATTTATGGCTCTGACTTTGTCAAATTTTAAAATATTTACCAAATTTTTTCCATATTGAATAAATTGTGGGCAAAAAAGGCATTTTCCTCGAAATCCGCTGAGTTTAAATCAATGCCCCCGCCAAACTATCCGAGGGATATCCCTCAACAAATTTTTTTTTTATATTTTAACATATATTTTATAAGATTCTGTGGTTTTTTCAGCTTTTTTCGTAACTTTGTTTAAGAAAATTTTAAAAAAACCAAAATATCAGTTTTAAGAACCACGCCAAATAAAATGCATATTTTTGGCCTTACCGTGAAACGGGTGAATGACTACCTAGAAAGACAGTATTTCATATCTGAGTATTTATGATAGAATAGAATATAAATATGGGTTTACATTGGTTTATTTCAATAAATTTAGAAAATTGGGGCTGATTTTCGTTTTTTAGGGGTCATTTTGTGAAAATTGGGTCATTTTGACCCCGAAAGACTTAAGGGTTAATTTTTGAAAACCCAAAAATTTTTAATTTATCTTCTTATACTAAAAACAACTCGTGTACCACTTTTTAACAATATATTCAAAAAACAACACCATTTATTTAATGATTTTCAACAAAATATGGCTATTTTTTGACATTTGACCTTTAAACTCGATGAGCCTCGTGTTAACGTTGTCCGATATGGCTGAAATTTTTAGCATAGCATTTTTAGACCAAATGTAATAAAAATTAGGGGTGCACTCCTTCAAATTCGAAGTTTTGCAAAATAGCTGCCACCCTAATGTATATATTTGTTTTTAAATAAAGACATTTATTATCAAAGTTTGGCTAAAGGAGTAAGGTGCTAGACCAGTGAACAGAAGGTTCTGAGTTCGCGGACCAAGTGAGGCAGATTAAAGTAGTAAGTTTTAAAAAATTAAATTTAACAAATGGACAGATAAAAATAGTAAGTAGTAGTGTAAATTAAAAGACTTGATTAGGAAATTTCAGACTAACTATGTACATGTCATAATGTAGTCAGCAATATTGACTACTACCAGGGCTGTCAGATATGGCGATTTCTCTCCAATTTGGTGATTTTGGCGATAAATCTAAACACTGATTTTAGCATGAAGAGCTTGTTTATTTTGCAAAACAAAATTATAATAAAAATCGTCACATGTTGTATTTTCTAATATAATGATTAAATTTTGCAAAAATAGACAAATTATATGTGTTTTTAAGGTTTTTTTTAAAAAGTTTGGAGACAACAACAACAAAAAATCTGACGACCCTGCTACCTTCATACTTGTCGGCTAGGAATTTTGAGAAAATACTTGAAAAAGTCAGGAGGTGTCATGAGGTTTTTTGTATGGTCAGAGCTTTTTCAGTCAGCAGGTATACTGACATTGTCATAAGGAAGTCTTTGAGATGTCTTAACGACATTTCTAATTGGGTTGTTGATGAGTTCAACTTAGAATTCACGAGTTGAAAAATACACATAACACAATTTGAAAGACATTGATAACCCAAATTTCCGAAATTAAATCTGGTTATTTTTGTAGGGTTTGGTTTCTAGAACTCCGTCCGCCAAATACTCGAAAGGCCTCAAAATAATATTTTTTTAGTTTTTGAGTTTCTAAAATTCTCAAGACCCTTGAGCCCATAAATTGCTGTACCTGTAGCGCAATTCACTAACTTTTTAACGACAAAAATCGGTAGTTAAATTGTCAAAAATCGATACTTATCTACAATTGTCGTTAAATGTGATTCTATAATTTATTTTACCGACTTTTGTCGTTATTTAAAATCGTTAACTTTCGAAAAATATCGGTAGGCTAACGACAAAAAAAAAGCTGTTGTTAATATAAAATATTATTTCTTTTTAAACAAGATATAGTAAAAAAGTAGCAAATTTTGTTGAGATAGCCTTCGAATACATTTTAATAGTTATTAAATATAATTTGCCGAGTACACAAAAAGTCCCCTGAATTCTTCCAGTATATTACACCATAACAGAATTACATTTTTTACACCGTAAATATCAGATTCTGAAAGTGGTGCTGTACTAATTTTTTTGTCTTAAATCCATGGTTTACGCAATCGGTGAATGAATAATTTCTCAATATTTTAGTTAGTTTAGTTCAAAATTTATTTAATACATTTATAACTCAAATAAATAAAATTAAGTAAAACCATCGTTAATTAAGCCAGCATATTTTTTATTTCCATTAGAGCATCTTCAATTTTCTTTTGGGATATTAATACGTCTGATATTTATGTCGAGCTTACTGCTATTAACAAGTTTGCTGTTGATAGATCCATCTGGGAATTTTCGGGGTCTAAAAGCAAAAAATATAGATTAATAAGATACATAAAATATTAATGCATTGTCGAGATAATTTGTCTATAGAAAATAATTTTTCTATAGAAAAAATGTCTCAGAGTCTAGTTTATTTTCCGTAGAAAAAGTCTCAGATTCTGAGACATTTTTTCTATAGAAAAAGTCTCAGATTCTGAGACATTTTTTCTATAGAAAAAGTCTCAGATTCTGAGACATTTTTTCTATAGAAAAAGTCTCAGATTCTGATACATTTTTTCTATAGAAAAAGTCTCAGATTCTGAGACATTTTTTCTATAGAAAAAGTCTCAGATTCTGAGACATTTTTTCTATAGAAAAAGTCTCAGATTCTGAGACATTTTTTCTATAGAAAAAGTCTCAGATTCTGAGACATTATTTCTATAGAAAAAGTCTCAGATTCTGAGAATTTTTTTATAGAAAAAGTCTTAGATTCTGAGAAAGTTTTTCTATAGAAAAAGTTTCTGATACTAAGAATTTTTTTTTATAGAAAAAGTCTCAGATTCTGAGACATTTTTTCTATAGAAATAGTCTCAGATTCTGAGACATTATTTCTATAGAAAAAGTCTCAGATTCTGAGAATTTTTTTATAGAAAAAGTCTTAGATTCTGAGAAAGTTTTTCTATAGAAAAAGTTTCTGATACTAAGAATTTTTTTTTATAGAAAAAGTCTCAGATTCTGAGAAATTTTTTCTATAGAAAAAGTCTCAGATACTGAGATATTTTTTTTATAGAAAAAGTCTCAGATACTGAAACATTTTTTCTATAGAAAAAGTCTCAGATACTGAGAAATTTTTTCTATAGAAAAAGTCTCAGATACTGAGACATTTTTTCTATAGAAAAAGTCTCAGATACTAAGACATTTTTTCTATAGAAAAAGTCTCAGATTCTGAGACATTTTTTCTATAGAAAAAGTCTCAGATTCTGAGACATTTTTTCTATAGAAAAAGTCTCAGATTCTGAGACATTTTTTCTATAGAAAAAGTCTCAGATTCTGAGACATTTTTTCTATAGAAAAAGTCTTAGATTCTGAGACATTTTTTCTATAGAAAAAGTCTCAGATTCTGAGACATTTTTTCTATAGAAAAAGTCTCAGATTCTGAGACATTTTTTCTATAGAAAAAGTCTCAGATTCTGAGACATTTTTTCTATAGAAAAAGTCTCAGATTCTGAGACATTTTTTCTATAGAAAAAGTCTCAGATTCTGAGACATTTTTTCTATAGAAAAAGTCTCAGATTCTGAGACATTTTTTCTATAGAAAAAGTCTCAGATTCTGAGACATTTTTTCTATAGAAAAAATGTCTCAGATTCTGAGACATTTTTTCTATAGATAAAGTCTCAGATTCTGAGACATTTTTTCTATAGAAAAAGTCTCAGATTCTAAGACATTTTTTCTATAGAAAAAGTCTCAGATTCTGACACATTTTTTCTATAGAAAAAGTCTCAGATTCTGAGAATTTTTTTTTTTTAGAAAAAGTCTGAGATTCTGTGACATTTTTTATAGAAAAAGTCTCAGATTCTTAGACATTTTTTCTATAGAAAAAGTCTCAGAAAAATGAGACTTTTCTATAGAAAAAATGTCTGAGAATCTAAGACTTTTTCTATAGAAAAAGTCTCAGATTCCTAGACATTTTTATGCAATTTTAAAAATTGGTTAAATCTTCTTTTCACTATTATCCACTTGGTACGTACCATACTGTTGGGTCAACCAATATTTCCTGCCATGTAATCCAATCCAACTAAGTGCACCATCCGTATCTCAAATTCAGTAATTGAAACATTGATAACTCCCGATTTCCCGTCGCGCTCCTTATTCGTCGAAGTGTTTTAAGCTTTGTAGAGACTTTATACCTTACATCTCTTCATACCTGAAATTTTATCATTAAGGATTAACATGGCAAAATAAAATCGCACAAAATTTTTGTTTAATACTTACAACTTACCACGGTTCATCACTCTTGGTGGCTAATAAGTTCTTCCACTATTTGGCATCTTTTTTCGGATCATCTTTTCCATTTTGTTCATCAAATTAACCTTCAACGAATCCATTTTCGCTTTCAAACGAAACGAAATCAAAGGCGCTAATTGGGTTGTTGTGGTGCGAGCACCACATACATTTTCTGCAAATAAACACAATTTATTTTTTGCAATCCCAATTAGTTTACAAAAAACTTACAAAGAATGTTGTTGTTCATTTTTATTTACATAATTTTGTAAATTTATTATTAAAAATTTTAATATTTATTTTTTGACATTTTTTATTTCTACCGAAATTTGTCGGTAGTATTTAAAAAACAATCAACCGAAAAAAATCGTTAGAAAAAAAATTTAGAATCACATTTTCGTTAAAACAACCGACAATTTTCGTTAGGTAACGATATCGATAATATCGTTAAAAAAGTTACTGAATCGCACTACTGGAAAACTATGGTGATTCTAGAACCTAAAATTCCCTCCATTTTGCTCTATCTTGCTAATGCTTTTTACTTCATTGAGACATTTATCAAAGCCAATGAAATTTTTCATAATTAGCATTAGTAATGCTTCCAATTCCTTAACGGGCATTGATAAAAACAATGCCAATGCTAAAAATTTCATTGGCATCATTATTAATTAGTCCATTTATTTTAATAGTATTTACCCAGCAAAACTTTGGTAATGGGTAGTGATTATATAACACATTACCAGGTAATGTATATACCTTATTTGTAGCATTATTTTAGGATGTCTTACCAAACATTTGTTCCACAACGTGTTATTTTAAAGTAAAAAATAATGCACTACTAATAATTTGCTACGTAATGCATGATTATTGGAAAAATGTATTTCATATTTATTATTTCTAAACATTATATCATGGATGATTTATATTTGGTTACATTATGTATTATTTGAAAGTTTGAAATAATCCATTATTTATAATTAAATGATAATGCATTACAATAACATAAAAAATAATTATTTTATAAAAAATGCATAAGTTTAAACTAGAGATGGGCTCACGACAAGAAATTTCTAACGACACACACTCACTAGCATATTATATCTACTTACACTCACTTACAATCACGTGAGTAAATTTAATACAAAATTACTTTTTCACTACTCGTAACACCTTATATATTACGTTCTGGTATGCTATATTATATACCTTACTCGTAACCTATAAAATATTATATATTTTACACCTTACTGGTATTCTTTGTTATAAATTTATGACTTATTTTATACCTTACTGGTATTCTATGTGATAATGTGGATGCATTACTTTGAGTCTCATCGCCTGTTAAAATCATCAATGCTGCAATGTATAAAATAAGAGATCATATACCTTATTTTATACCTTATTTGGTAATCTAAGTTTTGCTGGGTTTATTAATAAACAAGTAAAAAATCTAAATTCGGCAGTGCTGAATCTTTAAATAGCCGCCAAAATGTTAACCCAAGTAAAAATTTGTTTCACAGGAAATAATTTCTTTCAAGTTTTTTGAAATTTGTATGCCCCTCACTTATTCCGTTGGTAACATATCAATAGGATCCCATAAGTATCGATTTTAAGAAGATCTGGTGATTCTTAAGTCTACCTGTAGGATGTCTTGGATGGTTAAGAAGCGGTCAAAGTTTTGGATTTTTTAAGTTATAGGTTAAGTTTTAGGCCTAGAAGAATAAAAATTTACCCTGACGTTTAAAATCGGAAGAAAAACTTTTTTGCCATACAATAAAATGTCAGTCTAATGCAACATATTCATCCCTTGCCTATTATATTTTTTAGAACAAAAATACTAAAAAAACAAGTGAGAGTGTTAAATTCGGCTGTGCCGAATCTTTTATACCCTCCAAAATGTAAAAAAAAAATTAAAACAAAAATTTGTCAGGGGCGTATCTTTTTTTTTTTGGGGGGGGGGGGGGGGGGGTTGATAAGGTCAGTTGGGGACGTTGAGAGCACCTTCCCATCGCGATAAATATACCAAATGTTTCATTTACTTAACAAAAATACAAAAAAACATGTAAAAAAGTGTATTTTTTTAGAGGTTGGTTTAGTTCTTCAAGGGGGAACTTTTTTCCCCCTGGTCCGATTTAGCCAATTTCCGAACTTAACCTGCCTAGGAACACAAGACATATTTGTGCCAAACTTGAGGGATCTAGCTCTTTTATTTTGGACTGCATCGTGTTAACTACAGACGGACGGACGGACGGACGGACGGACAGACAGACGGACGGACGGACGGACATCGCTAGAATGTCTTAGAATCGATCACTGATCAATAATATATATACTTTATGGGGTCCCCGACCGATATTTCGATGCGTTACACACGGAATGACAAAGTGAGTATACCCCCATACTGTAGTTGGAGGGTATAATAAATGTTCTAAAATTTAGAAAAATATAAAAAGAAAACTAAAACGTGTTTGAAAACTATACCAGTATCTAAAAATTATAAAAATTAAAACAATTGTCTGAATCGAAAAAAAAAATCAGAATCTGAGATTTTAGATTTTTTTTTAAGAATCTGAAAATTTTTTCTCTTAGTCTAAAAAAAAAAAAAATTTTTTTTTCTCCTTGTATATTAAAAAAATGTATAAATAAAACTCAATTAATTTTAAATACATATATTTTTTTTAATTTATTTACATTAAATTAACACTCAACTTAAATTATAATAACAATGCATGGAATATACTTTTGGATGGAAATTGTAAATCAATCAATTTTAATTTTTTTTTTTTTTTAATTGAAATTTGTTTCGTTTTCATTTTTTTTTGTAATTTTTGTTCTATAATTAAATCTTAACAGTAAAACAAATAAATTTATAGCAATAAACAACAAAAAACAGACGCAAAAACTCCATAACGAATTAAAATTGGGGGTTAAATTATAAAATGCAACGCTTCGCGAAGAGATAATTCCAAACAGAATTTTTCTTAACTCGAGGCATTGCGGGTCACGGGGGTGGGGATTGCGTTTGGCGGCATATAGAATATTATTTATTATAGGAGGTATAAGTTAGCGTTGGTATATGAGCATTGTTTTGGGTATTATCAGCAGTTTCCTTATCCTCTGGTATTTCTGGATCTTCACGTTCTTCTTCCTCATCAATAATACTAATGTCACGTATAGAGGGACGATGACTCCGACGCCAACCTTAAATGAGAACGAAGAAAATTAAATTAATTTTCATATTTTGATAAACAACACGGAAATTGTTGTAAAAATGTATAAAAAATTTTGTTTTTAATTTTAAATTATTTAAACGATCTTTAAATTTTTATGTTAAGAAAAATTACTCTATCTCGAGGTCCATTTGCCTTACTAATAATTATAATCATATTGCAATAGCAACAATTTTTTAAATGATTAAACCGTCTTTATAACAAATAGATAAATAGATGCTTTGACAATATTATCGTGATGATTGGTAAAAAATATGACCTCGAACTAGAGTAACCTTTACCAGTTTCCACACAAAGCCATTTTTACAACGCAGAGCGTTACAGAAAAATAAAATTTGGAAAATTCTCGAATCGACCTTTAATTCAATACTGAAAATTACCAAATTTTCGAAAGCAGAAACTTTATACATAAGTAGTTTTTAAGAGAAAGTAAAGTTAACATAAGTACTAGTAATGTTTATTCATTACGGAAAAAATAAATGACCTCGAACTAGAATAAACTCTTTTCCACTAAACTCCTTAAAATATGTTAAATATTTTGTAGTTTTAATGTTAAGTCAACATCTCGAACTATAAAGTTTTAGAATATGCTACTAGACTACACACAAAAAATGAAAATGAGTTTCAATTACAAAAATGATTACATCAATTACTATTTTAATTGATTTTGCACCTATCACGATAACAATAGTATTAATTACTTAAATTTGTAAAAATTTAATAAGGAAAAATTGCATTTATTCTCAATTCAAGGAAATTTGAGAAATAAATTAAAAAATTTAATTATATCAATTAAAAAAAAATTACTGAAAACTAAAATGAACTTTTTAAAATTTTGAATAAAATTTTTTCCCCTAAAATTTTTTGTGTGTACTTACCATCTGTATTTTGAGGTTGCTTAGTTTTTGTTAGAAGTCTGGTACCAGTTACAGATATTAAAATGGCACCCAAAGGTGCTGTCAATACAATTGATAATACGGCAATTACTTGCACCACATAGGCATAATGTTTTTCTTCTTCCGAGGCATCAGCTGGCAAATGTTTCATGGCTACCGGCCCTAAAGCAGCTTGTACAGTAGCTTTAGACATCCAGGAGAGAGCAACAAAGAATTTCTCTTTGGTATTAAGTTTATCGCCAAAAGCAATACCAGCAGTAGAGAGAATACGCAAAATGGAAGCGGCGGCAATACAACCAACACCGACAGTAACAATTTCGGGATCAAGTGCACTAATCTAGAATTACAAAAGAGAAATTGCTTTATTAAATTATTTAAATATTCTAACTCAAGTTTTGATATGTTAAAGACTTTAATAACAACATAATAGCATGCTTTTAGGAGCTTAAGATAATCATTAGCACACTTTTAGGAGCATACGATAATTACACAGCCTTATAAAAATAAAAAGCTTCTGACTTAGAAACCAGATCCACTAATTTTTTATGTATTTTGACCTCCTGAATTCGATTCCGTCATCAGAATTGAATTCTATCGTTGGGTTTTTCTGTAATTTACATGGAAAGTACACTATTTTACCCTCTCAGCATTGAAATTTTCAGAATTTTTTTTGGACTGGAGGATCCCTATTTAAAATTTTTAGCTTCTATGACCTTCATTTCAGGTTAAAGAAAAAGTGCCGAAGTATAATACTTTTCTCCCAAACTGTCAACAAGTTTGGCGAGAATGTTTGATTTTGGAATCGGCGTCGAAAACAAGTCATTAATATTTAGTTTTGGTAGATTTGTTTCAACGGATGTAACTTTAACTTTTTCCATATTTGGTGTTGCCTCTAATACGATTATTTTTCTTCGTTTGCTATTTTCTCTGTCCATTGACTGCTTGAATCGCAAACAACTTTGTTCAAATTTTGAATCGGCCATTGGTAACGTCTAGAGAGTAAAAATGGAAATTGTTAGGGTGAACAAGATTAACTTACTCGTGGTACGCCTTAAGGTCCTTAAGGTGTGCGTTGCCTCGACTCTTTTTGTGGTTATCAATATCAACCAGACGAACAATTACCGGAGAAATGAATTCAGCCACTTGATAGGGCCCATCAAAGCGAGGTGCCAACTTCGCAGCGAAATGATCAATAGCTTTTGATAAAACTCGTTTTCTCACCAACACCAGATCACCTTTACGAGGAGCCCATTCACGATGTCTCAAATTGTAATGCGTGGCTTGATTACTTGTTGCTGTTTGAAGATTGGAGCGTACAATTTGAAATATTTCTTCTAAATGCTTCGATTTTTCATCAGGGTGGTGAAGAGGGTCGATAATTTCCGCTTGTGTCTTTTCGATGAACAATGTATTCGGAAGTCGTAATTCTCTACCTTGTGTTAAATAAGCCGGACTGTATTTGGTAGAACTTTGCTTACTAGAATTTACTGCTAGCATCAATTCGGGCAGATGCTCGTCCCATTTCCTTTGATTCTTATTAGTATATTGGGCTATCATCGTTTTTATCGTTCGGTTTGCCCTCTCGGTAGGGTTCTCATGTGGAGAATAAGGCGCTGTGTAATTTTGTTTAACACCGATCGATTTAAAATATTTTTGGCAGTCTCGACTCGTGAATTGAGCACCGTTATCCGTTAGTAGAATGTGGGGAACACCAAAACGAGACAAAATTCTTTCGCGAAAAGCTTTTAAAAATGTTTTAGTTGTGGCCTGCCTAACTGCCACGAATTCGGACCATTTACTAAATTTATCATGGAAAACTATTAAAGTTGTATTGCCATGAACAGAGCGTGGTAGCGGACCCACAAAATCAGCGCAGACTGTTTGCCAGGGTTGAGACGCATGCGATGTATGCATCTTTCCAGCAGGTGCCTGTTGAAGAGGCTTGAAACGCTGACATATTTCACATTTTCGGACATATTTGGCAATGTCTCGAAAAATACCAGGCCAGTAATAGAGCTTCGTTATTCTTGCAGTAGTTTTATTTATACCCAGGTGACCAGCTGTTACGTCATCATGACACTCGTAAAGTACTCGATTTCTTTCTGATTTGGGTACAACTAATTTCCAGGGAACCGGATCAGCCTCGTTGTATGCTGATGAATCATATATATGCCTTCGTAAGTTTCCAGCATCATCTATTTGATAATCAGGCAGCTTTTCGGGGTCTTCACGTACCGCCTTGAATTTTGCCATGTACCAGGAGTCACTATTTTCATCGAACTTCTTGAGTGTTTGTAGCACAGCTGTTGTTGCTTCTTCGGAGTTTAGTGGGGACCTTGAAAGAGAATCTGCTATTACATTTAATTTACCTTTTCGATACCGGATTTCGTAATCAAACTGCATCATCTCCAGGGCCCAGCGTGCAATTCTCCCAGAGGGAGACTGAATGGAATTTAACCATTTCAACGACTGATGGTCGGTAACAATGATGAAATGATACACTCATAAAAATTTGTTAGTATTCCTTACAAAAAAGTCTGTTACCATTACTAATAAAGTTTTCAATTTGTGCCCGATAACTTTTTCAGTTACCATTACAAACTTTGGTTTTCAAAAATTAGTAATCTTAAAAAACACTAAAAAAATTAGTATTACTAAATTTTTTTGTAAAAAAATTGTAAATTGTGTATTTTAAATTTTTGGTCTTTTTTGAGTATATGTATGTAAACTGCGTATTGCGCTTGTTGTCGCCATTACTATTTCAATGCAAGTCAGATTTTGTTTGAATTTTTGATCTGAAATATGTAAGAGAAAATATTGAATACATTTTTTTTAATACAAAATATAAATTACATACCACATAAAATTAATGCTTTGAAAATTGTGTTAAATAAATTGACATGTTGAATAAATTGGTGTTCTAGAATAACACCAATTTATATATTATTTAAATGGAACACATAAATATACAGTTGTTACATGCTTTCATCATTTTCTATTTTGTTTTATTTATTGTCCTAAAAAAATAGTTAATTTTAAACAAAAAAATATTTAAAAATTTGGTTACCTGTATTTTGTGTTGTAATATTTTGTTGTTTGTACATTTTTTTTATTTCTTCCGCTCCGCGACGTTGTCAATTCAAATGCTATTTTTCAACTGAATAATAGAAAGAAAGGCATGAAGAAAAGTACACAAAATTACCAATACTATTCTGAGTATTAAGAAATCAACCCTTTGTGTACACCAGGGATGGAAAATCGGAATTTTGAAATGGTACTGGAGCTCAACCAAAAAAGTACTTTTTCGCCCTCGACGGTACTAAAAAAATTAAAGTCCAGTTTCTGTACGATAAACTCCGTTCGTCTGCGACGAATAAGAAGAAACTAGGCATAATTCAATAGAAAAGTTCTTAAATTAAGGACATCCTTATTCATTTATTTTTTAGAGAAAACTTCAATAAAGGTTGGTTAAAATCAAAAATTTCATTTATGTGAAGCTTTTGAAACATTTTTCCAATGAAAATCGCTCGATTTTTGGATTTTTTTTTAGATTTGGTTGAAAAATGTATGAGATCGTCTGGTATAGAAAAGGTACTAAATCAGTCGCGGGGGTACTACGGTATTTTTGAGAGTGAAAAAGTACTGAAAAAAGTACTAAAGTACTAACTTTTCCATCCCTGGTGTACACTGTACTCAAGCAAAAAAAATTCGCAGATAGCGTAAAACAAAAAAGGACCGCAAGTGGAGAAGAAAGAAAAAAGAATTGAAAAAGGTCGGTGTTTTTTGAATTTTGCATATCTTCTCTTTACTGCATTTTGTTCCCTTATTTATATATTTTTTTATTTGAAAGAAAACAAAGTAGTTACAATGAAGCAGACAAATAAGTGTAATTCAATATTGAAAATAATAAACATATTCATACTCATCAAAGCGCAGTTTTACCATTAAAATAAAAAAATAACTAACTGTATATTTTTTTTAAATGCTCTTTTTAATTTCCAAATATTTTAATAACATTTTCTTTTTGTATTTCATTAGTGCATTACTTTTCTAGAAAAGAAAACCGAAAAGTTAATACGAAATTTTTAAAAAATCAACTGAAAAAATTATTAAAAAATCAGTAAAAAATTAATAGTTTGTAACGCGAGTTTACTAAAACGAATTACAAAAAAATATTTTTTTAGTACAATTTAGTAAAAAAGTTGTAAAGTTGTGATACAAACAATTTTACTAACTTTTTTACTAACGTATTTTTTTGAGTGTAGCCTTCGATATAATGCCGCATTTTTCGAATGCCCCAAATTATGGCCAAGCATTCTTTCTCGGTTACTGTGTAGTTTCGTTCCGGAGGAGAAAGAGTACGGCTGGCATACGCAATAACCTTTTCACCGTCTTCAAATTCCTGGGTCAACACAACACCTAACCCAACGTCGCTAGCGTCTGTCTGCAATATAAAAGTACGGCTGAAATCGGGGCATGTTAGGGCTGGAGCCTCGATTAGTTTCTGTTTGATCTCTTCAAAGGCCATCTTCTGCTCGGTTCCCCATTCCCATTTTTGATTTTTTTTAAGTAGTTTGTTGAGTGGACCAGTAAGCGTTGAAAAGTTTGGCAGAAAACGTCGATACCAGGCGGCTGTGTTCACAAACGATCTCAATTCTTTCAGAGTTGTTGGTTCAGGTAATGCTACGACTGCACTTACCTTTTCGGGGTCAGTATGCACGCCGTTTTCACTTATAACGTGTCCCAGATATCTTATCTGTCTTTTAGCAAATGTACATTTGTCTTTGTTGATTCGTAGTTTTGCTGCTATCAAACGATCAAATACTATTTTCAAATTTTTCAAGTGTTCCTCCAGTGTACTACCCAGAACTACGATATCATCAAGATATGCAAACGCGAAGGCATCTAGTTCTGGACCAATGACTACATCTAGAGCCCGTTGGAAAGTAGCGGGTGCAGAATGTAGCCCGAAAGGCATTACACGCCACTGAAACAGGCCACGCCCCGGAACCGTAAAAGCCGTGAAAGTCCTGCTTTCAGGAGACATCGGTATCTGCCAATACCCATGACGGAGATCAATTGTACTAAAAAATTTGCTGTTTCTCAATTTTTCGAGAATTGAATTTATTTGTGGAAGTGGGTAAGCATCTCGGATCGAATTTTCGTTTATTTGTCGGTAATCCACGCAAAGCCGCCATTCATCATTTTTTTTCCGCGCGAGGACAATGGGGCTACTATATGGGCTCTTCGATGGTTCGATTCTCTCATCTTCTAATAGCTCATCAATCTGATCATCAATTACCTTCTGCATAGCTGGGTTTCGTGGATAATAGCGTTGACGCAGTGGACGAGAATGTTTCATAGTAATAACATGTTCAGTTACATTTGAATAACCGGAAATGGATTCAAAGCGCGGAAGCTCCTCTTCAAGGAAATCTTGTATTTGTTGCTCCACCAGATCATCAGTATTAGAAAGATAATTTGATGGAACCTGTAAAGAGCTAATGTGAGCATTATGAGAATTAGTTAACGAACCTGTGTTTTTATAAGAATTTCTCCTTGGGATTATGCGGAGCTCGCAACCAGTTTGTTGTATAAAATTCATCCCAACTATAATGGGATCTAAACTCGCTTTTAGGACCAAAAAGTTGTGGCGATATACAACACCATTTAAACTAAACCAGAAACTTGCAGAACCTTCAACCATAATTCTGGATTGGTCAGCTAAGTGGAGAGTACTAACATCGGCAGCAACGATAGGAATATGTAGTTCTTGAATAACAGCTATGGAAATACACGAATGGGTTGCACCGGTGTCCATGATAGCTGAATAAGTTTTATTTTTAATCGTAATCAGTGTTCTTAAGCGAAAGTCGTCATCTAGCGTTAATGTGATAGGAAAGGTTTGTACATTCAGAGATCCGCTCCTCCTTCCCCTGCCGAAGGACCTCTTTGAGCGTTTCCCGCACCACGTCTGCAACAATCAATCGTCTTCACATTCTTCTTACCACAATCCCAACAAAATATGACCTGCGGTTTGGAACAGGTCGCACGGAGATGGCCGGCTTCACCACAGCGATGACAGATATTTGTTTTATGAACAGCTGCGACCGCAGTTTGTACGCGCCGCATTGCTTTATTCTGACTAGTCTCTTGTGCTTCGATACTTTCAAAATCTTGGGCTAGAATTATAAGCTCTCGAAGTTTCTTAAATTCGTGTCTCTTAATATATTTCTTAAACTCCGGTCGGCAGTTGCGGTAAATTCTTTCTAATTGTTCACCAGTAGATAAATTAGACCAACGCATCAAAGTTTGAATTGAGGTTACGTAATTAACAAAGCTTTCATTTGCACGTTGCAGGCGGTTACGGATATCGTCCTCTAAAGTTTCAAAAAAACGTACGGGCAAGAAATTAAGTTTAAAATCAGCGGAAAAATCATCGTAGGATTTCCAGTCCTTGTAATTGTTGCGGTACCAAGATAGCGCATCACCCTTTAATAGTTCGGGCATGAAACTCAAAAGCGTGCCTCTTGATAGAGTGTAACATGTGGCCAATTCCTCAATCCTTTCTAAGAAACACAAAGGATCTTTGCCGCCATCATATTTTACACCCCATTTACGTACTTTATCACAGACGGCGGACAGATTTTCGGGGACTTGTTCAGGCTCTTTTGAAAAAAATACTGGGGAAGAAGCACGTGAAACTTGAGGTATTGTAAGTTTTAATTCTTTTGATCCACGTGCGGGATCGTAACTTAACCTCAAATTTTGAATGTACATCTCATGGTCAGGTGGAAGTTCGCCTTGGTCTAGATAGTTTCTTAATCGTCCTCTCATGTCTTCTACACTTCCGTCGTCATTTAAACCAAGCTCTTTTAGGCAAGCAGTTAAAGCATCCTTCTTCATCTGGTTTATAAAAGTACGGCTCATGGTTGTTGTTTTTATTTTTTTTTCCTCTACAGAAATTTATTCGTGGAATTATTTTTATTAAATTTTATTTATGTAAAATTTATTTATTTAAATTTATAATTTTAAATTTATTAATTGTAAATTTATTAAATAAATTTTTTTTTTTTGATTTATAAATTTTAAATTTTATTTAAATTTATTTTAAATTTATTTATTTTTAATTTATTTTTAAATTTATTTATTTTAAATTTCTTAGAGTCCCTGCTCGGGCGCCATTTATAATAATCTTTGTCGGGGTAGTCCTCAGCCTGATCCAGGATAATAAAGAAAACGCAAAATGATTCAAATTTTACTTATTTTATTATACAATTTTATACTCTAATAATACTTATATTTATTATTAGAGAACCAACTAGTTGTCAGGACGATTTACTAAAAAAAATGCAAGAACACGGAGGAACGCAGAGTACCCGTACGCGTGACTTTAACTTTTTGTGGTCCAAGACCGAATGCCCAAACCATGGCAAGCAATGTTCTTTGAATGTTTATTTTATGGTGGTTAGTGTGTTTAGTTACCAATACCAATGAGATATATGGCCGTTAAGACCAGTATATTCCCTGGGTACTACTACTAACGACCTGGGATCTATGGCAATTATACCAGTAGACTCCCTGGCTACTACTACATATACTCGCCTGGAAACTATGGTCATCTAGAGCCAGTAGTTTCCTCTGCACTACTACATTGAGTTTGGCTTGGCTGCCATTAAGACATGCGGTGTCATCCACACACTTGAACAGTCCAAGCCAAACTAAAGTAGTAGTGATGACCACACTAACCACCCTAGTACAATATTTACGTAGTGAGAGAATAAGAAGATATTCAAGTTTTACTCACACATACATTGTACAAAACAATGAGTGAGTGAGTATCGCCTGTTTAGTTGGTTCTCTTATACTCTTATATACAAAACATACCAATGTTAAAAAAATATTCTTTCTCTTAAAATATTAACATATTCAATGAATTCATGCTCTCAGTATATGAATTACACAATTAATAAAATAATATGGTAATAATAATATCAAAATAATAACTTCATTTATAAAATAATTAATTCATATTTACGAGTAAATATGATGTAATGAAAAACTTCATTACAACTACTCGTAACACCTTATATATTACGTTCTGGTATGCTATATTATATACCTTACTCGTAACCTATAAAATATTATATATTTTACACCTTACTGGTATTCTTTGTTATAAATTTATGACTTATTTTATACCTTACTGGTATTCTATGTGATAATGTGGATGCATTACTTTGAGTCTCATCGCCTGTTAAAATCATCAATGCTGCAATGTATAAAATAAGAGATCATATACCTTATTTTATACCTTATTTGGTAATCTAAGTTTTGCTGGGTTTATTAATAAACAAGTAAAAAATCTAAATTCGGCAGTGCTGAATCTTTAAATAGCCGCCAAAATGTTAACCCAAGTAAAAATTTGTTTCACAGGAAATAATTTCTTTCAAGTTTTTTGAAATTTGTATGCCCCTCACTTATTCCGTTGGTAACATATCAATAGGATCCCATAAGTATCGATTTTAAGAAGATCTGGTGATTCTTAAGTCTACCTGTAGGATGTCTTGGATGGTTAAGAAGCGGTCAAAGTTTTGGATTTTTTAAGTTATAGGTTAAGTTTTAGGCCTAGAAGAATAAAAATTTACCCTGACGTTTAAAATCGGAAGAAAAACTTTTTTGCCATACAATAAAATGTCAGTCTAATGCAACATATTCATCCCTTGCCTATTATATTTTTTAGAACAAAAATACTAAAAAAACAAGTGAGAGTGTTAAATTCGGCTGTGCCGAATCTTTTATACCCTCCAAAATGTAAAAAAAAAATTAAAACAAAAATTTGTCAGGGGCGTATCTTTTTTTTTTTTGGGGGGGGGGGGGGGGGGGTTGATAAGGTCAGTTGGGGACGTTGAGAGCACCTTCCCATCGCGATAAATATACCAAATGTTTCATTTACTTAACAAAAATACAAAAAAACATGTAAAAAAGTGTATTTTTTTAGAGGTTGGTTTAGTTCTTCAAGGGGGAACTTTTTTCCCCCTGGTCCGATTTAGCCAATTTCCGAACTTAACCTGCCTAGGAACACAAGACATATTTGTGCCAAACTTGAGGGATCTAGCTCTTTTATTTTGGACTGCATCGTGTTAACTACAGACGGACGGACGGACGGACGGACGGACGGACAGACAGACGGACGGACGGACGGACATCGCTAGAATGTCTTAGAATCGATCACTGATCAATAATATATATACTTTATGGGGTCCCCGACCGATATTTCGATGCGTTACACACGGAATGACAAAGTGAGTATACCCCCATACTGTAGTTGGAGGGTATAATAAATGTTCTAAAATTTAGAAAAATATAAAAAGAAAACTAAAACGTGTTTGAAAACTATACCAGTATCTAAAAATTATAAAAATTAAAACAATTGTCTGAATCGAAAAAAAAAATCAGAATCTGAGATTTTAGATTTTTTTTTAAGAATCTGAAAATTTTTTCTCTTAGTCTAAAAAAAAAAAAAATTTTTTTTTCTCCTTGTATATTAAAAAAATGTATAAATAAAACTCAATTAATTTTAAATACATATATTTTTTTTAATTTATTTACATTAAATTAACACTCAACTTAAATTATAATAACAATGCATGGAATATACTTTTGGATGGAAATTGTAAATCAATCAATTTTAATTTTTTTTTTTTTTTAATTGAAATTTGTTTCGTTTTCATTTTTTTTTGTAATTTTTGTTCTATAATTAAATCTTAACAGTAAAACAAATAAATTTATAGCAATAAACAACAAAAAACAGACGCAAAAACTCCATAACGAATTAAAATTGTAATAATCTTTGTCGGGGTAGTCCTCAGCCTGATCCAGGATAATAAAGAAAACGCAAAATGATTCAAATTTTACTTATTTTATTATACAATTTTATACTCTAATAATACTTATATTTATTATTAGAGAACCAACTAGTTGTCAGGACGATTTACTAAAAAAAATGCAAGAACACGGAGGAACGCAGAGTACCCGTACGCGTGACTTTAACTTTTTGTGGTCCAAGACCGAATGCCCAAACCATGGCAAGCAATGTTCTTTGAATGTTTATTTTATGGTGGTTAGTGTGTTTAGTTACCAATACCAATGAGATATATGGCCGTTAAGACCAGTATATTCCCTGGGTACTACTACTAACGACCTGGGATCTATGGCAATTATACCAGTAGACTCCCTGGCTACTACTACATATACTCGCCTGGAAACTATGGTCATCTAGAGCCAGTAGTTTCCTCTGCACTACTACATTGAGTTTGGCTTGGCTGCCATTAAGACATGCGGTGTCATCCACACACTTGAACAGTCCAAGCCAAACTAAAGTAGTAGTGATGACCACACTAACCACCCTAGTACAATATTTACGTAGTGAGAGAATAAGAAGATATTCAAGTTTTACTCACACATACATTGTACAAAACAATGAGTGAGTGAGTATCGCCTGTTTAGTTGGTTCTCTTATACTCTTATATACAAAACATACCAATGTTAAAAAAATATTCTTTCTCTTAAAATATTAACATATTCAATGAATTCATGCTCTCAGTATATGAATTACACAATTAATAAAATAATATGGTAATAATAATATCAAAATAATAACTTCATTTATAAAATAATTAATTCATATTTACGAGTAAATATGATGTAATGAAAAACTTCATTACATCTCCCTCCTGGTTTGGAATGTGTTTATGGAACTGAAGACTCTGTCTCTACATCACTTCTAGGCTTTGGAAAAATAAACTTTTTCTTGTCATAGATAACCCACACATCCAAAGAACGTCTAATGTATACCTCTACGGGAACATATGATGTACCGCTTATGAATCTAGCGCGCTTACAAGGATTTATCGGCTTGATTGTCGGTAGGACCTCGCCAATTACAGTATTTTGTATGTCTACTTCCTCATCTTTATCAATACCCAAACTGTCAACAAGTTTGGCGAGAATGTTTGATTTTGGAATCGGCGTCGAAAACAAGTCATTAATATTTAGTTTTGGTAGATTTGTTTCAACGGATGTAACTTTAACTTTTTCCATATTTGGTGTTGCCTCTAATACGATTATTTTTCTTCGTTTGCTATTTTCTCTGTCCATTGACTGCTTGAATCGCAAACAACTTTGTTCAAATTTTGAATCGGCCATTGGTAACGTCTAGAGAGTAAAAATGGAAATTGTTAGGGTGAACAAGATTAACTTACTCGTGGTACGCCTTAAGGTCCTTAAGGTGTGCGTTGCCTCGACTCTTTTTGTGGTTATCAATATCAACCAGACGAACAATTACCGGAGAAATGAATTCAGCCACTTGATAGGGCCCATCAAAGCGAGGTGCCAACTTCGCAGCGAAATGATCAATAGCTTTTGATAAAACTCGTTTTCTCACCAACACCAGATCACCTTTACGAGGAGCCCATTCACGATGTCTCAAATTGTAATGCGTGGCTTGATTACTTGTTGCTGTTTGAAGATTGGAGCGTACAATTTGAAATATTTCTTCTAAATGCTTCGATTTTTCATCAGGGTGGTGAAGAGGGTCGATAATTTCCGCTTGTGTCTTTTCGATGAACAATGTATTCGGAAGTCGTAATTCTCTACCTTGTGTTAAATAAGCCGGACTGTATTTGGTAGAACTTTGCTTACTAGAATTTACTGCTAGCATCAATTCGGGCAGATGCTCGTCCCATTTCCTTTGATTCTTATTAGTATATTGGGCTATCATCGTTTTTATCGTTCGGTTTGCCCTCTCGGTAGGGTTCTCATGTGGAGAATAAGGCGCTGTGTAATTTTGTTTAACACCGATCGATTTAAAATATTTTTGGCAGTCTCGACTCGTGAATTGAGCACCGTTATCCGTTAGTAGAATGTGGGGAACACCAAAACGAGACAAAATTCTTTCGCGAAAAGCTTTTAAAAATGTTTTAGTTGTGGCCTGCCTAACTGCCACGAATTCGGACCATTTACTAAATTTATCATGGAAAACTATTAAAGTTGTATTGCCATGAACAGAGCGTGGTAGCGGACCCACAAAATCAGCGCAGACTGTTTGCCAGGGTTGAGACGCATGCGATGTATGCATCTTTCCAGCAGGTGCCTGTTGAAGAGGCTTGAAACGCTGACATATTTCACATTTTCGGACATATTTGGCAATGTCTCGAAAAATACCAGGCCAGTAATAGAGCTTCGTTATTCTTGCAGTAGTTTTATTTATACCCAGGTGACCAGCTGTTACGTCATCATGACACTCGTAAAGTACTCGATTTCTTTCTGATTTGGGTACAACTAATTTCCAGGGAACCGGATCAGCCTCGTTGTATGCTGATGAATCATATATATGCCTTCGTAAGTTTCCAGCATCATCTATTTGATAATCAGGCAGCTTTTCGGGGTCTTCACGTACCGCCTTGAATTTTGCCATGTACCAGGAGTCACTATTTTCATCGAACTTCTTGAGTGTTTGTAGCACAGCTGTTGTTGCTTCTTCGGAGTTTAGTGGGGACCTTGAAAGAGAATCTGCTATTACATTTAATTTACCTTTTCGATACCGGATTTCGTAATCAAACTGCATCATCTCCAGGGCCCAGCGTGCAATTCTCCCAGAGGGAGACTGAATGGAATTTAACCATTTCAACGACTGATGGTCGGTAACAATGATGAAATGATAGCCTTCGATATAATGCCGCATTTTTCGAATGCCCCAAATTATGGCCAAGCATTCTTTCTCGGTTACTGTGTAGTTTCGTTCCGGAGGAGAAAGAGTACGGCTGGCATACGCAATAACCTTTTCACCGTCTTCAAATTCCTGGGTCAACACAACACCTAACCCAACGTCGCTAGCGTCTGTCTGCAATATAAAAGTACGGCTGAAATCGGGGCATGTTAGGGCTGGAGCCTCGATTAGTTTCTGTTTGATCTCTTCAAAGGCCATCTTCTGCTCGGTTCCCCATTCCCATTTTTGATTTTTTTTAAGTAGTTTGTTGAGTGGACCAGTAAGCGTTGAAAAGTTTGGCAGAAAACGTCGATACCAGGCGGCTGTGTTCACAAACGATCTCAATTCTTTCAGAGTTGTTGGTTCAGGTAATGCTACGACTGCACTTACCTTTTCGGGGTCAGTATGCACGCCGTTTTCACTTATAACGTGTCCCAGATATCTTATCTGTCTTTTAGCAAATGTACATTTGTCTTTGTTGATTCGTAGTTTTGCTGCTATCAAACGATCAAATACTATTTTCAAATTTTTCAAGTGTTCCTCCAGTGTACTACCCAGAACTACGATATCATCAAGATATGCAAACGCGAAGGCATCTAGTTCTGGACCAATGACTACATCTAGAGCCCGTTGGAAAGTAGCGGGTGCAGAATGTAGCCCGAAAGGCATTACACGCCACTGAAACAGGCCACGCCCCGGAACCGTAAAAGCCGTGAAAGTCCTGCTTTCAGGAGACATCGGTATCTGCCAATACCCATGACGGAGATCAATTGTACTAAAAAATTTGCTGTTTCTCAATTTTTCGAGAATTGAATTTATTTGTGGAAGTGGGTAAGCATCTCGGATCGAATTTTCGTTTATTTGTCGGTAATCCACGCAAAGCCGCCATTCATCATTTTTTTTCCGCGCGAGGACAATGGGGCTACTATATGGGCTCTTCGATGGTTCGATTCTCTCATCTTCTAATAGCTCATCAATCTGATCATCAATTACCTTCTGCATAGCTGGGTTTCGTGGATAATAGCGTTGACGCAGTGGACGAGAATGTTTCATAGTAATAACATGTTCAGTTACATTTGAATAACCGGAAATGGATTCAAAGCGCGGAAGCTCCTCTTCAAGGAAATCTTGTATTTGTTGCTCCACCAGATCATCAGTATTAGAAAGATAATTTGATGGAACCTGTAAAGAGCTAATGTGAGCATTATGAGAATTAGTTAACGAACCTGTGTTTTTATAAGAATTTCTCCTTGGGATTATGCGGAGCTCGCAACCAGTTTGTTGTATAAAATTCATCCCAACTATAATGGGATCTAAACTCGCTTTTAGGACCAAAAAGTTGTGGCGATATACAACACCATTTAAACTAAACCAGAAACTTGCAGAACCTTCAACCATAATTCTGGATTGGTCAGCTAAGTGGAGAGTACTAACATCGGCAGCAACGATAGGAATATGTAGTTCTTGAATAACAGCTATGGAAATACACGAATGGGTTGCACCGGTGTCCATGATAGCTGAATAAGTTTTATTTTTAATCGTAATCAGTGTTCTTAAGCGAAAGTCGTCATCTAGCGTTAATGTGATAGGAAAGGTTTGTACATTCAGAGATCCGCTCCTCCTTCCCCTGCCGAAGGACCTCTTTGAGCGTTTCCCGCACCACGTCTGCAACAATCAATCGTCTTCACATTCTTCTTACCACAATCCCAACAAAATATGACCTGCGGTTTGGAACAGGTCGCACGGAGATGGCCGGCTTCACCACAGCGATGACAGATATTTGTTTTATGAACAGCTGCGACCGCAGTTTGTACGCGCCGCATTGCTTTATTCTGACTAGTCTCTTGTGCTTCGATACTTTCAAAATCTTGGGCTAGAATTATAAGCTCTCGAAGTTTCTTAAATTCGTGTCTCTTAATATATTTCTTAAACTCCGGTCGGCAGTTGCGGTAAATTCTTTCTAATTGTTCACCAGTAGATAAATTAGACCAACGCATCAAAGTTTGAATTGAGGTTACGTAATTAACAAAGCTTTCATTTGCACGTTGCAGGCGGTTACGGATATCGTCCTCTAAAGTTTCAAAAAAACGTACGGGCAAGAAATTAAGTTTAAAATCAGCGGAAAAATCATCGTAGGATTTCCAGTCCTTGTAATTGTTGCGGTACCAAGATAGCGCATCACCCTTTAATAGTTCGGGCATGAAACTCAAAAGCGTGCCTCTTGATAGAGTGTAACATGTGGCCAATTCCTCAATCCTTTCTAAGAAACACAAAGGATCTTTGCCGCCATCATATTTTACACCCCATTTACGTACTTTATCACAGACGGCGGACAGATTTTCGGGGACTTGTTCAGGCTCTTTTGAAAAAAATACTGGGGAAGAAGCACGTGAAACTTGAGGTATTGTAAGTTTTAATTCTTTTGATCCACGTGCGGGATCGTAACTTAACCTCAAATTTTGAATGTACATCTCATGGTCAGGTGGAAGTTCGCCTTGGTCTAGATAGTTTCTTAATCGTCCTCTCATGTCTTCTACACTTCCGTCGTCATTTAAACCAAGCTCTTTTAGGCAAGCAGTTAAAGCATCCTTCTTCATCTGGTTTATAAAAGTACGGCTCATGGTTGTTGTTTTTATTTTTTTTTCCTCTACAGAAATTTATTCGTGGAATTATTTTTATTAAATTTTATTTATGTAAAATTTATTTATTTAAATTTATAATTTTAAATTTATTAATTGTAAATTTATTAAATAAATTTTTTTTTTTTGATTTATAAATTTTAAATTTTATTTAAATTTATTTTAAATTTATTTATTTTTAATTTATTTTTAAATTTATTTATTTTAAATTTCTTAGAGTCCCTGCTCGGGCGCCATTTATAATAATCTTTGTCGGGGTAGTCCTCAGCCTGATCCAGGATAATAAAGAAAACGCAAAATGATTCAAATTTTACTTATTTTATTATACAATTTTATACTCTAATAATACTTATATTTATTATTAGAGAACCAACTAGTTGTCAGGACGATTTACTAAAAAAAATGCAAGAACACGGAGGAACGCAGAGTACCCGTACGCGTGACTTTAACTTTTTGTGGTCCAAGACCGAATGCCCAAACCATGGCAAGCAATGTTCTTTGAATGTTTATTTTATGGTGGTTAGTGTGTTTAGTTACCAATACCAATGAGATATATGGCCGTTAAGACCAGTATATTCCCTGGGTACTACTACTAACGACCTGGGATCTATGGCAATTATACCAGTAGACTCCCTGGCTACTACTACATATACTCGCCTGGAAACTATGGTCATCTAGAGCCAGTAGTTTCCTCTGCACTACTACATTGAGTTTGGCTTGGCTGCCATTAAGACATGCGGTGTCATCCACACACTTGAACAGTCCAAGCCAAACTAAAGTAGTAGTGATGACCACACTAACCACCCTAGTACAATATTTACGTAGTGAGAGAATAAGAAGATATTCAAGTTTTACTCACACATACATTGTACAAAACAATGAGTGAGTGAGTATCGCCTGTTTAGTTGGTTCTCTTATACTCTTATATACAAAACATACCAATGTTAAAAAAATATTCTTTCTCTTAAAATATTAACATATTCAATGAATTCATGCTCTCAGTATATGAATTACACAATTAATAAAATAATATGGTAATAATAATATCAAAATAATAACTTCATTTATAAAATAATTAATTCATATTTACGAGTAAATATGATGTAATGAAAAACTTCATTACAACTACTCGTAACACCTTATATATTACGTTCTGGTATGCTATATTATATACCTTACTCGTAACCTATAAAATATTATATATTTTACACCTTACTGGTATTCTTTGTTATAAATTTATGACTTATTTTATACCTTACTGGTATTCTATGTGATAATGTGGATGCATTACTTTGAGTCTCATCGCCTGTTAAAATCATCAATGCTGCAATGTATAAAATAAGAGATCATATACCTTATTTTATACCTTATTTGGTAATCTAAGTTTTGCTGGGTTTATTAATAAACAAGTAAAAAATCTAAATTCGGCAGTGCTGAATCTTTAAATAGCCGCCAAAATGTTAACCCAAGTAAAAATTTGTTTCACAGGAAATAATTTCTTTCAAGTTTTTTGAAATTTGTATGCCCCTCACTTATTCCGTTGGTAACATATCAATAGGATCCCATAAGTATCGATTTTAAGAAGATCTGGTGATTCTTAAGTCTACCTGTAGGATGTCTTGGATGGTTAAGAAGCGGTCAAAGTTTTGGATTTTTTAAGTTATAGGTTAAGTTTTAGGCCTAGAAGAATAAAAATTTACCCTGACGTTTAAAATCGGAAGAAAAACTTTTTTGCCATACAATAAAATGTCAGTCTAATGCAACATATTCATCCCTTGCCTATTATATTTTTTAGAACAAAAATACTAAAAAAACAAGTGAGAGTGTTAAATTCGGCTGTGCCGAATCTTTTATACCCTCCAAAATGTAAAAAAAAAATTAAAACAAAAATTTGTCAGGGGCGTATCTTTTTTTTTTTTGGGGGGGGGGGGGGGGTTGATAAGGTCAGTTGGGGACGTTGAGAGCACCTTCCCATCGCGATAAATATACCAAATGTTTCATTTACTTAACAAAAATACAAAAAAACATGTAAAAAAGTGTATTTTTTTAGAGGTTGGTTTAGTTCTTCAAGGGGGAACTTTTTTCCCCCTGGTCCGATTTAGCCAATTTCCGAACTTAACCTGCCTAGGAACACAAGACATATTTGTGCCAAACTTGAGGGATCTAGCTCTTTTATTTTGGACTGCATCGTGTTAACTACAGACGGACGGACGGACGGACGGACGGACAGACAGACGGACGGACGGACGGACATCGCTAGAATGTCTTAGAATCGATCACTGATCAATAATATATATACTTTATGGGGTCCCCGACCGATATTTCGATGCGTTACACACGGAATGACAAAGTGAGTATACCCCCATACTGTAGTTGGAGGGTATAATAAATGTTCTAAAATTTAGAAAAATATAAAAAGAAAACTAAAACGTGTTTGAAAACTATACCAGTATCTAAAAATTATAAAAATTAAAACAATTGTCTGAATCGAAAAAAAAAATCAGAATCTGAGATTTTAGATTTTTTTTTAAGAATCTGAAAATTTTTTCTCTTAGTCTAAAAAAAAAAAAAATTTTTTTTTCTCCTTGTATATTAAAAAAATGTATAAATAAAACTCAATTAATTTTAAATACATATATTTTTTTTAATTTATTTACATTAAATTAACACTCAACTTAAATTATAATAACAATGCATGGAATATACTTTTGGATGGAAATTGTAAATCAATCAATTTTAATTTTTTTTTTTTTTTAATTGAAATTTGTTTCGTTTTCATTTTTTTTTGTAATTTTTGTTCTATAATTAAATCTTAACAGTAAAACAAATAAATTTATAGCAATAAACAACAAAAAACAGACGCAAAAACTCCATAACGAATTAAAATTGGGGGTTAAATTATAAAATGCAACGCTTCGCGAAGAGATAATTCCAAACAGAATTTTTCTTAACTCGAGGCATTGCGGGTCACGGGGGTGGGGATTGCGTTTGGCGGCATATAGAATATTATTTATTATAGGAGGTATAAGTTAGCGTTGGTATATGAGCATTGTTTTGGGTATTATCAGCAGTTTCCTTATCCTCTGGTATTTCTGGATCTTCACGTTCTTCTTCCTCATCAATAATACTAATGTCACGTATAGAGGGACGATGACTCCGACGCCAACCTTAAATGAGAACGAAGAAAATTAAATTAATTTTCATATTTTGATAAACAACACGGAAATTGTTGTAAAAATGTATAAAAAATTTTGTTTTTAATTTTAAATTATTTAAACGATCTTTAAATTTTTATGTTAAGAAAAATTACTCTATCTCGAGGTCCATTTGCCTTACTAATAATTATAATCATATTGCAATAGCAACAATTTTTTAAATGATTAAACCGTCTTTATAACAAATAGATAAATAGATGCTTTGACAATATTATCGTGATGATTGGTAAAAAATATGACCTCGAACTAGAGTAACCTTTACCAGTTTCCACACAAAGCCATTTTTACAACGCAGAGCGTTACAGAAAAATAAAATTTGGAAAATTCTCGAATCGACCTTTAATTCAATACTGAAAATTACCAAATTTTCGAAAGCAGAAACTTTATACATAAGTAGTTTTTAAGAGAAAGTAAAGTTAACATAAGTACTAGTAATGTTTATTCATTACGGAAAAAATAAATGACCTCGAACTAGAATAAACTCTTTTCCACTAAACTCCTTAAAATATGTTAAATATTTTGTAGTTTTAATGTTAAGTCAACATCTCGAACTATAAAGTTTTAGAATATGCTACTAGACTACACACAAAAAATGAAAATGAGTTTCAATTACAAAAATGATTACATCAATTACTATTTTAATTGATTTTGCACCTATCACGATAACAATAGTATTAATTACTTAAATTTGTAAAAATTTAATAAGGAAAAATTGCATTTATTCTCAATTCAAGGAAATTTGAGAAATAAATTAAAAAATTTAATTATATCAATTAAAAAAAAATTACTGAAAACTAAAATGAACTTTTTAAAATTTTGAATAAAATTTTTTCCCCTAAAATTTTTTGTGTGTACTTACCATCTGTATTTTGAGGTTGCTTAGTTTTTGTTAGAAGTCTGGTACCAGTTACAGATATTAAAATGGCACCCAAAGGTGCTGTCAATACAATTGATAATACGGCAATTACTTGCACCACATAGGCATAATGTTTTTCTTCTTCCGAGGCATCAGCTGGCAAATGTTTCATGGCTACCGGCCCTAAAGCAGCTTGTACAGTAGCTTTAGACATCCAGGAGAGAGCAACAAAGAATTTCTCTTTGGTATTAAGTTTATCGCCAAAAGCAATACCAGCAGTAGAGAGAATACGCAAAATGGAAGCGGCGGCAATACAACCAACACCGACAGTAACAATTTCGGGATCAAGTGCACTAATCTAGAATTACAAAAGAGAAATTGCTTTATTAAATTATTTAAATATTCTAACTCAAGTTTTGATATGTTAAAGACTTTAATAACAACATAATAGCATGCTTTTAGGAGCTTAAGATAATCATTAGCACACTTTTAGGAGCATACGATAATTACACAGCCTTATAAAAATAAAAAGCTTCTGACTTAGAAACCAGATCCACTAATTTTTTATGTATTTTGACCTCCTGAATTCGATTCCGTCATCAGAATTGAATTCTATCGTTGGGTTTTTCTGTAATTTACATGGAAAGTACACTATTTTACCCTCTCAGCATTGAAATTTTCAGAATTTTTTTTGGACTGGAGGATCCCTATTTAAAATTTTTAGCTTCTATGACCTTCATTTCAGGTTAAAGAAAAAGTGCCGAAGTATAATACTTTTCTCCTTAGAATCGGAATTTCCAAAAAGTATTTTTTTTTGTAAATATTACGAAGTCGGATGTTGGTTTCGTAGATTTTTAATATAACGTTTTAAAGGCTCCGACACAATGTCGGATTACTCTGTACTACAGATTAGCATCTCTAAAAATCGAGATACCATAATACAAAAAATGTGTAAGTGCGAAAGAGTAAGGAACAAAATCCACTCTCTGGCACAGAGTACTCCGTCATTGTGAATTCAGCTTAAAAAAATATTTTATCCAGGTTTGTTAAAATAAATTTTGACATTTCACTACTGGGATGCCAAGTAATATCACTGTACAACAATATCAAACTTTTTTTCCAAAATTACGGGGTTCCGACGATTGATTCTGGTAGAGGAAACCAAAAAAAATATACATGTGTCGGCGTTTTGAAAGATCACATCGGAATTTTATTTAGAGAGTTAAAGTTTACCAGCTTTGGCCTGTTTTTGCAGAATATCGGTATATAAAACAAGGTTTTCTTTACATCTTTTTTTTTTTTACGTTGAACCAACACACAGCGGATGCCCCTATTAATGCAGTGCATTGTGTTGATATCAGGAAAATAGGTTATGAGGAGGAGGAAAGAGGGAGTAGTGTTTGTGGATATTTGACTTGAATTTATCTACATTGAAAGAAACTGGGAAGACCTCTGCGGGAAGATTATTCCACATACGGCTAGTCCGACTGATGAACGAACCTTCTCTGTAATGCGCTGTGCAATCCACTGGACAATCGACAACAAACGGATGTGATCTACTAGACAGCCGAGTATTGCGAACAAAAACTCTGGCTCTAGGGATAAGTTCACTTATCTCAGCAGAACACTTTCCATGGTAATATCGATAGAACAGAGTCACACAACCCACATTCCGACGATGCTCCAATGAGTTAATAGAGTTGGACACACTATTGTCATTGATTAGCATCAACGCCCTCCTTTGCACACGGTCCAAGAGCTCCAAAATAGACTTTGAAGCCCCTGCCCATATATGGGAGTTGTATTCCATCTTCGGTCGGGTGTAGGTGGTATAAATAGTAAGGAGATCTGATGAGGTGAAGTACTTCTTACACCGGTTTAAAAAACCGAGACACTTGAATGCTTCTTTCGACACTTGAAAAACGTGCTTATTCCAACGGACATCACACCGGACATCCGATGTGATCTTTCGAAACGCCGACACACGTATTTTTTTTGGTCTCCTCTACCAGAATAAATCGTCGGATTTAATAAACTTAGATGCGTTTTCGGTTCAAAGCAGTGTTGGCTACCGTTACCCTTTCAATACCGTTACCGATTAAAAACCCTTTAATATTGACTACCGCTACCGTTACCAATACCGAAATAAAAAATTTTAAATACCGTTACCGATTAAAAACCATTACCTTTATTTGGATTTTTACCGGTATTATATCGGTTTTGTTTCGGTTATCTTAATATTACTTTTTTTTTAGTCTTTTTGCAGATAAAAATCAAATTAAAATATTTTTAATGTTGGTAAAATAAATAAATTTTTGTTCATTGTAAACCGGATTGTCATTTTTTTTTTTTTTTACTTTGAGCCAACACTCAGGGGATGCCCCCTACTAATGCAGTGCATTGTGTTGGTATTAGGAAAATAGGTTATGGGGAGGAGGATAGAGTGAGTAGTGTTTATGGACATTTATTTTAAACTTTTCCAGATCGTAGCTGACTGGGAAGACTTCTGCGGGGAGTGAATTCCACATACGACTTGTTCGACTGAGAAACGAATTTTCTCTGTAATGCGTTGTGCGGTTCATTGGACAGTCGACAACAAACGGATGTGATCTACTGGATTGACGAGTGTTACGAACGTACACCCGAGTCTCGGGAATAAGTTCACCCATTTCAGCAGAGCACTTACCATGATAATATCGATAGAACAATGATGCACAACCCACGTTCCGACGATGCTCCAACGAATCAATAGAGTTGGATACCCTACTGTCATTGATAAGCTTCAACGCACTCCTTTGCACCCGGTCCAGAAGCTTCAAAATAGACCTTGAAGCCCCTGCCCAGATATGGGAGTTGTATTCCAACTTCGGTCGGATATAGGCGGTATAGATAGTAAGAAGATCAGACGGAGTGAAGTAGTTCTTGCACCGTTTTAAGAAACCGAGGCACTTGAATGCTTCTTTCGACACTTGAAAAACATGTTGATTCCAACAAACATCACATTGTATTTTCATGCCCAGAACATCAAGAGTATCTGATTCTTCAATATCTATACCACCCATGGATACAGATGACATTGATTCCACAGATCGTCTGTGGGTCAACATACAACATTGGGTCTTGCGAGCATTAAAATCGACCTTGTTCGCTTTACCCCACTCGCTCAAGTTTTGCTGGCAGGTAAGCGTGGAGAGTCGTACAGTCTGAAGAAAAACTCTGTCGGAAAATCTGTAAAACAACTTTCAGTTTGAATTAGAAAGCTTTTACCAGATTTTTCTGCTATAATGAATACTTTTTACTTAATTCTCTGTCATTAAGTTTTAAAAAATAACAGAAATTTTTCTGTGTTTTTACTGACTCTGTTTGCTTATTTTAAAAAATATTTTTGTTAAAATTTTAGCAGATTATATTGTAATTTTACCAACAAATTTGTTGGCATTTTTTTTTAATTTTTGTTTAATTTAAACGATTAAAACTAAAAATTAATCAAATGTAAAAGAATCAGCCGATTATTTTAATAATTTTACAGTAATTCTCTTGTTTGTAAGATCATTTTCTTGAAAAAAAAAAAAAAAAAAAATTAAAAAAATTTGAAAAGTTTATTGAAATGAAAAACTTCGCTTTTTTTATAACAGTTTTTAACAAAAATAAGCATTTTTTACTTTAATAAAATATAATTTCGATGTTCAGGCTGTTTATTTGAAATCAGAAGATTTTTCAACATAAAGCTGCTAAAACCATCAGATTTCTTAAATGGCTCAAAGTTCAGATATTACTGCTGATTGGGCAGAGAAATCTTATAAGCACGTAAAAAATCAATGATTTATTTGTTGAATTACAATATTGCGTGAATATTTTAATTTAATTCTGTGTTAATTAATTAAAGTATTAAGTACTTCTATATAATTATATGTTGAAATGCACAACATATTTCAGTTTTTACGTGTTTTTAAAAAATTTGTGACTTTTTAACATGTTGGGTAGATTTTATTCATAATACCGGTACGTACCGGTATCGTTGTTTCGGTAACGGTTAACCGTTATCTAAATAATCAAAAATACCGTTACCTTTACCGTTACCGATATAAAAAATATGTAATACCAATACCAATACCGCTACCGATACCGTTATTCGTTTCGGTTGCCAACCCTGGTTCAAAGGCTAATGTAAACATGTATACGGTTATGCAAAAACAGGGGCCTAACTCTCGGAGTCGATAGCGAACGAAATTTCACATGCACGTGCGATTTTAAAAATTTTCTGGATGCCTAAAATTATGCTTTGATAAATATGAGCTTTTCAATTTTTTTCTCTTACTGCACTAAAACATACAAACATTAAAAAACAAATATGAAAAGCTTGCATTTATCAAAGCATAATTTTAGGCATTCACAAAATTGACAAATCGCACGTTTGAGTAGAATTTCGTTGGCTATCGACTTAGAGAAATAGACCCCAAACGATGTTTAAAAAGAAAAAACTTATTTTTAAGAATAATTTCAAGAATTATTTGAAAAGTGTTATGTTTTCGAAAAATTGTCACCATACCGCTGTAACAAGTACTGCATACTTTTAGGCTAAAAAAAGGTACTACGTATGATTTATTTAAAAAAATGTTTCTAATGTAAAAATTTGTGTGAAGAATTTAAATTTAAAAAAGAGTTATTTTTTAACAGAGTTTTGTTTAATTCAGTCATAAATTTTTTTATATAACTTACCTTAACAGTAGCACCAGTAATACCGAATAGTATGGGTTCAAAAATCATCCAAAATATTTCAAAAGCTGTTGAAACTGGATTATCTTCAACATCCCACCCTTGCTTACACCAGAATAGATTGGAAACAAATGCAGAAAACACAGCAGCCAAGGGACCAGCACCTTCATAACCGATTTCATCACTGCCATAGATGGCCACCAAACCACCAGCAAACAACATAATTGTACGCATAGGAACAACATAAGGATCACCTTTTTCGGGGAAAAATCTAGCAAGATAACCCCAAATAACACCAAATGCCAAACCGCCAACAATACAAACTGGAGCTTGAGAAATTTGATAGGCTAGACCACGATCCGAGAACATAACACTGCTAATAATACCAAAAATAGCCACAGACAAAGCATCATCAATACCGGCTACGGCAATAATTAATGTGGGAATACCCTTGGCAACACCATAACCTTTTGTACGCAAACGGAAAAGACATGGTACTACAACGGCGGGTGAAACAGCAGCAATAATGGCACCCAAAAGGAAAGACCAAACCCATGGTAAGTCCAGGAAGTAATGTGTTGAAATACCAATAACAGTACATTCCACAATCCATGGAACAATACCCAATTTTAAGATGGTCTTGTAGACTTTCTTAAAAGCTTCCGGTTCCATTTCGAGGCCAGCTCGAATTAAAATAATAGTAAGGGCAAATTTACGTAAATGTCCAGTAACTACTGCAAAGTCACCATCCAAATTGGTCCAGCCAAGATTCTAGAAAAATGATAGAAAAATAAAGAAAGTTAGTAAGTTTTCTAAATAAAGTAAGTTTTCTAAATTATTGCAGTAACTACATGACGGTCATTTGTGTAGTAAGTAGTAGTTGTTGTTTTCAACTATAGTTTCAGTTGTTTTTGTATGAAATATCTCAAACAACTATTTTTTGTAGCCGTTTTTAAAAATAAATACAAAAAATTACTACATTGTAGTAACAGTTGTTTTGTGTAGTTGCTTTGAATTGTTATGCTGAAATTAATATTTTAACTAATTTCTCTGTCATTAAGTTTTAAAAAATAACTGAAATTTTTCTGTAATTTTACTAGTTCTGTTTTTTGAATTAAAAATTATTTTTGTGCAGAACTATTTTTTAAATGCATTTGAAAACTTTTCCAAAACGTTTTGGAAGTTACATTTGTAACGGTGATATGACATATTCCCCACGGACATAATCCCCATTTTCGTAATGGGGACTATGACCGAAATTAATTCGGTCATATTGACCGACATTTTTCTTGGACTTAGTTCCTACAATGTGAACGGGGGTTATGACCGAACAATTTTCGGTCGTAGTCCGTTAAGTTTTCGGTCATAATCCCATTTTCGCTATGTGTAAGTCCAAGGGTTAGCAAAGTAACTCCAAAGACTAAATAGACGCTACACTTATGACTTATGTTGTTTGACTTTTTGTGCAAGAAACGGAGGAAAATATATCGCGAAATATAAGAAAACAAGTAAGAAAATTATTGTCGGCCAAGACTGACCATATGATACCAGTGTTTTCCGCAAAATGGGTCCCAAGTACAAATAAGTCATTAGTCTTGAGTTAGTGTAAAAAATTCAATAAAACCAAATTTAAGTGAAATTTTCAAGAAAAACTGTTCCGATTTCTTTAAATTTGGTATGAAGAATTGTGAATAAAAAATAAATATTACCTGGTGAATTTCGAAAGGCAGACTCAAAGGGGACGTTTGTATGGAGGAAGGTCTTAACACGGACCGATTTTTTCCATTTTTTTTTTTCAAAAGGCTTGGTCCTTGGGGCAAAGGAAGCTTAAGTATCAAATTTCAAGATAATTAATTGAAAATTACGACCTTTAATCGTGCTTAAACCGTTAACATTGACAGATGGTCGGACAGACGGACGTACGGTGTGACGGACATCGCTAAATCGACTGAAAACGTATTTCTAAGATCAGTATACTTAAAAGTAGGGTAGGACCAAAATTTTTGGTAGTTACAAACATCATCACAAACTCATTACCTCGGAATGGAGTAGGGTGTTAAGATGACATATTTCTTCGTATTGTTTTACTCATTCATAAGGGGTAGAACGAGTTTCGTTCTTTGTTTTTTTGGTAATAAAACCCTATTGTCGTGTCTGTTTAGTCTGTGGTAACTCTGTGGACCAGCAGAAAATATCACGGATTTGTAGCCATACATTTTGTGGTGGTAACACCCAGCTGCGGATCCAGCAATTAAAATAAGGTGATAACCAAACGCCCTGGTGGCCGAAATGTTTATCCCCATATATTAACTGCTAAATTTGAGGCTGTGGTATTATAGAAAAAACTCTAAGAAATTATCTCTGTAAATTTACTAATTTGTATGTTAAGTTTAAATTTTTACTAAATTTTTATTTCAAAACTCTCGGTTAAAATCTCCTAAAAAAAATATTGAAATTCAAACTCACCTGAAATAATATGCCGACCAGCAACATACCAATAAGTCTTGGCAATGTAGTAAGTGATATTAGGTAACCACCAAAATTGGCTGCCACCGCCAACACAACCAAACTGAATAACTGACCACCAGGGGCAGCTGATTCACCGATAATTACATATGCTGTCACCCACAATAAAACACCAATTAATATTAAAACAAATATATGTGCAAATTGTCTATACGATGGACACAATGGGAAGGGACATAATTTTTGCCAATGCGGTGGCTCCCATGATGGGGTATTTTCTTCACCACGACATTTAAAGCAGAATGTGTAAAGCCATGATTGTTCTAAGGAGTTAGCACCACCAGATGATATTGAATTTTGTTGTTGGGCAATTTTGGCATTTAATGTATCTAGCGCTGAACCTCGGTAGGGTCTGTTATCTAAAAGAAGAAAATAAGGGGAAAAATATTAAAAAATCTTTAAAAACGATACTTAGGAATAATTAAACATTTTTTTCAAACGTTTATTTTTAATTACATAGAACTTATTGCAAATAAATTTAAAGGTGTGAAATTATAAAGAAATCCGTTTATACTGAATTTTTGCTATAACAAACAAAGCCCAGTTAAAAGAGAGGAGTATATTAACTGCGTCATTCCGTGTGTTATATATTAATATATAGGTCTTAATAGAATCCCATTAATTGCCATAAATTCAGAAAAAATTTTAATCAAATGGCGCCCAGCATACTCCGAATTGGAAACTAGTGCCCCCCATTTCCCTGTTCTCGGTATTCCCGGGAAGACCGGTATTCCCGGTTCTGGTACCGGTTTCCCGGTTCTAGATATATTCCCGGGAATTCCGGTATTCCCGGTTCTGATACTGGTACCGGTTCTCAAGAAACAAAAAAATACTATACCATAGAATATTCAAATTACACCATTTAATAAGTATTTCAGAATCATTTAGTTGTGTTTGTAAAATTATTTAAAAATCATGAAACTATTTTTTCTTAAATTCATAAAAAATAAATGAAATGGTGTTTTCACATGTTTTGTATTTTTTTTTGCAATAGCGAAGAAAAAATGTTAGTTGAACAAAATTTTACATAATATACATACCGGTAGTCCCGGGAATATCGGTAATACCGTCAGAACCGGAACCGGGAATAATATAAGAACCGGGAAACCGGTACCATTTCCCGGGAATACTGAGAACCGGGAATACCGGTATTCCCGGTTCTACGGTACTGACCGTAGGCACTATTGGTTACCCAAAAAAAATATGAAATTTGTTAGGTCCGCACTCCATTTGACTTCCGATGGCGATTACGTCGAGTTATTCGCCTCGCATTATCTTTTTCCGCACCCTGGCAAATATGAAATAAAACAATTGTATCTCCTGGTAATTTGCATCATTCCAACATTTCCGAATCCTTTTGGTACTCCAACAACTACATAGCGTTCAGTTTTCATTTATAAGAAGGCTTGTTGGGCAAAGCTCTATGATTTTTCCACTATTTTAACAGAAAATTTTGTTTCCTGGACGATAGCGTTAATGTCGCGGCGAAGATGGTTGAAAGTGTTGCAGTATTTGAATAAAATCATTCCCTCAAAGGTCATCTCGGGTCACATTTAGCGGGTCAAAGGGAAAAGGGAGAAACGTGACTTTTTCGTTTTTTTAGGACTTTTCAAATTTTCCCGAAAGCCCTTATTTTTCATAAGGTGGCAACCCTTTTTTAAATTTGAGATTGGGCAGTTAAAAAAAACAGGTAACTCTTATTTTTTCCCCCTCATTCCCAAATTAAAGTTTTAGGACAATTGGTGAGTGCCCTGTAAAAGAAAGCATTTTTGTGCTATACTTCTTTCGGCTTTTCGGAGCAGTAAGAGCTATTGAGCTTTTGTTATGAGAGTTAAGGAAAAGGCTAGTTCTTATATCCCGAATCTTTTAAAATAAAGCTAACTTGTTAGCTTGTCTGTGAGCAAGAAATTTTTTCTTGCCGGAAAGCAATCAACTACACTCAAAATTATACATTAGTAGATTTACAAATTTTTTTTTGCTAATGCTGGTTAGCTAACTTTTAGCAAATTTTTAGTTGAGATTAGCATGTTAGCAAAATATCTTGTAAACTTCATTTAGCGCATTAGCAATTTTAAACAAAATTTGAACTAATTTTTTTTGCTAAATTTAAAATTGAGTTGACCAAATTTTTACAAGCTTTTTTGCTAATATTAGCAAAAATAAATGGTAAAACTTTAAATGACGCTATCTCGAAAACTAAGCCAGATAGAGCAAAATGGAGGCCATTTTTGGTTCTCGGGCTCTCCATAGTATCGCCGGTCCTCTTCACACGTGTGGACCCTAATGGGTCCTAACTTTGGATCCAAAAAAGTTACCATTCCCAAAAATATTAAAATGCTCATATCTCGGTAAATATTGCCGACACAACAAAAAGTCCAAAAGCATTTTTGTAGCTCTCAACATGTAGAACAAGACCGCAAAATAATCAATAGCTATCCGAGTAATATTTTCGAAGTTATCGAGTTTTGTAATTCTCAAAACCCCGGTGGTCCCCTAAAACCACGTATCTCTAAAACTAAGTAAGGTAGAGCAAAACGGACACAAATTTTGGATCAAAAACTATGACGAATTTTAAGGAACCCAACTAGGTCTAGGCCCCTCGGGGTCCGAACCCAAAAATGTCCTAAAATGTGTATAAACTAAGTTGAAATAAAAAAATTTCAGTTAACTAATTTTTGGCAAAACAAAAAAAATTGTGGGCTCAAAATCAGCAAATTTTCTTGTAGGTTTACAAGCTTCTTTACAAGGGTTCTTGCGAATCTTAACGGAAATAAGTCACAGCGGCCGGATGGTTTAATAGCACTGATGCTGAAACAGTGTTCGTCAACGTTAGCGAGTCCACTGGCTAACCTTTTCATATCAAAATACCTAGGGTAGTCTTTTACTCTTATTGATAGGTTGATAATATAACCCTAATAATTGCCCAATACTCTCTGAGCTCTCGAGAGTCATTCAGATCATGATAAATTGCCATCTTGTCAAGTGCCTGATGGTTAATTTACTTTTAAAAGATCGACAGTATGGGCTTAGAAGAACTTGTTCTATATGAGACCTGTTGACGTTTCTTATGGAACATTGGAGTCATTCGATCCATCATTTTGGAAAAAGTAAAGTAGTTACTTTAGATTTTGTCGTTGATTTTTCTTTGCTCATAGGCCAAGCTTATTTGAGATTAGGGACAAAAGGCTCATTATGAATGACACATAGGGTTGCCAGATTTGAAATATGGAATAACAGTACATTTGGTCTCAAAAAACAGTACATAGCAAATAAAAACAGTACTTTTTTAAAAGTCTTATTTTATATCAAACTACAAAAACTTAGCCCTTTTACCCTGATTTCAAACAGATCTCAGCCAAAACGAGCATAAAAGGTTGTTAACAGAACGGTGGAACATTTTAGGTAAACCGTCTCAAATTTATTCTACTTTTTTTTCAGTGTTGAAAAAAATTGCGATTGACTTTTTGGAGCATTTGTCTTAGTTGCCGCGATATCTTACTTGAAAAGCTTTTGTAGTCTATGCTTTCGCTTAACTAAAACACCGATCTTTCTATCAAAAACATATGAAAAAATCCATAAAACAGTGCTTTAATTAAAACACGACTTTAAAAAGCAAACGCGAAAACGGTATTATTACACTCAAACAAAGGCCTAACTAAATTTTGGAAAAAAGTTTTTTTTTTTTCACAATTTAGTAATATTTAATAAAAAATTTTAAATTTCTGTGACATAATTTGCAACCAATTAGTTCATCATATTTATTTTCTTAGAACTGATAAAGTTTTTTCTTCAGGTTTAGTAAATTTTATGCAATTTAAGGAAATTTTTTTTCAAAAAATGTTTCAAAAATTTCAAAAACTAAGCCAGAAAGAGCAAAAAAGTGTTCATTTTCGATCTCTAAAGAATCTTCCTCCAGTCCTCTTTCAATGTATGGACTCCTCAATTTGAATCTAAAAATTTGGGCGTTCCTCATTTCTCAGAAAATATTGCCGAAACAAAAAAAAAATGCCAAATACATTTTTGTAGTTCTTTACACGACCGTCTTAATCCCTCCGTGTAATAGTTTTTTAGTTGTCCCGTTAAGATTCTAAAGACCCTTTTAGGCCCTTAAATTCCCGTATCCTAAAAACTAAGCAAGGTAGAGCGAAAAGGGCAAAGATGTTGAATCAAAATCTATGACGATCCTTAATAGACGCAATGGGACTGGGCCTAAGGTGGTCTGGACCCATGGGTTCCGATGTTTCGAAAAATGTTACATTTTGGTGATAAGTATAAAAAAACAGTACAAAAACAGTACACGCTTTAAAAAACAGTACTTTTGCGTACTGTTTTAGGTGCTGTGCATAAAACAGTACTTTTTATAAAAAACAGTACATGTACTGTTTAAAACAGTACGAATGGCAACCCTAATGACACATTTAATCAATACATGTCAATTTCCAGAAAAGCGAATTCGGTCATGTTGTGTGTTGACCCACATGACCAACAGAAAATAGAAGAAGAAGTTCAGTGCGATGTCAGTATAAGCACGTTTTCTCTTGGGTTTTTAAGCCGGTGTAAGAAGTACTTCACTTAATCTGATCTTAAAATGTATACTACATATGTATATCCGACCGAAGATGAAATAAAACTCCCATTTTCTCAAAATCTGTAAAGGTGTCAGTTTTAAAAACTTTCGTGAGAAACTCTGTTCTACAACGTTTTGTTTCATTTAAATAAACAGTATTCAAAAAATCCTAATTAACTTTTTTCACGGTAATTTAAAATAAACAGTATATTATCTATTTTAGTTTTTCAAATGTTAATTTCATTTAGATTACTTTATCTGTTAATACCACTTTTTCTAACAAACAAATAATTATCTACTAATTGCTAATGTTAACAAGAAATATGACAAAACAATCATATAAATAAGTATCTGGAATATTGGAAAAAATACAAATTGAAATATTGTAGGCACGCAATATACAATGTAAACATATTTTCTCTCACCTTCTGTTGAACTGCTGATAAATTTATAGATTACATAAAATATTTAACTGACATTTTTTAAATTTTTTTTTTGTTTTTATTGCTGAAATTTAACCTAGTAAAAAATATTGAGGTTGAATTTTTCAATCACTTGGATTTCCAACACAAAAAAGTGGATTTAATAAATCTTAAACACCCTTAAATTTTGATAACTATGACCCACCTTGTTGTTATGCCAGTTCTTTGTAATATATTTGCAATATTTTTAAAGCATACCTTAAGGCGCAGACAATAAAAAACCGTACTACAAAAAAGCGTGTATCAGCGCCATCTGTTATGATTTACTTTAAAAAATATATTTGACCGCAGGATATTATTAACAAATGTTATTAATAAATTAAAAAAAAAATACAACAAAGTTCATAACAAGGGAGTGGAAGGAAATTGCAGTATGCCATAGAACACCCAACTTAATACACAATTTCTGGGTGGTCTGGTTACAAATCTTAACACGGACTATAAGACTCCGGCGAACATAGTCAATGGGAAAATAGACGTATTGTTTCCATCGCTTCACAAAGAAAAATTAATTTCCAACTGAATTTTTAAGGTTGTGTTAACTCAAAATTCGGTTGCAGCTACTACGTTTTGATGTGGCTAACTAATTTTATAGTTGTTTTAATTAAAAGACAGTTGTATTAACAAAATTTAGTTGCAACTACCGATATTTAGTTGTTTCAACCAAAATACAAATGCATCAACCGATTTTTTATTGCAACAACTGAATTTCAGTTGGAAATTAGCAAATTTGTTTTCTGTGTGTTGATGACTGGATGATGGATAATGTTGATTTTTCTCAGATAAACGTTTTTACGGATGGTTCAAAAACAGGGACAGGCAAAGGAAGTGGTGTGCACTGCTCTGAGTTAGGTATTGATGAATCTTACCGCTTGGAGAATGATTGTAGCATTTTTCAGGCCGAGGTCTATGCGATCGCCAAGGCAGCTGAGCTAATCTCGATGAGGCCAATATTCTACAGCGATATTGCTTTCTTCATCGACAGCTAAGCGGCTTTAAAGGCGTTAACTACGGATAATATCAACTCCAAGGTAGTCAGCCGCTGCCACAGAGAACTACAAGTTCTCAGGGAGCAGCATAATATACGACTGTGCTGGGTACCTTGTCACAAGGATATTAAAGGTAATGAGAAAGCGGATATGCTTGCGAAGGCAGGCGCAAGCCTTCCACATGAGCTCGCCGTAGAGGGAGTTTTTCCACCACTCTCCCTTACTTTTCACAATATTAAGCTGGACACTAGAAACAAGTGGATTAATAGATGAACGATATCAAATGATAGCATACAGACAAAAATGCTATGGGATGAAAAATCGCAAGGTAACAGCAAAATTCTTCTGGATATGGACAGAAGACAGATAAAATCAGTGATAAACCTTATCACGGGGCACAGTAAACTCGCGAAATACATGGTAAGAATCGGGGTTATGTCAAACGACACTTGCAGATGATGCAATGAGTCTGTCGAAGACAGTTTCCATTTCTTATGTGAATGCCCTGCATTATCATTTAGAAGATTTAAATGTTTAGGTTCTTATGTCTTTCAGGATCTTCAGGACCTGCGAGGTATAAACCCTTGGCTACTAATGTCATTCATCAAAGCGTCGAAGAGAAGGAAGGAAACAATAGCAGGAATCATTATGGGCCAAACATTGGCCTCTATGGATGTCATTCCTAAAACTTTTTGTTTTTGGGGATTGGCGTCATCCTCACTAACCTAACCTACAAACATCAGCACAAACTCATTACACCCTGTACTACAGAGTGGTGTAGGGTATAATAAGAAAAATTATTTCCTTTCCTTTTTATTTTTTTATAGATTTGTCTTTTTTTGCTCTTTAAGAAGTTTTTCGTATGAAAATAAGGTTTTTATTGTACACATATTATTTTTTTAGTGCATATTTTTACGTTTTTTAGTGCATATTTTGTATTTTTTAGCGCATATTTTAAGCGCATATTTTAGATTGTTTAGTGCATGAAAATCTCAACCCTAATAATGAGATTTAAGTATCAGTAAATGCTTAGGTATGTAAAACTGTTTCCTCTTGAATAATCATCAGATATAAATCAATCAGATTAAAAACAAGTGAAATACTTATAATCTGCTGTGCCGAATCATTAATAAGTATTGTATCACATTTAAAACAACAAAAAAACATAAAAAAGTTAAATTCGACTTGTCCGAATTCATGAATACCATCCACGATGCTCAAACATGTTGAATACAAATGATTTTTAGTAAAAAAACACTTTTTAGTGATTCAATTTTTTTAAGAGGAAACAAGTGAGAGTGTTAATTTCGGCTGTGCCGAATCTGTTATACCCTCCAAAAATTAAAAAAAAAAAAATTTGTCAGGGGCGTTTTTTTTGGGGGTTTTTTATTTATCCCATCCCGATAAATATACCAAATGTTTCATTTATTTAAAAAAAAATACAAAAAAACATGTAAAATAAGTATATTTTTTCATAGGTTGCTTCAGTTCTTCAAGGGGGAACTTTTTTCCCCCTGGGCCGATTTTGCCCATTCACGAACTTAACCTGCCTATGAACATGAGACATATTTGTGCCAAATTTCAGGAGTCTAGCTGTTTTATTTCGGACTGCATTGTGTTATCTACAGACAGACGGACGGACGGACAGACGGACATTCATAGAATGTCTTATGGGGTCCCCGATCGATATTTCGATGCGTTACAAACGGAATGACAAAGTGAGTATACCCCCATACTGTGGTTGGAGGGTATACAAATCTTAAACAATTTTCCCAATGACCCCTACCGACTTCCCCCAAAGAAAAAGTCCCAGCAATCTTTTTTTTTTGCTTTAAGAAGGGTATAAAAGATTCGGCACTGCTGAATTTAATACTCTCACTTGTTTTTCTTTATGTATATTTTCTGCTAAAGACAGCCGACATCTACAGTTTCTCAATAATCGACAAAATCAAAACTCGGATTTAAATTGGCTCAAGATAAACGTATACATTCAAAATAACTGACTAACAGAATTATCAAGTAAATGGCGCCCAAGCTGGGGCCAGATTCCCAACCGCAAACATAGAAGTATCACCAACGTGGAAGAGTTGATTCAAACTCGTGCCAGAACCAAAACAACAACAACTTATCATCGACCACTGAGTAATGATTCCTTCGGCTGGGCTTATTTATTCCGAAAGACACAAACGGGGGAACAATGTCGGGAGGTAGTCATGTAGAACATTTTTTAATACGGTAAAGCTATAAATGCAAATAAAACGTCTTCTAGAATTCACAGATAATTTATTACTGTTACACACAAAATGACAACCAAAAATACAGCAACTTTTTGATATAGGGTACAAAAATGACTATTTAAATAAAAAGCTTTAATTTAATTTAAATACAACTTTTGTTAGTTCAAGATTGAAAATTGCATAAAAATTGCATTTAATATGGATTGTAAACAATTCACAATATTAATTTGTAATTTACCACTTTTTGGCCGTAATCTGCTGCGAATATTTAAAACTTGCCATCTACATAATGCAATTTTTTTAATTTTAGGTATTTCTTAGATCTACTTTTAATTTTTTAGAGATATTCAGCTCTCAAGTGCTGGTTTTCGCGACAGCACCATGCGAAAAAGCGATTTTTAATTTTAATGAAAAATGCTCATTTGCCATAGCACTAGGGAAATTGCGCTTCTTTTTGAAAATTTGGTGCTATACTTTTTTTTGGCATTTTCGTAAATTAGAAATTGAAGCATTATGGTAACCTTGTTTCATTTTTGTTGGGATAGTATAATAAATCGGTTGCTAATCTGTTGTAAAACTATAACAATAGATTATGGTATATTAGACTAGTTAGATTAACCCTTTATTTAAAACGGTGTAATCAATGTACTGATATTTAATTATCAATTACAATTCGATTAACCAACAATATGTTCACTTTACAATACCTACTTACCATTGATTATAAAAATTATCGTGGTTTAGTTATTAACAAAATCACATGACAGATTTGTATTTACTAAAATAATCGTCAAGTCGCCAAAATATATTGCAAGGGCATAAATATGCACGAAAAAATAAAAAATTAAATAAACTGCTAAAAAGCCAACGAAAAATAACTAAAAACCCCACGAAAATATGCAATCACGGTTAAATACAAAAATATGCAAAATAAGCTCAATAATATACACCAATACCCCGGTTTGCGTCGCTTCGGTTTGCGTCGTTTCGAAGTTGCGTCGTTTTCAAATTTCTGTGATTTCGAAGTTGCGTCGTTTTGGTTTCAGTTTGCGTCGCATGGCTTTGAAGTTGCGTCGCCAGTGCTTCGATTTGCGTCGTTGATATAAAAATGTGTGTACAAAGCGTAAACAAAAAAGGGGATTTCCCGTTTATATTTCAGTTTGCGTAGCATGACTTCGAAGTTGCGTCGTTAGTGCTTCGATTTGCGTCGTTAATATGAAAATGTTTATACAAAGCTAAAACAGAAAAGGGGGATTTCCCGCTTAAGGCTAATGCAAATATGTATGTACAGGTTGTCTGCTGGTTGAAAGTTGAAGGTCGTTAGTAGTTTCAAATTACATTTGCTGAAGAGAGGTTGAATCTAAATATTTTGCAACAATGAGTCAAAAAAGAAAGCAAATAAGCTTAGAACAAAAACTGGACATTTTGAAACGTTTTAAATTAGGGGAAAAGGCTGTTGATATTGGAAGAGACCTTGGATTAGCACCTTCTAAAATTAAATCCATTTGTTCCAGAGAAGCTGATAAAATTAAAAAAGTTCAAAATAAAAAAAACAAAAAAATTGAATTTTTTATTGAAAAATCTAATTTTTCTGCTAAAATTATGAATCTTGGAACCAATTAAATGAAAATCAATACAAATAAATGGAAAATCGTGCTTCACTCAAAATAATACATTAGTAGATTTACTAATTTTTTTGCTAATGCTGGTTAGCTAACTTTTAGTTGAGATTAGCATGTTAGCAAAAATATCTTGTAAACTTCATTTAGCGCATTAGCGGTTTTAAACAAAATTTGAACTAATTTTTTTTGCTAGATTTAAAATTGAGTTGACCAAAATTTTACAAGATTTTTTGCTAATATTAGCAAAATAAATGGTAATTTTTTTTTTTATTTTCAGAAAACTTAAAATGGCGCTATCTCGGAAACTAAGCCAGATAGAGCAAAATGGAGGCCATTTTTGGTTCTCGAGCTCTCCATAGTATCGCAGGCCCTCTTTGGATCCAAAAAAGTTAGCATTCCCGAAAATTTTAAAATGCTCATATCTCGGTAAATATTGCCGACACAACAAAAAGTCCAAGACCATTTTTGTAGGTCTCAACACGTAGAACAAGACCGCAAAATATTCAAAAAGTCTCCGAGTAATATTTTTGAAGTTATCGAGTTTTTTAATTCTCAAGACCCCAGTGGCCCCTATAATCACGTATCTCAAAAACTAAGCAAGGTAGAGCGAAACGGACACAAATTTTGGATCAAAAACTATGACGATTTTTAAGGAACCCAACTAGGTCTAGGCCCATCGGGGTCTGGACCTATCGGGTCCGAACCCAATGGGGTCCTCAGATGTGTATGAACTAAGTTCAAAAAAAAAATTAGTTAACTAATTATTGGCAAAACATTTTTGCTAACTTTAGCAAAAAAATTGTGGGTTCAAAATCAGCAAATTTTCTTGTAGGTTTACAAGTTTTTTTTGCTAACATTACAGTTTTTTTTTTGAGTGTTCGGTTTGCGTCGCGTTTCTCCGGTCCCAATTAACGACGCAAACCGGGGTATTGGTGTAAATAAGCTCAAAATTAGTCCAAATGCTGGTCTATCTCTTCTGGTATTAAAATTATTTATTTGTTCAACAAAGTACAAAAAACTGTATGAGAGTATGTGGTTTTGAGGCGTTTTTTCCATCTGGTCCGATTTTTCCCGTTTATGGACTTAACCTGCTACTATCATAACAAATATTCATGTTTTGTTTACTTACCATAACTGTGTAAGGAACCATGATCTGATTCATGATCGTGATTAGTATCATGAGCTGAATTTACTAATATACTCTTCCTTCTTACTGGACCAATTTCCGTGTGGGAATGTACTGAGGTCTGAAAAAAGAGAAAAAAATAAAACTAAGAAGTCTAACATTTTTAAGAATTTGTTGTTTAAAAGCAATAATACTGTGTTTTTATAAAAATTTGGGTTTTTCTCATTTCCACATTTAACGTTTTTTTTGCCTAAAACTGTATTAAAATGTATAAAAAAAATAATTAAAAAATTTGTGCAATCTTTTTTAATTCGACAAAAAGAAAAATTTTATCCAAGAACTACTTTGTCGGTTGATAAATAAAATAAAAATTTTATACATTTGTTTTTGCTTACGCAAAAATGTAGCCCCCTTTTTGGGGGCGTAAATATAACAAAAAACAAGTAAAAAAGATAAATTCGGACTTGCCGAATGTTTTGATACACTCCAAAATGTAAAAATAATTATTTGCAAAAAAAAAAAAAAATCCGCGAAAAAAAAATTTTTGGTGAAAAAAAAATTCAGCGAAAATGTTTTGTTTGGTATCCAATTCTGTTCACATATGTCAACCAGCAGCCGAAATTAAGCATATTGTATTTTTAGGTTATGTTGAATGTACCAAAATTTTCGAGGTGTTCTTACATATTCGTTCATAACTTTTGAACTGCTGAACCGATTTCGCTCAAATGCAATACCAAACTTCTCGGGGCAACAACAAGTACAAATACATTGAGTTTCAGTAACATTCGTGTAATATTTTTGCGGTGATCGCCATTTCCATAGACAGACGGACATCGCTAGAATGTCTAAGAATCTATCACTGATCAATAGTAATAGAGTCCCAGACAGATATTTGGATGAGGTACAAACGGAATGATAAACTTATATATACACACTTATATATGGGGCATTCCATGTCAAATCGGACACTTTGAAATTTTTTTTTTTAGATTTTCCCAATTTGTTTAAAGTTTTTAGTACCCTTCGAAAACTCCTTCGTGGTAAATTTTCAGATTTTTTTGATGACCCGTTCAAAAGATATCGAGTTGTTAAAAATTGGTAGTTTGTTCCTTTACTCAAACTTTTTTTACTCATAACTTCTTCAATAATGGTCCAAATTTCAAATTTTTTTTTTAAATTTTTGTTTTTTTACGTACTTTTTTAAAAAAAATCGCAAAAAATTCTAAAAACCGCTCTAGTATGCGATTTTTAAGTTTTAAAATTTAAATCTCATTTTTAAAAATGTTTGTACTCTTCGATTTATTTGAATTTTGTTTGTGTTAAACTTCTATCGATTCTACAATTTTTTTGCCCAGGAGGATCGTGGGATAGGGGGGGTGAAATAAAGCCATAGGCAATAAGGCCATATGGCCTTATTTCCCAATGAGTTGAGAAATAAAGCCATATGGCCTTATTACCAACCACTGTTGGAAATAAAGCCATATATGGCTTTATTACTCATTTGAAAATTTATAAAAGTATTCGTCATTAGTTTCCGGAGAGTGTATGGGAAAATGTGGACAAATTTTTCCACTAAAATCCTGCTACCCAAAAAAAAATTATTTAGCGAAGCCGCTAAATTAATTTATGGAGTTTGTAATCCTACACAGAAAAACCTTTTGTTAAACAATCTTTAAATTAAAAATCCTGCTAACAAAAAAAATGGTGCCTCTAGGCCCCTCTGAGTTCAGAGGTTCCTGGAATGTGGGTTTTTAATTTAAAGAAAGTTAAACAAAAAAGGTCAAGGTCTTATCGCCCAAAACCGTAAATGTCCAAGCTGCGACATATATCCCAAAATGATAGGTTTAAAAATCTTATTTCTCCTAAAACAAAATTGTTAAAAAATCCAAAATATTTTTTTGGGCGAAATGTCGAAATTACGACTTCTAGATTTGTTTTTTTGTAATAAAGGTTTTCTGCGTAGCCGGCCTTCGGCCGGGCATAGGGATTACAAACTCCATGCATTAAACCCACCCTCTCTGCAAACCAAAGCTATTTTGGTTATCAGTCCTTTTTGAGGCATAACAAATTTGATAGCGCAAAGGCCTGCTACCCTAGAAAACTTTACTTTGCGGAGAGGGTGGGTTTAATGCATGGATTTTGTAATCCCTAAGCCCGGCCGAAGGCCGGCTACACAGAAAAACTTTTTTTGTTAAACAATCTTTAATTTGAAAACCCTGCCAATAAAAATTGGTGCCTCTAGACCCCTCTAAGTTCCGAGGTTCGTGGTATATGTGGTTTTTTAATTTAAAGATAGTCAAACAATTTTTTTTTTCTGCGTAGCCGGCCTTTGGCCGGGCTTAGGGATTACAAACTCCATAAATTAATTTAGCGGCTTCGCTAAATAATGTTTTTTTTGTGTAGCAGGATTTATAGGGAAATATATTTCCACATTTTCAACTGATATGGCTTTATTTCCACTTTGGTTGCAAAATCAATATGACTTTATTGCTCAATCGCGTTGGTAATAAAGCCATATGGCCTTATTTCCCATTGAATTGAGAAATAAGGCCATATGGCCTTATTGCCTATGGCTTTATTTCACCCCCCCCCGTGGGATAACGATTATTACTATTTTTTAAAATTTTTTGAAAAAATTTTATTGTAATTTTCCAATCTTAAAATCATTTCTACTGATCCAATGGTGCGTAACAGAGGGGTCATTTATAAGACCGACCCCCATTAATTTTTACGTCTTAACAATTCTTTGGAACAAACTAATACCCTATCTCCAATTTCCAAAATGACATTTTTTTAAATTTTGCTCCAACCACTCTAACTGCCCTAATAGTGCCCTTAGAGCAATCAAATGTATGACCGCCCCACAATATTTTTTGAGTCTAAACATTTTCTCTGAACACACCTACCCTCTATCTTTAACTGTTAGGCGGTACTATTTTTTTTATTTTTTGTAAATTTGTTTAATTTAATCAGCTTCTACCGGTCCAATGGTGCGTCCGAGAGGGGCCATTAGTGAGACCGACCCCCATTTATTTTTACCCTACAACATTTCTTTAAAACATACCTACGCCCTATCTCCACTCCCTAAGTAGGCTCCTATACAAATAACAGTTGGAGCAAATTTTATAAAAATGTAATTTTGAATGGAAGCCTACTTAGGGCGTAGGTATGTTTTAAAAAAATTTTGTAGGGTAAAAATAAATGGGGGTCGGTCTCACTAATGACCCCTCTCGGACGCACCATTGGACCGGTAGAAGCTGATTAAATAAAACAAATTTACAAAAAACAAAAAAAATTGTATGGGGACCGCCTTAACAATTAGAGATAGAGGGTAGGTGTGTTCAGAGAAAATGTTTGGACTAAAAAAATATTGTGGGTCGGTCATATATTTTGTTGCTCTAAAGGCACTATTAGGGCGGTTGGCGCAAATTTTAAAAAATGTCGTTTTGTGTGGGAGCCCCCTTAGAAATTGGAGATAGGGTATTAGTTTGTTCCAATGTTAAGACGTAAAAATTAATGGGGGTCGGTCTTATAAATGACCCCTCTATGACGCACCATTGGAGCAGTAGAAATGATTTTAAGATTGGAAAATTACAATAAAATTTTTCAAAAAATGTTAAAAAATAGTAATAACCGTTATCCACGATCCTCCTGGGCAAAAAATTTGCAGAATCGATAGAAGTTTTAAACAAAAAAAATTTGAAAAAATCGAAGAGTACAAACGTTTTCAAAAATGAGATTTAAATTTTAAAACATAAATATCGCATACTAGAGCGCTTTTAAGAATTTTTTGGGATTTTTTTTTTTTAAAAGTACGTAAAAAAAACAAAAATTTTGAAAAAAAAAAATTGGAATTTGGACCATTATTGAAGTTATGAGTAAAAGAAGTTTGAGTAAAGGAACAAACTACCAATTTTTAAAAATTCGATATCTTTTGAACGGGTCATCAAAAAAATCTGAAAATTTACCACGAAGGAGTTTTCGAAGGGTACTAAAAACTGTAAACAAATTGGGAAAATCTAAAAAAAAAGTTTTTCAAAGTGTCCGATTTCACATGGAATGCCCCATATACTTTATGGGGTCCCAGAACGATATTTCAATGAGTTACAAACGGAATGACAAACGTATATATACCCTCTAGTTCTACAATGATAAAACTGTATTAAATAAGTGCAAAACCCATTTAATTTATATATTTTATTTTGTTAAATAAAAATCTCTTTATTTAACAAAATGTTAAAAACAATTTTGTTTCAATTTAGGTTTTAAATTAGTAATAATGCTACATTCAGCTGCACCGATTCGTAATTATCAAGGAGAGGACTTTCAGAACAGGATAGTAGAATTTCCTTTAAAATGGCATCGATTTGTTAGTGCATATTTTTCTCAAAATGATTATTTTTGCATTCTTTGCTATTATTCTGCTATAATATTCTCTTTATTGGAGTGCCTTCTTTAAATATCTGCTTTGAATAGGAAGTTTCTTGTAAAATTCGAATACTTATAAGGGCATAACCAAAGAAAGGACATTTGAGCTTCCTTATAATGTCCTGATAGTATCCTTGATCGCATCGAGTGTTGATTTCTTGCAAAAGTTAGGTTATATTATTAGGAATTGCAATAAAAAAAATATGAATAACTCTAAAGTACACTTTAGAAAGTGTGCTTTAGAAGTCTGTGTAGGTCGGTGGTTATAACCAAAAAGTTTTAGGACTTACAGACATCAGCACAAACTTAACTGACGGGTGTAGGGTATAAAAATAGATGTATATTTTTTTAGAGTGAAGTTAAACCAACTGGTTTGCTGGTGCTAATTTCCTCAAAGGTTTATTGCTGTCAATAGTTTAATTTCCAAGTAGATTAAAATCAAAATTAAGCGGTTTTAAATAAAAATAAATAACAAATTATAAAAAAACAGCATATTTATTTTAAATTCTGCTTTAAAAAAAAATGTTAATAATTTTTATTAATGAAGTGTTAGCGTGCTATTTGAAATTGTTATAAAATTTTTTAATAAACTAAAATTTATATTTTTAAATTAATTTAATTTCTATATAATGATTTTATCACGTTTTTAATTTGTATTAATTTATTATTATTATTATTGTTTTAAATCAAAACTAACTAATTTGTTTATATTGTCATAACAAAATTACTCCGAGCTTTTTATTGATTATATTATTTACTAAAATTTATTATAGCCTGAAAACGGTTGTAAATAAATTATATCAAGTCGTTTGTGACATCTAGAAATTATGATCTGGAAAATTATGCGAATGTTAGTAGATTTGGAATTTTTATAAATTTAAATGAAGAATGAAGTTTGATAAAGGGTCAAAATGACCAGAGCTTCGAAGAATGAAATCCTTTTTGAATGAATTCTCAAAAAAATCCATTCCATTTTCATAGTCAGTGAATGCATTCGATTTCATAAGTCAACATTGAATGCAGTCCTTGGAATTCATTCTATTGAATGGAAAAAAATGAATGCATTCGATTTCTTGTTCATTCGATTTAGAAAAATCAAATGCATTCGATTTTTTATCATTCCACTGCGAATGCAATAGATTTTTTAAATATATGGAGCAAAACTAAGCCAAATTTTAATCCATAGTATCGCCGATTTGAATCCAAAAAAATTGGTGTTCCTGAAAATTTTAAAAATGCACATATTAACTGCCTACACGACAAAAAGTGTGAAGAGTGTTGGCGATACTATGAAGAAAAAATTGGCTCTGTTTTGCTCTATCTTGGTTAGTTTTTTTAAGTTTTTAAGTTTTTTATGCAATGAATGAATAAGCCATTCGATTTTTCAAATAGAATGAAAAGAAAATCGATTGCATTCGCATTTTTAAAAGTCGAATGAAAAAAAATCGAATGCATTCGATTTTTGAAAGTCGAATGAAAAATAAATCGAATGCATTCGATATTTATAAATCGAATGAGTCTAAAGTGAATTCATTCAATTCGCTAAAATGTGATTGGGGAATGCAATCACAAAATTTTCATTCAGAATGCCAAATCGAATTAAGGAATGAAATCCTTCGAAGCTCTGAAAATGGCAAAGTTTGGCAGACACAAAATTATTTTTTATTTTGCAAATTTTACAAGAGAGGTTTACAAGAGATGTGAGGTGGAGCGAAAATGCAAAATAGCAATTTTACTTAAGTGTAAAATTACTTGTGTAAAATGTTAAAAAAAAATTTACCAAATTATGAATTTCTGATTTTAAAATATTAAATCTCCGCCAATAGTGTTGCATAGGGCAGCGGTTACCAACCTATGGTACGCGTACCACTAGGGGGTACGCGAAACTGCCCGTGGGGGTACGCGGAATTTTGGTTATTTTTTTTCTAATTTTTTTTTTTTAATTTTGTTTAGTAATGTTTTTTTTTTGTTTTTATAGTATGTAAAGTTTTTTGACAAAGGGAAAAACACCTCAATTCAACCGACAGGTTGACTTTACCCTTTCCAAATTTAATGAAATTTAGGAATGAGGTTTAACGAAAAAATATTGTGCCAAGTTTTCAGGCTTCTGGTCGTTCCAGTATTCGAGATATATTTGACAAAAGTGTTCCGATATAAATGTCGTTATCTCAAAAAGTACTTAAGATACAGGTCTTACTGAGGTTTCTTAGAATAGGTAACGAGAAAAATATCAATGGTCATTGTTCTATCCCCAAAAGCTAAATCTCAAAAAATGATATTTAAAAAAATTGGACGTCAGGGACGTCTATACTACTGCAGTTTAACTTTTTATGATAGAGACTTGATTGGAAAGACAGAAAAGAAAAAACGGTGTATTTTCTCTTATAAATTTTTTTCTTTTTCGAGATCCTGGTACCAAAATAATCTTTTCCGATTTTGTTGGCGTGCTGAATCCAAATATGACCTTTGACCGCTCTTAGTTTTCATGATATCTACATATAAAGGTTCGGAAAAAGTTAACATTAAATTTCTGTGTTTTTCCAATATTTACTTGCAGATATCTCGAATACTAATAGTGATAGGCCAGTTTAAATGTCATATTTAGATACAGAACACCAAAAACATCAAGAAAAATTTACTTTGGTTCCAGGATTTTGAAGAACAAAAAAAAATGTCTAAAGGCGCGTTTAGACGGGAAAGAAAACCCCTAGATTTAAAGTAAAACACAACTCTGTGGGAATATACTTTTGACTTTAAAAATTGTTGTGTCAAATCTCATTTCTTTAATACTCGTTTTTGCTTACCTTTTTCATTATATTATTATTTAGTCAATAATTTGTAGATTGGAAACCGAACTAAAGTAAATAAAAAATATATAATAAAATTTTATTTGACATTCCAATTTTAAAAGTTACCACAGAGTTGTTTTTTACTTTAAATCTAGGGGAATTCTCTCTCTCGTGTAATCACGCCTTAAGGGAAAATACGCAGTTTTTTCTCAACTTTCTATTAATATCTGAAGATCCAATCAAGTCTTCTTCCTGAAAATTAGACCTAAAGTGATTTAGGAGTTCCTTATTAACATATATTTTTTCCAAGACTTTAAAAATATTGGTTTTTGAGATATAGCTTGCACACCATTTTAAAGGCGGTCCCATTACCTATTTTTTAACACCTGACTGAGGCCAGTATTTGTAGTACTTTTTGAGATAACGGCATTTGTGGCAAAACACTTTTGTCAAATTTAAACGATTTTACCAATTTTCAAGATCCCATATCTCGGGAAGAAAATGTACCAGAAGTTTAAAATTTTGTCACTATAATTTTTTTTGTATAGACAAAGCTATATTTATTAAATTCGAAAAAAAAATTACTTTTCCGGTTCACAGAAAATAAAATCGTGAAATTCAAATCAACAAACATCAATTGTTGATCAACCATAATACAAAACTTCGATTTTGTTTTCAACAAACTCAGTCAAGTAATTTTATTTCAAAATTCTTTTATCATGTCAACAAGAAGTGTTTGTTAAATTTCTTTGTTGAAAAATAATTAATTTGTTATATCAACAAATTGTGTTTTTTTACTTTTGTCAGGTCAACAAATTGTGTTTGTTGAATTTCTTTGTTGAAAAAAACAATTTTTTTTTTTTAACAAACAAAATATACAAACGTTTTTTGATATTACAAATTTCCGTATAGGAACACTTTCAGTGGAAAATTTTATTATATTCACAAATATAGGGGTCAATATAACAATTCGTTTTTAACTGTGTTGAATAGAACTGTTTTAACTCGAAGATCAAAAAACTTATTAGGGGGTACGCGGCCGCCAAAGTTTAAAATCAGTGGTACGCGAGCCTAAAAGGTTGGTAACCGCTGGCATAGGGTATTCATATTGTTACTACAAATCATTTTATCTTATTTTTTATTCATATCATAAACTATACATTTAATTTGCAACTGTAACGAAGTTATAATAAATTTGAAAACAATAAACATAAATATTAATATTTAAACTCAAATTAAATAAATTAGAGTGCGTATAAAAATTATTCACACTTTTTTCAAAGTAAATTCTACACAGTTCAACATTTAATATTTTTAACATCATAATAATCAACATCATAAACAATATTATGATATCGGTGCCATATTACCAAATATTATAAGCATAGAAAGAATATTTATTCACTTAAAAAAGGGGTTTAGCACTAAAAATATTCATAAATGCAGTATAAACTAAAAGAGCTAGACTTTAAAAAATTTAAAATGCTTATTGATGACATTTTTTTCTATGAATAACACTCATTAGTTCTATGAATTTTTTCTATGAATCTAACAAAATCTATTTATAAAATTCTTTGAAATATTTCACAACACCAATGAATATTCATGAATTGTTTCATAGATTCTATGAATTTGGTTTTATGAAATTTGTTCATAGATATTATGAACAATAATTCTTTCAGTGTACATAATACAGGCACGGACACACAAATTAGGATCACCCTGGAACTATCTAATAAGGCGAAATACCTGGGTGTACTCCTGGACTCAAAGCTTTCCTGGAAAAGGAATACAGAGAAAAGGATGAAAAAGTCGTTATGTTCTTTTTACACCTGCAGAAGAACTTTTGAAAGAAGGTAGGATCTAAAACCGTATATTATACACTGGATGTATGGTGCGATAATTAGACCAATACTTACCTATGGTGCCCTTGTGTGGTGGAGAGCAGTGGATAAGAAACAATATCTTTGCAATTTACAGATTGTGCAATCTACAGTGGTACAACGCCCCTGGTCGGTCTGGAAGTGATACTAAACATTCAGCACGTGGATATTTACATCAAGAGCACAGCAGCAAAATCGGCTGTCAGGTTAAAAGAGTCTCAAATGCTTAAGAAACGCTCTTGGGGACACTCGACCATATTAAGTACGATGGGCGGGACGAAACAGGAACAGAGAACCGACTATATCTCACTACAGACGAACTTTGACAGAACCTTCGAAGTCCAAATATCGACTAGGGAAGACTAGGCGGAAAACTCTGTTATGACAGATAATGCGATCTCAATCTTTACGGACGGATCAAAGATGGAGATGGGTACGGGCTCGGGAGATTACTCTGAATGCCTCGAAATCGGGGCTTCATTAAGACGTCCGGATAATTGTAGTGTTTTCCAGGCTGGGGTACTGGCAAATTGATAAAGCCGCGCAGATGATTATGACAAGGGACCTTCGTCCTTACGTCATTAACATTTACGTGGATGGTCTTGCAGCTCTGAAGACCTTCGAATCAAACACTGTAAAATCGGGAATCGTAAGAAATTGTATACAATCCCTTCGTCGAATCGTTCAGCACACAGCCTATCTAATCTGGGTCCCTGGACATAGTAGGATCGCTGGGAACGAATTTGCTGATGAATGTGCGAGAAATGGCTTGGAATCGGTGGGGGAATGTCCAACTACAATATGGGGGTATACTCACTTTGTCATTCCGTGTGTAAGGCATCGAAATATCGGTCGGGGACCCCATAAAGTATATATATTATTGATCAGTGATCGATTCTAAGACATTCTAGCGATGTCCGTCCGTCCGTCTGTATGTCTGTCCGTCCGTCTGTAGTTAACACAATGTGCCAAGTTTGGCACAAATATGTCTTATGTTCCTAGGCAGGTCAAGTTCGGAAATGGGCCAAATCGGACCAGGGGGAAAAAAGTTCCCCCTTGAAGAACTAAACCAACCTCTAAAAAAATACACATTTTTACATTTATATAAATGAAACATTTTGTATATTTATCGCGATGGGAAGGTGCTCTCAACGTCCCTCACTGACCAGATGAACCCCCCCCCCCCCTCCCCCAAAAAAAGAAACGCCCCTGACAAACTTTTGTTTTTAATTTTTTTTTTACATTTTGGAGGGTATAAAAGATTCGGCACAGCCGAATTCAACACTCTCACTTGTTTTTTTTAATTTTTAAAAAATCAAAAAAAAAAAACTGTTTTGCAAAAATAAGCATTAGAGCGTTGCATCTCCCTAATAATAATAGGCATGCGTGCAAACTTGTGTCGGACGGTGTTATTTTTGCTACATACATTTGCATATTAACATTAGGATGGCAGGAAAAATTACTTTTTCGTCAATTGCCGAGCAAATTATGATTCTTGTGGTCTAAAAACTGTACACTTCAAATTTCAGCTGAATTGGAAAATACTTTGAGTGGGTTTTTTCTAGCTCGAGGTAATTATTTCCTTTACTAATTTAAACTATGATGTTCTCTTAGAATAATTTTGAGGAAAATTATTTTTCTGTTTTAAATTATTAATTTATATTGGTAATTTTTGAAGGATCACGATCGTACAATATTCGTCTTCTAATTCTCAATTGGAGTATAGTGGAATATGTATTAATATTTTAGTTTTGAACAATTGAATCTGACAATTTCCGAAACACGTGTAGATAAAGTCTTGCAAACAGAAAAATGTGTGGAACAAATTCAGGTTAGCAAATTTTTTTTTTAATCGACCTTCGAACTTTGCAGTCAAATGCCGATTTTCAGGATATTGTTTATATGTTTTTTTTTGGCTATAACTCGTCGACTAATTGATATTTTTTCAATCTGTAAAAGCCAAATAATTGCTAGAGACCTGTCGAACAATTATTTTTTTTTAAAAAATTGATTTAGAAAATTTTTGTGTTGCTTATGAAGCAAAGTGTTGGAAAATATTTCCAAAAAGCATGAAAAAAGAATTTTTCCAACATTTTGCTCCATAAGCACCAAAAAAATTTTCTAAATCAATTTTTTAAAAAATTTAAATTGTTGGACAGGTCCCTAGCAATAATTTGGCTTTTACAGATTGAAAAAATATCAATTAGTCGACGAGCCAAAAAACCATATAAACAATATGCTGAGAATCGGCATTTGACTGCAAAGTTCGAAGGTCGATTAAAAGAAAATTCGAACTAACATAAACAAACGCCGCGAAACGGGTCTTGTAATTTAGCCTCTATTTTCACACCTCACTCTCAGAATCGACATAACTTTTGCTAACCTGAATTTGTTCCACAGTGTAATTCTATGAAAATATCATTGTTTTAATTAGTAAAAGAAATAATGACCTCGAGCTAAAATAAACCTACTCAAAATATAATATTTTAAAGGTCGAATCGGACAATTTTAACCCGTGACGGAGGGGGGTTATAGATGGTCCTAAAAAAATAAAATATCGAAAAACATTTTTTTGTTTGTATGTTTTTTTTCAAGGCCCAACTTTAAACCCCCAGATACACGGGTAGTCCGATTTATCTAAAATTTGAATTGTTAAGTTTTTAAACCAAAAAAAGGCAACTTTTCCGACCCCGACATTTTCGAAATTCGAAAAAAGCTAAATTTGCTCCTCCCTAATGTACATATATCATTAAGTTTAAACAACAATATTAATATACCACCAAATTTATGAAACTAAATTTTTGGACAATTTTCTATTTAAATAATTTTCTCATTATAAACATATGTACGTTTAATTAAGCATAGATTATATTTAATTATAATGATCATAAATTTTTTAAAATACGTTTAGTAATTTAGTTTTAAATGACTATAAATATCTAAATAGTTTTGGACGTCATGGGTGGCATTGCCCTGCCCGGAACGAGGGAATAGGTAGAAAAAAAAATTTTGAAAATTATAAAGCGAAAAATTAATTGAAGTTTCTACCATATGAAAACTTTAGGTTAAAATCTAATTTTTCGAGTTTCAGCAGTAATTTTAAAACCAAAACACAATTTAAATTTCAGCTGACTTGTTTATAACTTACCTGTGATATTTTTCTTTTGGGATTTTGTTCAAAGGCAGGATTATCATATCCAGCTCCATGTCGAGCTTCAGCAGCTGGATCTGAAGCAATACTAACACGACGCTTTGGTTGATTTTCAATAGTAATGGTGTTTTTATCTATGCCCGGAATCCCAATATTAATACCACCACCGCCACCCGGCACAGTTGAACCATTTGGTAAATTTTCAGAATTATCATTCATATTCCTATGATGCTACGAATAAAAAAATAAATAAAAAAAAAATTAAAATTAGTATTATAATTATATACAGGGTAGAAAGGGGCACATTTGCCACTTTTTTTGAAGTGCTGTAAAACCTAAACCAATACACATTTTTTCTCAATTCTTTTTGATTTAGCTTTGAAATGTGTACTACAAATGAAATTTTTCTCATTGGCTTATATATTTTTTTTACATTTTTAAAGCAACCCAAATAGGCGAACTGCTCCATCCCTTGGGCACATGTGCCAAGAGGGTAGGGCATAATCTCCAAGAAAAAAAAATTTCTAGAAATTCGTTAATAATATAATTTTTCGACAGAATTATTAATAAAAACATAATTTTATTGAAAAAACATAATTTTATTGAAAAACAACAAAAATATACTACTACTACTATAATAAACTACCCCATTCCAAGTGGCGTATCAACTCCATGGGGTACATCCGTCATCGGAACTTTCGCCGGTAAACCAACCCTATTTTAAGTGGCGTATGTACCCCATGGAGTACATTCGTCGTCGGATAATATGCCCCATGGGGTACATTAGGTAGCAAACTGACCAATCCACAATCTGGCGGAAGTGCCCCAGGAGTGGGCGCTCACAAAAAAATAAAAATGTTTACACTTATTTATTATTATTACTAAAACAAACTAATTGCATAATTGTATAGCGTATACCTGTGTAAAGTGGAACGTTCAAAGTTCGTGGCAGGGCTGTCAGATATGGCGATTTCTCGCCAAACGTGGCGATTTTGAAATGTGTTTGGCGACGAGTTTTTCGATTTGGCGACGTGGCGATTTTTTGGCGATTTACAAAATGATTGGCGATTTCTTTGGCGATTTTGTCAAATTATTTTCTGAATATTTCCAAAACATTAGTAGAGCCATTATTTCAAATTATCAAATTTTATTAGTAGAGCCATTATTTCAAATTATCAAATTTTATTTACTTTTGCTGCACTTAGACAGTTAAAACTTTTTTTTAACATTTTCGACAGACTTTACAAGTCTGCTCTTTATGAATTAAAACAAAACAAAAAACATTTGGGAAATTTGTCCAGTGTCCAGGAGGGTCAAAAACTATAATACGAGAATCACAAAAAAAATTAATTACTTTTTTTCTCCAATTTTACACTGTTGTAAACTGTTGTTGAGTAAAAATAGCGATAAGAAAATTAAGAAATATTTAAGACCGATTATCATGGATCGATCGGGGCTTTTGCATTAGTGCAGAAAACAAGCATAAATGAATTTTGAGTGAAATTTATTGCATATAAACAGATTTTAGAAGTAATTAGCAACATTTTTAAATGTAGTAATTTATAAATCACCGATTGAAGTAAAAAAATACAAAAACTAAAAAAAAAATACTTTTGGCGATTTTTATGTATTTTTCTAGGATTTTGGCGATTTTTGATTATTATTATTTTCTAGCCAATATAAAGAAAACAAAACATATTTTTTTTAAATAAAAATAATTATTTTTTTTAACAAAAACTGAACAAATTTGAGTTTTGGCGATTTCTGGCGAATTTTGACATCCGATTTGGCGATGAGCGTAAACAAAATCTGACAACCCTGGTTCGTGGCGTGAAAGATGATTGATAAATTCACATTTGACTCATTTGTCACAAATTTATACCTCTCTTAGTTAAAGATATAAGTGGTGATCAGGGGTGCCAGATGATTTTGACGAAAAATCGGCATATTTAAAAAAAAATTCGGCATTATCGGCATTTCAATTTAAAAAAATCGGCAAATGAAAAGTAACCATTTTAAATACAATAAAGCATATTTTTATTGACAAAAATAGCAAAATAGAACAATTTAGCATTAAAGGCAAACGATAATTAATACGCTTATTAAAACTCATCAATACTGCACTAATATTACGATATATTTTCAACAAAAACTAAAAATTCTGAATAATTTTTATTAAAAAGTAAAAATGGTTTTATTTGACCTTTAAAATATTATATTTTGAGTAGGTATTTTAAGTAGCTCGAGGTCATTATTTCCTTCACTAATTAAATCCATGATATTCTCTGTAATTATTTTCAAGCAATTTATTTTTCTGTTTAAATTTATTTATGTTGGTGATATTTGCAACACTTAATCGACATGTGTTTCGGAATTTGACAGATTCCATTGTCAAGAACTAACAAATAATTCCAGCAAAAATATAAAAAAAAAATTTTTTTTTCACTTTTTTCAGAGCTTCCCTATTTTAGGTAAAAAAAACCCAAAGACATTTCCTAACAGGTTCAATATCTGTTTGTGTTGATATTGACCCTGAAAGACAACTGTTCTGACCCCTGCGATAAGTAAAATAAAAAAAGCCGCTCCACTTTAATGACCATGCTTTGTTTTCTACAGACAGATGGACGGGCATTGTTAGATTGACTTAAAATCGATGGAGGGCCATGAGTATGTTCACTTGTGGAAATATCACACGATATTTCCTGGTGTTACAAACGGAATGACAAACTTATATACATAAATCCTCTTATCAACTAAGGGGTGGGTATAAAAAGTGATAGTGTTTTTAGAGTTGATCAAAAAATCGGCATTTTTGGAGCAAAAATCAGCAAATCGGCACTTTGATAATTTTGAGGCAAAAAATCGGCAAAATGCTGATAAATCGGCAGCCCTGGTGGTGATGACGAATGTGCCCCTCTGGAGAATGTGCAAAGTAGAACGGTTAAAGTTCGTGGTGCTAAAGATGATTGATAAACAGTGTTGCCATTTTGACGCTTTTCGGGTATTTTCTGGTACTTTTTTGGTCTGTTTACCCGGAGTATTTTTCGAATACCCTTTTTTAAAAAAAACGGGTATTTATGGCGTTTTTTTATTTTTTTGTGACGCTTTTGGTGCTTTTTATAAAAACTTTGTGATTTTGTTATTATTTCGTTTTGCTGATTATTTTAATGTCAAGGTCTTTCAGAAAATATTTACTAAAGTTTTTTGTAACAAAACTATTCTTTTTTTATGTTTTTCTGGACTGTTGTTTTTTGAAACAATTCTGAAATTTGTTGTCTAAATTATAAACTGCCTTCAAGTATTTACAGTCAAATTTATTCAAATCAAATCTACCAAATATCATTTACAAAAGAGGCATTTTATAGGAAAAATCTATTTTGTGGCGTGATGAGTGGGAAAATGAAACAGATTTATTTAAAAGTTATTAATTTTTCTATAAAGACGAATATTTTTATTTAAATTTTGTGTTATCTTAAAATTGTTTTAGAAAATTAAATTGCAATCTTTTTAGTTTTGTATCAATAAATTTAGTAAATTCACGAAAAAATCATATTTTTTTTGATTTTAAGTTTTTGGCGCTTTTTACTCTTTTTATGTGTCAATTTTACCCTTTTTTACCCTTTTTTATATGTTCTTTTTGTAGTGAAAAAGTAAATTTTTAAAATAAATTTTATAAATTTTGACTTTTTCCTCTTGGCGCTTTTTTACCCTTTTTTTTGCTCATTTTTACCCTTTTTTACCCTATTTTAAAAAAATTTTGGCGCTTTTCTTCATTTTGGAAATGGCAACACTGTTGATAAATACACATTTGACTCATTTGTCCAAAGATCTCTCTTAGTTTAAAAGATATATGGGGGCACATTATATATGGGCATCCACCGAAAGGTCTACCAAGACCAAAAAACCAAAAGTTCTTGAAACGAATTTGTTTTAACATATTTTCATAGGAAAACAATCAAATTTTACTAACGTGAACAAATTTTACATTTATTCATATCCCATTTCGAGATATTCGAATGTAAAGTCGAGCTAGCCAATTTTTTCTCATTGGGACATTTCTATTGCACCTTTTGTTTTGTTAAAAGTTCTTAAAGAGAAGCATTAAATATTGACTTTTGCTTTTAAAAAATCTTCCTGGAGATACAAAGAGCTAAAAAAAATGCATAACAAACTATGCAATTCAAAAAATAACGGTTAGTTTTTGCTATGCTTTATCACATATTTCGATGTCCCGTGCGACATTGAAAAACAACATTTGTAATTAGTGCGTCAAGTGGACATGACGAAAGTTCATCAAATATTGAGAACAAACACAGATTTTTATTACAATTAAAATAAAAAGAAAATAATTAAAAAATAATAAAATCTGTGATCTTGGTTCTTATATAAAGTTGGTCACGTGCGACATGGTAAGTGTGGATTTTAAAATTTTGAAAAAATATTTTTTTCTTAAACAAATGATTTACTTATTTTATTACATTCTTTTAAATTATTTAAATATAGATGAGTATAAACGGCGAAAAAAATAAAGAGAGATGCAAACGGCGGAGAGAAAAGTTTAAGGAAGATGAAATGAAATTACAAGACAATAAATTAAACAAGTTGAAAAGTTAAATTCGACTAGGCGAATCTATGAATACCCTTTTGGATTAGAAATATTTAATGTTATGTAAAAATATTTTTTTAAGTAATTAAAAAAAAAAAAAAACAATTATTTACTAAATTTTTTTTTGAGTGTAAATTTTTTTTTTGAGTGTAAAACTTTTTTTGAGTGTACTTTTTTGTGACAAATTTTTTGAGTGACAAAAATACGTTGTAAAATAGTTTTGTGACTTACCAATGTTTTAAAAACATGTTTAACGGGTTTTCAACACGTGAATTTAAGGTGAAACTAATCTGAAATTCTCGGTTTTGCTAACAACTTTTGAACCACTGAACCGATTTGGCTGAAATTCAATACGAACCAGACTAGGGGAACGAAAAATATATATGCCAAGTTTTCTAAGCTTATTTATTTATAATTTGTTAAAAAAGAACAACAAAAAAAAAACATAAATATGATGATGGAAAAAACGGTACCGTGCGACATGCCCCGTGCGACAGTGATTAAAGTTAAATTAAAAAAAAAGTAGAAATAATTTTGAGGTAAAATTTTACAACTTTTAAGAGACATTATAAGCCAACATTTCAAAATTAGTCGCATTGCGATATTGCCTCAGGTTTCGCTGAAATCAGAGTTTTGATTGATAGTCGCGAAAACGACTTCTGTTTTTTGTCCCGTGCGAATGGTTGTATTTTTTGCGATTATCCCGAAAGCTTGAAACAATTTTCAAAATCAACCTGAGCAACAATTATATAGCTAGTTAAGAGCTATAAGTTTCCCCTTTTGTCAAGAAAAAAAATCTTTTTATTTTTACTTTTTTTTCAACTTTAATGTGTGCAACGGTCACGTTCGACATGATGGAATTGCCCATATATATTTGTTCCTTTTACTCCTGCAAGGAGCATAAGGCCGCATATGGGGGCACATTGTGTGCTACAAATTTGAGGCCAATCAGATTAGATTAACCAGTGGCGTCCAGTGATCAAAGTTTTGCATTTTTGTTAATTTTTAAAATAAAAAAATATGTCTTGCGCTTCTTCATATTTTATAATTTTGATGAAAACAAATACCAAAATATTTTTAAAATCGGTCAAACGGTTTTCGAGATATCACTATTTTAAATTTGGTTAAAAAAAAATATTTTCCTTGGATTGAGAAAATTTTTAATTTAAACTTAATTTGAACCAAATCCCATAATTCTTACCCGTGGCGGCCTTTGATCAAAGTTTTGAACTTTTGGTAAATTTCCACCAATTTTTAAAAAATAAAAAATATATATTGCGCTACATTATTTTTATACCCTCCACTTAGTGATAGAGGGTATATATAAGTTTGTCATTCCATTTGTAACTCATCGAAATATCGGTCTGGGACCCCATAAAGTATATTCATGATCCCCGATCGATTTTAAGGCATTCTAGCGATATCCATCTGTCCGTCTGTCTGTGTGTCTGTGGAAATGGTGATCGCGACCAAAATACTACACGGATATGACTGAAACTTAACATATTTATTGGAAATTCTCCCGAGAAGTATGGTATTGCATTTAAGCGATATCGGTTCAGCGGTTCAAAAGTTATGAACGAAAATGTAAGGACACCTCAAAAATGTTAGTACATTCAACATAACCTAAAAATACAAAATGCTTTAATTCGGCTGCTGGTTGACATACATATGTAAACATAATTGAACACCAAATGGTATTTAAGCAAGTACGAACATATTTTTTGACAAAAAAAAAATCGCGGATTTTTTTTTTACCAAATTTTTTTTTCGCGGAAATTTTTTTTTTTAAATTTTGTTTTTTTCAAAAGTAATTTCCTTTTAAAAAAAGTTTTTTTGAATAATCTTTTTTACTTGTATTAATTCTCTTATGCTGAATGAATCGGTCGATCGGTTTTCGGTAAATCACCATTTGAAATTTTTCAAAAAATTATCAAAAAACGGCAGTATTTTTACAAGTTCAAGAAAATTAAAAAAAAAAATATTTTTTTTTTTGTTTTTCAGCACATTAAAATAATATTGTGTGTCGAAAGACATATTTTTTTTTAATTTTTTAATTTTCAAATATCCCGAATTTTTCGTCACTCAAAAAAAAAAAAAAAATTAAACTTAAAAATATTTTTGTCACTTAAAAACAAAATTAAAAAGTTAATAAAAAAGTAAAAAATTATACACTCAAAAATTATGATTTTTTTTTTTTGGAATTTTAAAAATTTTGCACTAAAATTTTTTTACAAAAAAAAATATTTCTGGTAAAAATTTTTAAACTTTTTTATCAATGTCGAATTTAACTTTTCTACTTGTTTTTTTTCTAAGGTTTCCTTCATAAATTAAAATCCATTTAAAATATTAAATTTAAATTCAATTATTTATTTAAATTCTTTTATTAATAAATTAATTATGTCGATTTTTTTTTTTTTATTAATTTTAATTCCTACTAAACCACACACTTACAGTATACATTTTAATTTTTTTTTTAATATTTTTTTATTATAAAACAATTATATATTTAATTTTTTTTATTTATTTATTTCAAAAATATATTTATTTTTTTCACGACCGTTACGAATTCAAATCATTTTTATGACTAAATTTATATTAAGAATTTATCAACGAAATAAATTCATTTAATATCGCTAATACTGATCTGATTTGTTGATTTTTTAAATATTTGAATTCGTGTAAATTTTTATTGTTGCTTTTCGAATTTTCGTCGAGTAAAAAAAAAAAAAAAGAATTTGCTAAAAATTAACACAAATAATATGTTATTATAACAAATATAGACAGTCGTGGATTATCAAACGTAGTTAGTAGGGTGTTCAATAGGTTAATCGAATTTAAATTTTTAAACTGAGAATCGGTTTGTATTGGAAATAAGTTTCAGAAATTAAGCATTATTTATTTTTTAGTGTTCTAAGGTTTTTTGAAATATTTTTTTATATATCAAGAACACTTTTGTAGATCTGGTTACAAATTCAAGATATAACGTATTTAAAACTACACCTTTTCCAATTGAAATTGAGAGCTTTCTATATGAAATTGGGAAAATTCCAAATGAAATTGAGAATTTATATTTGAAATTGGGAAAATTCCATTTGAAATTAAGATTTTCCATTTGAAATTGAGAATATTTCAAATGAAATTGAGACTTTCCATTTGAAATTAGAAAAATTTCGAATGAAATTGAGATTTTTTATTTGAAATTGAAAAAATTTCAAATGAAATTGAGAATATCTATTCGAAATTGGGAAAATTTCATATGAAATTGGAAATTTTTATTTGAAATTAAGAAAATTTCAAATGAAATTGAGAAAATTTCAAATGAAATTGAAAAAGTTTCAAATGATATTGAGAAAATTTCATATGAAATTGAAATTTTACATTTGAAATTTTCAATTTCATCTGGAATTTTCTCAATTTCAAATAGAAGTTCTCAATTTCATTTTGAATTTTCTCAACTTCAATTAAAAATGTTGTAGTTCCAGAACTATTATAGAACTTATTTCAGAACTGGTTCTGAAAGAGTCGCTTTATCGTATCTTTAGAAATAATTCTAGACTATGATACATTTTTAGGGGGGTGGGACTTTTCGCAGAGGTGGAAAGTTTCTGATTTGCCACTCACTTGGGAGTGGCCAGGACGATTCCTTTGTTGAACTGTCCAAGCAGCTAACTACTTCCGGTCTTAGACCAAGTACCCCCCGGGCAATGGCTTTGTAGCATCCGCTTTAAGGCTAGCCAGAGTTAGAAGGCGCCACAACCATGTATCCTGAATGGTCGAAAGGACGTCTCAGGAAAGTAGGCGATAACCGCTGAAACATGGTTGCATCGTGGGATTGGACACGTAGATAGCAGCCCTATCACCAATCTAGGGGACGAGGGTTAGCAGCCCACATTCCCGAATCACAAATTGCTAACGAATCGCTAATTGAAAAAGGCGCCCTATGCTCCAATGGGAGTTAGAGGAACACATATATATATGATACATTTTTTGCACAGAAAAATTTTCAGACTAAAACATTTTTCCTACTAAAAAAACTTTCAAATACCGAAATATTTTTTTATGAAATACACCATTTCCAATTGAAATTGAGAGCTTTCTATATGAAATTGAGAAAAATCCAAATGAAATTGAGAATTTATACTTGAAATTAAGATTTTCCATTTGAAATTGAGAATATTTCAAATGAAATTGAGACTTTCTGAAATTAGGAAAATTTCGAATGAAATTGAGATTTTTTATTTGAAAATAAAAAAATTCCAAATAAAATTGAGAATATCTATTTGAAATTGAGAAAATTTCATATAAAATTGAAAATTTTTATTTGAAACAAGGAGTATTGGAGGATAACGGCAACTCTGTATTGTGCATAATAAGTTGTATTAATATCGGACGCTTAAAGAATAATTAAATTTTTGTGTTTTAAATTATTTATTATTGTAAAAAGTGTTTTAGTTACAATACTAAAAAGTTTTGTTAGTGTTTATTGTGTTTTTTATACAAATTAAAATATATTTTCGACAGTAAATCAGTGTATTAAAATAATATTAAAATACTGTTGCTGTTTTTATGTACTGTGTTTGTTGTTATAATTTTTTTTTTTGTTTTTAAACGTTGCCAATAGTGTTTTGTAAATAACTACTTATTTATTTTTTTTACAGTACATTCCGGATAAGTAAGGTCAATTTTATTTCATTTAAACTATTTTAAATTTTTGTGAATTTTTTGTGAATTTTTGTAACTAATTTTATTAATTTATTGGTGATGGAGAATTTCAAATGCTTAAGTATGTTTTGTACTATCACTAAACCTGCACGAATGATTTCTTGTTGGTTGTGTGAAGGGTGTTGCCATGTGGCGTGTGCTGGTCTTACGGGCCGTGATGCTGATATCTTGAAAAAGGATGGTATTCATTGGCGTTGTGTGAAGTGTAGAAAGGTTAGTGTAGATTTTTTTAGATTTTTCAAGGGCGTAAACTCCGAAATATTGAAGCTCGGCAATGATCTCTCTGATATTGTCGTACGCTTTAATAAGTTCGGGGCTATGGTTTCCGAGTACTTAGAGTTGGATAAGGTGTCGATGGCGGCATCCGTTCCCTCTCCGAGGCGTAAGAAACCGGCAAACTCTGTTCCGTCATCAGATGGTTCGGATTCGGGCACATCTTCAATCAAGCCAATTGAGGAGGGTCCACTTCCGAGTGTTTCTGATGGGGAAGTACCAACGAAGTCCATAACGACTTCGGATGACCCGGTTAAGGAATCTTCCTCAGCTTTACCGGCTGAGAAAGATCTATCGCAGGGTATTTCGGGTGCGGAGTCAAATGGTTCTTCAATTGGCTCTCGGAGTTTTGCAGAGGTTGTAGCACGTGCTGCAGAGGAACCTATGGATACTGATGCATTAGGTCTTGCTGAGGCGGCTGGTACTACTTCTGGTTTACTACTTTCTTCGGGTCGAATTTCTGGTGTACCAACTTTAGGTGAACAATCTTCTGTTGTAACGCCTTCTGTTGTTCCACTAACTGATCCTCTACCATCTGGCTCTAGGCGTAGGGACTTGGCTGTTGTTCCCCCGAGAAAGACAGTTTTTGTTTCCCGCTTATTGCCGGATACGACGGTCGAGGAGGTAAAATTTTATATTAAGTCGAGAATTGATGTAGATGGTTTGATATCTCCCTTTAAAATGAAGGGAAATTACTCAGATAGGTTGTCGTCCTTTAAGATAGTGGTCTCTGATGAAATATTTGAGATCATTATGAAGAAGGATTTTTGGCCTCAGGGCGCATTTGTTAAGGAGTTTGTTTTTCGCGACTATGGTAGAGACAGGAAGGTGGTTAGTCTGTCATCTGTAGCGGATACGGCTTCAAAAAACTGATTAGTGTCAATAGTGCTTTGAGCATATGCTACCAGAATGTTAGGGGATTGAACACTAAATTGACTAGGTTGTTTGTGGACAGTTTTAATTTTGACTACCAGGTAATCACATTTAAGGAAACGTGGTTAAATGGTAGGATATTAAATTCTGAGATTTTGTGTAATGATTTTAGGATTAATAGGAAAGACCGCGTATGCGAGGAGGTTGTTGGTAATTCAAATATAAGTGGTGTTGAGAAAGTTCGGAACGTTGACAAAATTAAAAAGACTGAGAAGATTGAAAAGATAAAAAAGGGTGGCGGTGTTTTAATGGCTGTAAAAAGCTGTTTACCATCGGAGGAAATTGTATCTGATAAATTCGTGAAAATAGAGTTTGTTGCAGTTAGTATCAAATTTGGGCAGAAATCTATTTTTGTTACTTGTTCTTATATTCCTCCTCTGTCTGATTCATTAGTTTATGACACTCATTTGGATGCTATTGGATTTGTTGTTTCTAGGATGAAGAATACTGATTCTATAATTGTTTTGCGGATTTCTTTGCTACTACATACTCTGATAGGGAGTATGACTTGAACTCTCTGTATCCGTTTGAGATTCAGAGAGCAAGCTCTCTGAGTCTTCCTTTATTGGACGTAGCTTCTGTTCACTCAAACATGAACAAGTTAAGGATTACGTATAGCGCTGGTCCCGATGGGGTTCCGGCCTCTGTTTTAAAATTTTGCTCGGGGACTCTGTCAGCCCCATTGACCTTTTTGTTTAACTCTTCATTGAAAATGGGTTACTTTCCTTCATTTTGGAAGAAATCCTTTTTAATTCCGCTACATAAATCTGGAAGTGTTGTGAACGTTTCGAATTATCGGGGAATTGCTAAATTGAGTGCAATTCCTAAACTATTTGAGAAACTTGTCACTGATATTGTGTCCTACCATGTATCTTCAATTTTAGTGCCATGTCAACATGGTTTTCGTAAGGGTCGATCGACTAATACTAATTTGCTTCAATTTTCTACTAATATCATTAGTGGTTTTACTTCAGGTCTACAGACTGATGCGAATTATACTGACTTCAGTAAAGCATTTGATAAGGTCAACCATAATCTTTTGCTATATAAGTTGAGTGTAATTGGATTTAATGGTATCGTTTTGCAATGGTTATCTTCATATTTGAGAAATCGTGAGCAATGCGTCCTTTTTAGGCAGACACATTCTAGATTTATAAGTGTTGCTCTGGTGTCCCACAGGGCAGTCATCTCGGTCCTATCCTATTCTTGTTGTTTATAAATGATCTCCCATCTTCTATTATTCATTCTAATATTTTGATGTTTGCTGATGATTAGGGATGAGATTTTCATGCACTAAAAAATCGAAAATATGCGCTTAAAACATGCACTAAAAAATTTAAAATATGCACTAAAAAACCTAAAAATATGCACTAAAAAATAAAATGTGTGCAATAAAAATATTGTTTTCATAGGAAAAACTTCTTAAAAAGCAAAAATTAACGCTGGGTTTAAATAGTAACATTTAAAACTTTATATAAGCAAGATTTTTTAGAAATTAACACAACTTATAAAAAAAAAAATTTAAAGAAAAAACATTTTTTTTTTCTTATTTCCAAAATAATTTTTAAAATTTAAAATAGTTTTTGAAACAAATAAATTTCAATTTGGGTTTTTGTTAATTTATGCCAAAATATGCAAAAATATGCACTTAAAAGATGGAAATATGCACAAAATATGCATTTAAAACCAAAATATGCAAAAATATGCATTTTCACCAAAATATGCAAAAATATGCAAAAACAAATCGATGCCATTTTAATGCAAATTTCTTGATTCGGAAAGATAATTGGTCTATATCGTTTTTAGACTATCGACAAAAAACATGCATTTGCATGGAAATCTCATCCCTACTGATGATGTTAAGCTTTTTCTGTCTTACAGTTCTCCTGTTGGACAGGTATTGCTGCAGCATGACTTGAATAGATTTTACAATTGGTGCGATTGTAATCTCATGGAGCTGAACTTGAAAAAGTGTAAGCACATGACATTTGCTAGGTCGAAGTTTTTGACTTCTCAGTACTTATTAAATGGTTCAATTTTGGAATCGGTTGATTCTATTTTGGATCTTGGTATTCTTTTAGATAGAAAGTTGACTTTTAATGCGCATGTGGAGACTATGGTAAATAAGGCCTATGGTGTTCTTGGATTCATGAAACGCTGGGCGAAGGAATTTTCTGACCCCTATATAACGAGGCAATTATTTACACCAATTTTGGAATTTGGTTGTATTGTTTGGGATCCATATTATGCAGTTCATAGTGATATTATTGAATCCGTACAGAAACAATTTTTACTTTTTTGTCTTAGGAACCTCAACTGGGGTCCGGACTATAGCAATCTTCCATCATATAATGCAAGATTGGCGTTGATAAAACTTCCTACTCTGAAGAGTAGACGTATTATGTTAAATACTGTGTTTATTTTGAAGATTATTAAGGGCGAAGTTGATTCTGAATTTCTTGTTGGGAAGTTGTTTTTTAATGTCCCTTTTCGGCCTACTAGATATTACAGCTTTCTTTATATTGATATTTGTCGCACGAATTATGCGTGTGCAGATCCTATTCGTAGGATGTGTACTGATTTTAACTCGTTATACAGGTTTGTTGACTTTTCGGAGAATTATGCTCTTGTGAAATCAACTATTTTGACATATTTGAATAGATTGCGTGACGATGATTATTTTAATTTCTTTGAACGTTTATAGTTAATTTAGGATTATTAATACTAAATTATCTGTAGAAATTTTGTAGTTGTAGTAATAGTATATAAATGTATTTAGTGTCCATATAATAAACCGACTGATGACTAAGAGTTTGTAGTTGGTTTATTACTATCCTTACTTATCCAGCCTAATCCGCTATGGTTCGGACCATGGTGTGTACGTGTTCCCCCGTCATGGGAACGAGCCCTCTCGGTCGGTTGGGGCGGGTAAGTGTAAGGTGGGACCGTTCGTTAAAAAAAAAAAAAAAAAAAAAAAATTCAAGTGCAATTGAGAAAATTTGAAATGAAATTGAAAAAGTTTCAACTGATATTTAGAAAATTTCATATGAAATTGAGATTTTACATTTGAAATTGAGATATTTACATATGAAATTGGGAATACACCATTTCCAATTAAAACTGAGAGCTTTCCACACTCAAAATAATTCTGCAGTAAAAATATTAGTAAGTGATTTGGTACCAAAATCTACTAATAAGTTACTAATTACCAGTAGTACGGTAGTTTTTTAGTATCTTCAAAGTACTAAAATTAGTTATTTTTACTGGTTTTGAATAATATTAGTAAAAAATTTTAGTATTGATTACCAACATTTTGGACTAAAAAATTAGTTCATTAGTAAAATTTTTAGTATTGAATACCCACGTTTCTTTTGGTTGTATATGAAATTGGAAAAATTTCAAATGAATTGAGAAATTATATTTAAAATTGGAAAAATTCGATTTGAAATTAAGATTTTCCATTTGAAATTGAGAATATTTCAAATGAAATTGAGACTTTCTGAAATTAGGAAAATTTCAAATGAAATTGAGATTTTTTATTTGAAATTAAAAAAATTCCAAATGAAATTAAGAATATCTATTTAAAATTGAGAAAATTTCATATGAAATTGAATATTTTTATTTGAAATCAAAAAAATTTCAAAAAATTTAAAAAGTTTCAAATGTTATTGAGAAAATTTCATATGAAATTGAGATTTTTACATTTTAAATTTTCAATTTCATATGGAATTTTCTCAATTTCAAATAGAAGTTCTCAATTTCATTTGGAATTTTCTCAATTTCAATTAAAAATGTTGTAGTTCCAAAACTATTATAGAACTTATTTCAGAAATGGTTCTGAAAGAGTCACTTTATCTTATCTTTAGAAATAATTCTAGACTATGAGACATTTTTTAAAGCATTTTTAATTAAATTTTTTACTGTAGAATGCAAAAAAATTACAAAGGTTTTTTTCCGGACTGAGAAAATTTTTTAAGTTTTAACCCCGATGAATTAGTTACTCGATTAACCGATTAAAACTCCAACCTGTTCAATTGAATACCCTAGTAGTTAGGGACAAATTCCTTTGTATCAAACAAAAAAGAAAACGTTAAATTGACGTTCAAAAAAAAAAAAAACTATTAATTAGCATTAATTAAGATATTATTTATTAAGATATAATATCAGGGCTATAATGTCACATTTTTGAGATGTTTAAATTATTTGATAAACTCGCAATATACTTGTATCAATAGAGGTGTTTTAAAAATATTCCCAAACTAAATAATACTTACCATATTGATAGATCAAGAGTAAAATGTTTGACCACAGATTCAACAGATCCATCTGTCTAAACAGGTGGGTAACTGTTTTGTGAAAGAAAGAGTAAACAAATTACAACGCGTTGCAAGTTTAACGGATGAGAGAACTTTTTATTCCTTTGCTTTCATGGGTCAAAGGAGAGGGGGAAAACGGGATTTTTTTTTCGTTTTTTGAGGATGTTGCCCATTTTTTCATAAGAAACTATATTAACATTTTATACAGTTCGAAAGGTTTTTTGAAGGCATATCCAATGTTGTATCGGTCGTGCCCAAATTCGACTTTGTTTAGTTCGTTATTGTCAAAAATGTATAATCGTTGGGGTAGTTTATGTGGAGATGTATATATGAACGTACGACTGCCAAAATCATTTATAGTAATCTCTATCAAAATTAATGTATTTTTTCGTTTGACGAAATACCTGGTAGTTCGGTTTTTATACGGATTTTCCCGAAAGCCCCTAATTTTTCATATGGTGACAACCCTTTTTTTTAATTTGAGATTGAGCATCTAAAAAACAGGTAACTCTTATTTTGTCCCCCTCATTTTCATATTAAAGTTTCAGGACAATCGGTGGGTGCCCTGTGAAAGACCTTCCTTGTAAGTCCCATTTAAAAATTTTGCCCGATATTAAGGTAAAATCGGTATATAGGCAAAAACCAAGCGTATTTCGTTTCAATGTTTTTTTTAAGATCTAAAAAAAATAAATCCAATCGCTTAAAGTTTGGATTTGGGACCCAAAAACACTGGTGTAGGGAGTTTTTTTACTTGTTTTTTTAAATGTTTTTTGTATTCTAAATCTATGGCGTAGAAATAAAAAAAAAAGCGCAAAAACATCAAAATAAAACAAATTAGTTAAGTTACTCTAATCATGTCTACAACATTAATTTTAAATATTTACATAAATATGTAAATATTTAAATTCAAACTTTAATTGACGGCAAATTCATTAAATGGTAACATCAAAATAAACCTAAATTATTGTTAACGTCACAAATAAAACAATTAAGAAAATTGTAGTCGGTCGAGACCAACTATATACTACCCTACACCAGTGTTTTGCGAAAAATGGGTCCCAAGTTTAAACAGGGACCAGTTGAGCCTATCTTTTGTTAGTTCTTTAATTTGTACAGAAAACATTGATTGATTTTTATGAATTTTGATTTATGTGCATCGGGAGGGTGGTTTGCATGGGAACTACATGTAAGGGTGGACCGTTTCCTTTTAATTCGGATTCATGATTTGTGAATACTAAATACGACCCAAACTTAAGGGTGACGTTGGCATGAGGCCTAGGTCAAAATCTGGAACGATTTGTTTTTCTATGTTTTGACCTTGGGCCAAAAGAAGCTTAAGTTTAAAACAGGGTTGGCAACCGAAACGAATAACGGTATTGGTAACGGTATTGGTATTAAATATTTTTTGTATCGGTAACGGTAAAGGTAACGGTATTTTCGATTATTTCGGTAACGATAAACCGTTACCGAAACATCGATACCGGTACGTACCGGTATTATGAATAAAATTTACCCAAAATGTTAAAAACACGTAAAAAATAATAAAATAAAAAAAATAATAAAATAAAAAAAAACTGTTTAATTTATTGCATTTTTAACACAGAATTTAAGTAAAACAGAACAGAATTTAAGTAAAATATTCACGCAATATTGTAATTCAACAAATGTATTTTTGATTTTTTATGTGTTTATTAGATGTCTCTGTCCAATCAGCAGAAAATTCTGAATTTTGAGCCATGCGAAAAATTTGCATTTTGATCCATTTAAGACATCTGCTGATTTTAGTTGGCGCGGTTTGCTAAATTTATGTCTGGATAATCTACGTAGAGTCTGAAAAAAAGTCTGTCAAGACAGCAGATAAATATGCTGATTTAAGAAGAAAAATCTGTTGATTTCAGATAAACAGCCTGAACATCGATATTGTATTTTATTTCAGTAAAAAAGACTTATTTTAACTGCGGAGGTGTTGCCTGGTGTTAAAAAAAAACCGGCACTTAAAGCTTTCCAATTCAAGATGTAAGTTGTTTTACAGATTTTTCAACACAGTTTTTCTCAAAATAAAAGCTCTGCCCAATCAGCATAAAAATCTGCTGAAAATACACCCATTTTGAACCATATAAGAAAATCTGCTAAGACAGCTGAAAAATCAGCTGAAAATCTGCTAAAATTAGCTAATTCAAACTGAAAATTGTCTTACAAATTTTTCGTCAGAGTTTTTCTTCTGAGTGCTCACTCGTGATCATTGGTTGGACCGATTTCCACATATTATTTGTCTACATTAAGTTAACTCCGAATGTGATCATTGGTTGGGCCGATTTCCTAATTGTTTTTGTCCAAATACCAAGACGATTTGCAACGAACAAAAATTTGTTTTTTTATTTTACGTACATTCAAAATAATTTACTTTGTTTTTTATCTGCAAATAATTTAAAATAAGTAATATTTAGACAACCGAAACAAAACCGATATAATACCGGTAAAAATCCGGATAAAGGTAAAGGTATTTTATCGGTAACGGTACTTAAAAATTTTTATTTCGGTATTGGTAACGGTAACGGTAGTCGATATTAAAGGGTTTTTAATCGGTAACGGTATTGAAAGGGTAACGGTAGCCAACACTGGTTTAAAATTTCAGACAAATCGATTAAAAATTACGACCTGTATCTTGGGCACAACATTTATATAGACGGAATGTAAAGTCATTATACCCTGCACCATAGCGTGCTGTAGGGTATAAATAGTATTTATTTTTGCCAAATCATCTACATTTTAAAACCTGTTACATATTTTGTTTTGTAAAAAGTTGCCTAATGAATAGGGTAAATGCTGTCAAACTAAAAAAAAAAAAAAACAATAACAATAACACCCAACTTCAAAAAATTAATGAAGTCGATGTTTACTTAGATGTTAAAGCACCTGACTTCTGTGTGTCAACTGATACAATACAAGCGGTTTAATATGTCATACGAACAATTCAAATTAATCACAACTTATTGTTTAATTTTCAACGACAAAAAAAAAAAAATGTAAAGTCGTTTAAAACCGACCTGAACAATGCGCTACATAATATTTACATACGCTAAATTTATTTTATAAGTAAAATCCACTTAATATGATCGAAAACTTAAATATAAAGGCCGAATCTCATGGCTAGCGTTGGAAATGGAAGGAAACCCTTTTTATACCCTACACCATATGATGACCGCTCTGTGGTACGGGGTATAATGACTTTGCGCTGGATGTTTTGAATCTAACCGAAATATTGGTTTTAAACCCACCTAGCATACCGATCGACTCAGAATCACTTTCTGAGATGATTTAGTGATGTCCGTCAGTACGCCTATCCATGTATACGTTTTGAGCACGATACAGGTCGCAACTACCAATAGATTTGTATGAAATTTGAAACTTAAGCTTCCTTTGGCCTTAGGACAAATCCTATTGAAATTGTGACGGGGTACGAAGAACTGAATAGGTTTGCCAATGGGTATGCTAACAACGTAAGAGAGCACTCTTACATCACCAGTGCTGATATGCCATCCATCCCGGTGACTTGTGTACGTTGAGATCTGCAAGTAAAGGATATTTTTTTAAAATCGGGCAGTGGCTAATCGCTTTGCGGCATGAAACAATTTCTTGCAACGAGCTCAAAGAGTTGGAATAGAAGAACTAGCATTATCCTTTGCTCTTTTAACAAACGACCAAAAGGCCTTACTGCCCCAAGGAGCAGAAGGAACTTGCGTACGTAGACGCTGTTCGTATAAAACCTTTTCGCGTTTAAGTACTCACACTCTGTTCTCGTCTTTTTGCGATGCATATCAGTTAGGTTAGGTTGTAAGTGGCTGATGACGTTTTACGTCAGGATACATAGACTCTGAGGTTCGTTGTGATACCACGGGACTGTAATAGGTTCTTCTATTAGTCCCTGTCGCTAAACTAATTTGAGCTTCTTATGAAACTTCTAAAATATTGAATTTTGACGTCCGATAAATCAGAAAGATCGTGCAGCGTCCTAGATTCCAGCAGAGAGTGTCTCTGACCAGCAAGTGCCGGGCAATGGCAGATAAAGTGTTCGATAGTTTCCAAATCCTCCTTATCCATGCAACTCTGGCAATGGTCATTTGATGGCATAATTACCCGCTCTTCGTGCTAAGACAGTGCCCGGTAATTATAGCAACCACTGTCGAAATCTCTCCTCTTGGAATCGATTTCAGGTCACTTATGCGATTCTGACTAAAAGAATGCCAAATATGTCGTGTTGTCTCACACGTCCATCCATGTGCCCATCTCTGATAATTCTCCGTCGCGGAAGAAAGTCGTAGATTATGCTGGCAAGTTTCTAGAGGCATACCAACACATTACAAATTTGTTGGAACCTGTAAGGTTGTTCCCAGTCTTGCAAGCTCATCGGGTTTGTAATTGATATTGACTTCAGTTGTAGACAATACATTGCAACTCAACCAGTCAGCTACTTCCTTTATTGCCAGCATCTCTGGCTGGAAAACACTGCAATGATCCGGCAATCTTCGTGCAGGCTCAATCTAAGCTCCTCCGAATAGACTCTAAAGCCCATCCGTGTAAAAATGTATGGAGGCTCCACTACCCATAATTCCCCTCATCCAAGACTCCCTGGATGGTATCATAGTTGTATAGTGGCGCTCAAAAAGGCCCATAGAGGGAGCACAGTCCACATTTTGTGGTATTGCTGTCTTCTTCAAGATATGGTCACAATCGCTGCTCCTCCATAGCAGTGTGCTATTAAGTCGAATTGCCGACGTAGCCGCATACTGCCTACCCAATATGTCCATTGGTATCTGGGGAAGGAAGATTTCTAATGCAGCCGTAGTTGTAGTACGAAGAGCACCAGTGATGATTATCGACTCCATTCTCTGTGCCTTCGTGATAAAGACATAGTTTCATTTTGTCTCTAAAGCAAGACACCAGACAATGATTCCAGTGAAAGACTTTGGGGATAAAGCTCCGTCGGTTTCCATTGGCTCTTTTCAGGAATTAAAGCAATCGTTGCTTTTCTCGACCGTTCCTCAATATTACGCCTGAAATTCAACTTCCTATCTAGAAATACTCCAAGATACATGGCTCCATCTGAGAAGGCGATTTCAGAGCCGTCCAGAGAAATAGGATTAAAAGCAGGAATCGTATTTTTCCTTGTAAATAAGGCAAGCTCAGTTTTACTTGGACTAACTCCTAGACCACAGTCTCTTGCCCATTTAGACAGATCTTAGAGAGAAACTTTAACAATATCCTTTAATGTTGGCAGGTGCTTTCCTTTACCGCTATCGCAACATCGTCAGCGTATGTGACAACATGACAACCACGTGCTTCTAGAGAGAGCAGCATTGAATTCAGAGCCAGGTTACAAAGAAGTGTCAAAGGAACGCCTCCCTTTGGCGTGGGAATATTGACAAATGGAGATTTGATTGGAGATCCCAATTTAGACGTTATACGTCTATTGCCAAGAAGATTTTCCATCATTAAAACGATCCCAAGCTTTACTCCAAGACTAGACAATGCCACAATTATATCAAGAAACGACACTATATCAAGAAATGCCACTGTACCAAGTAAGGCCACCATAGTGTGCTCCTTAACCGAAAGCGATCTCTCGATGGTACAGCAAGGGTAGATCCATTGATCTACCCTTACTGTAGGCATGTTAACTTGTCGAAAACATGCTTGGGCCAATCACTTTACGCAAATATGAGTCTATCATTCGTTCCATTTCTTCCATTGTCTTTCACAAAAAAAAGAAAAAAAATACAGACCAATCGGTCTGAAATCCTTCGGAACTGTGTGGGAATTTTTACCAGCCTTCGGAATAAAAACGACTCTAGTATCCCTCCATTTTAAAGGAATATACAGAGTAAGTATTATCTCACCATGAACAGCTCATTTCATCTCTTTCTTTAATCATTAACAGAAATTGATATTTTTGTATTTGCTTCTTTTTTTCTTTGCTCTGAAATGATTGTGTTTCTTGTTTGCTCGTTTTGTGTTTTTTCGAAAAACGAATTACACAGCAAAGCTCAATATCGTGATAATTCAAATGGTGTTCGGTTTTCTTTGAACAGCAAACGAGATGAGCTGAAATTGAAATGAAAAATAAAATGAGCTGATAGATGAAACGAGATTGAGATGAATTGAGATCTCGCGAGATTGATATGAATTGAGCTATCAATGAGATCTCGCGAGATCTCATATCAAACAAAATCATTTTTTTTGTGTTTTTATTTTTTTTTTGTTTGCAAGCATAAATGGAAAGGTGGTTGTTTATTGCTTACACACAGAAAACAAATTTGCTAATTTCCAACTGAAATTCAGTTGTTGCAAAAAAAATCGGTTGATGCATTTGTGTTAAGGTTGTGACAACTAAATATCGGTAGTAACAACTAAATTTTGTTAATACAACTATCTTCTAATTGAAACAACTAAAAAAATTCATTTGACACAGCGAAATTTAGTTGCAGCAACCGAATTTTGAGTTGATACAACTGAAAAATTCAGTTGGAAATTAATTTTTCTCTGTGTATGATGTGTAGGGATTTATAAAAAAAAAAGGCAAGTAAATTCTAATAATGAAATAGAATTTTAACAGAACTATTTATTAAAAATAAATGCCGTTTAATGTTGAATTGTTTCTAAAGGCCTCTACAGACGATTCAATATTATGTACAATTTACATGTACTTTTTTCAGTTCAATATTTTACACAGTATTTTTATGTATGCCAATTGTGGGTAAACGTCAAAAATATTGTGCATTATATTGCGTCGTCTGTAGGTACCTTAACCATTTTTGGGGGGTTTTTTGTACGTACACTCAAAAAAAAAAGTTTGTAAAATTACAAGTAAAAGGACTTGTAATTCTATTTTACTAATATTTTTGTCTTTTTACAAAAATTGTTGTATATTTAATAAAACGAAAACTACAGTTTGCTTTGTAATTTTACTATTATATGTTGGTAAATTTATTTTACAAATTTTTTAGGTAAATTTACAAAAAAATTAATTATTTTACAAATTAAAAAAATATTACAAGGTGTTTAGTTTTTTTACACAAGAAAACTGTTATTGTACAACAAAATTTTACTTGATGTTATTTAGTCTTTCTACCAAAAAATGTGTTAATACAAACATTTTTTTTTTAAGATCGTTTACAAGGTTTTCAGTTTGAAATGTATGTATTGAAAAGTACAAAATTCAATGTAATTTCACAAAACTTATTTTATTACTAGAATTAGTGTTGTTTTACAAAAAAAAAAAAAAATAATTATTCAACAATAGGACACGCAAAAATTTTTTAACTTCAGATTTTTTTGCGTTTTGGAGTAAAAAATTTAGTTAAAAATAATTTTTTATAAATAAAAAATTATATGAAAAAAAAGTTTGGAAATTTTTTAAGTTCCGGATACAAAAAATTTTAAACTAATTGTAAGCTTTACCAAAAAAATTAAATTTTTACACCATTTTTTGGTAATTTGCGTTAAGTAAAATACCACAATTTTTATGTGCTTCTACTATATAATTGTTCTACTTTTTTTTTTTTTTTGTATTTTTACCATTTTTTGGTAATTTTACCATATTTTTTGGGAATTTTTTTTTTTAATTTGACACCTAAAATGTCAATAAAAAGCTACCAATTATGAAAACAAAAGTTTTTCTTATTTTAACAGGTACTTAAACATCCAATCTACAATATCCAAAAACATTTTTTTCGAATTTTTAAAAATACTTGTGAAAATAATTAAAAATTAAAAAAAAATTGTTATTTTTTGACTAATTTTTCCTGAAAATATAAGAAATTTCTTGTGTAGCCTCCTTTGCAATTCTCATATGTTCTACTTAACAAAAACGAAATGTCGAAAAAAATAAAAAAGTGCAGTGTTATACATTAAAAAGTTTGTTAAAAGTGTTCAAGTGAAAAAAAAATCATTTCAGGTTGTTGAAGTGCTACTCCAGCTGCCGAAGAAGGAAAAATAAGATGCACCAATGGAAAAAAACCTTTAAATTTACAAAACAAATATGTAAATAAACCAATTTTTTTGTAAATTTACAAAACAAATATGAAAATTTACAAAACAAAATTGTATACTTACGAAAAAAGTTGTAATTTTACAAAAATGAAGTAGAAAATACAAAAACAATATTGAAAATTTACAAATTTGTTGGATAAACTACTGTTTTTACGGCAAAAAAATAAGAAAAAATGGTATTTATACAATAAAAATAGTAAATTTACCACTTTTTATTGTAAATATACAAGTTCTTTGCCATAAAAAACAGTAGTTTAACCAAACAATTTGTAAATTTACAATTTTGGTTTTTGATATTCTACTTTATTTTGTAAATTTACAACTTTTTTTTGTAAGTTTACAATTTTTTTTGTAAATTTTATATTTTTTTTTTTGCATATTTACAATTTTTATTGTAAATATACGTGTTTTTCAATATTTTTTTGTGGTAAAAACAGTACTTTAACCAAATAATTTGTTAATCTACAATTTATTTTTTTCATTTTCTATTTTCTTTGTAAAATAACAACCATTTTCCGTAAGTTTACAATTTTGTTTTGTAAATTTACCAAATTTTTTGTAAATTTACAAAAAAAATGTTCACCTCGAAGTTAATATTTTACAAAAAAAAATTGTAAATTTACATTTTCTTTTGTTAAATCAATTTACAAATTATCCCCGTAACATTACGGGGATTCTTGCTAGTACATATTTTACAAAACCTGCCCCGTAAAATCACGGGGATTTTATGTCATTTTACAAACTTTTTTTTTTTTGAGTGTATCACATAATTAGGCAATAGTGGTGTTTTTGGTTAACTGTACACTCAAATTTCTTACGAATTTACTACTGCTTTTATGTAAGTTAAAGAAGTGAAGAAATACAATTTGCAATGATGAACAATTATTCACTTCTTAAACTTACATAAAAGCAGAAGTAAATTCGTAAGCAATTTGAATGTACAGTTAACCAAAAACTCCACTATTGCCTTATTACGTGATACGTACAAAAAAACCCCAAAAAATGGTTAGAAACAATTCAACATTAAACGGCATTTATTTTAATAAATAATTCTGTAAAAATTCTAATTCATTATTAGAATTTACTTGCCTTTTGCTTTTTTTTATATCCCTACACATCATAAGCAATAAACAACCACCTTACCATTTATGCTTGCAAACAAAAAAAAAAAACACAAAAAAAAATGATTTTGTTTGATATGAGATCTCGCGAGATCTCATTGATAGCTCAATTCATATCAATCTTCAATCTCGCGAGATCTCATTTCATCTCAATCTCGTTTTATCAATCAGCTCATTTTATTTTTCATTTTCAATTTCAGCTCATCTCGTTTTCTGTTCAAAGAAAACCGAACACCATTTGAATTATCACGATATTGAGCTTTGCTGTGTAATTCGTTTTTCGAAAAAACACAAAACGAGCAAACAAGAAACACAATCATTTCAGAGCAAAGAAAATGAAAACAAACAAAAAAATGTTTTCTCAATGAGATTGATAAAATCAAAATCACCATTTACTTACTCTGGGAATATACGACCAGTTTGTGCATGCTGTGTAGAGATTATACAGCCAATTGGCGATATATTCCAACACTTTCAATATCTCAACCAAGATTAAACCATCAGGTGCAGTCGATTTATAAGACCTAAAGCTTTTAATCTTCCATATTAATGTTGGCATATTTATTATTTCCGAAGATATTTCAGATGCTTGGGATCCAGAACGTTTCAAAGCCTGCATATCAGTAACGACGTTCTTATTCGATCGTCAATTACTGAACGCCCTGTAAGTACTACTATTTTAAAAGCTTATTAAGAAGCTCAACTTTTTTAACCAACCAGGACGTAAGAACCACCTTATCGTCTCGTGTTTCCACAATGGACCTTAGTGTATAACCTAACCAATCATCTTTAAACACATTTCATTAAACAAGTGCAAACAAAGTTTTTGTGTCATTTTCATGGTAATTACAAACACTGTTACATTTACCCAAAAAAATGGTGTAGGGTATGAATTCAAAATCATACAACAGACAGGTACAAAAAATAACAATAACAACAAAATGTAAACAACACACACTTGAAGTTTGTAATTAAGGGTAGAAACAAAAAACAAAAAAAAAAATACAACAACTAAAAAAAAATATTTTAAAAATTCATTAAAGCACGTGATCCACTGAAACATTTTGATTAAAGCTTCGTTATAAACAAATTAGTTAAAGTGACAAAAAAATTTGCACAGTTCTTTTTTTTTGTGTTGTCAGTTTTGTTAAATGTATATGACAGTCATTTAAGCAAAACCACAGCAACCAACTGTCATCATCAGCATCATCTGAGAACTGAGCCAGAAAACACACTGAAAGCACAAAAAAAAAAAACTGAACTCGTGTTTTAGGTGCTATACACGTATAATAACAAACATATGTGTCCATTTAATGACAGTGACACTTGGTTGTGTCATCAAGGAGAGTAGATTAAGAGGAGGCTGGAAATGAGAATAACAATATGAAAGATGCAAACGATATGGTCATTTGAATATTCAGTGTTTACCAGGCAAAAATTATGTAAATAAAGGAAGTTGCTGACTGGTTGAGTTTCAATGTCTTGTCTACAACCGCAGTCAACATCTAATCTGACAGTCAAGTTGCGGTGGTCAAGTCCCTGGAGCCAATGTTTCTAAAAACAAGATCTGCACTTAACTACCGCATGTCTTTAAACGGAGACATTCCAAGAAATTGCAAAAACGATGAACTTGCAAGACTGGGAACTACCTTACAGGTTTTAATAGAATTGGAATGTGTTGGTATGTCTCTTAAAACTTGCAAACAAATTCTACGACTTTGTTCCAGGACAGAGAATAATCAGAGATGGGAACATGGATGGACATGCAAGACTACGCGACAGATTTGGACTTCTTTTAATCAGAAGCGCACAAGTGAGCTAATATCGCTTCCAAGAAGATATATTTCGACGGTTGTTGCTTTAATTACCGAACACTGTCTTATAGGAAAGCACGCAGGGCGGTTCAATGTGCCGTCGTTTTTGCCAGAGTTGCATGGATGAGAAGAAGTTGAAAACTCTCGAAAAGTTTATCTGCCATTGTTCGGCACTTTCTTGTCAGAGACTTGCTTCACTGCTGTCTATGGAGCTGCACTATCTTTTTGATTTGTCGCATAAGGAGTTTCATAAGTAGCTCTAATTGGTTTAACGGCAGGGACTAGCAGGGGAACCCCATTGCCATCCCGTGGTATCACAACGGACCTTACAGACTAACCTAGCGAGAGTTTTTTACATTTTTATTCCCTTCAAACACAGTATGGGGAATAATATCTTTGGCATTCCGTGCATTCCGAAATTCCATAAAGTATATAAATTATTGACCCATGATAGATTCTAAGACAAAATTTTTAATTCTAGTCTCCACACAAACCAGCCACCCAATAATCACATCCCTGCAAACAAAACTATACGACATCGATTCGCCGGTTATATAGCCGAGACGATAAATTTTATTGCGGCATATATTGAATTAGTATCGCCGGCGATACGCACTTCGGGAGAAACTTTTACCCGACGGCAATACATCCAGGCGATACGACAACAATTCGTCTCGGCGATAAAGGGCAATGTCGACAAATAATTATTAAAACGAAAAACAAAAGATTTGTATGTATCGCTGGAATATCACTAAAATGATAATTCGGCGATACAGCTATATCGAAAATATATCCGCAACATTCGTTAATTTTTTTTTTATCTTCAAAAGCAAATTTTTGCTTTTTGGCCAAATTTATATTCTTTCAAAGTTTTCTTGTTGTGCTTGATAAATTATTTTATTTTAAATTGACAAAGAAATAAAAATTTCACATCGCTCATATTTGTCATATTCATATAATTTTATGCCTCCTAAAAATCTAAACTCTTTGGGTATAATTGGTAAGGCCTCAAAAACTTTAGGAGGATTTAATGAACTTTATGGTCGATGTGTGTAATTCAATGAACTTTATGGGAATTTCGTTTAATAATTAATTCATACTTAAGTTTTTAATTATATGGTAAAATTAAATAAAGTAAATTGCACCTTATGGGTTTAACCATTTAAAAAAAATTGAAAAATTAAAAAAAAACGAAATAATTAAAAACTCTACAGGGTGTTAGGTGGAAATATAAGATAGTAAACATAAAAATTTTATAAAACATCACACTAGGAATGCCAAACGGGACATCCTGTATCCCGAAATCCCAGTATTTTTCGGGATTAGCAAATCCCTCATTCCGGGATTTATTTCTTTCAATCCCAGGAATTTTCGGGATTTGTTGAGATTTACAAAGCCTGGACCTAAAATTATGGGGTATAAATTTGAGGCAAAAAGGATTAAACTAACACTTGATGATTAAAGTGTTGGACTTTTGAAAATTTAATAAAAAATATGTCTTGCGACGTATTATATTTGTTAATTTTGATGCGCTGAACATAGGGTATTCAATTAATCGAGGTTCTTGTTTAATCAGTTAATCGAGCAAATAATTAATCGGGGTTGAGATTTAAAAAATTGTTTTCTTTTATTTTTTTAGTGCTAAAATTACAATAATTTCATCGGTCAATATTTCCGTGATAAAAAAGATATCTGAAGGAATTCAAAAGTATTTCTTTTCAGATATGCTAAACTATTTTCACATCTAAAAATATTTCGTGGTTTTATAGGGTCCCAAACATTGCGAAAATCTGAGGTTATTCACACTCTAAATAAAATTATTTCAGTTTCCTACTATAAATTGGGTAAATTTACACAAATTGCGTAATTCCACTTCAAATTATAGAAAATTTACACAATTTATAGTAGTAAATTTTTTTGAATTTGTATAAATTTACCAATAAACTGGACTAACTTTTTTAGAGAGCAGTATTGTAAATCGAAATCCTAAATATCTCAAGATCAGATAGATCAGCTCTAAGGCCAGATTCAGATTACGCGCATGAAAAACTATTACAAAAATCTGTTGTGCTGGAAATGTATAACATATTGGCTAGGGTCACCAAGTTAATTTTTTTAAGGCGAAATAAATTTTTAGGGATTCGATAAAATATTTTCTAGGCGACAATTTTACACATTGATAAAAGAGAGTTTGATTAATTTTTTTATACCTAAACCGTAATTTGCAGAACCTTAAACAGCAAAAAATAACCAAAAGTACTAAAAAAAAGAAATTTCGGTTAATCGACACCGATTAATATATCGGTTTATTTGTTATTTGAAAATTGGCAATTTTAAATTATTCGAACAGTTAATCGACCAAAATTAATCGGTTAGCCGATTAACGGTTAATCGATTGAATACCCTAGCTAAACCCGAATATTTTTTTTTTTTTTTTTTATATACACTTTATTTTGGTTATTATTGAATCGCCTTTCTTAGGCCTAACAATAAGTATTTAAATCTTAAAACTCTAACTTAAAATAATATACACTCCAAAGGAGCCATTTTGTTGTATGGGCCTCAAAGTTACAAGGGCGGCAAGTCTGCACGACGCAGTCTTGAATGTCCCTGGGTTCGTGTCAAGACTCTAGCCAAGGGGTTTGGGTGATTTTCCAGTTTATCAGCATATCTTGTCCTTATTGTGATAAACTCATCCTTAACAAATGGTATGTTAAGATCATAACCCGAATATAAAAAAATAAAATCGGTAAGACGGTTTTTGACATGTCGGTTTCTTCCTACATTCAAAAAATTAAAAAAAAACTCAAAATTTATTTCCCTTTCATTTTTTTTCTTCTCTTCCTTTCTTTTTTTCTACTATTTTTTTTTTTGTTTCGAATTTCTCCCATTTCCGTGCCTAGAAAACAGTTTTTTTATTCTCTGGGTCCAAGTGTGGCACTTTTAACTTCTTTCCACATCAAAATGTGTCATTTGCTTAACAAAAGTAAAAAAAAATCTTTAAAAAAATTATGTTTTTGAGAGGTTACTTTATTTCTTTAAGGGGGAACTTTCCCCGTAGTCCGATTTTGTCCATCTCCGAGCATAACCAGGACTATGATCACGTAGTAAAACGATAGTTGACTATCGTCGATTTTTGGAGCCTTTTTACTCCCAAACTAATCAAAAAGTTTCAAAAATTTTTAATGTTTCTGGATTAGACAACACTCTTTAATAATTTAATAAAGAAAAATTTTTAAATTTCCCTTCAAAACGATATGTATTTTGATGTCTTTTATGCATCATTTATCGTGTTCGTTTTACGTGATTAGCCCCCAGTATATGACCATAAGGCATATTCGTGCCAAACTTTAGGAGTTTATATCTTTTATTTTGGACTGTCTCGTGTCTTTCTCAGACGGACGACTGACATCGCCAGAATGTCTTAGAATTGATTACTGATACATTATGGGATCCTAGACCGATATTTTAATGCGTAATACACGGAAGGACATAGTGAGTATACCTCCTACTGTGATAGGAGGGTATAAAGAGAAAAGTAATATGTATGGAATTAAGTAGAGAAGAGTGTAGTGGATTGCAATGTAATACATAATGAAAGTAGTACTCATTTTCAAGATTTTTCTCAGTCCTGTGTAGTTTAAGTACTCTTAAAATTCGGTATACATATTGGGTTACCTTCCCAATTAGTTATAAATACACTAAAAATATCTTGTAAAATTACCAAAAATGCCTCGTATATTAATTTCTTGCTACCTCCTTTCTTACGAGAGTTCCTAGTAAGAATTACAATTTTATTGGTAAAAAGCTGTGAAATTACAAAAAATTTACAAGTTTTTTTACCAATAAAATTGTAAATTTATAACTTTTTTGATGCAATAAAAAGTACAAATATTTCTCGTGACTTAACTAGATTATGTGATATCTCCTATTTTACGAGAATTTCTAGGACAAATTGTATTTTAGCAGAAAATTCTGTTAATTATCTGTAAAATTAAGATTACAAAGTTTAAAGTAATATAACAGATAAAACTTTGTTTTTTTTTTGTCACAACAAAATACAAAGTATTTTCTTTAAATCTGTATTTTGACAAAAAACTCTGTCAAATATCTGTTGAATTGAGATTACAGTCATTTTACAGAGTATTTTACAGAGTTATTATTTTAAGTGCACATTCAAAAAACCATAATTTATTATGATTTAACTATTGTTAGACACATTATTTGTAAATTGATATTACTTTTTAACAAAATTTCATTACAGTAATTATATAATTTAATATTATAGCCATACTATCCACAAATCCAAATAGACATATTTGTGAGTACACATTGTATTTAATAATAATCTTTTGTACTAATATATACAACATGAATTTGTTTAAATGATTAGATAGTCAAGCATTTGATTTTATAAACATACAAGTGTGTATTTAATTATTTTGACTATCAAACACAGTGTTGCCATTTCCAAAATGAAGAAAAGCGCCAAAATGTTGGAAAAAAGGGTAAAAAAGCGTAAAAATATACAAAAAAAAGGGTAAAAAAGCGCCAAGAGTAAAAAGTCAAAATTTAAAAATTTATTTTGAAAATGTACTTTTTAACTATGAAAATAACATATAAAAAAGGGTAAAAAGGGGTAAAACTGGCACATGAAAAGGGTAAAAAGCGCCAAAACATAAAATAAAAAAAAATATATGATATTTTTTATGAATTTGCCAAATTTATTGATACAAAACTAATAAGAAAATTGCAATTTAAATTCCTACAATAATATTAAGATAACAAAAAACACAAAATTATACATAAAAACATTTGTCTTTATAGAAAAATAATTTTCAAATAGATCTATTTGATTGTCGCACTCATCAAGCCACAAAATAGTTTTTTTTTTTTATAAAATACCTTTTTTGTAAATGATATTTGATAGCTTTGATTTGAATAAATTTGACTGTAAATACTTGAAGGCAATTTATAATTTAGCCAACAAATTTCAGAAATGTTTAAGAAAAAAACTGTCAACAAAAACGTACAAAAATTATGGTTTTGTAACAAAAACTTCAGTAAATATTTGCGAAACCTTACACATAAAAATAATCAACAAAAAGAAAGATTAACAAAATCACAAAATTTTTATAAAAAGCACCAAAAGCGTCACAAAATAATAAAAAAGCGCCATTAATACCCGTTTTTTTAAAAAAGGGTATTCGAAAAAAACTCCGGGTAAAACGACCGAAAAAGCACCAGAAAATACCCGAAAAGCGTCAAAATGGCAACACTGATCAAACATTTTGTTGTAATGACTATTGTTAAAAATTTATATGTTTATTAGGGCATTTCACCAAAAACTTTTTTAGATTTTATTTCACGCTTAGACATTTCGTTTTTAAGTTATTGTGGATTAAACATTTCCCAAGTTCAATCCACAAAAACTGAATTTTTACCTTAAGGCCAATAAAGTGCATTTAAAAAAAATAATTTTGACCCTGCATTAGTTTTTTAGTTCATAACTTTAATTTTTTTATAAAATTGATTTGATCAACCTTAAAAATTGTGGGGCGGTGGGGCGAAGGGGCATGAGAATTCATAGTATGTCGCTTTACAATTTGCATACATCAACAAAAGTTTTTGTTGTAAATTTATGAATTTATTTTTTGAAGGTAATTAAATTTTGATTTCACGTGAAATTAAATTAATTTTATTTAAATTTTATTTATGTGTGGATAATAAAGCAAATATTTATTTTATACAATGTCAAACGAATGTAAAAAATTATATATTTAATCTACAAATATAACACCATATGCACAGATATAGATATCAGCATCCTTTTTTTTACACCACTTTGTATGTAAAATACAAAATATGTTTTTTTTTTAAATAATGAAATATTTTTGTAGATAAATATACATATATTTACCTTTTCAAATTGGTAAGGGGATAAAACTATTTCTTCACTCTAAATATTAACTCTGTTACATACTCTGTAAAATGACTGTAATCTCAATTCAACAGATATTTGACAGAGTTTTCTGTCAAAATACACATTTAAAGAAAATACTTTGTAATTTGTTGTGAGAAAAAAAAAACACAAAGTTTTATCTGTTATATTACTTTTAACTTTGTAATCTTTTTTTTACAGATAATTAACAGAGTTTTCTGCTAAAATACATATTTAAGCAATAAACTTTTTATTTTTTGTAACCAAAAAACTAAGTTTTATCTGTATTTAAAAAAAATCTTTAAAAAAAACAAAAAAAATCTTTTTAAAAATCTTATAAAAATTTTTTAAAATGACATGCATTTAACTAATCTCTGTAAATTTACAAAGTTTTTTATGTAAATTTAATTTGCATTAAATGCATTTTACAAATATATGTTAATTTACAGAGTTTTTCTTTGCTAAGTGGTGGTTTATTAAACCAATATTTTACTAGAAACTCTGTAAATTAACAGTTTTTTTGTCCAAATCATTTTACAGAGTTGTAAAGTAAAATTACAGAGTTTTCTTTGTCAAATGGCTTTCATATTTAACCAGTATTTTACTATAAACTCTGTAAATTAACATTTTTTTTTTGCCAAAATCATTTTACATAGTTTTATAGTAAAATTACCAAAAAATGTTGCTAGCTGGAAAAGTATGGTGTACTCTGTTAGATTAGCAGAGTTTTTCTGTAATTTAACAGAGTTATTATTTTAAGTGTTTAACTAAGTTTATTTGTTTAATATGTATATTAACTTGAAATGTACACTCAAAAAAAAACCTTGTAAAGTTTCTATAAAATCTCGTGATTTTACGAGGCTATTCTCGTAAAATAGGAGGTAGGTAAAATTCTCGTAAAATTACGAGGATTTCCTCGTAATTTTGAATGCGCCAAAAACTGGTAAAACAACCAATTTTATTCGTAAAAATATTGTTTTAAAACCAAAAATAAAAAAAATTTTAAACTTACAAGAAAAAATAGTAAATATGTTTAAAAAAATAGTAAATTTACAAACCAAAATGGTAAATTTACAAAAGATTTTTTTTTGTTAAACAACATAAATCCTCGTAATAAAATCATTTTTGTAAAATAACTGTTTTTTTTTAATTAACTAGAATCCTCGTAATAATTTTTTCAAAATTTTGTCAACTTTTTTTTTAAAATATTTTTCAATAAAAAAAAATTGTTTTTTTTTTTGTTAAACAAAATAAATCCTCGTATAACATAATTTTTGTAAAATAACAGTTTTTTTTTTGTAATTCAACTAGAATCCTCGTAATAAAAACTTTGTTGTAAAATTACAGTTTTTTTTGTAAAATAACCTTTCAAAATGGTAGAATACAATTACGAAAATAAACTTGTAAAATTACCAATAAAACTGTAGTTCTCGTTTGAGCAAAGTACAAGATTTTTTGTTAAAAAACAAGGAAAATTGTTAAATATTGGTAGAACGGAATTACAAGGCATTTTACCAGGCGTTTTACCAGTTTTTTTTTGAGTGTAATGGTTTTATATCATCCATTTACAAAAGGGTTCCTAGCTAGTATGGATGCCAAACAGAAAATGCCGAATCCTGAAATTCCGCAATTTTTCGGTATTAACAAATCCAAGGATTCTTTTAATTAATCACGGGATTTTTCGGAATAAAAAAATTCAGTGATTTCGGGAACTGTTGCCAAAGTTCGAAACCCAGTCAATTTGGGTTTCGAACTTTGGCAACAATATTTCAATATTTGTTCATGCGAATAAGGACGATTAGACCATTTGTAGAATTTTATAAGCAATAACAACGCAGGAAACGGTTAAAAAATAAAATTTTTGTCAACTTTTTTGCAAAATTTTAGTAAGGCATTCGAAAGAGAACCTTTCAAAAATAGGACTTTAATTTTTGCTTTAATTTAAAAAGGACGAATATCCAAAAAAAAAAAATAATTGAAATTTGGTTAAAAATGTAAAAATTCATATTTTGATCCTAATTTTATGAGACTTGCAAAACTTGAAAAACTGTTGTTAGTATTTGTTTGTAACACTTTAATAACTTCAAGAATACACTATTTAAGGATTGCAAGGACATGCATTTTTTTTAATTTTGGTTTTTTATTCCTGCCATTTGATGAAGTAGTAAACTACCCAAACCAAGTTTATAGGAATTATAAAATTAACCCTTAACTGCATATTACGCGGTAACATTGCAAAGAAATACAAAAAAAAAAAAATTTTTTTTCCTAATTCTTGTTTTTTATTCTTGGCATTGGATGCAGTATGACACAAAATAATTTTTTAAGAATTAAAATTAGGGATGAGATTTTCATGCACTACACTCAAAAAAAAAAAAACTTGTAAAACGCCTTTTAAAATGCCTTGTAATCCTGTTCTACCAATATTTAACAATTTTCCTTGTTTTTTAACAAAAATTCTTGTACTTTGCTCAAAACGAGAACACAGATTTATTGGTAATTTTACAAATTTATTTTCGTAATTGTATTCTACCATTTTAAAAGGTTATTTTACAAAAAAAAATTAATTTTACAACAAATTTTTTATTACGAGGATTCTAGTTGATTTACAAAATAAATCAGTTATTTTACAAAAATGATTTTATGACGAGGATTTATGTTGTTTAACAAAATAAAACTTTTTTTTTGTAAATTTTCTAAGTCCCAGACATATTTTTTGGGTTTGGAATAAAGAATAATTAAAAAAAGGTTTAAAAAAAATTTTTGATAAAATTTTCGAATTCCTAATTTTTTTTTGTTTGAAAATTTTCCAAGTCCTGGACAATTTTTTTTTTATAAAAAAAATTTAAAATAAATGTTGACAAAATTTTGGAAAATTTTCCAAGTACAAAATTTTGTTTGAAAATTTTCCATTTTTTTATATCCGTCCGTCCTTCTGGTTGTAGATGGCACGATGCAGTCCAAAATAAAAGAGCTAGCCTTCTGCAATTTGGCATGAATATGTGTTATGGTCCTAGGCTGGTCAAGTTCGTAAATGGGCAAAATCGGCGCAGGGGGAAAAAGTTCCCCCTTTAAGAACTAAACCAACCTCTGAAAAAATACATTTTCTTTACATGTATTTTTGTTAAAAAAAAATAAACATTTGGTATATTTATCGGGATGGGAAGGTGCTCTCAACGTCCCCCACTGACCCCCATCACCCCCCCCCCCCCAAAACAAATGCCCCTGACATTATTTTTGAATTTTTTTTTACATTTTGGAGGGTATAAAAGATTCGGCACAGCCGAATTTAACACTCTTACTTGTTTTTTGTAAATTTACCATTATTGTTTGTAATTTTACCATTTTTATACCCTCCACTTAGTGATAGAGGTTATATATAAGTTTGTCATTCCGTTTGTAACTCATCGAAATATCGGTCTGGGACCCTATAAAGTATATATATTCATGATCCCCGATCGATTTTTCTAGCAATGTCCGTCTGTCTGTGGAAATTGTGATCACGACCAAAATACTACACGGATATGACTGAAACTTAACATATTTATTGGAAGTTCTCCCGAGAAGTTTGGTATTGCATTTGAGTGATATCGGTTCAAAAGTTATGAACGAAAATGCAAGGACACCTCAAAAATTCTGGTACATTCAACATAACATAAAAATACAAAATGCTTTAAGTCGGCTTCTGGTTGACATATGTGAACATAATTGAACACCAAAAGGTATTTTAACATGTACGAACATATTTTTTGACAAAAAAAGAAAAAAAATCACGGATTTTTTTTTTACCAAAAATTTTTGTTCGCGGATTTTTTTTTAAGTAATTTCTTTTTAAAAAAGTTTTTTGCAATAATCTTTTTGAAATTGTGGAGGGTATCACTACATTCGGCAAGGCCGAATTTAACTTTTTGACTTGTTTTAAATATATTTACCATTTTTATACCCTCCAACAACAGTATGGGGGTATACTCACTTTGTCATTCCGTTTGTAACGCATCGAAATATCGGTCGGGGACCCCATAAAGTATATCATCAATTCCATGAGAAATCGTTGAATTTTGCGCATTTTCTGACCAAGGGTCTTCTGATTTTTGTTATATTTGGTACACACAAGCGCTATGGAACCATTTAAAGATATCATTTATCAGATCCAACGAATTAAAAAAATTCGCGATTTTATTCGCGATTTTCGTTTTTTAAAAAATGAAAAAAATGCAAAATCTGTGAAACTTTGAACAGCTATATATTTTTAAGTACTTATTGTATCTTTATGAAATAAAGCGCAAAATGATGGTACGTTAGTCTATTTTTACATTTAAAAATATGGAAAAAGTTGGTGGTTTAAAAGTGCATTTTAAATGCAAATGCAGTTTTGAAGTGCATTTTGCGAAACTTTTATCCCTTTGGATTTTTTTTTATTTAACATTATTATTTTCTTTATCATTTTTACTAGAAAAAAATGTCCTCCAAACTTTGTGCACGATAGCCGAACTATTGGTAATCATTTTTTTTTTTTTAATGTTACTTACCCAAGTAAAAATGTAAAGGATCAGTACTGATCCGAAAAATGGATCGCTAAGATTAGATCAGTTTTAATCGGACGGATACAATTTCATCCGAAAAATGGGTTTATCTAATTATATAAACCCATTTTTCGGATAACATTGTATCCGTCCGATTAAAACTGATCTAATCTTAGCGATCCATTTTTCGGATCAGTACTGATCTTTCAAATTTCGGATTAATACTGATCCGAGTAAGATCTTTTAAATCTCGGGTAAGACATGATATATAAAAATATATCTAAACATTTTTACTAGGGTAATTTTCCCATATATTTTTTATTTTTTTTTTTTGTTATTTATACTAGACCACAATATAAACACTTAGATTTTCTTAATAATTTGTCGATTCTCATTAATCTTAATCACATAAGAGTGGTGCGTTTGCCTTTTTAATTAAAAACGTTCAAAAATATGAGCAGTAAGGAAGTGTACTACAAAGTCAAATGCATTTTTTAACATTTTTTCAATGACGATATTTTAATATTTTTTAATGCCCAAAAGTCTATTGTGGGTGCTGTGGCTTAGTGGTTAGCGCGTTGGACTACTAGCCATCAAGCCTGGGTTAGATTTCCGGCTCAGGCAGAACATTTTTTCGGATATTTATTAGTTTCTATTTATTACTAATATTTATCGCAGCACCCTCCTTCGTTGATAAATAGCACTAAAACGTCAACGAAGTAAAATAATAAAATAATGGCTATTAAACACAGCTTCAAAAATAATTCGCCAGATCAATAACAGATGGCGATGCAACAACTGTACTCAAAATTATTAACACGCGCAATTACAGTGTTGCCATACTGAAGCCCTTCTATCTTTCAAATCTTTCATCTCTCTTCTATCCCCTTTCCGAAAGAAACATCACGCTTACATTAGTAATTGATAGGCAGCATTGCCTGAGTGTTGTTTCTTTTAAAAAAAAAAAATAATAATAATGCACTTTTAAAGTGCATTTTACAAAACTTTTATCCCTTTTAATTTTTTTTACTTGCATAATCGAAAAATTTATAATTTTTACTACAAAAAATGTCTTCCGGTTTTTGTGCACGTTATGTGCACTAGTTTAGTTTTTTTAATTTTTTTTTGTTATTTATACTAATTCAAAAATGTAAGTAGTAAAAGGAGTCAATCCATTTTTAAAACTACTTTTTGTTCAAATTACAATATTTTATTATTTTAAAAAAAAAAAAACAAAAAAAATCTACTTGTTAAGGATTTTTCTTTTTTTTAAATTGCATTTTTGTTTTTAAATAGTTTGCATTGATATTATTAGCATTTTAAATTAAGTTTTTTTTCATTAAATGTGGTTTTTATGAAAAAAATTATGATCTAAAAAAATTCACTGAGGGGGTGCTTTAGTTTTGGCCAATACTGTATATTCTTTTCTTAATTTTTTTTACAATAATAATAATAATATATGTGTATTAATATTTGCAATTGTCGGTATTCCCTATTTAACATGTTTTTATAACTTAAAAAATAAAAATTATATATTAAAAATAAGTATTAGTAACTTTAAAAAAAAAATATTTAAACTAGTGCACATAACGTGCAAAAAAACAGAGGACATTTTTTTGTAGCAAAAATTATAAATTTTTCGAGTATGTAAGTAAAAAAAATTAAAAGGGTTAAAATTTTGCAAAATGCACTTTAAAAGTGCATTTGCATTAATAATGCACTTTTAAACCACCAACTTTTTTCATCCTAATTAATGTAAAAATAGACTCGTTAACCATCATTTTGGGCATTGAAAAATAATAAAATACCGTTATTGAAAAAATTTAAAAAAATGCATTTCAAAACTGCATTTGACTTTATAGTGCACTTCCTTACTACATATATGTATTTTTGAACGTTTTTAATTAAAAAAAGACAAACGCACCACTCTTATGTAATTAAGATTAATGAGAATCGACAAATTATTAAGAAAATCTAAGTGTTTATATTGTAGTCTAGTATAAATAACAAAAAAAAAATAAAAAATATATGGGAAAATTAAGTAACATTTTAAAAAAAAAAATGATTACCAATAGTTCGGCTATCGTGCACAAAGTTCGGAGGACATTTTTTTCTAGTAAAAATGATAAAGAAAATAATAATGTTAAATAAAAAAAATCAAAAGGGATAAAAGTTTCGCAAAATGCACTTCAAAACTGCATTTGCATTTAAAATGCACTTTTAAACCACCAACTTTTTCCATCTTTTTAAATGTAAAAATAGACTAACGTACCATCATTTTGCGCTTTATTTCATAAAGATACAATAAGTACTTAAAAATATATAGCTGTTCAAAGTTTCACAGATTTTGCATTTTTTTTATTTTTTAAAAAACGAAAATCGCGAATAAAATCGCGATTTTTTTAAATTCTTTGGATCTGATAAATGATATCTTTAAATGGTTCCATAGCGCTTGTGTGTGCAAAATATTGGAAAAATTCAAAGACCCCTGGTCAGATTTTATTCGGTCTCTCATGGAATTGATGATATATATTATTGATCCATGATCGATTCTAAGACATTCTGTGAATGTCCGTCTGTCCGTCCGTCCGGCTGTCTGTCAAAATAAAACAGCTATCCTCCTGAAACTTGGCACGAATATGTCTTATGGTCCTAGGCAGGTTAAGTTTGGAAGTGGGCAAAATCGGACTAGGGGGAAAAAAGTTTCCCTTGAAGAACTAAACCAACACTTTTTTACATGTTTTTTTTATTATTGTTAAAAAAACTAAACATTTAGTATATTTATCGCGATGGGAAGGTGCTCTCAACGTCCCCCACTGACCCCATCACACACCCCTCCCCTAAAAAAGAACGCCCTGACAATTTTTTTTTTATTTTTTTTACGTTTTGGAGGGTATAAAAGTTGCCGCACAGCCGAATTTTACACTCTCACTTGTTTCTTGTAAATTTACCATTTCTTTTTAATTTTTGCGGTTTTAAAACAATATTTTTTACCAATAAAATTGTTTATTTTACCAATTTTTGGCGCATTGAAAATTACGAGAAAATCCTCGTAATTTTACGAGAATTTTACCTACCTCCTATTTTACGAGAATAGCCTCGTAAAGTTGTGAGATTTTTTGGTAATTTTACAAGATTTTTTTTTTGTTGAGTGTAAAAAAATAAAAAATATCCGCTAAAAAATTCAAAATATGCGCTAAAAAGCCCTAAAATGTGCACTAAAAAAATAAAATGTGTGCAATAAAAATCTTAAATAATAAAAATTAAACAATAAAACAAATTAATTTCAATTTGTGTTTTTGTTAATTTATGCCAAAATATGCAAAAATAAGCACTTAAAAGTTGGAAATATGCACCAAATATGCATTTAAAGCCAAAATATGAAAAATATGCATTTTCACCAAAATATGCAAAAACAAATCGATGTCATTTTAAATCAAATTTCTTGATTCGGAAAGATAATTGGTCGATATCGTTTTTAGAACATCGACAAAAAACATGCATTTGCATGGAAATCACATTCCAAATTATAATATAAACCCTCAACCGCATGGAACTGCATATGTATTACCATTTCTTTTTTTTTGGCAAATCTGTTAAAATTTGTATAATATTTTGTTAAGGATTTCCACACTTTTAAATCACATAACTCAAGAACGGCATCATGCGTTAGTTCACTACCAATTAAATAAAAATTTAAAAATATACGAATTTTTGCACTTTTCAAGTCAATTTTTGCAGAGGAAAAACATAGTTTCGAAAAAGTGGTCTATTCTCCCTTATTCTCATGAACTGTTCGTTTGTTTACCGATGGCCACAAAGCTTGTATTTCAAGTTTTTTACAATAATCGGAATTTCCAAAAAAGACTTTTTGACAATGTTTTTTTTCTACGTAGTTCCATTTTTTCAGCAAATATACCTATAACAATTTTTGCCCTCTAAAAATCTGGATTTCCAAAATATGCACTCAAAAAAAATCTTGTAAAATTACAAGAAAACTTGTAACTTTTTTTTTTGCTACCTGCTATTTGAAAAAAATTCCTAGTAATTTTACAAGCTTTTTACCAATAATTTTATAATTTTACAAGGTTTTTACCAATAAAATTGTAAATTTACAAATTTTTTGATAAGATAAAATTTACAAGGAGGTTTAGTAAAATAGGAGGTAGAAAAAAATCTAGTAAAGTTAGATTTTTTTCTACCTCCTATTTTACGAAAATTCTTAGTAATTTTACAAGCTTTTTACCAATAATTTTGTAATTTTACAAGATTTTTATTAATAAAATTGTAAATTTACAACTTTTTTGGCGAAATAAAAGTTACAGGAAATTCTCGTAAATTTACTAGATTTTTTTGTTGTAAAAAATCTTGGAAATTTGTAAAATTACAAGAAAAACTGTAAAATTACAAAGAAAAATGTAAATCTCGTTCGAAAATTATTTGTTAACTTTTGAAGTCAATTTTTTGAAAATTTTAAATTTTTTATCAAAATTCCCTATTTCATTTTAACCATCAATTGACGTTTTTTTAAATTTCAACTGATATTGTAAAAATTTCAATTGTTGTTTTCGGAATTACAATTGAAAAAGGAATATACGATATTACACTTTCCTTAATCCAATTTAAATTTTTAATAACAATATTACATGTTATATTTACACATACATTAAGTATGCGAACTGTTGCACTGCTCATTTATTATTTATTTATTGACGCATATTAAAAATTGTATGTACTTTAGTGTATCAAATGCATACAACCAACATTTTGTAACCGGCCAAGTGACCAACCAACCGACAATTTATTTATATGTATATGTGGCACACAATGCCCAGACCATCATAATCAGTAGCCCACGTGACGGTGGACAGGTAAGTGTGTCACTATAGGTTGATGCATAACAGACTTATGAAAGAATACAATTATAATTTCATGGAATGCTAAATTTTATAAGATTTTCATATTAAAATTAACACATTTTGAACCGGACATGGATGTGCAACGATCTATGTATATCAGAGTAAATTTGAAAATTTGATCTGCGGGTACTTTCAACATAATACATTAGTAGATTTACTATTTTTTTTTGCTAATGCTAGTTAGCTAACCTTTAGCAAATTTTTAGTTGAGATTAGCATGTTATTAATATCTTGTAAACTTCATTATGCGCATTAGCAATTTTAAGCAAAATTTTAACTAATTTTTTTTTGCTAAATTTAAAATTGAGTTGACCAAGTTTTTACAAGCTTTTTTTTTAAGAAAACTTAAACTCGGAAACTAAGCCAGATGGAGCAAAATGGAGGCCATTTTTGGTTCTCGGGTTACCATAATATCGCTGGTCCACTTCACATGTGTAGAACCTAATGGGTCCTAACTTTGGATCCAAAAAGTTAGCATTCCCGAAAATTTTAAAATGCTCATAATTCGGTACATATTGCCGACGCAACAAAACGTCCAAAAACATGTTTGTACACCTGACGTTGCACATTGGGTTGAATGAGAGGCAAAGTGGCGCTTTATTCAGGGAAGCAGTAATTTTAACATATAAAATTTTTTAATTAATGAATGATAAATAATTCATTAGAAAGCACCCTTTTAAAGAGAAAACATGTGTTTTATATTTATTTTTAACCTGTCAGAATTTTTTTAGTGTTTCTTGAATATTGAACTTGATTCCCAATTTAGGCTGTAACTTTTAAACCAAAAGCGATAATTTAATGAATACAGTTTCAAATTAAAGTATTTTTAATGCAATAATAAAAATTTAAAACAATAAAAAATAAATATGTGTTAATACTTGCATAAAATTTGTTCAAAGTCGGATTTTTGTGTTACACCAAAATTAAAATTTTCCATAAAAAAGCCAGGAAAGTTGTAATTCTGAACTATTATTATCATATTTGTCAGATATTATATTACACCACCCAGAGACATCTGCTTACCCCGCCCCCGCCCCCTTCTCACTCCCCACAAAAACCGTCCCTGTCATTTTTATATTTTTTGCTTGTTGGAGGGTATCAAAGATTTGGCACAGCCGAATTTCAAACTCTTACTTGTTTATATATAGCTTACAAAGACCCACAAAAAAGGTCTAGACCACTAATACTTATGTATTTTTACCTTCTAAATTCAATTCCGCGATCAGAATTAAATTCTATCGTTGGGTTTTTCTCTAATTTACAAGGAAAGTCCCCAAAAGTGAACTGACCCGATTTCCTTTTTAATTTGACTAACAATAAGCTAACATTTTTTAAAATTTTATTTCGGTATGTAATGTTCAAGTCTGATTTATTACGAAGAAAATAAGAGCTTTTTTCATAAAATCCATCAAAAATTGCATAAGTTACTAGCATTTTAACAAAAATGCATTGATTCACAACATAAATACAACTGTTTTTGTATAAAACTGAAATAACGCGTTTTTGTTCAAATGCATGTAACTTCTGCTATTTTTGACGGATTTTATTTAAAATACTCTTGTTTTCTACGTAATAAATCAGATTTGCACCTTACATACAGAAATAAAATAAAAAAAATTTCGTAACTTTGTCAAATTCACAAGGAAATTAGGTGGGTTCACTTTGCGAACTTTCCTTGTAAATCTCAGGAAACCCCAACTATAGAATTCAATTCTGATAACAGAATCGATTTTAGAAGGTCAAAATACATAACGATAAGTGGATCTAGTTTCTGGGTCAGAAACTTTTTTGTTTTTTTGTGATGAAGTGTTATTGAAGCCACCGTATTTTTTTCATAAACTCTTAAATAAAAAAATAACGGCATTAAACGCGGACGTTTTTTTTCTTTTAAATTAAAGCTTATACTATATGCTTTATTATCACAATGTATAAGCAACAACAACCTCTTACATTTTTTTTTATATTCCATCAAGAATTAAAAATACTCCAATTTTGGAACATTTTACAAAAAAATTTCAAAAATATTTTTACAACAATTTTCAAAAAACAAAAAACAGAAATGTATTTGAAAATGCCTGAAGTTGATGGTTCCATAATAAAAAAATTACTTTTGAATGAATAAATACCAAAAAAAAAATATAGAAATAAGTTGATTTTCAATTTTTAGCACCATATTCAAAAACACAAAAAATTATTTGATTTTGACGGCGGATTGCAAGAAAAGTAAACAACTCAGAATAATAATTGTGACAGATTTTTTAGTGTAATTTTATATACTTTGACCCTAAATTAATAATTTTTGTAAAAAATTTTTTTTCAGTTTTGAATAAAGCGCCACTTTGGAAAGCAGATTTGGAACCACAATTAAGAGGTTAATCGAAAAAGAGTGTCCAGACCGCTGGCCCATCCAAAAGATGTTCCAATGTCGGTCAGTGTTTTATAATTTTGTCATTATAAAAAAACTTTGAAGCCTTATAACCAGGGACAGGACCTTCATGCACTAAAATACTATGTCTTAGGAGTTTTGATTTGGAGTTATGGTAAAAAATTTACAACTTTTTCTTGTAAATTTGCCATTTTTTTCTGAAACTTTTGCAGCTGATAACAAACATGTCATCAAAAATTATAAATTTACAAATTTTGAAGTGAAAACTTTTTAATGGCAATGAGGGTTGAAAAATAAAAAGATTTAATTCTTTTATATTTATACAGTAAACAAAATTAACAACAAAAACATGTTATAACAATAACTTTCATATAAAAAATTATTGTCACCCTAAATTAACACCTTCAATATATTTGTGCAAAAAACTGTAAAAATCGATTTTATTTCAATCGTTTTTTTTTTATATTTCCAAAGGGAATTTGTTTGTTAAATGTGATTGATATATTCATGTATTGACACTTGTTTTTTTTTTGTTGTTATTCAATTTAACAAATATTTGTACAAATAATTCTCCAACACTCAGTGTAAAAATTGCCTTAATTTTATGCTTTTTAATAAATATTTTAATAAAAAAATATATATTTAATAAATTTTTAAATAAATGTAAATCCGTCAAAAAAAATGGGAGTATATTGACTATGTGATTACGTGTGTAACACACCAAAATATCTGGGTCTGGGATTCAAAATGTAATACATATATTAGCGATTCTTATTCGAACAAGCCTATTAATTATCTCTACTCGCTACACTCAAAATAATAACTCTGTAATATATAAAAAAAAAATCAAGCGTACACACAAAAAAAAACTTTGTCAAATTACTAGGAAAAGTCTCGTAATCCAATTTTTACCAATATTTGACAGTTTTCCTTGTTTTTTAACAAATCGAAATTTACATTTTTTTCTGTAATTTTACATTTTTTTTTGTAATTTTACAAATTTCCAAGATAATTTTACAAAAAAAAATCTAGTAAATTTATTTGCTCAAAAAAAAACTGTAAATTAACAATTTTATTGGTAAAAAGCTTGTAAAACTACAAAATTATTGGTAAAAAGCTTGAAAAATTACTAGGAATTCTCGTAAAATAGGAGGTAGCAAAAAATCTAGTATAATTACGAAACCTCTTTATAATTTTATCGTGTCAAAAAATATGTAAATTTACAATTTTATTGGTAAAAATCTTGTAAAATTACAAAATTATTGGTAAAAATCTTGTTAAATTACTAGGAATTTTTGTCAAATAGGAGGTAACCAACAAAAAAAAGTTACAAGTTCTTCTTGTAATTTGACAAGTTTTTTTTTCAAATTTCATGGCTTAATTTTTTTCCTAAAAATTCCCACTCTAAAGCGCCATTTTTTTGTAAATATTTTGAAGGGTAATTTAGATTCGGCACAACCAAATATAACACTTTCACTTATTTTGTATCATGATGATATTGCAATGATGCTTTTTTTTTATTTAAATAAATATTAATATGTTGTTGCAAAATATTGATTTAAAAAAATGTATGTTTGCAAAATATGGTGTTTATAAAAAATAAATTTGTAAAAATAAATTTGTAAAAATGGAGCTCGCAAAGCACTCGTTCTCTCCTAGAAATATTTATGTGAATGCAATCCCACGTGTTCAATGTTGACACAAGTTGAAACTGAGAAGGTGCTAGATCTCAGAGAAATGGGTGCTAGATTGGGTGCTAGATTTTTTTACAGTTCGTGTATAGAGTGCCCCTGACTTAGAAAATTTTAGACTTTCACTGCTGCTAAACCCTGCATTTGTTAAACGACCTAAAATGATTACCTGGTTAATCGGTTAAAGTTTCCAATTTCGGCCAAAAATTCACAAAATTTTAAAAAAATATTTTCAAATTTTTTTAATATGCTCAAAACAAAATATTTTTTTTAAATGTTCTCACATAAAAAATATAATACACTCAAAAAAAAACCTTGTAGAGTTACCAAAAAATCTCGTGATTTTACGAGGCCATTCTCGTAAAATAAGAGGTAGGTAAAATTCTCGTAAAAAAAATTACGAGGAAATAATTTTAAATGCGCCAAAAATTGGTAAAATAACCAAATTTATTGGTAAAAATATTGTTTTACAACCGGAAAAATGAAAAAAATGGTAAACTTACAAGAAACAAGTGAGAGTGTTAAATTCGGCTGTGCCGAATCTTTTATACCCTCCAACACGTTAAAAAAAAAAAAACAGGGGCGTCTTTTTTTTTTTTTGGGGGGGGGGGGGGGTAACGTCGGTGGGAGACAATCTTCCTGGAACCAACTGCAAGACTTTGAACTTCTTTAGACATAAAATTGTTTCGTTTGCTAAGCAAAAGTTCAAAAAAACCTATAAAAAATGGCTTTTTTTAGAGGTTTGTTTAGTTCTTAAGAGGGGAACTTTTTTCCCCCTGATCCGATTTTGCTCATGTTCGAACTTAACCAGCCCAATACCATAAGACATATTCGTGCCAAATTTCAGGAGTCTAGCTCTTTTACTTTGGACTGTGTCGTGTCTTCCACAGACGGACGGACGGACAGACGGACATCGCTAGAATGTCTTAGAATGGATCACTGATCAATAATATATATCATCAATTCCATGAGAAATCGTTGAATTTTGCGCATTTTCTGACCAGGGGTCTTCTGATTTTTGTTATATTTGGTACACACAAGCGCTATGGAACCATTTAAAGATATCATTTATCAGATCCAAAGAATTTAAAAAATTCGCGATTTTATTCGCGATTTTCGTTTTTTTAAAAATCAAAAAAATGCAAAATCTGTAAAGCTTTGATCAGCTATATATTTTTAAGTACTTATTGTATCTTTATAAAATAAAGCGCAAAATGATGGTACGTTAGTCTATTTTTACATTAAAAAAGATGGAAAAAGTCGGTGGTTCAAAAGTGCATTTTAAATGCAAATGCAGTTTTGAAGTGCATTTTGCGAAACTTTTACCCCTTTTGATTTTTTTTTATTTAACATTATTATTTTCTTCATCATTTTTACTAGAAAAAAATGTCCTCCGAACTTTGTGCACGATAGCCGAACTATTGGTTATAATTTTTTTTTAAAAAAGGTTACTTAATTTTCCCATATATTTTTTATTTATTTTTTGTTATTTATACTAGACTACAATATACACACTTAGATTTTCTTAATAATTTGTCTATTCTCATCAATCTTAATCACATAAGAGTGGTGCAATTGTCTTTTTTCAATTAAAAACGTTCAAAAATATAAGCAGTAAGGAAGTGTACTACAAAGTCAAATGCAGTTTTGAAATGCATTTTTTAAAATTTTTTCAATGAACATATTATATTATTTTTTAATGCCCAAAATGATGGTTAACAAGTCTATTTTTATATTAATTAAGATGAAAAAAGTTGGTGGTTTGAAAGTGCATTATTAATGCAAATGCACTTTTAAAGTGCATTTTGCAAAACTTTTATCCCTTTTAATTTTTTTTTTACTTTCATAATCGAAAAATTTATAATTTTTACTACAAAAAAATGTCTTCCGTTTTTTGTGCACGTTATGTGTTATGTTTTAATAATTTTTTTACAAAAAATGTTTATTAAGTTTATCATAACTTTTTTTGTTATTTATACTAATTCAAAAATGTAAGTAGTAAAAGGAGTCAAATCCATTTTTAAAACTACTTTTTGTTCAAATTACTTATTAATTTTTATTTATAAACAAAACCCTGAAAGTCCTCGTTCTATAAAAACACCTTAAAATTAATATTTTGTTGCAAATCCGTTCCTTTCTTAATTATATCACGGGACTTGCATTGATCCATTATTCCATCAAATCTATGAATCGACCGAATTCCTTGGCCAGAGCAGCAATACCAGCCCATTTTTAATTTAAGTATTGCAAAACAACGGTCAAACACGGAAGGGGGAATTTAATGATCTGGGATTGCTTCTCTGGTCAAGGAATTCGGCTTATTCATAGATTTGATGGAATTATTGATCTATTCAAGTCCCGTGACAAGGATTTGCAACAAATTATTAATTTTAAGTTGTCTTTGTTTATTTTTCATGAAGGGGTGCTATAGTTTTGTCCGCCATGTTTTCCGTTTTATTTGGTTATAACTTGTTTTTTATAGAACGATGACATCCACAGTTTTTGTTTATCAATAAAAAATTCGAAAAACAAATTAAACAATAGACAAACAATAAAAAATGGGGTTTTTATGAAAAAAATTATCATCTAAAAAAAAATTCACTGAGGGGGTGCTTTAGTTTTGGCCAATACTGTATATTATATTCTTAATTTTTTTTACAATCATAATAATAATATATGTGTATTAATATTTGCAATTGTCCGTATTCCCTATTTAACATGTTTTTATAACTTAAAATATAATAATATAACATAAAAAATAAAAATTATATGTTAAAAATAAGTATTAGTAACTTAAAAAAAAAAAATATTTAAACTAGTGCACATAACGTGCAAAAAACAGAGAACATTTTTTTGTAGTAAAAATTATAAATTTTTCGATTATGTAAGTAAAAAAAAATTAAAAGGGATAAACTTTTGCAAAATGCACTTTAAAAGTGCATTTGCATTAATAATGCACTTTCAAACCACAAACTTTTTTCATCCTAATTAATGTAAAAATAGACTAGTTAACCATCATTTTGGTCATTGAAAAATAATAAAATATCGTTATTGAAAAAATTTAAAAAATGCATTTCAAAACTGCATTTGACTTTATAGTGCACTTCTTTCTACTTATATTTTTGAAAGTTTTTAATTAAAAAAAGACAAACGCACCACTCTTATGTGATTAAGATTAATGAGAATCGACAAATTATTAAGAAAATCTAAGTGTTTATATTGTAGTCTAGTATAAATAACAAAAAATAAATAAAAAATGTATGGGAAAATTAAGTAACATTTTTTAAAAAAAATTATTACCAATAGTTCGGCTATCGTGCACAAAGTTCGGAGGACATTTTTTTCTAGTAAAAATGATGAAGAAAATAATAGTGTTAAATAAAAAAAAATCAAAGGGGGTAAAAGTTTCGCAAAATGCACTTCAAAACTGCATTTGCATTTAAAATGCACTTTTGAACCACCGACTTTTTCCATCTTTTTAAATGTAAAAATAGACTAACGTACCATCATTTTGCGCTTTACTTTATAAAGATACAATAAGTACTTAAAAATATATAGCTGATCAAAGTTTTACAGATTTTGCATTTTTTTGATTTTTTAAAAAACGAAAATCGCGAATAAAATCGCGAATTTTTTAAATTCTTTGGATCTGATAAATGATATGTTTAAATGGTTCCATAGCGCTTGTGTGTGCAAAATATTGGAAAACTTCAAAGACCCCTGGTCAGATTTTGTTCGGTCTCTCATGGAATTGATGATATACTTTATGGGGTCCTAGACCAATATTTCGATGCGTTACACACGGAATGACAAAGTGAGTATACCCCCATACTGTGGTTGGAGGGTAAATATGTTTAAAAAAAATGGTAAATTTACAAACCAAAATGGTAAATTTACAAAAAAAAAAATTGTTAAACAACATAAATCCTCGTAATAAAATCATTTTTGTAATATAACTGTTTTTTTTTTGTAAATTAACTAGAACCCTCGCAATAAATTTTTCAAAATTTTGTCAACTTTTTATACCCTCCAACTACAGTATGGGGGTATACTCACTTTGTCATTCCGTGTGTAACGCATCGAAATATCGGTCGGGGACCCCATAAAGTATATATATTATTGATCAGTGATCGATTCTAAGACATTCTAGCGATGTCCGTCCGTCCGTCCGTCTGTCCGTCCGTCCGTCCGTCCGTCTGTAGTTAACACGATGCAGTCCAAAATAAAAGAGATAGATCCCTCAAGTTTGGCACAAATATGTCTTGTGCTCCTAGGCAGGTTAAGTTCGGAAATTGGCCAAATCGGACCAGGGGGAAAAAAGTTCCCCCTTGAAGAACTAAACCATCCTTTAAAAAAATACACTTTTTTACATGTTTTTTTGTATTTTTGTTAAGTAAATGAAACATTTGGTATATTTATCGCGGTGGGAAGGTGCTCTCAACGTCCCCCACTGACCTTATCAACCCCCCCCCCAAAAAAAAAAAAGATACGCCCCTGACAAATTTTTGTTTTAATTTTTTTTTTATATTTTGGAGGGTATAAAAGATTCGGCACAGCCGAATTTAACACTCTCACTTGTTTTTAAATATTTTTCAATAAAAAAAAGATTGTCCGGGACTTGGACAATTTTTAAAAAAACTAGAAAATTTACAAAAAAAAATGTTTTTTTTTTGTTAAACAACATAAATCCTCGTATAACATAATTTTTGTAATATAACAGTTTTTTTTGTAAATCAACTAGAATCCTCGTAATAAAAACTTTGTTGTAAAATTACATTTTTTTTTTGTAAAATAACCTTTCAAAATGGTAGAATACAATTACGAAAATAAATTTGTAAAATTACCAATAAAACTGTAGTTCTCGTTTGAGCAAAGTACAAGATTTTTTGTTAAAAAACAAGAAAAATTGTTAAATATTGGTAGAACGGGATTGCAAGGCATTTTACCAGACGTTTTACCAGTTTTTTTTTTGGGTGTACTTATTTGATATCGGTAACCTATATAAATTTGATTATTTTTCATAGAAATAATGTCTCAAAATCTGAAATTATTTCTATGAAATGTCTTAGATTTTTAAACAATTTCTTAGATTTTGATTTTTTTTTCTAAAATACTCTGATTTTGAGACATTTTTTCTATAGAAAAAGTCTCATATTCTGAGACATTTTTTCTTAAGAAAAAGTCTCAGATTTTGAGATATTTTTTCTAGAGAAGAAGTCTCATATTCTGAGACATTTTTTCTTTAGAAAAAGTTTTTGTTTTAGAGATATTTTTTCTATAGAAGAAGTCTCAGAATCTCAGACACTTTTCTGAGAAAAACATTCAAAATTTGAATGTTATTTATGAAAAAATATATTGAATCTAACAATAAGTAAAATGTCTCAGAATCTGAGACTTTTCCGTTGAAAAAAGGTCCGAGAATATGAGATTTTTAACATGGAAAAATATGTCTCAAATTCTGAGATTATTTCTATAGAAAATGTTTTACAATCTGAAGGTTTTTGTTTAGCAAAATGTCTAAAAATTTGAAACTTTTAAGAAAATTTTCAAAAGAAAAAAGGCTTCAGTTTCTGTATAATTTTTCACGTAGATTTTGAGACATTTCTCTTGCGTTGTCAGATTCGTTTATCTTATAATTTTTTTTTTTTTATAATTTTTCGTTGGTTCAACAGATAAATTCAGTTTCTCTTATTGTTAGTGAAATTTGATACACTCAAAAAAACCTTGTAAAATTACAACAAAAACTTGTAACTTTTTTTTTGTTTGCTACCTCCTATTTGACAAAAATTCCTACACTCAAAAAAACAAAACTGTAAAGTTAACAAATTTTTTTTTGTTAACTCGAGTTTACTGGCTTTTTAGCAAATTTTTAGTTAAAATCAGCGTTTTAACTACTTTTTTTAGTTAAGTTCAATTTACGGAAATACTAGTTTTGAACAAATTTTGAATTAATTTTTTTTGTTGACTTCAAAACTGAGTTTACGAATTTTTACTAATTAATTTGCTGATTTTTCGTAACAAATTTGTTAAGTGAAATTTCTTGTGTAGCCTCCTATGCGAATCTCATAAGTTCTACTTAAGCTGATGAAAAAAACAGAAAAAATAAACTTACAATTTTTTACAAAATATTTTGTAAATTTTAGTTTACGAAAAGTAACAAAAAGTTTAGCTGAATTCAACTAATTTTTTTGTTAATATATGTACATAAAAACGTTACGAAATTTCAGCTAAATTTTTAGTTAAAGTTACGGTTTTTTTGCTACATTCATTTTACGAAAAGTTAGCTAAATATTTTTAGTTAAATTAACTAAAAATTTAGTAGGCCCAAAATCAGGTGCTTTTTTAGTTAAATTTAACTAAATTTTTTGCTAACTTTACAGTTTTTTTTCTTGAGTGTAGTAATTTAACAAGATTTTTACCAATAATTTTGTAATTTTACAAGGTTTTTACCAATGAAATTGTAAATTTACAAATTTTTTGACACCATAAAATTTACAAAGAGGTTTTGTAATTTTACTAGATTGTTTGCTACCTCCTATTTACGATAATTTCTAGTAATTTTACAAGATTTTTACCAATAATTTTGTAATTTTGCAAGCATTTCACCAATAAAATTGTAAATTTACAGTTTTTTGGCGCAATTAAAATTACAAGGAATTCTCGTGAATTTACTAATTTTTTTTTTGTAAAATAATTTTGAAAATTTGTAAAATTACAAAAAAAAAATTGTAAAATTACAAAAAAATGTAAATTTCGATTTGTTAAACAAGGAAAACTGTCAAATATTAGTAAAATGGGATTACGAGACTTTTTCTAGTAATTTAACAAAGTTTTTTTTTTGTGTGTAAAAATGCCAATTGATCTAAACGAAATTCGGTAGATGGGAATGAAATTATTAGTTATCACAACTGATAAAAGTGATAACTGGCTGGACTACGAAAAGTTTATTGGTTCTAAATTTGGTGTTCTGTGTGTATATAAAAAAAATATTGTGGTGAAAAAATTTAATATTAAAACAAGACGGTAAAAATTTAATGATTCTGAAGTGGGTGCTAGATTATTAGCTAGCACTAAGTTCTAAAATGTAGGTGCTAGATCACTAACGTGGGTGCTAGATCTAGCACCCAAAGTGCTGACATGGCAACCCTGCACGTGTTACAAAAAAAAATGGATAACAGAGGCAGAAGATTAATGTGTAAAATACCACCTTTTAAATATTTTCTTTAAACATTTTATAGGCCCTTATATGTGAGGGCCCAATGAGGTACGCGCATGTGTACACTCAAAAAAAAACCTTGTAAAATTACAAGAAAAGTTTGTAACTTTTTTTTTGCTACCTCCTATTTGACAAGAATTCCTTGTTATTTTAAAAGTTTTTTACCAATAATTTTGTAATTTTACAAACTTTTTACCAAAAAAACTGTTAATTTACAGTTTTTTTTAGGAAAAACTGTAAATTTGCAGTTTTTTTGACGCGATAAAACTTACAAGAGGCTTTGTGACTTTACTAGATTTCTTAATACCTCCTATTTTACGAGAATTCCTAGTAAAAATTACGAGCTTTTTTGTAATTTTACAAGTTTTTTGCCAAACATTTGGTAAATTTACAATTTTTTTGGCGAAATAAAACTTACAAGAAATTCTCGTAAATTTACAATTTTTTTTTTGTAAAAAACCTTGGAAATTTGTAAAATTACAAGAAAAACTGTAAAATTACAAAAAAAAATGTAAATTTCGATCGAAAATTATTTGTTAAAAAACAAGGAAAACTGTCTAATATTGGTACAATGGGATTACAAGAGTTTTTCTAGTAATTTGACAAGGTTTTTTTGAGTGTATATGTATTGTCATTTTTAATTTTTTAGTGAAAAAAAAAATATTTACCCAACTATAATTTTTTTTTGTTGTAATTATAGTCTTTTATTGAAATCTCTTTGGCATTATAATGTTCTCTATAATTATAACAGTTTTTTTTATTGTTTTGTTGTTTTTCATCATTAATATATTTAAATTATTTTCTTTTCAGAGAGACACAGAACACATAATAAGTGTTAATTATTAATTTATTGTTCATGACTTTTAATTAACATACAATATTTAAATAATTTTTTTTTATAACACGTGATTAACTCGCGATAAATAAATAAATCATGCTGCAAATATTTTGTCATTCATTTGTCAATTGATTAAAAAAAAAAAATGCAGATTCTGATTGTTGTTTTGCGATGGGTGTTAACGAAATTCAATCATTTGAATCTCTTAAAATCTTTTAAGCCCTTTCGCTACCGGTGCGTAATTTTGTATTTTTTGCAATTTGCAATTTGCAGTTCAAAATAGAAAGTTCTGGAATTTGGCACGAATATATATAATGGTCATAGGAAGGTTAAGTTCGTAAATGGTAAACATCGGACCATAGATAATAAGTTTCCCTTTGAAGAACTAAACCTACATCTGAAAACACCATGGGTTTAACCCCCATGAATCCAGACCTCTTTGGTTTCTGGCCCCATTGGTACTTTGAGGGTCGCAGATGTTGATAGATTTTTATCCAAAATTTTTTTTTATTTTAGGAAAACTATGCACTATTTATAAGTATACGAAGTAAAATTTTCTCTTCATAGTTGGTGAAATTTCTCATTTTTAAGTTGTCTTTTTTTTAAGAGCAAGGGTGGTCAAAGGGTTAAAAACTGGTTTATTTCAAATATTACTGAATTTTTGTTCCAAACATGTGGCTTACTTAATTGTTGTTAATTTTTTTTGCGAAAAGTGTGTCTTGTTATTCACGACAGATGACAAAATATCAATTACTTCAGATTTAAGATTTAAAGAATCTTGGACATTGTAATATAATAAATAGGGCTGTGATTTTCGTGAAAATGCATATTTTTGGTCGATAGTCCACAACGATATCGTACTTTTGGTACCTTTTATATTTCCTAAAAATAATGGTACTAGAAACTTGAAATTTGCAATGTAGGTTCACCAAGGCTGGGTTTTTGCCAATGTTGACTCTACGGGGGTAAAATGGGTAAAAAAGTATACGTTTGGTACTTTTTGTACTTTTAGTACCTTTTGTTATTTCTTAAACTATGCCCATTATTGGCATAGAAACTTGAAATTTGGAATGTAGAATCCTTCAGTGAAAAAAAAAAATCTGGAAAAAGTACTTGTTAAAAATTCTGTTTCTAAGAGTCGTAAAAGGGGTGAAAAGGTTTGCTTTTGGTACTTTTTATATTTCCTAATGTAAGTATCCTAGACACCTGAAATTTGAAACGTGGAATACTACATTTTGTATAATGTTTTTCAAAAATACCTTTTATAAAATGTACCCTTTATAAAAGGTACTTTTTATAAAAAAAGTAGCTTTCATAAAAAGTACCTTTTATAAAAAATACTTTACTTTTTATAAAAGGTACTTTTAATAAAAGGTACTTTTTATAAAAGGTACTTTTTATAAAAGGTACTTTTTATAAAAGGTACTTTTTATAAAAGGTACTTTTTATAAATGGTACTTTTTATAAAAGGTACTTTTTATAAAAGGTACTTTTTATAAAAGGTACTTTTTATAAAAGGTACTTTTTATAAAAGGTACTTTTTATAAAACGTATAAAGTACCTTTTATAAAAAGTACCTTTAATATAAAGTACCTATTATAAAAAGTACCGAAAGTACACCTTTTGGTACTCTTTTATTTCCTGAAATAATAACACTGTGGAACAAATTCAGGTTAGCAAAAGTTAGGTCGATTCTGAGAGTGAGGGGTGAAAATAACTTTCTAAGTTAAGGGCTAACTTAGAAGACCCGTATCGCGGCGTTTGTGTATGTTAGTTCGGAAAATTTTTTAATGGACCTTCGAACTTTGCAGTCAAATGCCGATTTTCAGCATATTGTTGATATGGTTTTTTTGGCTATAACTCGTCGACTAATTGATATTTTTTCAATCTGTAAAAGCCAAATTATTGTTAGAGACCTGTCCAACAAATAAATTTTTTTAAAAAATTGATTTAAAAAATTTTTGTGGTGCTTATGAAGCTAAATGTTGGAAAAAAAATTTTTTATACCCTCCAACCACAGTACACACTTTGTCATTCCGTGTGTAACGCATCAAAATATCGGTCTAGACATTCTAGCGATGTCCGTCTGTCCGTCCGTCTGTCCGTCCGTCTGTCCGTCCGTCTGTCCGTCTGTGCAAGACACGATACAGTCCAAAGTAAAATAGCTAGAGTCTTGAAATTGTATTGGGCTGGTTAAGTTCGAACATGGGCAAAATCGGATTAGGGGGAAAAAGTTCCCCCCTTAAAAACTAAACAAACCTCTAAAAAAAGGCATTTTTTATAGGTTTTATGTATTTTGCTTAGCAAACTAAACATTTTGATGTCAAAAGAAGTTCAAAGTCTTGCAGTTGGATCCAGAAAGTTTGTCTCCCACCGACGTAACCCCCCCCCCCACAAAAACAAAAGACGTCCCTGTTTTTTTTTTTTTTAACGTGTTGGAGGGTATAAAAGATTCGGCACAGCCGAATTTAACACTCCCACTTGTTTTTCATGCTTTTTGAAAATATTTTCCAGAAAACTAAGACAAGAATTTTCTTAATTAAGACAAACATTTTCTTAAAAATGATGAACTCCATGTAAAGAAAACTATGAATTATTTATAAGTAAATGAACTAACATGTTTTCCTCAAACCCGGCTAAAAATGTTGTATATCATCATATATGAAATCATATATGAGACCATATACAGTATCATATATAGTATCAAATATGGTCTCATATATGAACATATTCCAAAATTGGCGCTTATATAAGACACGATCATATATGATGCAATATATGTGATCATATATTAGATCATATATTGAATCATATATTGGATCATATATTGAATCATATATTGAATAATATATGATGTTTTTAATTTGTTTTAAATTCTTTTTTATATTTTTTATTTATTTTTTCATCTTAAACTATATGTAATAGGTTATTATGTATATATTCACCAGAATTGCAAACGATGTACGCAAGTATAATAAAAAATAAAAAATATTGTTTTATTCATTACTGGTGTTTTTGATATATTTGAATGAGCACCTTTAGTTTGATGATTTTGATTTTTTAGTTACTATCGTTTGCATTTTTGGTGACCATATAAAAATATATAATTAAACTTATAGATACGAGAATACATTTTTAAATTCAAAAAAATAAATTGAACATAAAAGATCTAATATATCAAGTTTTTCAATTGATATCAATTACGAAAGATGCGAACAAAGGGCTTGTTACAGGAACGATGATTTCCTTTGTGTTTTCTTGTTTTAGTGTTAATTTCGATTATCTTCGGACTTAGCGTTTTTGTTAAAAAAGTCAAAATCTAAAAAAATTGATAGAAAATAATATTAGTATGCATACAAGATATTTCTAGAATTTTTATTGTATTGAATTATTACCACCAACAGCATTTGGTGCTAATGGGCTAATGATAACACGAATATCCTTTAAAGATTGGCTTGATACTGCTAGACACATACATACATACATGTTAATGGAGTGTATTTTGTAAGGACCATGGGTTGCTTAAGACAATGAATGCTTTTTACGGAAAGGTATATTGTCTTTCAGAACTCCATCTGATAAAATATTAAAATTACTCTATATTCCTTTTTTTATTCCAGAAAAAAAGAAATTGCTACTACTAAATGCATGTTTTTTACTCAAAATTTTTTGTAGGTACATAATTACTTAAGACTTCGATTAAAAGCAATATATTAGTAGTACGTATTTTATCTTTTTGGGTTATGTGTGTAACGATGTTTGAAGGATAGGGATAAGAAACTATTTTTACTTACATCATGGCGACAATGTGCCAGGTTGTCACTTTCTCTAATTGACAGCTTTCGTGTGATTGTAAGTAAAAACGTTGTCTTTTCGAAATCGTTACTCAACCTTAAAACTGATGATACGTTTTTTTCATTTCAATTTTCTATGGCGACAGTAAGCGATTTTAAAATATTTTGTAGTGTTGGAACCGTAGTGATAACGTTATGGTGGTGCATATGCCCTCTCCTCCATCTTGAGCGAGCTTAACGTAGCTCCTCATGGTTGAATTGTATTTAAATAGTAACTCGGCCTCCAAACTTATACGTTCTTTCCATTTCCAATTTGCTATTGCGACAGTATGGGATTTCAAAATAATTTATAGTGTTGGAATCGTATTGATAACATTTCTGGTGGTGCATATGTCCTCTTCTCCAAGTTGAGTGAGCTTAACTTAACTCGGCCTTAAAACTGCTTATACGATCTTTCCATTTCCAATTTTCTATGGCGACATTAATGGTTTTTAAAATAGTTTGCAGTATTGCAATCATAGTGACAACATTATGGTGGTGCATATGACCTCTCCACCAAGTTGCACGAGATTAACGATTAACGATTTTCTTCAACATCAAATTACTAAATAATATTGTATTTGCGACGTATTTACTCATTTTGAATATGATCTTGTTTTGGAATAAAATGTCCACGCTTAAACTTGTTATGACGATGAACTGGAAAAAATTAAAACATGATTTTAAAATTCAAATACATATTAATGAAAGCTTACCTTTTCCAACATTTTTTTCATGTAAATTTACATCATGGCGACAATGTGCCAGGTTGTCGATTTCGCTTATTGACAGATTTCTTGTAATTGCAAGTAAAAACGTTGTCCTTCCCAAATCGTTACTCAACATTAAAACTGATCAAACCTTCTTTTCATTTCGATTTGCTATGGCGAAAGTAAGCGTTTTCAAAATAGTTTGTAGTATTGGAACCGTAGTGATAGCGTTAGGGTGGTGCATATGCGCTCCCCTCCAAGTTGAGCGAGCTTAACGTAGCTCCGCATGGTTAAATTTTCTTCAACTAGTAACTCGGCCTCCAAACTTCTTATACCTTCTTTCCATTTCCAATTTTCTATTGCGACAGTAAGGGACTTCAAAATAATTTATAGTGTAGTAATAACAGTTCTGGTGGTGCAAATGTCCTCTTCTCCAAGTTGAGCAAGCTTAACGTAACTCGGCCTCAAAACTGCCTATACAGTCTTTTCATTTCCAATTTGCTATGGCAACATTAAGGGATTTCAAAATAGTTTGCAGTATTGCAATCGTAGTGAAAACATATTGGTGGTGCATATGCCCTCTCCACATAGTTGTACGAGATTAACGAAGCTGCGTAGTTTAATTTTATTCAATATCAAAGTACTCAATAATATTGTATTTGCGACACACATTTACTTAATTTAAATAGGATCTTGTTTTGGATAAAAAAAGTCCACGCTTTTACTTGGTATGACGATGAACTGGAAAAAATGAATACATATGATTTTAAAATTCTAAATACATATTAATGAAAACTTACCTTTTCTAAAATTTTTTTATGCAGAATATTTTGCAATATTTGTAAAATTATTGATATATATTAAGGTATGTCAATCGTTGGTAAAGTAATAATATAATTTTAACCTAAAAAACTTTTATTTTGTAATTCTGGTTCAAATTTAACATTTTATGATAGCATATATGGTTCCATATATGATATCATATATGGCACATATTTTAAATACGACCACATATATGGGATCGTTTCTTGCATATATGATCACATATATGTTTCCATATAAGTCATATATGATCATATAAAGATCTTTATATAAGCATATATGAACATACACATTTATTTTTAGCCGGGAAGTTAAGAAAATTTATAATTTTTTTGTTAAATTAATTAAATTTTAGGAAAATGCATGAACTATATTCAAAGAATTTTTTTTCTAAATTTTAGTTATGTCTTTTTTTAGTGCGCATGTTTTCGATTTTTTAGTGGAAGACAATTTAAACCCTAGTAATAGTTTTGTATAAAAAGTAATGTGCTTTTATCAAAACTTTCGTTTAGTTTTAAAGATACAGGACACAGTGGGCCACCTTTGGAAACATTTCAAGAATTTTAACCTTAAAGGTCATATTGCTATTTAGATCTTCAAAACACTGGCCTATGAAATTTTTTGTTTGGGACACTGTCTGAAATCTGTAGATTTAGCTTTTTTTGTTTTGTCTTTCTTGTTAATAAATATTAAAGTTTAGCCAGAGTAATTTTTATGTCTTTAAAGTAAAAAAACTTTTCGCATTTACATTTCAAGTGTAACATTTTTAATCTTAAAAAAAAAAAATACAATATGTTGAAAAATTTGTCCATTACAGTTACAAATTTTACATACTATTCAAAAATTTATGTTAACTAATTCAAGAATAATTTCTTTTTTTAAATATACTAAACACTTTGAATTATAGTTTCAAAAGTACAACTACCATATAATTAAAGTTTATCTTAACTACTCTATTCTTAAGCAAGTGAGAGTGTTATATTTGGTAGTGACGAATCTTTTATGTCCTATATCATATTTTTAAGAAATTTTTTCAACCCTGGAGGAAAATGTTTACAGATTAAAACTAAAAAATAAAATCTTTTTCGGACCGAAGAAGTGGGTGGACCGCACTCTTTTGTGGAAAAATTAATTTATATAAAAATTTTATTACTTATTTACAAAAATCATAATAAATTTAGGAATTAATGTCAACCATAATCGCGGGGGGAGGGAGAGACACCAACAAAAAAATGCACCTGGAAAAAAAGTATTTTTATTACATTTTAGAGGGTACTTTCAGGGAAGAAATATGATTGTCGCAAAATTGTATCATAATATGTTTATTGCAATCATAAAATATTTGTTGCAATCATATTATGGTCTTAAATTATAATTTTTCGAATATTTAGTATCATAACATGATTGCTGCAGATATGTTATGGTTGCGAAAAACAAGTAATGATAAAATTTTCAATCATAATATGACGCTCTTAACTATGGTTGCCACAATCATATCTCATCTCTTCGCGTATAAAAGATAAGAATTTAACACAGAGAAAAATAAATTTCCAACAGAATTTTTCAGTTGTATCAACTCAAAATTCGATTTCTGCTTCTAAATTTCGCTGTGAAAAATCAATTCTTTAGTTGTTTCAATTAAAATACAGTTGTATCAAAAAAATTCAGTTGTAACTACCGATATTTAGTTGTTACAACCGTAGTACAAATGTATCAACGGAATTTTTGCTGCAACAACTGCATTTCAGTTGGAAATTAGCAAATTTCTAATTTCGTTTGTGGATTTATTTTGTTTGTCGAATCTGAATCCAACGCGCAAAAAACACTCTCATAATTTATATTGCCTCTTAGGTCTCTGATTATTACTTTAATGTGTTACGTACTGAATGACAGATTTAGTGTACCCCCATTTTTTTTTTGTTGGAGGTTATAAAAAAGAGTGGCAAAATGTGCAAAAAATGCAAATAAGTCAGTGTTGTCACTTTTGGGAAAATTACTCAAGACAATTGTAAGGTTTTTAGTTCTTGGAATAGATTAAACTTATAAAGAATTTAAATTGAACATCTCCTAAAATATTTCTTCTCTGTGGCCTTCTTCCTTTACCATTAGTTTACGCCGATTACTGTGTTAATAATATACTATATATTTAAAAATTATATACTAATTTTACCTAACCAGAACTGGTAACAATGACCTTTGTCTCGTTGTAGCGAAACCGACCAAGGCCTCTGGAGGGAATCGAACGTAAACATGTTTATCTTTGTCTTTGGATTTGGCCAAAAAGTTTTTACAAAAAAACAAGGATTTTGTCCAACACGAATACTGATAATTGTAATTTGCTTACAATCATTTTACATCTTCTGTTTTGTAACAGACGTGTCAACTTACCTAAAATGAAAAAGAGGTGAAATAATTATTATAATAAATAGTAGTAAACAGTAATAAATAAATTATAAATATAAAAATAAATAAACGTGAATCGTCAGTATTTTTTTTTTATACTGACGTAACACGCTCACGTGAGCGTGAGTAAACAAAAAAAGATTTCATTTAATTTATTTAAACTTCACTTGTCCCTTGGGATACTACAATCCCCATTCCCCCTGTTGATCACAGCCCTAACGAAGCTACCTTTCAACACTATACTAAAAGACTGAGTCCAGACATTGCCGGTTTTTAGGTTTTTATTTACATGTCAAAAATAATTGTGTTTTTATATATTGTTGAACATTTTTATATTTTACCTTTCTTTCGTCAGCACTTTTCGGTGTATCACACCCAAAGTATCTCAGAAAGAGAATGAGAATTACACTAAAAAAAAAAATTGTAAAATTACAAAAAAAAAAAATTGTAACTTTTTTTTTGCTACACTCAAAATAATAACTCTGTTAAATTACAGAAAAACTCTGCTAATTTAACAGAGTACACCATACTTTTCCAGCTAGCAACATTTCTTGGTAATTTCACTATAAAACTCTGTAAAATGATTTTGACAAAAAAAAACTGTTAATTTACAGAGTTTCTAGTAAAATATTGGTCAAATAAAACACCATTTAGCAAAGAAAAACTCTGTAAATTTACATATATTTGTAAAATGCATTTTGTGCAACCAAAATTTTACAGAAAAAAACTCTGTAAATTTACAGAGTTTAGTAAAAAACATGTTATTTTGTAAAATTTGTATAAGATTTTATAAAAGATTTTTTTGTTACTTTTTAACATTTTCTCAAAAAAAAAAAACAGATAAAATTTAGACAAAGAGAGATTAAGGAATGTTGTTGTTTCTAAGGATCGTAATTGTTGGTGTAAAATAAAAATCTTCTGTTGACGTCACACACTTAACATCTGTAATGAAATACGAACAAACCAACTTCTGCTGTTAGTTTGTCAAGCAGGGCGATAGCTCAGATGGTAGAGTACTTGCTTTGCAAACTGATGGAAAATTTGAAGAACGTAGGTTCTATTCCACTCAGAGTTAAGTCTGTTGATGAAAAAACATATAGAAAAAACAGTCTTACAAATAATCAAACAATTTATTTAATGTAATTTTCTCCACTGATGACGTAGAGGTGGCTACAGAAACCATGGTCTGGAATAAATCCACATTAAAAATAATCTTTAGAAATACAATGTTTTCTTCTTCAATCACAAACCTTAATAACAAAACAGAATATGGCATGCGCCGATAAAAACACTTAAAAATACAGAATTGACAAAAATATATGCAAATATATGTCGCCCTACGGGCAAGTAGTCTCAAATATATGCACTCATCTTTAACGTGTATGAACAAATAATTCAGCGCTAAAATTGTTATGTGCAAAAACGAGACAAAGAGAGATTAAGGAATGTTGTTGTTTCTAAGGATCGTAATTGTTGGTGTAAAATAAAGATAAAATTTTGGGTTTTTTACAGAACACTCTGTTTTTTAACTATGAAATTAAGATTATATAGAAATAAGTAAAAATACAGATAAAACTTAGTTTTTTGGTTATAAAAAATACAGAGTATTTTGCTTAAATCTGTATTTTAGCAGAAATCTCTGTTAATTATCTGTAAAATTAAGATTACAAAGTTAAAAGTAATATTACAGAAGAAACTTTGTTTTTTTGTCACAACAAAATACAAAGTTTTTTCTTTAAATCTGTATTTTGACAGAAAACTCTGTCAAATATCTGTTGAATTGAGATTACAGTCATTTTACAGAGTATTTAACAGAGTTATTATTTTGAGTGTACCTCCTATTTGACAAAAATTCCTAGTAATTTTACAAGCTTTTTACAAATAATTTTGTAATTTTACAAGCTTTTTACCAATAAAATCGTAAATTTACAGTTTTTTTGGCGCAATTAAAATAACAAGGAATTCTCGTGAATTTACTAGATTTTTTTTGTAAAATTATCTTGGAAATTTGTAAAATTACAAAACAAAATGTAAAATTACAAAAAAAAAATTAAATTTTTATCCAAATTTGTTTGTTAAAAAACAAGGAAAACTGTCAAATATTGGTAAAATGGGATTACGAGACTTTTCCTAGTAATTTGACAAAGTTTTATTTTTGTGTGTGCTTATTTGACATTACTCAGATATTTTTTAAAATTTTAAGATTTTTTTTTTTAAAAAAAATAAATTTTTTTTTTTTAACTTCACAGCCAGTTGATTTTACTACATACACTCAAAAAAAAACCTTGTAAAGTTACCAAAAAATCTCGTGATTTTACAAGGCTATTCTCGTAAAATAGGAGGTAAGTAAAATTCTCGTTAAATTACCAGGATTTCCTCGTAATTTTGAATGCGCCAAAAATTGGCAAAATAACCAATTTTATTGGTGAAAATATTGTTTTAAAACCGGAAAATAAAAAAAAATGGTAAACTTACAAGAAAAAATGGTAAAAATGTTTAAAAAATTGGTAAATTTACAAAACAAAATGGTAAATTTACAAAAAAAAAAATAGTAAATTAAAAAAAAAATGTAAATTAAAAAAAAAAACTGTTAATTTAACAAAAAAATTTTTTTTAATTTTACCAATTTTTTCAGTGATAATTTTTAAGCCACAAAAATTATAAAAAATTGGTAAATTTACAAGATAAGTGGTAATTATATTAAAAAAATGATAAATTAAAAAAAAAGGATTTCGAAAATTTTATGAAATTCTTTTTTTAAAATCTTTTTTAATAATTCTTTACTCCAAAACGCAAAAAATGTCAGAAAATTTACAAAAAAAAATATTTTGTTAAACAACATAAATCCTTATAATAACATCATTTTTGTAAAATAACAGTTTTTTTTTGTAAATTAACTAGAATCCTCGTAATAAATTTTTCAAAATTTTGTCAACTTTTTTTTTTTAATATTTTAACAAAAAAAAAAAAATTTTTGTCCGGAGCTTGGAAATTTTTTTAAAAAAATAGAAATATAAAAAAAAAAACTTTTTTTTTTGTTAAACAACATAAATCCTCGTATAAGATTATTTTTGTAAAATAACAGTTTTTTTGTACATCAACTAAAATCCTCCCTTAATAAAAACTTTTTTGTAAAATTACAGTTTTTTTTTTGTAAAATAACTAGAGTTTTTCTTTTCCCGGACTTTTTCATTTCCCGGGAAAGCGGGATTCATTTTCCAATTTCTCGGGATCTCGGGAATTCCCGCAAAAACTAAAAACCCAAGTTTTTTGTCAAAAAAATATATAAAAAACCTTCTGAATGCGATTACACTATTTATAATGTTTATTTACACCATAAAAATTTTATTCAGTACCTAAAAAAAAATAAGTTTCGAGAAAAAAAGAACAATTTTTGTAACACAGTTTTTATAAAAAAATGGTAAAAATATGTCGAAGTCTTTTAAAAGTATTTTAAGTTTTGTGGATGTTTATTCTGGCTCGAGGTCATTATTTTTTTTACTAATTAAAACCATGATATTCTCATAGCATAATTTTCAAGATTTTTTTTTTTAATTTATTTGTGTTGGTCATTTTTTGTTGGTTATTGACAATCGTTGCCTTACTAAATAGTATAGTACAATTTCTTCATCTTTCAAATTCCCATTGTGGATAGAGGCGAATATGTATTAATATTTTGGTTTGTGCACAAACGATTTGTCATTAGACTCGTTTGCTACTTTGTTGTAAATCGTTTCTATTTTTGCTCAATAATCTTGACAATGGAATCTGACAAATTCCGAAACACGTGTCGATTAAGTCTTGCAAAAATGACCAACATAAATAAATTTAAAGCAGAAAAATAATTTTCTAGAAAATTATGCTAGAAGAATATCATGGTTTTAATTAGTACAGAAAATAATGACCTCGAGCCAGAATAAACACCCTCAAAATATAATATTTTAAAGGTCAAATAAAACAATTTTTATTTTTTAATAAAAATTAATCAGAATTTGAGTATTAAATGTTTAAATGTTTCAAAGAAATGAAATTATAAAAAAATTTACCCAAAAAATTATTAAAAAAAATTTAAAAAATTTGAAAATTCTGGTTTCTGGAAGAAAAACCCGTTAATTTCAGAGTCATTCCTTACACAGATTTTATATCAATTTATCGATTTAAAAAGAATCATGTCCAGAGACATAAATATTTTTTACAGGTCTCAGAAAGAAAATTTCTCAGCTTCTAAAAAAAATTATCAGGTTCTGATAATTGTATCCTATCGAAGATTTAGATATTGGGGTAATTCCAAAAATTTTCGCCCCACTGTTCGGAAACATGCCTTTGGACGTCACTGAGAATTTGCCTCATAGATATCCACGTTTATATGAGATATGTTGCATTTGTGGATTTTCAAAATTTGCTGTAGTTTTCAAATTATCGCGGGTCAAAGTTCGACTTTTTTAGCAAAAGTCAGAAAAATACATGACGGTTAACGTGCTCTAACTTTTTAACTAGTAATCCGATTATCACAAGTAACGGTTCATATGAAAGCTTAATTCTTCTTCTTTTAGGAAGTATTTTCAAAAGCATACGGTATTTTTTCAGAAGTGTTGCAAAAATTCGAAAACATTTTTTTTGGCGAATATTTAAAAAAACACATCTTCGATTTTTTAAAAAAAAAGTTTGGTGATAAACAATACTGTTTTGTACAACATATCCAAAATTCAGAGTGGGATCCCAATGGGATCAAAAAATATTCTGGTTTTAGTACGAAGTTCTTAAATTTTACCTTAGAAAATTAAAATTTTATGTTTCTTCAATATAAAAATTTAAATTTTCAAAGAAAATTATACTACACCGTCCGACAAATTTCAAATTTTGGCTGTACACATGAACCGGACTAAAAAATTCTGAGAGTACGGCCTAAAATAAAATACCCGTGTCTCCCAGTTTTTTTAGATCAATTCGCGTTTTCGCGAAAAATGCAAAAAAAAAAAAATTTCGCACTATAGAAAAAATTCACTACAGTCAGAAAGTGGGTATAAACATAACATTCCCGTATCTCTCAGGTTTTTTAAATCAACTCGCGTTTTTTCGCGAAAAATGCAAAAAAAATATAATGTTAAATTGTGTTTCACAAAAGAAGTGTGAAATAAGTCGAAAAAATATAGATAATTTACTTCTGAGAAAAAAAGTGTTAACAGATAAGTTCAGTAGAATTTTAAGGTTCTTTTCTTGGAATATATTAACCCTCTATATGCAATTTTTAGGGTTAATTTTTGTTCTTATTTCAAATATTTACCTAGAAAAGCATTAAATCGTGCGTTTAAAGGGTTAAAATGTTCCACAAAAATCTTTTGCATTAAAATTCACTAGGGGTTGTCAAAGGCCAAAAGTTCGTAAGATGTTAGCAAAATGCTTAAAAAAGTAAAATTGTAAAGTATTATATTTTATTAAATTGTGTTACACCACACATACTTTACAATTTTACTTTTTTGAGCATTTTGCTAACATCGCACAAATTATTGGCCTTTGACAACTCCTAGTGAAATTTGATGCATAACATTTTTGTAGAGCATTTTAACCCTTTAAATGCATGATTTAATGGTTTTCTAGGAGAGCATTAGAAATGAGGACATATGTATATGACCACCAAAAATGGGAGATAGAGGGTTAATATATTCCACGAAAAGAACCGTCTTTAAATTTTACTGAAGATATGTTCAAACATTATTTAACTCACAAGTAGATTTAATAAATTTTTCGATTTATTTCACACTACTTTGGAAAAATACAACTTTTTTTATTGGCGTTTTTTGCGAAAACACGAATTGATCTAGAAAAACTGGGAGACACGTGTATTTTATTTTCAGCCCTACTTTCAGAATTTTTCGGTCTGGTCCGTGTGTACAAAAGTGTGTCGGACGGTGCTATTAAAATTTTGAAAACATTCAAAACATTAGAAATTTAAATTTTCTAAGGAAAAAATATGAGAACCTCGTACTTAAAACAGAATATTTTTTGATCCCATGGAGATCCCACTCTGAATTTTGAATATGTTATACAAAACATTGTTATTTTTCACCAGAATTTTTTTTAAAAAAATCGAAGATGTGTTTTTTTAAATATTCGAAAAGAAAAAATGTTTTTGCATTTTTGCATTATTTCTGTAAAAAAAAACTGTGTTATTTTAAAAATATTTTCTAAAAGAAGAACCCCAGCTTTCACATGAGCCTTAATTTGTGAAAATCGGGTCATTGGTTAAGAAGTTACAGCTCTTTAAACGTGATGTATTTTGCTTACTTTTGCTTAAAAAGTCAATCTTTGACCCGCCATAATTCGTTAAATACACCAAATGTAAAAAAACGATATATGGTACATATATCATATTTATGAGGGCTATCTATGTGTCAAGGTTCAAATTAATCTGAGACACTATTTCCAAAAATGACTATAATTTGAGCTAAATTTTTTGGAATGGCCCATTGTGAGACATTTTTCATTTCGTAAGTCTCAGATTTTATGACATTTTTTAGTTATAAGGTCTTTCTTGGAATACTTTTTGGGCCCTCCTGGTCCCTGCGTACGTTTCTGCCATCAATTATCAAGAATTTTAATAAAATCTCTAAAAAATCACATTCAAAATAATCAATAAAAGTCGAAAAATCAACAATTTCAAAGAAACGACAATTTCCGGGGATTCCCGCTCTATTTCCCAGAATTTCGGGATCGAAAACTTACGGGAATTCCCGGGAATTCCAGTCCCGGGAATTCCCATGAAAAACCCTAAGAATAACCTTTCAAAATGGTAGAATACAAGTACGAAAATAAATTTGTAAAATTTCCAATAAAACTGTAGTTCTCGTTTGAGCAAAGTACAAGATTTTTTGTTAAAAAACGAGGAAAATTGTTAAATATTGGTAGAACGGGATTACAAGGCATTTAACCAGGCGTTTTACCAGTTTTTTTTGAGTGTATTCAGTTGATTTTACTAACACATTTGTTTGAGTGTAGAATTGAAAGGATGGCCAAAATTTGGCGCTAATTAAATGTGGTAAAAAACTACACCATTTGCGACTCATACTGATGTTGTGTAAGTTTCAGACATATTTAACACATCAACTTTGAAACATTTTGTTGATATTGTTAGTAAAATTTTTGATTACATACATGTATCGTGCGTGTACACGTGAGTGTAAACTATTCATTCGTGCGTAGATAATGTATTATTCTATTTTTATTTATTTTGCGTGAACGTGCATGTTAATCAAATGCCACCCATTCATCCACCCACCCACATGGCCAACACTAATTTAATTGTTTAATATTAATTCTGTTAGTGAATGTACAAAAAATACTTTTGCTTGTACTTCCAACATTCATTCCAACATATTAAATGGATGACTTTAAGTGACTAGAATACATACGATTATACAACTTAAACAAGTAAATAAATGAAGATTGTTGGTAGCATTTTGTTGATTTAACTAACTTTAGTTTATACCTTGATTATGTGTGATAATAATTTGTAATTAAAACACGTAGAGTAACTTTACGCCTGTAGACAATGAATTGTTTTATGTGTATTCCCCGACATACATACATGTATGCTGTTCATATAAGAGTGGGCTAAAATTAAAAAAAAAAGTGAATTTTCAACAAAATTTCAGCAAATAATAACCAAGTACAACTTAACTCTTTTCTGAAGATTTTGATTCGATTAGAGTATTATTTTAGCTCGAGGCCCAAAAATTATTTTTATGATATACTCATAACAGATTATTTAGAAAAAGTTACTCATCTCATGTGAAAAATTTTTGGACCTTCATAATAATATTTATCATTTAACTTGTAAAATATGTGAAATATTATGTCTAGTTTGATGTTTTATTGACCAACAATGATTTTCTAAAGTCTACTGAAGGTCTCTTATATGCTATTTACATATACCCCGAAATCCATATAAATTTGGATTTCAAATCCAATTAAAATCTATACCGTTTACATATGCTTTTTTGACATTTAGCGGGATTTTGTTTGTACTAACTCTGCATTTGCTTTTGATTTGTGTACAGGGTTGTTAGTGGGAAAATTACCCAATTTTATAAATATTTCTAAATACAATGATTTTTCTTTGCCGGAGCCAATATTTTCAATCCCACTAGTATATGTTGGGAACACAATATCAAAAAATGTGTTTTTATGCAGAGCTGCTTCTTAAATGCAAGAAAATTAACATTTTTGCCAATTTTGGGGCCGCCACCATTGAGGGTTTTTCTTTGTTAGGAAGACCATTTGCAATGGTAAATTTTAAATGAAACATTGTAAAACATTGATTTTATTAATCTTTTAATAGTTTTTAAAAAATAAATTTTAATTGTTTTTTTACTTTATAAAAAACAACAACAGCTGATAAAAAAAATCGTGTGCAGCGTTGCAAAAAGCATTAGGGATGATTATTTTGGGAAAAACCATAGTTGTACAATTAAGTAGTAGAAATTTTTTGGTATTTTGAATTGCGATTTTTTTTTTGTATGGGATTTGACATTTGAAATCCAAAAAGTAATGGGATTTACTTGGATTTTCATTGAAATCTCATTTTTTCTGGATTTCGAGGTATATGTAAATGGCATATTAGTAAGGGTAAAACAGATCTGTACAGATGTACTATGAGATGATTAACTTTTGTATAGAAATAAGTAATCTATTATGAGAATATCATAAAAATGCAGTATAAAGTTTCAAAAGTAGAACAGTTTTCGAGTTATTGCTTAATTTTCAAATTTTCAGCTTTTTAAAAAAGTGATTTTACTTTAACAAAAATATCTCCGGACCAAATCGGTAGATTTATTATTTTTTTCATTAAAGGTAATTAAATGCTTTATCAATTTTATTTGCAGTATTTTTCAATCTGATTATTGCTTTAGAAGCTATTAGTCGACATATAGACGATGTTGCTAATTCTAAAAAATCATTCTAAAAATTCTTTCAATCAGTTTAGATTTGATGCATATCTATTGTAAAACATTTTTTAGACTCTAAGGCATTCTCAAAATCTAAAAAATTTTTCGTAACAAAGTTTTTAAATTCACCGATTTTTAATTACAAAAATTTTTTAGATTTTAAAAAACGATTTTTCTTTTAGAAAAATTTTCAAATTTCCAATAAAGAATCTTTGAAAGAGTTCTAATTCTGTTATATTATTTACGAAAATAATCTCCGACTTAAAAAAAAAATCTTGAAAAAATCATTAATATTTTTGGTATAGATCATTTCTTAAAGTCAAAACATTTTTCCCCAAGAAAATTTTTGAGGTTCTCAGACAAATACCAGACAATTTTAAAGATTCTGAAATTTTTTTAAAATGTGAAGGAATTTTTTTCTACTCTTCCTTTTCTTTTTTTTCTTCTCTTCCTTTTTCTTTTTCCTTCTTTTTTTCTTTTTCGAAATCGGAACCTGTATCGATTTTACGAAATCGGAGTAAACACGATACAGGTCGCAATTCTCAATTGATTTGGCTAAAATTGAAAATTTAGCTTCATTTGGTTCAAGGACGAAGCCTATTGAAATTGGAAAAAACGGTCCATGTTTTGACCCATAATAACCATCCTTCTAAAATTTAGTATTCACAAATCATCGTTCCAAATTTTAAAAGAATCGGACCAGTCCACTATGGTTCCAAATGCATTTTTTTTGGCATAAATTCAAAAAATGAAGCAAGGTCACTTGGACTAATTCTGGGATGATTTTTATCTCTTAGCGAAATCAAAAATCGATTGTCAAAAAAAAAAAAATTTTTTTTTTGAAAAAAAATTTTTTTTTTTCATTATTTTTTTTGGGTTTTTTATTTTTTTTGTTTTAAAATATATTTTTCTTAATTAATTAGCTTTACGAAAGGTAAAAAAAAAATTATAAAAAAATAATTTGAAAACGTGTCACGCAAAAAACAGCAAATTTGGCCGAAATTTGTGCTAAACTAAAATGGAAATTGTGGGAGTTTGCCAAAAAATGCTGGCAAGATGTAAATTTTAATATTAAAAATTCAATATTGAAAATACTTTCACGTTTAAAGACTCATGCAAGTTCGTGCCCAAACACAACTTTTTGTCCACGAAAGATGTAGGGTATTTTGGCTCCAAAATCCTCATAATCAAAACATCCAAGAATAACGCCAAGGATGCATTAACTGTAAAATAGGAATTTTAAATAAGAACTAGTATCCTAAGGTTTCAATTTGTCCCTTTATAATTTTAGTTTTTCCCATTTGCCGTTTGTATAACTGTAATATTGATTTCACTCCGGTTTTATTATACGTCTTAAAACTTTCAAATTTGAAAACCTAGCAAACTGACAGTATTGGCACCAAATTTTTTTCATTATACTTTCTTGATAGCTTATAGTGTTGAGCTTGAGGAAATGTATAAGCTTTTGAAAATTTGTTAAATTTTATTTTTTTAATTTCTGCCAAAAAAAATGGATTTCGAACCATAGTGCAGTCCTACTTGTAGTCCCCATACAAACCACCTTCTCGATATTCACATAAATCTCTCAAAATTGAAAATTAGAAATGTTGTGGTAAAATAAACGTTTTTTTTAGTAACCTTATTAAATTTAATTTTAGTTGGACCATTTTTGGACTCAGTCCCCTATAAAAATTTCGCCCGACATTCAGATAAATCGGTCTATTTGGCAACAAAAAGCAGACTATTTCACTTAAATTTCGTTTGTCTGTATTTTTACACTAATTTAAGATCTAACAAAGATATAGATCCAATCGGATCCATGCTTGGACTTGATACCCATTTTCCGGGAAACACTGGTGTAGGCTATTATATGGTCGGTATTGACCGACTATAATTTTCTCACTTGTTTATTATTATTTTTGTACATTTTAGATGGTATTAAAGATTCGGCACAGCCGAATTTAACCCTCTCATTTGCACAGACAAATATATGGAGGAAACAAATTTGAGTAATCACTTGTTTAAATTTAAAAACAAAAATTGAGTAATTTTTTAATTGGCGCAATTAAAAATTTACTTAAAAATTTTAAAAACAATTTAAGTAAATAATTTAATAAAAATTTAATAGTTTTTTTAATTTTTTTTTTTTAAACTCTCATAGTTTTTGAATTCTCGTTTAGTTTATAGTTTTTTGTGTATGTATATGAAAGTTTGTAATCGTCTTTATAAAATTTTTCCTATGTTTTTGAGACATAAATATGTTTGGTAAAGTTTGAAAAACAAGTTTTTTGTTTTTTTTTTGTAAAAAGATTTAAAACTTTTTTAAACTTAAAAAAAATAGACCAATTTTTTTTCAAACATTTAATAAATTTTTATTAAAAATTTACTTAATACTATTAAATTATTTACTAGTGCAAAATTGAGTAATATTTTACTCAATTGTATTAAAAATTTACTCAAATATTTTTTTTTATTTTTTTCTGTGTGTATTTCCTCAATTTAAGTAAATTTTTTATATCTAAATAAAAAAATTAAAAAATACTGCCTAATACCTTAAGGCCTTCCGAGTAATTGTTTTTGAGTTTTTCAGGTTTAAAATTCCAGTATCTTGAAAATAGAGATGAGCACATGAGCAGATTATAGCTTGATTCACGCGTGAGTGTGACTGAATTCCATTTTACTCACGTGATTGTGAGTGAGTGTGAGTGAAGAAAAAATTTCGTGAGTGAGTGTGCGTGAGTAAGATTTTTGCGTGAGTGAGTGTGCGTGAGTCGATTTTTTTGCGTGAGTTTGCGTGATTTATTTTCTTTTCATATTTCCTTTCGTACCAAAAAAAGGAACAAAAAATTTTTTAAATTTGACTTAATTTAAGATTTTGTCCGAAAAAAGCAAAACAAAGATGTAAAATTTCGCTGAACTTTAAATTTTGGGAAAATTTTGAAAGATTTTAGAAATTTTAGTTTTTTCAATTTTTTTGTATAAATAAGAGTTTCCTGAGTGTGAGTCAACGTGAGTGTGAGTTGTATTAAATTTACTCACGTGATTGTGAGTGAGTGTGAGTAGAAAAAATATTCTCGTGAGCACTCACGTGCCCATCTCTACTTGAAAACTAAACACAGTAGAGCGAAACGAACATTAGTTACCCAATGGAATTTGCATCTTACGAGGTCTGGACTCATGGGTTCCGTAAATTAAGGCTTGCTTAACACCTGATTTATACTTGAATTCTATTAAATTTAAAAGTGGTTTTTCGTGAAAAAAAAATCGATTAGATCTGATTCAATCTGTTTGGACCTAATTATTATAGTTGTATCTGATGAGATCTATTTATCTGATGAGATCTATTTGAGATTTGGCCGAAATTTAGGGTTCACATTAGATACGGATCAGATCTTACCAGATCTCGAAGTTGGGGATAAATCTCGTATCAAATAGATATTATTAGATTCAATTGATATATATCTCATTTACTTGCATAGTGTCATAACTTAAAATATTTGATTTTAACTGAAAACCAGTTAAAATTTTACAATTGAAACTGGTTGTTCATTAAAAATGGCCAGTACATAGAAAATGTGACACACTGAAAAAAAAGACATAACTAAATTTAAGGAAATAATGTCTTAGAAAATTTATCATAAATTTTCCTAAAATTTTGTATAAGGAAAAAATTTTAGTTCATTTACTTATAATTAGTTCAAAGTTTTCTTTAAATGGATTTTTTAAATATTAGGAAAAAAATTCTTGCTGTCAAAGAAATTTTCCACAAATCTAAGAATCGTATCTTTATTTTTAAGTCATATTTCTTAAAAAACAATTAAGTTCAAGTTTAGTTAAAATTTACTAAAAAAAACATCATCGTATTTCTCTTCTTTGAATTGAGGAAGTGTACTTCTTAGAATGTAGTTAATGACTTCTGAGAATTTAGTAAATAACTTCTTAGAATTTAGTTAAAAATTCAAAATGGCGATATCTCGAAAACTAAGCGAGATAGAGCAAAACGGATGAAATTTTCAAAAGAAAGACGACGAAGAAAAATATGGAATAGCCTAGCTCTGCATATCTGTCGAGGTCTCAAGACCCTAATTTAAGATCTAAATTTTGAAATTCCCGAGATTTTATATATACACATATCGCGGTAAATACTGCCAATACGAGAAAAAGTCCAACGGCATTTTTGTAGCTCTTGACTCGTAGAACACTTCCGCAAAATACCTGAAAGCCCTCCGATTAATAGTTTTTGAGTTATCCGGTTTTTAAGATTCTCAAGACCCTATCAGGCCCCTTTTTATCGTATCTCAAAAACTAAGCAAGTTAGAGCGAAACGGACACAAATTTTGGGTCAAAATCTATGAGGACCCTTAAAGGACCCAACGGGATCTCGAGTTAAATGGGGTCCGAACCCATGGGTCCAGGGTCAAGACCCAATCTATTTCTAAAATGTGAAGTATAATTTTTCCCATTTTCTAGTTAAAATTGGCTTAAAATTAAATAACTTTGTTTTCCTCATTTTTGGGAAAATTATGAACTAAAACCAAGAAAAAAAATCTTTGGAGCCAAATCATTCCCTCTTTTTCTCAAAATTGAGTTAATTTTCCCATATTTTAGTTCACTTTTTTTTGAGTGCAACGACGTGTTCACTTCTCAAAAGGTGAGTTTTAAAGATATTACTACAAATTTTTGAAGCATTATAAAGCATGATATAACGAAAAATTCTGCATCATTAACTCAAAAATCACGTTTTTGAGTTATGACACTATACAAGTAAATGAGCGATATGTACTAAGATCTTTACAGATTAGACCAAGTAATTTTTTTCACGGGTTTTTGGGAAACGATTTTTTTTAATACCGTCTAATCTAGATGTACATAAATATTTGTCAGTTACAATATATTCTACATATATGTATGTATAATTATTTGAAAAATATGCACTAGTCATATGAAAATGTTTAGTCAGGTATTTATAATATGTTTCCAACGATACATTTATTTTTGGTATACAACCTTCGTTAAGGTTAAGACATTAAAGTAAATTTTGTACATGTTTATTTTTTATTTTTTTTTTGCAAATATTAGTAATTAAATTTAATAAAAAAAAAAAAAAAACAGTAATGAAAAATAAATATGTTAATTTATTAAATCAATAAAACTAATTTCAGAATGTATACCATATATTAAGAAATAAACAAATTAAACAACAGTTTATTAAACGAATTCGTTAATTATATATCAATAAATATATTAACACAGTAAAACAAAATTGTAGGTGGATTTTTTTTTTTATAATTTTTAAAGAAACATTTTAAGTGTTTATATGATGTAAATAATGTGTAATTTAATTTAACCCAGTTTGAACCGCTGCACAGTGGCCGAAATGGCCAATCTAGCGGCGCTTAATTCGGAAATGTAAAATATTAAAGACTAATGCTAATTTGCGATTATAAAATTTATAAAGAATTAATTTTTAAACAATATTTATTTATTTTTATGTATTTTGGGAAATGTATGTGAATATTGGAAGGGTGGTTTGTATGAGGCCTAGAAATTAAAATGGTCCAATTCCGTTAAAATTTAGAGCGATTGTTTATGAATATAAAAAACATTTATCGGTCGAATTTCAAGAGGATATCTTGAATGCTATTGTTGGGGGTATTTAAGTAAAACTTGAAGGGGACATTTACATGGGGGCTATGGGTTAACATGGATTGATTTTGTCAAAATTTAATAGGTTTTGTTCTTGCGATAAAAGAAACTTAAATTTCAAATTTCAGCCAAATCGATTGAAAATTGTGGTCTGTATCACGTTTATACTGTTTATTTGGACAGGCAGATGGACCCTAAAAACCAAACAACTTGCGCGAACTAGCACGCCATACTGAAACGTCACAACAAAAATAACCCAAAATAATAAACAAAACAGGAATTGGACCGAATACGATTGAATTTCAAAAGTTGCAGTCCATGAAACTATAGTTTATATCACAAATGTAAAATTCTATAATGAACTAATAATAAACTAGATACACACAGGCCACAAACATTTATTTTTTAGTTAAAACATACCTTTTACTTTCAATTAAAACTTTTTGGCTTAAAACGTATAAACAATTGACTTAAAAGTGTCAAGAAAAACTCACTGAGTAATTAGGCCCCAAATTCTTTTAATACACTTGCTGCAGAAAATGTATATTTGATAGCTTACAGCTGTGCGAATATTAAGAGAAAAACAAAAGTGAAAACGTTAATTGTCTCTGTAAAGTATAGGTAATCGATACAGTGCAAAACATTTATCAGTTTTAATTTTTTAATTTTGACTAAAACGCCGCTAAATCAGTGATTTCGGCCACAGTGCGCTGTTCGATTTTTCGATCAGTAGCAATTCACTTTTTCAAAAAAATATTAATGTATGAAAAATATAAAAATTCAGGTAAATTTTGTTATGATTAGATTTGTAGATTATTTAGAAAGTTTTACCCTTGTCGTTTTTAAAAGAAAAGCCATTTGTTTAATGTTCAGCTTTTTCAAATGACTATTTCTCTTCTTTGTTTCAAAAATAACAACATAAGAAAAAAAGACTTTCATTAGCATTCAATTTTTAAAGTAATTTATTTTTGTTCAGTAAGTAAAAATAAGTGATTCTTCTTAATTTTTAATGATTTGTGTACTATTTTTTTTGAATTTTTGGCATTTTTTAAGGAGAAATCATTAGTTTTTACCTACTTGTGTGGGTTATTTAAAATAAAAATCGATACCTTTTCAATACCGTTATCCGTTTCAAACCCCTTTAAATTGAAAACTGGTACCAATACCAATATCGAAACTCAGTTTTGGTATCGGATACCGGTATCCAAAATCCTTTTCCTTCGGTATCGGTGCGTACAGGTATTGAAACGGTTTTTCTTAACAACCATGTTTTTTTTACAAAATAAAAAAATAATAGAAAATAGAAAGTTTGTAAATTTTTTGGTTTTTGTAAATGAGAAATCGTACACCAAATGCCTCACCGAAGTCTATAAAAAATCAAAAAAATCTTTTGGCACCTACATCCTGAATTAAGTAAAAATTTCAAAAAAGCTCGCGATGCGGGAGCAGAAGAAAATTATTGATTTTCACGAAATTTTTATGGAGTCATTTTGACTCCCAATAGAAACTTTCTGGACTCGTTTTAGTTTCTTTGGGGATTTTTATTTAATCCTTGATGTGGGTGTCCAAGGAATTTTTTTGATATTTACAGGACTTCGGGGAAGGCATTTGGAATACTAGCAGAAGGTTTTCCACCATAGTATAATTTTTTGAAGTGGCTTAACTCGTAGAAATCGTCCATAAAAGTCGCATAATTCGCGAAAAAAATGTTTACAATATTTTTGAATGTGACCTTGTCTAGACAGGGAAGACCTATTTTTCCAAATAGATAACACCAACAAAAAAAACTTGGTTGCCTAGAAATAAGATGAAATATGTAATTTGTTGGGGTTTTTACTTAAGCGGCGATGCGGGAGGGAAATACATTTTATAGAGTCATTTTGACACCCAATAGAAACTTATTGGACCCCTTTTAGCTCAAACAAAAAATAAAGGTATAAATCGATACGGCCTTATTTTTATGTCCTAAAGACATAGGAAAATTTCCAGCAAAAGCGGTCGAGTGCTTCAAAGGTTATGAGCAAAAGACTGAAGGGTTTTTCGTGAATTTTCGAGATAAAAGACATGATAACTTTCGAAAGGCTTAGCATATATATTTGCCGTTCCCCTGGCCTATTTCGAATTGAATTTCAGCCAAATCGGTCTAGTGGTTCAAAAGTTATTAAGAAAACCGTGAATTTCAGATTGGTTTCACCTTAAATTCAGTTGTGGAAAAAATCGTTAAACCAGCTTTAAAAAAATTGATGAGTCAGGAAAATATTTTGCAAAGTATTCTTGTCACTCACAAAAATTTTTATACTACAACAAAAAAAACTTACACTCAAAAAAAAAAAAATTACACTAAAAAAATTTTTTTTATGTTTTTTATATTTTTAGCATTTTTTCGATAATACCGGTATTGACGTTTCGGTATCGGTAATACCGTAACCGATTCAACTCAAATACCGTAACCGATACCGATACCGAAATAAATAAAAAAACGATACCAATACCGATATCGATACCTTTATTCGTTTCGATTGCCAACCTTGATCTTTTATGTTTTCGTAGGTTATGTTTTTCGAATTTGTTGGTAAAAAAAAATGAAAGTGACGTTACTTTTTAATGTTTAATGTTATTTATTTTAGACAATTTTATGAACAGTAAAAAATAAGCGTTGATGTTTGTTTAAACAAATCAATAATTACTAAGGTGGTTTTCAATTGTTTTATTACTAGTTTTAAATGTGTTTTTCATTTGTTTTTGCCTACAAAATATTTTGAGTGTAGTCAAAATTAAAGGCTTTTTAAACGGTATAGTTATTGAAAGGTTAACGGTAGCCAACACTGTTACAAACGTAAAAATTAATTGGATCTGACCTAAAAATAATCACGTTGACAATGTTCGGGCAAGCCCAATAGAACTTCAATCAGCACCTAATATTAAACGATTGCTATTTCGCAATGACCATATTTTTAATGTGAATTCCATGCATACAGGTGTAAAGTATAAAATAAAAAAATTTACGATCCACGATTTATACATGTGTATAAATATTGAATTCGATCATAAATTCATTTTGATAATTTAAAATCTAATATAAAAACAATATGTCAACCATAATAGTTTAATTATCTACAAATATTTATTTATTTTATCTGCGAAAAATTTCCCAAGATTAAATAAACAAATTTTAATCCTTCCGTTTCTATAGAAATTCAGATTCCATTATTATCAAAAATACAAACGTCCATTCATATTATTTATATGAAGGTAAATATCATAAAACTTATTAATCGACACAGAAAATCGATTCTTTTGAAAAAAAAAAAATAAAAAATTTTGTGACTTATAAAGAACTGATTTTACAATAATTTCTTAACTTATCTCGTTATTGTACTACGACAAAAAAAAATAAAACCAATTCAAAAATACAAAAACAATAAATAAATTTGCGTTAAGTATTATCAAAATTAAATGCTACTGTATTTTATATTAAAAAGCCATAATAGATGTTGTTTTGGTGTATGAACTGTAGAAAATCGTAACAACTAAGTCAATTTTGATTGTTTTCTGAAGTGTTGTATTGGTTATTGAAATTCTTATCGAAATCGAATTTTATTAAGTTTTTTTTATTTCAATAGTTACCCTACACTTCAATATAATGGTGCGTCATAGGGTATGTTGATAATGGAAGGTCGAAAATATATGACTCCAAAACAACGTAATTCAATAAACTGAACCAAGTAAAAAAAGTTAAATTCGACTTGGTCGAATCCAAGAATACCCTCTCATAACATAGTAAAACATTTTTATTTTGATTAGTAATTTTTGTAATAATAAAATATTTTGAGTGTTAAATTTTTTTGTGTGTAAAAAATTTTTTGAGTGACTGTGTAAAATATTTTTTTAAAGAAAATCAGATAAAAAGCTGAAACTTTACGCGAATATGTCCTATACAGAAAAAAAAATTGAGTAAATTTTTAATACTATTGAGTAAAAAATTACTCAATTTTGCATCAGTAAACGATTTAATAGTATTGAGTAAACTTTTAATAAAAATTTATTAAATGTATGCAAGAAATGTGAGTAAATTTGTAATTGATACAATTAAAAGTTTATTCAAAACTTTTCGTTTTTTTAAATTAAGTTTTGAATTGGGTCAAGTATAAATTTACCAAAAATTTATAAATTTTTTTGTTAAAAAGTTTAAAAACAGTTTCACATTTTTGTCAAAATAAAACCTTTTTTGTAACTTTTACCAAATATATTTATGTCTTACAAGGAAGGTCTTTCACAGGGCACCCACCAATTGTCCTGAAACTTGCATATAGCAAAGGGGGGGAGCAAAATAAGAGCTACCTGGTTTTTTTAGCTGCCCAGTCTCACATTTAGTGAGTCAAAGGGGAAAGGGAAAAACGGGATTTTTTTCGTTTTTGAAGATTTTTTCCATTTCTTCAAAACATATATTTCTTCAAAACATATATATATGAACATTTTGTACAGGTCGAAAGGTTTTTTGAAGGCCTATCCAATAGTGTATATGCCGTTTCCAAATTCGTCTTCGTTAAGGTAGTTATTGTCAAAAATTAATAATCGTTGGTGAAGTTTATATGGAGATGTATATACGTACGACCGCCAAAATCATGTAAAATAATCTCTATTAAAATTAAGCAGACCCGTATTTTTTCGTTCGGCTTTTATGCGGATTTTCCCGAAAGCCCTTATTTTTTCATAAGGTGGCAACCCTTTTTTAAACTTGCGATTGGGCAGCTAAAAAAAACAGGTAACTCTTATTTTTCCCCCTCATTCCCATATTAAAGTTTCAGGACAATCTGTGCACCCAAAGAATTATGTAGGTAAATTCCAGTGAATATTCACTTAAAACAAATGAAATTTTATTTAAAAACCATTCCACTGTTTTTTTCATTTAAAATAAAAACACATTACAGTCAATTTTAAATGTTAATTTAATGACTAACCAAAACATTAAAAAACTACTGAATATTCACTTATTTTGTATTAAAAAACAGTAAAACGATAGAAGAAATTTTTTACTGCCGAAAATGAATGTAACAGAAAATTCGTTTTTAAGACAGTAAATTATATTTTTTAAACTACAGAAATAGTAAAAAAATTAAATCCTTTATAAAATAAGTGATTTTTCTTTTAAAATAACTTTACTGATTACTTTTTAAAATAACCTACAAACAGTTAATGACATAATTTTCTTAGTGTGAAAGACCTTCCTTGTTAGAGACATAGAAACATTTCATAAAGATTATTTCAAACGATGAAATAATGTTTATTTCAGTTCGAGGCCAATTTCCCAATTATGAATTAACATAACAAGTACTTATGTTAACTTTACTTTCTTTATTAGGATATTCTCCCATTAAATACTCGATAGAGTTTCTTGCTTTCAAAAAATTTGTCAATTTTCAGGAATGAATTGACGATCGTTTCATTTCAAACTTAAATAAATGTAATTCGAAAATTCCATTTGTAATTCGAAGTTTCCACATGTGATTCGCAGATTCTTTTTCGAAGATTCTATTTGTAATTCGAAAATTCCATTTGTAATTCGAAGATTCCAATTGTAATTCGAAAAAGTTCAATGGAAATTCAGTTAATATTTTTCGAATTTCAAGTAGAATCTTCGAATTACAATTGATCTTTTACGAAATACATCTGTAAATGATGTTGACCCCAAACATTGGCCCAATAAGCCATTTTAAGTATTGCACATTTTGACATTTTCATCAGATCAACGGCAACTATGGCTACGCGTAGGACAAATATCGATTATCCCTTATCCTTTCTAAAACTCTAAGCTTCGCTTTAGACATAAATTTGATATCGTGATACCGAGTAAATCAGATTGTGATGATGGCGGAACATCTGAGGACACAAGAAGACTTAACTGATATAGTGACGAATCAATAACGTCCTCTGGAGTGGAAGCTGGTGTTCACGGTCCAAACACGAGCATTTCCAAAGTCACGGGTAGGTGGTCTGCAGTTTTTGAGGCTTCACTGACTCCTCCTCCACTTCCCCACAACTTCTACAATAGTCTCTATTAGAAATTCCCATTTGAGTGGTCATTTGTCCGATTTTAAAGTATCCTGTCAGTACTCCCACTAATAAGCTTACTATCCTTTTCCCAAAAAGTAAAAATACTTTGTGTCCTTAGGATCCTGCAATCTTCAGCATTTTTTCTGATATCCTATCAATATCGTTCATCAATTCAACTATAGGAACCGAGATGTCAGGTTCCACCTGTTCCCCCACCAACTAGAAGCCATTTCTCGCACATTAGCCAATTCGTTCCCAGCGACCGCACTATGTCCAGGGACCCAGATTACCTTGATTGTCTGTTGACTGATTCAACAAAGGGATTGAGTGCAGTTCCTAACGATTCCCGATTTTTTTTTTTGATTCTGTGGCCTCCAGAGCTGCAAGGCTATCCACGAAAGTGTTAATGGCTCAAGGACGAAGGTCCCATGCCATAATAATTTGCTTGGCTTTATCAATTGCAAGTACCTCAATATGGAAAGCACTACACATGTCTGGAAGCCAAAATGAGGCCCCGATCTTGAGGCATTTAGATTATACTCCCGAACCCGTTCCTATCTGCAAGTTCCGTCCTCAAAGATTGAGAACGCATTCTATGTTATAAAAGAGTTTTCCTCCCAGTCTTCCCTAGTTGATATTTAGACTTCGAAGGTTCTGTCAAAGTTCGTCTGCGGTAATATATGGTAGGTTACGTCCCGCCCACCGTACTTAATATGGTCGAGTGTCCCCAAGAGCGTTGCTTAAGCATTTGCAACTCTCTTAACCTAAGGGTCGGTTTTGCTGCTGTGCTCTTAACTTAGATACACCCTAAAAAATGAGTCCAGTTTCCTACTATAAATTGGGTAAATTTCAACAAATTAAAAAAAATATACTACTATAAATTGGGTAAATTTCCAATATTTTTATGTAAAATTACGCAATTTGTGTAAATTTACCCAATTTATAGTAGGAAACTGAAATCATTTTAATTAGAGTGCATCCACGGTAGATATGCAACAGCTGGCCGGGCGAAACAAAATTACCCTTTTTTTAAATCCTCAGTCATAGATATTTCGAGGGAAATGAGATAGCGGATGATCTTGCAAGGAATATCTTCGGTAATCCTATGACCAGACCTGAACCCTATTGTGTGGAGAATTGGTCCACCATGATTAAGGGTTTAGAGAGGTCAGCATTCTTAAACATGTAGGTGAATTCAAGGGGCCTACGACAATCCAAAGCACTAATCGCGCAACTATCATATGGAATTATTCTTAATCTCACCAATAGTGACATTAGGTTACTAACAGGTGTTCTTACGGGACATAATGTAAATTATCACATGCATAATCTCAACCTTCGTAAATAGTCTTTGTCACGACTTCGTCTGAAGAAAGTGGAAACAACGTGAAATATCAGAAGATAGTTCTTAGACGGGGAATTACTTACATAAGTCTGTAAATATAAGGCTAGATTCTCCATGCTCTGTTCTAATGTTCATTAGAAACATAAAACATAGTTTGATTTAAATTTAGAGATGTTGATAAATATCTCAAGGGACCTTATCAGTGATAAGAAAAGTACCAGGAACTACTTTTAAAAAAAGTATCGAAATAAGGTACCAGGGAATTCCTTAAATGAGTCCCCATTTAAAGATAGTTTCTTTTGGAACTTTTAAAAATGTACCATAAAAAGGTACCTCTGACTAGCCTAATAATTCGATTTCTTTAAAAAAATTGCTTTAAATTTTTGTTTACTAATCAGGGAAGAATGCCAAATAATAACATGATACTCCATTAAAACTTTAAAGTATAAAAACATGTGTAGTAAATAAGAAAACCACGAACCAATCAAGCTCTAACATTTTGTGCCCCATTTACTATTGATTTGTGCAAATGTAAATGAAATTTACAACTCTTACTCGATTCGATAATCACAAAATAATCTAAAAGCGTAGAGTCATTTATGGTCGCCCCTTATCGCTAAAGAAAAATTTGTAACTTCTTGTTTATGTTATTGACGTTGGATCTAAGTAATATATAGTGTCGCAGTAATTGATTGTTCCACTTGTTTATGTCAAATAATATAAGCAAATAGACGACTACTAACTACTTAAGATTTATTGACAAAAAAAATAGTCTCGCTACTAAATACTAATTAAAATTCATGTTTTATTTAACAATTATCAAACCGACGATATTTATAATCGAGCGGCAAAAAAAAATTAACATCGATAGTGTCTGGTGGTGATGACACTATTTATACAGTATGGATTTAAACAGGAATAATTTGTTAAGAATTATTAAATATCACAGCAGAAATTTTTGATGAACTGGAAGCAGCACATGGAAGGGTCTGAGTCATTTTAGAATTGTGTCACAGTTTAAAGCACTCATAGTGTTTCTTCACAATACAGCACCAAGCAGCAGGCAGCAGTATTTTGTTGTTGGCACAACAACAAAAATGTGAATTACATGTAGTATTTTCGAATTTCAATTGTTCTTTTACGAACTGCATCTGTAAATGGTGTAGAAAACTTTGCATAAAATAAGACATAAACGAAAAACTGATTATTAACCGTCTCCTTCCCCCTCATTTACACCCTCTAAATATGAAGTTGGGTTGCCATTTTTTCCCCTGCTCTACAAACTAAAAAATAAAAATTATGAAGATCGAAGGCTGACGCTAGACTTTCTTTGTAAGTCTAGACTTTATTTTAATTTTCTCCGGTTTCAAGGTAAATTTTAAGAAAAACTTTTCTGAATTTAAATTCAGATTTTGACTTTCAATTGATTTTCCAAATTATCAATTTTAAGTAAACATTCTCAAATCTATGCACAATTTTTCACACGGAACGCAAAAAACACCATTTTTTAGATCTTTTTAAGTAATTCAAACAATAAGTTAATCAAAGAATAAATAAAAAACTAATCCATATTCGATAATACTGCCTTCACATACATACTACAACACTGATCTTTATCTTGTACAGTTTTTGATTTGTGTCCCACTTACCATGTTCTTGGCAAAACTATACCTACATACATACATGTATATGAGGCATTCCTTTGAAACTATTCCGCTGTAAGACATTGAAAAATTTCACGTTTTACAAATTATTGCTTTTTAGAACACTGGTAAATAACAAAAATAAATGTTTCTTTATCGACGCCCACAAAAGGGACGAACTGATTTTTTTTCTTTTCCTTATCCCCTTGTTCAAAAGTGCAGGTTTTTGCTTATCTTCTAACATAAAAATGATTTATTTTGGATAAAAGTAGAAACAAAAAAAAAACAAAGAAAAGGTGTTCGCAGAGATTATTAAGGACTGTTCCGATTTCGCTCATTTACGAACTACTTTTGACTATATCTTATGAAATCTCTGTAATTATTCAACGCTTCGGGCAAAACTCAACTTATCCCAACAGAAATTTTGCTGAACTTGAATCAGATTTAGCAAAGGAATCACGAGTCAAAGAACGCATCCAAGTAATACGAATTCATTCATGATTTCTATGGGCGATTCCACAGCTTAGGGCACTTTTTGAATGCACTGATAAAGCGTTATTAAGATGTAGAGAAATCATGTGCATTTTTAGCGTTACTTGAAGCCTTCTTGATTAGCGTTGAAGTAAGAGAAAGAGGGATACCAGAGTCGTCTTTATCCCGAAGGCTGGGAAAAGTTCTCACACAGCTCCGAAGGATTTCAGACTAATAAGTCTGTCTTCTTTTTTGTTATAGACAATGGAACGAATGATAGACCCATATTTGCGTAGAGTGATTGACCCAAGGTTGCTTTCGACAAAGCAACATGCATACAGCAAGGGTAGATCAACGGAAACAGCTCTTCATGAGCTCGTTGGTACCATCGAAAGATCGCTTTCGGTAAAGGAGTACACTATGGTGGCCTTTATTGATATAGAGCTTTTAATAATGTCATCCCAGACTCGATAATTTTGGCATTGTCTGGTTTTGGAGTAAAGCGTGGGATCGTTTTAATGGTGGAAAACCTACTTGCCAATAGACGTATAACGTCTGAATTGGGAGCGTCCATCATATCTCGATTTGTCAATAGGGCACACCACAGGGAGGTGTTCTTTCACCGCTTCCTTGGAACCTGTCACTGAATTCAATGCTGCTATCTCTAGAAGCACGTGGTTGTCATCGCATATGCTGACGATGTCGCGATAGCGGTAAAGTGGAATAATCTGCCAGCATTGAGGGACATTCTTCAGGGTTCCCTGAAAGATCTGTCTAAATGGGCAAGAGACTGTGGTCTAGGAGTTAATCCAAGTATAACATAGCTTGTTCTGTTTACAAGGAAAAATAGGATTCCTGCTTTTGATCCTATTTCTCTGGACGGCACTGAAATTACCTTCTCAGATGGAGCCAAGTACCATAGAGTATTTCTAGATAGGAAGTTGAATTTCAGGTGTAATATTGAGCAACGGGTGAAAAAAGCAACGATTGCTTTATATTTCTGTAAAAGGGCCATTGGAAAACGTTGGGGTTTTAGCCCTCAAGTCGTTCATTGGATCTATACAGCAGTGGTGTGTCCAATTCTGCTGTAAAGAATCATTGTCTGGTGGCCTGCTTTAGAAACAAAAGCGAACTGTGTCTTTATCACGAAGGTACAGCGAATGGCGTCGATGTGCATCACTGGTGCTCTTCGTACTACACCTACGGCTGCATTAGAATTCCTCCTTCACCTGATATAATTGGACATATAGGGTAGGCAGTATGCAGCTACGTCGGCAATTCGACTTAATAGCACGCTGCATTGGATGAGCAGCGATTGTGGCCATAGCGCGATCTTGAAGAAGATAACAATACTACAAAATTGTGGACTGTGCTCCCTCTATGAGCCTTTTTGAGCGCCATTTTACCACTATGATACCATCCAGAGTGTCTTGGATGGGGGACATTCCGGGAAGTGGAACCACCGTAAATTTTTACACAGATGGCTCGAGGCTGCACCAGCAAGTGGGCTTTGAAGTCAATTCAGAAGAGCTTGGATTGAGCCTGGCGCGAAGATTGCCAGATCATTGCAGTGTTTACCAGGCAGAAATGCTGGCAATAAAGGAAGTGGCTGACTGGTTGAGCTGCAATGTCTTGTCTACAACTGCAGTCAACATCCATTCTGACAGTCGAGCCGCGGTCAAGTCCCTGGATTCAATGTTTCTGAAAACAAGATCTGTCCTTAACTGCCGCACGTCTTTAAATGAGATGGCCAAGCAAATTAACATATGACTCATATGGGTCGGAGGGCACTGAGACATTCCAGGGAATTGCAAAGCCGATGAGCTTGCAAGACTAGGAACTACCTTACAGGTTCCAACAGAATTGGAATGTGTTGTTATGCCTCTAGAAAATTGCAATCAAAACCTATGGCTTTGTTCCGCGACGGAGACTAATCAAAGATGGGCAAATGGATGGACGTGTGAGACAACACGACTGATTTGGCCTTCTCTTAATCAGGTGCGCCAAGTGAGCTGATATCGCTTCCAAGAGGAGAGATTTCGACGGTGGTTTCTATAATTACTGTCTTATAGGGAAGCACGCAGAGCGGTTAAATGTGCCGTCGAATGACTTTTGCCGGAGTTGCATGAATGAAGAGGAGTTGGAAACTATCGAACACTTTCTTTGTCATTGCTCGGCACTTTCTGGTCAGAGACTTGCTTCACTGGGATCTAGGGAGCTGTACGATCTTTCTGATTTGTCGGATGTCAAAATTCAATATCTTAGGAGTTTCATAAGAAGCTCAAACTGGTTTAGCGACAGGGACTAGTAAGGAAACCTATTACGGTCCCGTTTTATCACAATGGACCTCAGAGTCTACATGTGTTGACGTGAAACGTCAGCAGCCACTTACAACCTAACCTAACCTAACCTGGAATCGTACCAAGGATATTTTCAGTCTTTATATCACAAGTAAAGTTTTATAAAAAAAAATCATTAAATGCGGACTGCCTGATACGTTGTACTTATGGGTTTAGTAAAACCTTACCCCCTATATTGTTAAATGGCGCTGTTATAAAAAAATTCAAATACAAAAAAAAAATGTGGCGCATTGTCATCACATATGATAAGATACTTTTCTTTGAACAGTGGATTTTATTTTTATTAAGCACTTGTAGATTTTACCGATTTTATTCGTTTTAAGTAAAGAATAAATGGTCAACATAATAAGGATAGTCACGTCATAAATTTAACTCTTGGAAGCAGCCTAATGAAAAAAAATTTAATTTCAGAACTTAAAGAAATTAGCTGAATTTTAGAATAAATCTGCTCCTTCTGCATAAGTGACAAATATCTTGATCAAAGTCACAAAAGTCATTTTGTTTTTGCAAATATAAAATTTTTAGAGCAATCAAAATCAAAAGTTCAGCAAATTTAAAAAAAAATTGCTGTTTTCGGGAAGAAAGAATATGAAGAGAAAACCAATCACGCAGATTGAAAACCCTAGAGTAGAATATATTTGATTCTGGAGTGAATAAAAAAAAAATAGTCAAATTTAAAAATATAAAAGTGCAAAAGTGCAAAAGGGAAATGTGTAAAAATGTCTACAAATTGAACTACCCCAATAGTGTAAATGCGGCTTAAATGTTTACATTCTCTTCAAATTTAAGATTCGATGTACCGAAATTTGTCCCAATTTTGTGATCTTACTACAAATATACAACTAATGATAAGATCTTTTTTAATTGAAATTATTGACTTTAATCCGAGTAAAATTTCTAAAGTGAATACCCCAAATTTATGCAAGTATTACTTGGGCGACTATGGCATACAACAAAAATACCGTACATATCTTTGACACATAGCAACAGGTTTAACATAAAATTAGATATTAAAGTTTTAATATCCTGTTATAATAAACATCTTATAAAAGGATAATAAAAACACTTGTCCCATAGTTAAGATAATGTAAAGCTACATATTTTAAACTAGGAGTACATACTACTTATTGGGTTAAATAGACAATTTGCACAATTGTTCCATAAAATGTAAGAGACCAGCATTAATGTCATAGACAATATTGTTTAACAAAACATCAGACTTATCGCATAAAACACTTATAATACAATATTGTTCATATTAAAATGGTATGCACTGTAGTACATTCTATTTTGCATACACTCAAAAATAAATTCTATAAAACTAAAGATGTGTTTGTAAAAAATTTCTTTGGCTGAAAGAATTTCTTCCATTTGTAAAAAACTTCTTTGGCAAAAGAAAATCTTACATTTTTGTAAAAAAAATGTTGAAAAAATTTTTTTTTTGTGTAAAATTTTTTTGAGTGTAATTTTTTTTGAGTGTCAAAAATACGTTGTAACATATTTTTGTGGTTTACCAATGCTTATACCCTACCGAAATATTGGTCCTAGACCCACCCTCAAGTATCGCGATCGACTCTGAATCACTTTTTGAGTTGATTTAGCGATGTCCGTTCTTCTGTTCGTCTGTTCATTTAAACGTTGTGCGTAATCGATTCGTATGAAAATTTTAATTTAAGCTTCTTTTTACTCAAGGACGAACGCTATTGAAATTCGAAAAAATCGGTCAATGTTTAGACCTAGCCCCCTCTAAATTTGGTTAAAATGACTATAATAGCTTTATTTTAATAGATACCCCATCAAAATTTAGCATGTGAATGTATTTTGTGTTCATAAATAACACTGTGCTACAAAAAACACAAAATCGAATATACTTTTGAAATGAGGTAGTTAAGGTTGTAGGTCTCGTCGAAAAGATCACAAAAATGCCCATAAAACTTGCCAGACACCCTCAAAAGTTATTGTAAAAAAACGTTGTTTTGGGAATTTTCTCACTAAACCACGTATAACTTAAAAAGTTTTCAACCGATTTTAAATTTTTTAACTATTTTGGCTAGAAGAAGGATTGGGCTTTTTATGTATGTGCATTGGTTCATACATATAAGAAAGATATGTATTGATTTTTTTTCAACAATATCTAATTTTTTTGTTATGTTTTGAAAATTTTTTGAGTTTATCGATTTTTTTCTGATATAGTTCGTTCAACAATATTTATATTTATAAACGTATTCTTAAAGAAAATTTAATTGTGAATACGATGAGCTCTATGCCGAAAAAATCAAATAACAATTGAGAGAGTTGTGATAGTTTTTCTAAAAAAGAAAATTAAGAATTTGCATAATTTTCTTTTTTAAAAGAATTATCACAACTCTGTCAATTCTTATCTGATTTTTTCAGGATAACGATCATCGTATTCAGAATAAAATTTTCTTTAAAAATACGTTCATAAATATAAAGGTTGTTAAACGAACTATAGCAGAAAAAAATCGATAAACTCAAAAAATTTTCAAAAAATAGCAAAATAATGAGATATTATAGAAATAATCAATAGATATCTTTCTTATATGTGTACACGAATTCACACATATGGAAAGCCCTATCTTTCTTCTATCCAAAACAGTTAAAAAATTTAAAATCGGTTGAAAATTTTCTAAATTACACAGGGTTTAGTGAGCAAAGTCCCAAAAAAAACGTTTTTTGACAAAAACTCAAAAATTTGAGGGTGTCTGGCAAGTTTAATAGGCATTTTTGTGATCTACTTGACAAAACCAACAACCTATACCATGTCACATCAGAAGTATTTTTTCACTGTAGCACAGTGTAATCATTCCAAATTCGAAGGGAATCCGAATAGTTCTACTTGTAGTTCCCATACAATCCACCCTCCCGATAATTACATAAATTTCTCAAAATTCAAGTAATTTAGACGAATATTGTGTACTCTCGTTACCTGATTAACTGTAACACCGTCCGACAGCCAATATTAAACATGAACCCGATGATATACGTCTGAAAGTAAAGATCGAATAGAGTAAACTGCATTTACAGTTTTTCATTAAGTGATCCTGTTTCCTTTTAAAAGGACTTCAAAGTTTTAAAGGATACATTTTGTAAAATATTTTTAAAAGGATATGAATAAATTCATTTGAAAACTTTATCAAAATATTTTGTTAAAAACTTTGAATTATATTGAAGGATACATTTTTGAATGGACGTAACTTACCTCCATTTTCCTGATATGTAAAAATAATAAAATAGGAAAATTATGGGAGATCATCCTCTTTCATTTTCTAACAATAGTGGCATCCTATATTAAAAAAATATTTTATAAAATTTAATTCTCTAAAACTTTGAAGTCCTTTTAAATGGCAACAGGATCACGAACGGAAAAACTGTAGTAAATGCAGTTTAACTGCATTTAGTCTCTAGCTTCAAACTTATATTATCCACTTCGTGTTCAACGAATTTTTTTAATTTTTGTCGGACGGTATAATAAGACCATTTCTCAGCTTAGTCCCCGTATAAAAATATCGCCCGATTTTCACTTAAATCAGTCTTTTAGTCACAAAAAGAAGTCAATTTAATTATAATTTGGTTTAAGAGTGTTTTTTTCAATTACACCGCTCAACAAATCATTTCTCAGCTTAATTTCACATGCTAAATTTCTCAGCTTAGTCCCCGTATAAAAATATCGCCCGATTTTCACTTAAATCAGTCTTTTAGTCACAAAAAGAAGTCAATTTAATTATAATTTGGTTTAAGAGTGTTTTTTTTCAATTACACCGCTCAACAAATCAAAGGTTTTTGACTCCGGTTTAAAAGTTTGATAGAAAATTATTAAAGACTTTGGCTCGCCAGATCTGTGATCCAAATGTTTCCACCACGTCCAGAATATTTTTTATTCGTGGTTGAAAATGAGAAAAAAACGCGATTTTTGGCTTTTTTGAAAGCCTGCACAGCAGCCATTGAGTGAAATAAAAATCTGATATTAAACGTCGGAATAGAATTGAACTATGATCTCAAAAATAGGATAAAAAAAAATTTTAAGTTTTTGCACCATTATTGGCAAAACATGTATTTTAAAAACACACTGTGAAAAAAATTAGACAAACACAATTTTTAGAAGACTCTAAAATAAAAACCGGATGATCAATCTTTTCTGTGAAGAGCTCAAAATTTAGGCAAAAGTTCATTCTTTCTTATGACTTTTAAAACCATTAAATATATCTTCCGGTTTATATGAAAAATAACACAGAAACCTAAAGTTCTTAAAAATTTTATTTTTATCTACTTTTTTTTTTTAATAGCTTCAAATCAAGAATCAATTTAATATCTCACACCGTTGTTGTTTAATGTAAATTTCTTTTCCTACCACTCTTATCTAGTCACCCAATATCAATGGTTCCCAAACATTTTTTGTGCCACGAACCACTTTTTGGCTTAAAAAACATTTTAAATTAAAAAAGACATTTAAATTTGAGTGTAGATAGAATTAAAGATGTGTTTAATAAATAATAAATAATATTACTTAATTATTTATTTAATTTATTCAAATTCCTCAAATGATGGATGTTTTACAAAGAAATTACTAATAAAATTATATAAAATATTTATTATTAAAAGCAAGAGGTATTTTTATATTAAAATTCTTAACATTAAAATTTAAATCTATAAATAAATCTTTAAATAAATATAAATAAATCCGAAAATGACTGTTTTCTATGCAGTTTGACATAGAATCTCCTATTACTATTTTGAGTAGGGGTTTTTTATTTATTTATCAGAAATTTTATTATTATTTTATTATTATTTTATTATTATTTTATTATTATTTATCAGAAATTCTGATTAATTTTTATTAAACAATTAAAATTGTTTCATTCGACCTTTAAAATATTATGTTTTGAGAATGTTTATTCTGGCTCGAGGTCATTATTTTCTTTACTAATTAAAACCTTGATATTCTCATAGCATAATTTTCAAGAAAATTATTTTTTTGTTTTAAATTTATTTAAAAATGTTTTAAATATTTTTGTTGGTTATTGACAATCGTTGCCTTACTAGTATAGTACAATTTCTTCGTCTTTCTAATTCTCATTGTGAATAGAGGCGAATATGTATTAATATTCTAGTTTGTGCACAAACGATTTGTCATTAGACTCGTTTGCTACTTTGTAGTAAATCGTTTCTATTTTTGCTAAATAATCTGGACAATGGAATCTGACAAATTCCGAAACACGTGTCGATTAAGTCTTGCAAAAATGACCAATATAAATAAATTTAAAACAAAAAAATTATTTTCTTGAAAATTATGCTATGAGAATATCATGGTTTTAATTAGTAAAGAAAATAATGACCTCGCGCCAGAATAAACATCCTCAAAAAACAAATAAAAATAAAATTTATCAGAAATTTTTTTATAGAAATTCTTCTTTGAAAAATGTTTTAAGAATCTTAAAATTTTTCTTACCCTAATAAAAATGGTTTTGTATATATCCATGTATAAATTGATATTAATTTATCTAATTTTACATAAAATTATTTAATTATATAAAATTATATAAAAAATTTCTCAGATAAGACCAAAATTCGTATCAAATTTTATAAAATTTTATCGGGAGTTATATCAAATTTTATATAATTTGATACGAAATTTGGTCTTATCTGATAGATTTTTTATATAATTAAATATAATAATATCTCAGTATGTCTTAAAAGATATATTTGTATAAATTTATACATGGCTATATACGAAATAGTTTTTACTAGGGTAAGGAAAGTTTTCCAAACGAAAAATTTGGGAATTTTTCTAGAGTAAAAATGTATGTGTTTTTTTTTGTTTTTCTGTAAAGCAGGGTTGGCAACCGAAACGAATAACGGTATTGGTAACGGTATTGGTATTACATATTTTTTATATCGGTAACGGTAAAGGTAACGGTATTTTGGATTATTTAGGTAACGGTTAACCGTTACCGAAACAACGATACCGGTACGTACCGGTATTATGAATAAAATTTACCAAACATCTTAAAAAGTCACAAATTTGTTAAAAACACGTAAAAAATTAAACATTTATTTAATAAAATTAAAAAAACTGATAAATTTAGTGCATTTTCAACATATAAAGATATAAAATATTAATTAACTCAGAAATTAAATTAAAATATTCACACAACATTGTAATTCAATAAATAAATTATTGATTTTTTACGTGTTTATAAGATGTCTGTCCAATCAGCAGAAATATCTGCATTTTGAGCCATTTAAGAAATCTGCTGATTTTTGCTGACGCGTTTGCTAATTTTCTGTCTGGATAAACCAGGTAGAGTTTGCAGAAAATGTTGTCAAGATCTTAAATCTGCTGATTTAAGATCTGATTTTAGATAAACAGCCTGAACAGCGAAATTGTATTTTATTTATGTAAGTAAAAAATATTTTTTTTGTTAAAAATGTTATAAAAGAAGCGAAGTTTTTCAATAAACTTTAAAAAAAAATTTAATAAAATTTTTCAATTTTTTTTCAAGAAAATTTTCTTACAAACCGGTCAATTTCTGTAAAATTATTAAAATAGTCATTTTTTAATTTTTTCTGATTTTTTCACATTTGAGCAATTTTTAGTTTTATTCATTTAAATTACACAAAAATTAAAAAAAAAATGCCAACAATTTTTTTTTGTAAAATTACAAAATAGTCTGCTAAAATTTGAACAAAAATATTTTCTTTAAATCAGAATTTTTTTAAAAATTTAATGACAGAGAATTAAGTTTAAGTATTCATTTTAGCAGAAAAATCTTTTAAAAGTTTTCTTATTTAAGTTAAGTTGTTTTACAGATTTTTTGACAGATTTTTTTTTCAACTGTACGACTTGGGATCATTATGTATTTAATTCCAGAGAACCTCCAATCCACGCTTACCTGCGTGGATGACAACGCCAGAAACACTTGAGCGATTTAGGTTTGTCTGTTCTTTTATATTTTCGCTGAAAAATGCTTACATTACGTGGCACTCACTTTTTTCTTAAAAAAATTTCTGTGTGGAAATTGGTTGGACAGATTTTTTCATTATTTTTGCACAAATAACATTCCGATTTACAATGAACAAGAATTAGTTTTTTTTTATTTTACGTACTAATTTAAAAATATTTTACTTTGTTTTTTATCTGCAAAAAATTCTAAAAAGGTAATATTAAGACAACCGAAACAAAACCGATATAATACCGGTAAAAATCCGAATAAAGGTAATGGTTTTTTATCGGTAACGGTATCTAAAATTTTTTATTTCGGTATTGGTAACGGTAACGGTAGTCAATATTAAATGGTTTTTAATCGGTAACGGTATTGAAAGGGTAACGGTAGCCAACACTGCTGTAAAGACAGTTGAGCTCAGGCTCTAATTATAATTATGTATTATAATTTTTAATCATGTTATATATGGTTTGAATTGAGAAAGTTGTGAAAGAAAAATTTATTTTTCTAAAAATTTAAGACATCCTGGTTCGTTTTTTACTAGTTTCATATAATCCAGTTATTATAATCATCAGAAAAACTTTTAATGTCAAATTTATTCAGTTAATATTCAATTTTATTCTATATGTGAAAATTATTAACAGATCGCAGCCGCCAGGGATTGAACCCATGATCTGTAATGTTTTTGCTATTAACTGCCTCTTAGGTACGATCACTCTAGACCTATACGCTAAGTTGGCTGTTAAGCAAGTATCAACTAAATCATGGTTTTTCAATTCTTGTGTGGTTGTTGCTGTTGTTTTTTCGTACAGAAGAAGGTGAAATTGCATTATGGTGAATAAATTCCATTTTTTAGTAATCATCATTTTTTCCATAGAAAAAAGTTGAGAATTTTTTTATAGAAAAAATCTTGTAATTTGGACAATTTTGAATATGAAAAAATTTTAGAATTTTTATATTGAAAATCTGACAATTATTCTGGTTAAAAAAGGAAAAATAATAAATCATGTGAGATTTTTTTTTTTTTTTAATTTTCAAGAGTCTCAAAATTTTTCTTTAAAAAAAATGTTTTTAAATCTAAAAATTTTAAAAGTAAAAACAAGTAAAATAAAAACAAAATTTTTCTATAGGAAAAATAAGAAAAAAAAAAATTAGATTTTTTTTTTATAGAAAAACTGTAAAAAAATCTGAGACTTTTTCTATAGGAAAAATCTGTTAATTTTTTAAAATTATTTCACAATCTAAGACATTTTTTCAGGAAAAATTTCTTCGATTCTCTTATGAAAACATGTCTCGAAAAATGCTTAAGAATCTCAGACCTTTTCTAAGCAAAAGTGTTTTAGAAAACTATACTTTTCTATAGAAAAATGTATCAGAATCTAGGAAATTGTATCAAAAAATGTAAAAAGCATTAAAGTCTTAAATTTTTCTTATCTCAGGACTTTCTATGGAAGAGTTTTTCAAACCCTAAAACTTTTAGTGTTTATTTCAATATCCTAGACATTTTCTGTAGAAAAATAAAATAAAAAAAATATTTCAGAACATAATAAGTTTTCGTTGTGGAAAAACTCACTAGATCTGAGAATTTTTCTTTACGATTTTTTTTTTTCTAAATATAGGAATTATTTTGGTTGAAGAATTGCATATATGCAAGTTTATCAGAATTTGAATTTTTTTTTTTATAAATTTTAAAAGCTTTTCTGTCAGCTTTTCAGAACCTCAGAATTTTTCTATTGGGATAATGTCTCAGAATCATAAATGTCTCTTTAAGCTAATGACTCAGAAAAATGCTTTAGAACCTGAAAATTTCTTAAAGAGACATTTTTCAAAATATCAAACATTTCTTAAGTTTTCTTTATAGGAATAAATTTTTAAAATTTGAAAATGTTTCTATAGAAAAAATCATAATAAACAATAGTTGAACACTAAAAATGTTAACTAATGATTCAAATCCTACCAGAGGTTCCCTGCAAAAAAAAAAAAAATCCCCCCCCCCCCAAACCCTAGAACTGGATTTGCGCCTGACTTAACCAATGGGTGCCCAGCTTGTTAAAAAAGTGTCAAGTTTGAGCACAGTGAAATAAACCAAAAGGTTTAGAAAATTAAATTAGAAAATGTAAAAAATTTATTTTTTTAAATTTTACAAGTTGGTTTTTTGGTGTTCAAAAATTGTTTTTATTTAATTCAATTGATACTCAAACGTGACGTGTTTAAATTAATACACTGAAAAAAAAGACATAACTAAAATTAAGGAAAAAATGTCTTTGAAAATTTATCATGAATTTTCCTAAAATTTAGTAAAATTTAACTAAAAAATGAGAAATTTTCTTAACTATGAGGAAAAAAGTTTAGTTCATTTACTTATAATTAGTTCATAGTTTTCTTTAAATGGATTTTTTAAATATTAGGAAAAACATTTTTACTGCCAAAGAAATTTTCCACAAATCTAAGAAACGTATCTTTATTTTTAAGCCATATTTCTTAAAAAACAATTTAGTTCAAGTTTAGTTCAAATTTACTAAAAAAAACATCATCGTATTTCTCTTCTTTAAATTGAGGAAGTGTACTTCTTAGAATTTAGTTAATAACTTCTGAGAATTTAGTTAAAAATTCAAAATTTCGATATCTCGAAAACTAAGCGAGATAGAGCGAAACGGACGAAATTTTCAAAAGAAACACAATAAAGAAAAATATGGAATAGCCTAGCTCTGCATGTCTGTCGGGGTCTCAAGACCCTAATTTAAGATCTAAAATTTGAGATTCCCGAGATTTTATATATGCACATATCTCGGTAAATACTGCCAACACGCGAAAAGTTCCAACGGCATTTTTGTAGCTCTTCCGCAATATACCCGAAAGCCCTCCGATTAATAGTTTTTGAGATATCCAGTTTTTAAGATTCTCATGGACCTATTAGACCCTTTATTACCGTATCTCAAAAACTAAGCAAGTTAGAGCGAAACGGACACAATTTTTGGGTCAAAATCTATGGGGATCCTTACAGAACTATGGTCTTGAGTTAACAAGGGGCTGGTCCCATGGGGTCCAAACCCATGGTGTCCAAACCCATGGGTCCAGGGCATCGGCGTATACAGAGGGGGGGCCCAACAACAACAACAAAAAAATATTTTTTTATATGTATTGGAAAACACAAATCTCACGAAAAAAACAACAAAAATTTTTTTGTTGTTGTTGTTGGGCCCTGAAAAACAGTCCTGCATACGCCGTTGGTCCAGGGTCTAGACCCAATCCAGTTTTAAAATGTGAATGAACTTTCCCATTTTCTAGTTAAAATTGTCTTAAAATTAATTAACTTTGTTTTCCTTATTTTTGGAAAAATAATGAACTAAAACCAAGAAAAAAAATCTTTGGAGCCAAATCATTCCCTCTTTTTCTTAAAATTAAGTTAATTTTCCCAGATTTTAGTTCACTTTTTTTTGAGTGTAGAGCCCAGCCACAATTTTGCAAAATTTTTAAATAAGTTTGTTTTTTTAATTAGTATGCACAAATTTATGTCTATTTTATTTTAATAATATATAAGGGTGGCCAAAAAACCTGTTGTACACTGTACAACAATTTCAAACTTTTTCCAAAATTACGTGGTTCCGACGATTGATACGTTGTGTGTCGGCATTTGAAAAGATCAAAGATCACATCGGATTTTTAATTTGGAGATGGTTAAAGTCAACTTTGGCCTGTTCTTGCAGCATATCGGTACACACAAAAAAAAATTGTCAAAAAATTTTCAATTAAATCTATTGATCAACAAAATTTAAAGGAGTCAATCAATGTTTTGATTAAAATTTTTGTTATTTTCTTTAACTGTCGAATTACAAAATTTCAACATACCAGATATTTTTTTCGCTTTAATTTATTTGAATAGATTAATTCAAAAATATACAAAATAATCGGGTTTTACTTTTTTTATTGTTGGCAACATATTGGAAAGCAAAAAAGATGAATTTTTTGACGGTTTTGTTATAAGCTCACAATTGCTTTGTTAAATCAATCATTATTTTGATTAACTTTAAATAAAAAAATTATCAAATTTTTGATCAAAGTCGAAAAACTGTTTGATTGAAGAAATTGTCAATCAATCGCCTTCACACTCAAAAAAAAAGTGAACTAAAATCTGGGAAAATTAACTCAATTTTGAGAAAAAGAGGGAATGATTTGGCTCCAAAGATTTTTTTTCTTGGTTTTAGTTCATAATTTTCCCAAAAATAAGGAAAACAAGTTATTTAATTTTAAGCCAATTTTAACTGGAAAATGGGAAAAATTATACTTCACATTTTAGAAATAGATTGGACCCATGGGTTCGGACTCCATTTAACTCGAGACCCCGTTGGGTCCTTTAAGGGTCCCCATAGATTTTGACCCAAAAATTGTGTCCGTTTCGCTCTAACTTTCTTAGTTTTTGAGATACGGTAATAAGGGGCCTTATAGGGTCTTGAGAATCTTAAAAACCGGATAACTCAAAAACTATTAATCAGAGGGCTTTCAGGTATTTTGCGGTGTTCTACGAGTCAAGAGCTACAAAAATGCTGTTGGACTTTTTCTCGTGTTGGCAGTATTTATTTATTTAAATTTTAGATCTTAAATTAGGATCTTGAGACCCTGACAGATATGCAGAGCTAGGCTATTTCATATTTTTCTTTGTAGTCTTTCTTTTTAAAATTTTGTCCGTTTCGCTCTATCTCGCTTAGTTTTCGAGATATCGCCATTTTGAATTTTTAACTAAATTCTAAGAAGTTATTAACTAAATTCTCAGAAGTCGTTAACTAAATTCTAAGAAGTACACTTCCTCAATTCAAAGAAGAGAAATACGATGATGTTTTTTTTAGTAAATTTTAACTAAACTTGAACAAAATTTTTTTTTAAGAAATATGTCTTAAAAATAAAGATACGATTCTTAGATTTGTGGAAAATTTCTTTGGCAGTAAGAATTTTTTTCCTAATATTAAAAACATCCATTTAAAGAAAAGTATGAACTAATTATAAGTAAATGAACTAAAATTTTTTACTCATAGTTAAGAAAATTTCCCATTTTTAAGTTAAATTTAACTAAATTTTAGGAAAATTCATGATAAATTTTCAAAGACATTTTTTCCTTAATTTTAGTTATGTCTTTTTTTTCAGTGCAATTTGATGATTGGTATAACAATTTTTTAATTGGAGGAATTTCAATAAAAAAATTGATTGAATTCGCGTTTTTGTTGATTGAAATTTGTTTAAAATTTTTTCTGTGTATATACAACTATGTTTTCTATAATGTAATGTTCAGGTCTCATTATCCATTATTTGAAACCTGAATGAGATCTGTATCTTGAGTACTTTTTGAGATAACAGCATTTATGTCAGAACACTTTTGTCAAATTTCAACGATTTTCCCTAATTTCGAAGATCCCATTATGTTTCTCGGCGGGAGCTAGGTATTGTTAGACCATAGTTACTTGGGCAAGTTTTCGTAGAATTCTACCCAGATTACGTTTTTGCTATAAGCTATTGACAACAAAACTAACCCACCCTAATATTCGTACAGTGGTCGACAAATGTTTACGTACGACTACATAGTAGATGTAATTCGTTAACGACCTAATTACACTGTAAGTAGGTGAAAATGACACACCGAAACGCCGAGACACGTCAACCTAATTTTGGGTCGTAGAATCCAGTGGTGTACCCCGTTTTAAAACTTTAGCTCAAAATCCCGAGATATTTCGATTTTAAATTTGTAGTAAGTAGATTTAAGACGATTTTTCATTTTATTTGAATGAAAAAACTTAAAAAACTTGTTAAAAACTTGTTATTTGTCAAAATTAATATCTAGAAATAATATACGTCCATTTTCAAGCGGACATGGAACAATATTGCTCTTATTTTGATGAATTTTATATATTTTTTGTATTTATTCAATTTTTACTCTACATTTGCAAATTTAAAATCGAAATATCTCGTTATTTTGAGCTAACTTTTTAAAACGGAGTATACCACTGGATTCTATAACCCAAAAATAAGTTGGGGTGTCTCGGCGTTTTTGGGTGTCATTTCAAAAGTTTAAATTTTACTTACAGTGTTATTATCAAACAAATATTTTGGTAAAAATTGTTGTCTGCGTGATTTATCAAGCTTTAATTTAAGCTTAATTGAGTCCAGATTGAGTAAATATTAAATGTACTACGAGGGTCGAAATGGAAATTGAAATTATTGAAAACGTTTTTTAGAAAATGTTTAAAAAAAATATTTTTAAGTCGATTTTTACCAAGTTCAAACACTAAAAAATAAAAAATGGTTTGAAAGTTTAAGTTCAGTTATCAGCTCATTTTTCCAAAGACCCAATAAAAAATTAAATGTAATTAAATTACCTATTATTTATTTTTTGACCTCCAATTATTTTGACCACCAATTTTTTGTAAACAAAGAAAATATTTAATTTTTTCCATATCTCATTACTTAGGTGTACTAAAATTTATAAACAATTAAATATTTTGTTTTTTTTTTTCAAAAAATGGTGGTAAAAATAATTGGCGGTCCAAAAATGCCAATTTTTGACTGCAGTTTAAAAATTGTAATTTATGGCTGGGTCGTTGGAAAAATGAGTTGATAGCTGAGTTTAAACTATTAGACAAATTTTTAAAAAATTCAGTGTTTGAACAGGGCAAAAAATACACTAAAAAATATTTTTTAAAAATGTTCTAAAAAAAGGTCTTTAATAATTTCAATTTCAATTTCGTCTCTCGCAACATATTTAATATTTACTCAATCTGGACGCCATTATGCTTAAATTAAAGCTTGATAAATTACCTAAACAGAACTTTTTACAAAAATACTTGTTTGATTATATTTATGTCTATTATTGTTAGCTTTGTCGTTAACGTATTACATTTACTATGTAGTCGTACGTAAACATTTGTCGGTCACTGTACATACAAAAATATTTAATTAATTTTATTTAATAAAAAATAAAATCAAAAATCGAAATGGTAATTTATAATATAAAAAAAAAATATAAAAAATACAAATAAAATATATAAAATACAAAATAAATTAAACCAAAAATCCAATATTAAAATAATAATTTAATACAGTAGCTTTTAAAGCCAACACTGAATTGGTCATAATAATACCAATGAGATTATGTAAATTATTTATTTTGTTATAAATAATATGTTTTTATGTATGTTGGCGTTGGTTAATCAAGTCAGTTCCTTAATTATAAATAATAAATATTATGGATTTGTTTGTCAATTTAATTTATTTATTTGTTAAGAAAAGTTCAAAAAATTAATAAAAAACAAGAGTTTAAAAATTCATTTGTTTGTGTTGTTAACCCTAAATTTAATTTTTGTTAATGTAAACAAAATCAATAAAAAACCCATATTTTTTTTCAAGTTCGTTGTACGAGTAACTTACTTATTGCAGGGCAGATTCAGCGCTCTTAAGTTTGGGGAGGTAAGTTTTTTTTTTGAAATCCAGAATTTTTTAGAATAACTTTTGTAGATCAGGTTACATATCCGCAAACATACATGCCAAATATAATATAACACACTTTATAATAAAACTTATTTCATCTTTGGGAATATTTCGAAATTGTTTGCAAGTCAAATAGATAAAAGAATGGGCGGGTACCGTTTGAATATTTCCAAAATAAGGAACACTCTAATGTGTATTATTTAAAGTTTCATTATAATATCTTATTTTGACATACATTAAGTGTGACAATCGAAAAGCGCTGATGATGGAAGTTTTGCAATTAATTTTTTTCAGATTTCTCATATATTTTTAAAAAACAAATAATAACAGTACTAACATCGAAAATGCGACTGGGACGCGACCTTACAGTAGCCGATAAATGTCTACGTACGACTACATAAAATTTTTAATTATTGAAAGACCTTTAAAAAAAAGGTTAAATATATTTTTAGGTAAATTTTTTCCAATCTCAAACATTAAGAATTAAAAAATGGTCCAATAGTTTACATTCAGCTATTAACTTAACTACCCAGCAAAAACATGGTAATGAGTTGTGAAAAGTAATCATTACCAGGTACATTATTTATAATGAGTACCCATTACCATTAACATTATTTTAAGCCTAAAAGTAACTACTTTTCTGTAATATGTTATAAAAGCACTTCTAAGTAATAATATCCCCCTGCACTTGCAGTTTTTAACCTTTACAATTGAATTTACTTAAAAAGTACTTAAAAACTTAATAAAAATTACGCAATTTTTAAGTTTTAGTAAAAAAAGTTAAATTTTAAATGTTTAAATTAACTAATTATTTTACTTCTTATTGGTAATAGGTTTCTACTCCTTATTAGTAATCCGGGTCAGTAACTACTTATTTATCCCCATACCCTTCACTACTTATTTTGTCTCACGCCCTTGTTAAAATAATCAGTGTTTCATTCAATAAGTAACTACTTATTAACATCTGTTTCGGATTACAAAACCCATTACTAGTAATGCCAATTTTTGCTGGGTATCTTCTTAAACAAGCAAAAATTAAAATTTTTTTAAATACAGAAAAAAATCTGTATTTTTTGACCTCCAATTCTTTTGATCACCAATTTTTGTAAACAAAGAAAAGATTTCATTGTTTATTTATGAGGCATGAAAATATTTAAACAATTTCTATGTTTCCAAAAAATTGTTGGTCATAAGAATTGAAGGTCAAAAAAATTTGGATTTCTTCTACTGCTACAAAAAATTTCATTGTTTTTTTGGGTTGTTGAAAAAATTATTTGATCACTGAATAAAAGCTATTGGGCCAGTTTTTTAATTTTTAATTGGAAAAAATCGACTTGGAAATATTTTTAAAAAAATGTTCTGAAAAATGTTTATAAATAATTTCATTTTCCAGATCGACCCTTGCATCATAGTTATTATTTAATTTTCCTATTTTATTATTTTTACATATCAGGAAGAAGGAGGTTAGTTTCATCCTCTCAAAAATTTATTCTTCAACATCATTCAAAATTTTTAACAAAATATTTGGATAAAGATGTCAAATGACTTTATTTACATCCTTATAGTCTGATATGGCAAAATAAAAAAACTTAGGGGAGATCCTCCTCTTTCTTTTGCCATCACCAGTGTCGTTCTAGGACAAGTACAATTTTCCAAAATGTATCCTTTAAGACTTTGAAGTCCTTGCAAAAGGAAACAGGATCACTAAATGAAAAACTGTAAATGCAGTTTTACTCCATTTGAGCTCTACTTTGAGACGTATATCATCTGGTTCATGTTTAATATTGGCTGTCGGACGGTGTAATAATAATATTTAGTATTTTTATTTCTCTACTTTAGAAAAGTTTCCATTGTATTGTCGCCCACTGTATGTACATAAGGGTGGCAGCGAAATTTCTACTTTAGATTTTTAACCTAATCGGGTCGGAATATTGTACCACATGGTCTAAAACTCATGTGGACGAAATTTCACCCAAATCAGATGCCTTTTACCCTTGCCCCTTTGAGGTCAAAGTTCACAAGTCAAAAATAAACTTAAACTAAAAAAATTTTTTTTGAAAATTTTTTAGAGTATACATAGGCTGACCATTTGTACTGATTTGATCAGTACATGTACTGATTTTTGATCACGTGTACTGATCAAAAAACGTTGTACTGATTTGTAATGATTTTTTTATATATGTACTGATTGTACTGATTTTTGAACATTTCAACATAATTAATAGTTTTATTCGAAAATTCTATACAAAAACTTGAATTTCCATAAAACAGGTCGTCAGAGTAGTTTTTTATTACTTAAGTCTGACAATGAGATAATTTTTAATAAATTAGTTAATGTAAAAATGTATGTGAACATAAGGTCACATTCATCTTCACAAAAAATACTCTAATAGCATTCATAAATTGACTATAGAAAAACGCGCACAGAATTTTTGAGGTTTTCTATAACGAAAAGTTCATTGGATAATGGATTTTCTGTTTTATTACAACGATTATGTAATTGCATCAGTTATCCTCAAAACCTGTGGGTTTTTGTTATATTTTCTGCACTGAAACGATCAGATCATTCAAATAAAGTTATATAAAGTCAACTAAATTTTCTGCAATATAACGACAAAAGTTCATGATAGTTGTTTTGAACAGTTGTTTTTACTAAAATTTTAATTGACCCCAAGTTAATTGACCTAATTTGAATCATTTTGAAACTATTTATTTTAAAAATAATTAAATAATTTAATAAAATAGCAAGTATGTAAATCCAAATATTAAAATTGCATAAAAAGATGAAATGCAGCCTTTTTTGGGATAACGGCACATTGAAATTTTTTTTTGCAAGATTTTTTTGTCGATACACACTGAAAAATAAATTCCCAATCGAATTTTTTAGTTGTATCAACTTATTATTCGGTTGTCTCTATTATTTTTGGGTGTGACAACCGAATTTTGTTGTTGTTTCAATTAAAGGTCTGTTGTGTCAACCGAATTTAGTTGAGACTACCGATATTCAATTGAGACGACCTTTATACAAATGTGTCAACCGATTTTTAGTTGCATTTACTAAATTTCAGTTGGAAATTTTGAAATTTTTTCTGTGTGTGTAGCTTTCAAAAGTCTTCTACCTTCCATCATTAGAGTTTTTCAATGATCACACTTAATGTGTATTATTGAAAATTTCATTCATCTTCTTTATTTTTGACACACTATAAGTGTGACAATCGAAAACCGCTGATGATGGAAGTGTGGCACATAACTTTTTTTTTAAAAATAAATAAGAATATGGACTCAAGCCGAACTAATTTAAAAAATCACTTATGAAATAAAAGTTCCATAAAAATAAAACCCAAAAGAAAAAAATTAGAAATATTTGAATTGTCAAATATTTTGTCTTAAACACATTCAAATATCACATGTTATTCATTAAAATTTTTTTGTCACTCTAATTTGATCAAGAATATATTGTTAAGATGTCAATCACTTTAACAAAAAAACCTTTCACTATTTTTTTTATTTTTAGGTATTTTGACCTAATGTGTCGTATTACAGAAGGGTTAATTTTTTTTTAATATATATTTTTTAAAATTGAATTATATAAAAAATATAAATAAATATGTAAATGTAATCTTTAACACGTACTTTTTTGTTATTTGCTGATTTTGTAATTGAAGCAGGTTTGGTGTGTGAATTAAAAATCAATTATTTTTTTTCTTTTTTGCACAATATGATTATTTTTTTTGTTTATTTATTAAAACACTTTAATGTGAATTTTTATATTAAATAATTTAAATTTTTTGAATATTTCAAAAATTTTCACTTTGTTACAATTTTTTTTTTTTAATTTTCAAAAATTTTTTAAAAAAATTTCTTTTAGAAATCTTAAATTTCTTTTACAAAATTTTTCATTTCACTTTGTGTTTTTATTTTGTTTTCTTTTTATTCACTAGGTGTGTGTGTGAGTTTTGAATTTCGTTTTTATTCCTTATTCCTTAAATTTAGTTGTTGCACTCGATTTAGGTCCCCGTCTCAGAGAAGACTGAGCAAGTGTCAAAATTGTTCAACACTTTATAGGTTTCGATTACTCGATTATTTGATTTGAATTGTATATTTAATGTAGTATGTATGTGATTTACTGCTATTGTTGTTTTTGTTGTTGATATTATTTTTTTAATATTTCAATTTCACTTCCAATTAGCTCCCTCACATCCAACAACAGCAACAATAACGACATCATTAACAACTACAACAAATAAGGTTCTAAAAACAAAAACAACACTAAAAAACCTTTAAACGTTACGTTTTTAAGTGTAAAAAAAAATAAAACGTAAACGATTTAAAACAAATACGAGTAACAACATCATCATAAAACACCGATCGCGAATAATAACCAAAGAACTCTGATCGTTTGTTTTTTCTTTTTTTTTAAACAACAACCCATCACTACCAACAACTACAATTGATAAAGACCGTTTAAATAATAATAAAATCAAAATTATTACTTTTTTGTTTTTTTTTTTTATTTACTCTTCTTCTTTTTTCTTATACACTGGTTGGCTGTAAGTCACTGTTATACAAAAAAAAAAGCCCGCATTGCATTAACTTTTTAAACTCATATAAGAGTCGATAGTTACGAGTATTAGAGTACAATTACTCTTTGTTACTAAATCGGATAATCAATGTTGACATTCTAGTGATTTTTCTATTTACTCACAGTTGACACAACCTTAAGTAAAGAATTTTTAAGGGTTTCGCAACCGGTCATTCGGTTGTTACAACCTCCATGCAGTTGTTACAACCAGGGTGCAAAATCAAATAATCGAATAATTTTCGATTAATTAATTAATTTTAAAGGATTAATCGAAAAATTTATGCCGATTAATCGAACAACTCAAGAAAGAAATAGTTTTGTAAAACATATGGTTTTCCCGGAAAAAATTTTTTGCAAAAGCATATCAGAGCATAGAATGCACAGTGGGAAAAATAGCTAATTTTTTGGAAATTATTCAGCCATTCAGTAAGTACTGAACCGATAGCCATGAAATTTAAAAAAGGGCATACACTCAAAAAAAAAAAACTTGTTAAATGACAAGAAAAGTTTGTAACTTAATTTTTTTCTACTTCCTATTTGACAAGAATTCCTTGTTATTTTATAAGACAATATTTTTTTTAATTTTCCAAGCTTTTACGAATAAATTTGTTAATTTACAATTTTTTGGTCACGATAAAACTTACAAGGAGGTTTTGTGACTTTATTAGATTTTTTGCTACCTCCTATTTAACGAGAATTCATAGTAAAAATTACGAGCTTTTTTGTAATTTTACAAGATTTTTACAAATAAAATTGTGAATTTAAATTTTTTTTGGCGCAATAAAACTTACAAGGAATTCTCGTGAAATTACTAGAATTTGTTTGTAAAAATCCTTGGAAATTTGTCAAGTTACAAAAAAATTTAAATTTCGATCGACAATTTTTTGTTAAAAAACAAGGAAAGCTATCATACATTTTTTTTTTTGGTAATGCTGGTTAGCTAACTTTTAGCAAATTTTTAGTTGAGATAAGCATGTTAGCAAAAATATTTTGTACACTTCATTTAGCGCATTAGCAATTTTAAACAAAATTTGAACTAATTTTTTTTGCTAAATTTAAAATTGAGTTGACCAAATTTATACAAGCTTTTTTGCTAATATTAGCAAAAATAAATGGTAATTTTTTTTTTATTTTCAGAAAACTTAAAATGGCGCTATCTCGGAAACTAAGCCAGATAGAGCAAAATGGATAACATTTTTGGTTTTCGGGCTCACCATAGTATCGCCGGTCCTCTTCACATGTGTGGACCATAATGGGTCCTAACTTTGGATCCAAAAAAGTTAGCATTCCCGAAAATGTTAAAATGCTCATATCTCGGTAAATATTGCCGACACAACAAAAAGTCCAAAAGCATTTGTGGCTCTCAACACGTAGAACAAAAACGTAAAATAATCAAAAGCTCTCCGAGTAATATTTTTGAAGTTATCGAGCTTTGTAATTCTCAAAACCCCGGTGGTCCCCTAAAATCACGTATCTCAAAAACTAAGCAAGGTAGAGCGAAACGGACACAAATTTTTGATCAAAAACTATGACGATTTTTAAGGAACCCAACTAGGTCTACCCCCATCGAGGTCTGGACCTATCGGGTCCGAACCCAATGGGGCCTCAGATGTGTATAAACTAAGTTAAAAAAAAATTTAGTTAACTAATTATTGGCAAAACATTTTTGCTAACTTTAGCAAAAAAATTGTGGGTTCAAAATCAGCAAATTTTCTTGTAGGTTTACAAGCTTTTTTTGCTAACATTACAGTTTTTTTTTTTTTGAGTGTAATTGGTATTTTCTGAAATAAAATTGGAAGATTTTCTTTTATGTATTTTTGTGATTTTTTTAGTGGAAATGAAAATTGTTTCTTTAATAAAAATTCAGTTTTTTCCATATTGTGTCGCGCAGTTTACTTTTTTAAAATTAATTTATTAAAAAAAATTGTCCTCTTTTTTGGGTCAAATGTCCTCCTTTTTTGAGGTTGGCGTCCTCTTTTTCTCAAAAAGGAAATAGCAACCCTAATTAAAGGTGATAAGGCTGTTAACATTTAAATTCTAGCTGCTCAATTGTTCGAGATATCGCAAAAAAACTCGCTAAACTACTATATATTTATTAATTTGTCTTGTTTTTGGTCTGTAAAAACATTTACTTCAATTAATGACAAAAATGTGGTATGCAGTTTGAATTCGAGGTTATTTAAGGTGTCAAAACTGCAAGCATAAAAATTATAGATGATCAATTTCACGAGAAATTGCAAAATTACTGTTCAAGCTTTTAAATTAATTAATTTATTTTTTCTTAAGTGTCTAAAATAAAGGAAAGAAATTTATAAACGACAATTATATTGTATGCAGTTTAAATTTTACGTGGTTAAATGTGGTAAAACTGCTCAAATCAATATCTTGACTGCTAATTTACGCGAAAAATAAAATTTTTTCCAATGTTTTTTTTTTTTTTTTTGTAATTTTGCGATTTCTCGCGAAATTGAGAAGATATGATTTCGAACTTAACAGTTTTGTGACCTGTAAATAAATACAATTAAATCTGCATACTCCGTTTTTGAAGATATTTAAAAAACTTCATTGTCAAAATTTTAGAAAATACAAAAACACTAATTTCGCGATATCTCGCGAATGCGAGCAGCTACGATTTCGCTGTTAACATTTTGTTGACATTTAATCAAGTAGATTCAAGCTAAACATCGCTGCGGCTTACCGTGCATAGCACCTCTCCATGGACGAATCCGAGGCAATTGTGGAGCAAATGGTTTCTCATCGGAGCAAAGGTGGCTGTAAAAAACACAAAAATCCCCCTCGGAGTCGCTTCTAAAGGAGTGATTAATTTTTTAAGATTAATTTTTACGCTCCAAAATTTTTTCTGAACAAATCTACTCCCTATCTCTACACTCAAAATAAATTCTCTGTCCAATCAGCAGTAAAACCTGCTAAAAATACATCTTTTTTGAGCCATATGAGATATCTACTGATTTTAGCAGACGTGGTTTGCTAAATAATATTAATAAAAACATTATTCAAAACCAGTAAAAATTACTAATTGTAGTACTTTGAAGATACTTTGTAGTACTTTGAAGATACTAAAAACCTACTGTACTACTGGTAATTAGTAACTTTTAGTAGATTTGGGTACAAAATCACTTACTAAAACTTTTACTGTAGAATTTTTTTGAGTGTACATAGAAATCTGCTGATTTTAGCAGACTCAGTTTGCTGTGACTCTGTATTGAGCAATAAAAAATTTAAAATTGTAAGAAAAAGCGGCTTTTTTTAATCCCCTCAGTCCATGTGCATGACTTTGAACTAAAGATGAGCGCGTGAGCGGATTTTGACTCACGCTAACAATAATCGAATCACTCACGCAAATTTTTTGTTTATTCACGATCACTCACTAATCACGTGAGTAAAATAAAATTCTCACGTGACTGGTGCCATATTCAATCACGATCACTCGTGAATCACGCAAGCTATTGAAATTTCTTACCAAAAAATAAAAATGCTACAAAATATTATGTTGGCCAGAAAATAATTGCATATAAAAACAAGAAAAAAAATAACAATTTGAAAAAAAAATTAGAAAATTTTATTGAAAAAATAGTGACAGAAAACTTTTTCTGTAAAATTTTAAAATAATCTGCTAAAAATATGTTAAAAATATTTTTTTAATTGATTAAAAATAGTGCCTACGGTCAGTACCGTAGTACCGGGAATACCGGTATTCCCGGTTCTCGGTATTACCGGGAAATGGTATCGGTTTCCCGGTTCTTAATTCATTCCCGGTATTCTCGGGAATACCGATATTCCCGGTTCCGGTTCTGACGGTATTCCCGGGACTACCGGTATGTATATTTTGTAAAATTTTGTGCAACTAAAAATTTTTCTTTGCTTTTACCAAAAAAAAAATACAAAACATGTGAAAAACACCATTTCCATTTAATTTTTTGAATTTAAGAAAATATAGTTACATGATTTTCAAATAATTTTACAACCACAAATAAATACTTCTAAAATACTGATTAAATAGGGTAATTTAAATATTTTATGAAATAGTATTTTTTTGGTTTTTGAGAACCAGTACCAGGATCAGAACCGGGAATACCGGTATTCCCGGGAATATATCTAGAACCGGGAAACCGGTACCAGAACCGGGAATACCGGTATTCCCGGGAATACCGAGAACCGGGAAATGGGGGGCACTAATTAAAAAACAAAAAAAAACTTAGAAAATTTTCTTTAAGAATGATAGCAAATTATTTCTTTAAAATTACAAAATAGTCTGCTAAAAATATGTTCAAAAATATTTTAAAATTCAGCAAACAGAATCAGTAAAAACGCAGTAAAATGTCTGTTATTTTCTGAGATGACAGAGATTTTACTAAAAATATCCTTTGCAGCAGAACATTCTGCTGAAAGTTTGCGAATTTAACTAGAGTGTTTGAAACCGGTATGGGAATATAAGAAATGTCAATAATTATTCGAAAGTCAATTTTTCTTCTGCATTTTTTCAACTTGAACCTTATAACAAATATAATTAGAGCCCGAGCTCGATCTGTACTTTCAGAAAAAACACTAATAAAATTACTGACAAAATTTGTCGCCATCAGGCACGTCTACGAAACAGCAAATGAAAATTTCTTCATTGTGCCTGCAATTCCAGATCATGTTGGTAACCATTGCGACATAATGTAAGAGACAAAAAATTTGAAAGAATGTGAGGTTGAGATTGCTAGTAATAGAATTGTAGTGTTGTAAACTGTTAAAATTTATTCTGTAGATACTATAAATATTCACATAAAAACAATTTCCATTAACAAGACAAACCAACATTTAAAATCCTACTGATGATAACACTAACTGGAGTGTTTGAAATCGGTATGTGAATACCAGAAATGTCAAAGCATAATTTTGAGAAATTTAATTTTTCTTCTGCTTTTAAACTTGAACCCTTATAAAATATATTTTATGTCTTCAGGATTTTTGGAAATATTTGGGAACATTGCATTGCTTGGTATTTATACACAATGTAGGGTACCATATAATTGGTATTGCCGAATTTTACTTTTTTCAGATTTGCAAATATTATTGTTAAGTAAAAAATAAATTCATTAAACTTAAAGTTTTATTAGTGTGATTAATCGATTAAAGAATCATATTGATTAATCAAAACTTTAATTAATCAATTAATCCATAAATACTAAATTCCGATAAGTAAAAAACATGATAAATCGATTAATATTGATTTTATGTATTCATGATTTCCGATTAATTGATAAATCGGGAATTAAAATAATCGAACATTTTAACAATTGAGGGTTTAATGACTGTTTTATATATTTTTTTTATAAACAATTTTTATAATAGTTTTTATTAACATGGTCTGAATAAAAAAAATTAAAGAAGGCGATAAAGGGTGATTAATAAATATTTCATTAAACCTTATTTATGATTAAATTGCAATTACATACAGTATTTAGGGTTTCTTATCATTTAAATCGATTAAAATATTTTTATGTAAGAACAAGAGCCAATTGGTATTTTGTTAAATTTTTGGATTATTCAAAATACTGTAAAATCAATGAATCATAAATTTTCATTATTGTATTGATTTCAGATTAACCGATAAATATATATTTTTTTATTAATCAGGACTTACCATGTAAATGCATAGGCAAAAAAAAATAAAATTTTTTCCGTACCGCTTGAATTTTTGATGTTTTACATAAAACACACCCATTATTTTGAGTCTCATTCCATATAAAAATCATCAATGCTGCATTCAAAAAAATAACCTTGTAAAACATTTTTAACTTTTTTTTTGCTACCTCCTATTTGACAACAATTCCTAGTAATTTTACAAGCTTTTAACATGATAATGTTTTTAGGCTGGTGTCTAATTTTAAAAAAGTTGATGGACGCCACCTCAGTTTGACTATATAAGCTAACAATTAACGAAAAAGAAAACAAGAATTACTATTTTCGTTTTCTTAAAACCAAAAATTTTAATAACTGGGGTTTGTAACTTGGATAACAATTAACCTCGTGGTGAATAAAACCGTTTTTCACCAGCTGGTGAATAAAAAGTAACATAATTATTTTTCAAAAAAAAATAATTTTTTTTTCATCAATTTTTTTTCCATCAAAATTTTTTTTTTCATTAAACTTTTTTTTTATCAATGTTTTTTTTCATAATTTTTTTTTTTTCATTTTTTTTTATCAATTTTTTTTTCATCAATTTTTTTTATCAAATATTTTTTTTCATCAAATTTTTTTTTCATTAATTTTTTTTCATAAAATTTTTTTTTTTCATCAAAAATTTTTTTTTCATCAAATTTTTTTTTTCATAAATTTTTTGGTTTTTTCATCAATTTTTTTTTTCATCAATTTTGTTCCATTATATTTTTTATAAATTTTTTTTTTATCATATTTTTTTTCATCAATTTTTTTCATCAAATTATTTTATCAAATTAACTGAAGTTTTATTTATTTAGGTTTGAGTCCATATTAATTATTTCTGAGAAATAATAATTTACATCAATTTTTGATGTACAATGAGAAAATCTGAAAAAAAAATAATTGACAACACAGGCTAAGTGGAGATGTCGACAGCTTTCGGAAGAAGCCACCATTCCTTCGTCAGCACTCTTCGATTGTCACTGTAGGTGTGTAAGATTAAAATCAGCTATTTAAACGTACATTAAGGTGAAAAAGCGGACGGGAATTATATCACATTTCATTACCCATATGTTTCGTTTATCACGAACTTTTTTAACTTTTTCTAACACAGTTGTAATTTCTTACACTGTAGTAGATAAAACAGAATTAATATTTTATCAAATTTTTTATTATCAATTTTTTTCTCACCAAACAATTTTTTTTTTTCATAAATTTTTTTTTACATCAAAAAATTTTTCTTTTCATCAAAAATTTTGGGTTCATTAAATTTTTTTAACATAACTTTGTTTTTCGTGAAAAAAAAAAAAATTACCAAAACTGCTTTTTTATCAAGTCTAAGCATTTCGCATAAAAATTTTCCATTTGTGTATCAAATGTACATAAAACAATTGAGAGTGTTATATTCTTTGGATCCGAATCTTTTATACACTCCAAAATGTAAAAACACTTTTTTGCACTTATTTTTGCACTCACTAACGAAATGGGGTCCTCGAATGATATTTCAATTCGTTTTGCATGGAATAGCAAAGTAATATAACATTATTTTTTCTAAAAAAAACTTTGCTTTTGCAAGTACACCTAAATCTTCCGCAAAACATTATCATGATTTATTGTTTTGGGCAAATGTACAAAATTCGCAGGCATTTTTACCAATAATTTTGTAATTTTACAAGGTTTTTTACCAATAAAACTATAAATTTACAAATTTTTTGACACGATAAAATTTACAAAAAGGTTTCGTAACTCTACTACATCTTTTGCTACCTCCTATTTTACGAGAATTCCTAGTAATTTTACAAGCTTTTAACCAATGATTTTGTTATTTTACAAGCTTTTTACCAATAAAACTGTAAATTTACAGTTTTTTTGGCGCAATTAAAATTACAAGGAATTCTCGTGAATTTACAAGATTTTTTTTTTGTAAAATTATCTAGGAAATTTGTAAAATTACAAAAAAAAAAAAATTGTAAAATTACAAAAAAAAATTAAATTTCCATCCAAACTTGTTTGTTAAAAAACAAGGAAACTGCCAAATATTGGTAAAATGGGATTACGAGACTTTTCCTAGTAATTTGACAAAGTTGTTTTTGTGTGTATTGATTTAGGATTAACCGATAAATATATATTTTTTTATTAATCAGTACTTACAATATGATTGTGTGTGTGGAAGAAGGTGCTAAAATCCAATTTTTGGAAATCGCGTTTTTTTGCAAAATCGTATCTCCCTTCAATAGTTCGATCTATTTGCAAACAAATTTGTTAAAAACTTGATCGTGTTCTGTCATAAAATTGACCTTAAAGGGTTCAATTTTAACGATTTTTGGAAATATTTTATATTTTTCCCCCGAATACTAACATGTATTTTGCACAAGGTTGGCAATCGATACGCACCCAGAATAACGGTATTTGGCTATTGTACAGCAACCAATAAAGATATGGACATTTTTAAAAGCTTTTATGAAAGTAGATGAAATTTCTAGTATTTTTGATGTGTTACTTCGTGTTTGTACCGGTTCATTTTCGTTATATAGGCCAATACCTTTAAAATACCGTTTCAAACGGTATTATAAAGGTATTGGCGTATATTTCGAAAAGCAACCGGTACAAACACGAAGTAATAAATCAAAAATATTAGAAATTTCATCTACTTTCATAAAAGCTTTTAAAAATTTCCATACCTTTATTGGTTGCTGTACAATAGCCAAATACCGTTATTCTGGGTGCGTATCGATTGCCAACCTTGATTTTTGCAGTTAAACTAAAGGTGGTATGTCAAAATTCGTGCATGTGAGATGGTTAACGTGTAGAAAACATCCAAGGCTTTAACATGTGCCCATTGGTTTGGCAAAAAACGCTTTCATATCAAATCTATCTATAGTTAAAGTGTGAATATGGAAAAGGTGCTATATCCATACAAAAACACAATATTGTTTTACGAAATACTGAGGGCGGATTTAGATAATCTATCCAATTTTTAAGTTAAAACTATAAAATTGAATGGTTAGTAACTTATATTATAAATTGCGCAAATTTTTTTTAACCCATTACGCGAAAAATTGTTCAAAATAAACCATAAACCACTTGTTTTTTGTTAAATTAACTACCTTTTATTATTCTTATATAAAAATGAGTATTGCTGGACCCCGTCTAAATTTTGCAGAATTCATCATGCCAAATTTTAATTTTTAAAAAATAACACAAAAAACAGAAAACTATTTGGCAAATGTATTGAAATTCCTAGTAGAAATTGTAACATAGCACCTTATTCCACTAGAACAAAATTTCACATGCAATTTTTTGCTACTTCCGCTCATTCTATTTTTATGAAATTTTGTACATAGATGCAAATGGTCAATCTTTGTCGATCTGCAAAAAGAAAATTAAGAAATTATTTTTTTTTCGCGACTTATTCAGTTTTTTGCTTCTCCAATACAATTTGGTTTTTGGATTATAGCACCTTGCTCCACACCCACATTCATATAATGAATATGCAAAAAAATCAAACATTTTTCCGTACCGCTTGTATTTTTCATGTATTACGTAGAACACACCCATTATTTTGAGTCTCATCCCATATAAAAATCATCAATGCTGTGCTGGGTAAATTAATGGTAATGGATGTAATAAGCCGTAGCGAAAAATAATGCGTGTTTTTCTGTTTACGACTTTTTTTATGTTTTTTTTTATTTTTAAGAACAAATTCTTTTTTACAGCCTAAAAATTTGATTGGGACTGATTTTGACTAAAAAAGTTCGCGAATACACCTATTTTGTAAAAAAAAATTCTGAAATTGATAACACTGAAATAAAAGAGCGGTGCAATAATATTTTAAAATTCTCAACTTCACGAAACAGAAGAAGTAATAAGTGCTCGTTCAAAAACGTTAGAGTGTCTCTTAGAATCTGGTAAAAGAAATTTAATTTGGTAGCAAACAAACTTAAAAAATGTCTTCAAATTTTGTACTCTTGGCCAAAACATTAAATCATGATAATGTTTTGCGGAAGATTTGGGTGTACTTGCCAAAGCAAAGTTTTTTTTAGAAAAAATAATGATATATAACTTCGCTATTCCACGAAAAACGAATTGAAATATCAGTCGAGGACCCCATTAAAAAACCAAAAGAGCTGTACATTTCGTAAGTGAGTGCAAAAATAAGTGCAAAAAAATGTTTTTACATTATGGAGAATATAAACAATTCGGACCCAAAGATGTTTTATGTAAATTTGATAAACAAATGGAAAATTTGTATGCGAAAAGCTTAGACTTGGTGAAAAAGTAGTTTTGGTAAAAAAAATGATTTTTTTTCACGAAAAACAAAATTATGTTAAAAAAATTTAATGAACCCAAAATTTTTGGTGAAAAAAATTTTGATGAAAAAAAGTTTTTGATGAAAAGAAAAATTTTTTGATGTAAAAAAAAATTGATGAAAAAAAAATATGAAAAAAAATTTTTTTTGGTGGGAAAAAATTGATAATAAAAAATTTGATAAAAAAAAAATTTATGAAAAAAAAATTGATGAAAAAAAAATATGATAAAAAACTTATGAAAAAAAAATTTTGATGAAAAAAAAAAAATTTGATGAAAAAAAAATAATGAAAAAAAAAATTGATGAAAAACAAAAATTGGAGAAAAAGCAAAAAAAGTTTGATGAAAAAAAAAATTATGAAAAAAAATTTGATGGAAAAAAAAAATTTATGCAAATTTTTTTTTTTGTTGAAAAATAATTATGTTACTTTTTTTTACCAGCTGGTGAAAAACGGTTTTATTCACCACGAGGTTAATTATTATCCAAGTTTCAAACCCAAGTAATTAAAATTTTTGGTTTTAAGAAAATTAAGATAGAAATTCTTGTTTTCTTTTTCGTTAATTGTTAGCTTATATAGTCAAACTGAGGTGGCGTCCTGCAACTTTTTTAAAATTAGACACCGGCCTTAAAACATTATCATGCTAAAAACATTATCATGTTAAAAATCTGGACTTAATTTTGTTTTTTTAAACAACACAAATTCTTGCAATTAAATAAACTATTTAAAACATTTTTTTGGTAGAAAGACTAAATATCATCAAATAAAATGTTGTTGTACAATTACAGTTTTCTTGTGTAAAAAAACTTAACACCTTGTTATATTTTTTAATTTGTAAAATAATTATTTTTTTTGTAAATTTACATAAAAAAATTGGTAAATAAATTTACCAACATATACTTAATAGTAAAATTACAAAGCAAACTGTAGTTTTCGTTTTATTAAAAATACAAGAATTTTTGTAAAAAGACAAAAATATTAGTAAAATAGAATTACAAGACCTTTTACTTGTAATTTTACAATTTTTTTTTTAACATGATAATGTTTTTAGGCTGGTGTCTAATTTTAATAAAAGTTGCAGGACGCCACCTCAGTTTGACTATATAAGCTAACAATTAACGAAAAAGAAAACAAGAATTACTATTTTCAATTTCTTAAAACTAAAAATTTTAATAACTTGGGTTTGTAACTTGGATAATAATTCACCTCGTGGTGAATAAAACCGTTTTTCACCAGCTGGTAAAAAAAAGTAACATAATTATTTTTCAACAAAAAAATTTTTTTTTTCATAATTTTTTGTTTTTTTCATCAATTTTTTTTTTTTTCATCAATTTTTTTTTTCATCAATTTTTTTTTTCATCAATTTTTTTCATAATTTTTTTTTTTGCATTAAACTTTTTTTTCATCATTTTATTTTTATCAATTTTTTTTTTTTCGTCAATTTTTATACCCTCCACTCTAGTGATAGAGGGTATATATAAGTTTGTCATTCCGTTTGTAACACCTCGAAATATTGGTCTAGGACCCCATAAAGTATATATATTTATGATCCTCGATCGATTTTAAGTCGATCTAGCGATGTCCGTCCGTCCGTCCGTCCGTCTGTCTGTCCGTCCGTAGAAAACACGCTAACTTTTGAAAGACTTTACAGAGGCTACTGAAGTTTGGCATATATGTTTGTCATTTACCTGGTCAGGTTGGTATTGCAATCCAGCCAAATGGGTCCAGTGGTTCAAAAGTTATGAGCAAAAGAGTAAATTTCGGCAAGGGTGTTTCGCGAATTTACGAGATAAAAAACACGATAACTTTCGAAGGACAATAATGAGACTACTGGAGCTTGGCATGTATCTTTGCCGTTCTCCGGGTCTGTTTGGTATTAAATTTCAGCTCAATCGGTCCAGTGGTTCAAAAGTTATAAGCAAAACCCTGAATTTCAGATTAGTTTCATCTAAAATGCCACGTGTTTTAACAAGTTTTAAAAGCATTGGTGGTAACTTAACAATGCTTTTCAAACTTTTTTAATTTTAAAGCAATACTTTTTAAACTTGTTTAGTTTTAAAAGCATTGGTAACTTAAAAATTACACTCGAAAAAAATTTTACACTCAAAAAAAAATTTTACACTCAAAAAAATTTTACCTTAAAAAAAAAATTGACACAAAAAAAAATTTAGTTTCTTTTTTTACAAAAATGTCAATATTTACGTGCATTCACTCAGAAATATTTTTACAGTAAAAAAACATTACACTGGAAAAAAATGTTACACTCAAAAAAAAAAAATTAGTAATTTTTCTTTAAAAAAAGAAAAAATGACAATTTTATAGCCTATTCACATCTACCGAAAATATTGTAGATTTTAGCTGAAATCTGACTTAAAAATCTATGCCGTTTACATATACATTTTTTGACGTTAAGCGAGATTTTGTTTTAGCAACCCTGTTTATTTTTGTAAACAAAAAAAAAACTCAATCGAAATTATTCCAAAACAGCATTTATCTTCGGCCGGAAGATGGCATTTTTTATTTAAAGAGAGTATCCAATGACAAAAACACCAAGAAACCTCTATTTGTCTAGAGATGCTTTGTTGATATCAAGATTTCTTAACCTTTTGGTCGGTGAAAGGCCGACATCATGGAAAGCGGATAGCACATTTCTTCTATGGCTCTAAATAAAATTCAATAATACCCATTATAACTATCAATAAAAACACGTTTGTGTTATGTCTGCCATTGTTTTAGTTAAGTTTTTTGATATATTAAAAATATAATTTTTTTTAAATATTTCTAATATAACAACCCTGCTTTTCATATCCCATAGTTAAATAGACTTGACACAGACATTATTATTTTTTATTATAAAATTGGTGATATTGGAATGTTTCTAAACTTAAAACGCTGTTTAATATACGTTTGCATATAGATGTTAGCGTTTTTAATTTTTTTGTTCTTAGTTGTCCACAAATTTTTGTAAAAATAAAAAAAAAACATGGCCGTGCTGCTAATACATCAACACTGTGACGTGTCTGGGTTTTCTGTAATCTATCGAAATGTTATTAAATCTCCTAAAAGTTATCGAAAATTTATGAGATTTTAGTAAAATCTCATTACGAACGAGATTTTACTTTATATGGGGAATCTCATTAAAATCTCATAAAATAACAGAGATTTTAATCAAAATCTCGTTTAAACGAGATTTTGCTCAGGTGTGAATTGCCTATTAGACTCAAAAAAAATTTTACACTCAAAAAAATTTTACACTAAAAAAAAAAAATTTACACAAAAAAAATTATTTTTTTTTTACAAAAATGTCAATATTTTGTGTACATACGTACGTGCATTCACTCAGAAATATTTTTACAGTAAAAAAAACATTACACTGGAAAAAAATTTTACACTCAAAAAAAAATTAGTAATTTTTCTTTAAAAAAAAAATGACAAAACAAGAGTTTTTTACTCAAAATAAAATATTTCTAATCAAAATTGTTCATTTTTTCACGTTAAAAAATGTACTACACTTTAAAAAAATGCATTGTGGAGGGTATTCATAGATTCGGCAAAGTCGAATTTAACTTTTCTACTTGTTTTCATTAATTTTTTTTTCATCAAAAATTTTTTTTCCATCAAATTTTTTTTTTCCATAAAATTTTTTTTTCATAAATTTTTTTTTCATCAAACTTTTTTTTATCAAATTTTTTTTTTATCAATTTTTTTTAATCAAATTTTTTTTTATCAAATTTTTTTTTCGTCAAATTTTTTTTTCATCAATTTTTTTTCATTAATTTTTTTTTCATCAAATTTTTTTTTTCATAAATTTTTTTTTTTATCATTTTTTTTATCAATTTTTTTCATCAATTTTTTTTCATCAATTTTTTTTTATCAAATTGTTTATTACCAATTTTTTTCTCACCAAAAAAAAAAATTTATTATCAATTTTTTTCTCACCAAAAAATTTTTTTTTCATCAATTTTTTTTACATCAACAAATTTTTCTTTTCATCAAAAAAATTCATCAAAAACTCTTTTCATCAAAATTTTTTCAAAAATTTTAGGTTCATTAAATTTTTTTAACATAATTTTGTTTTTCGTGAAAAAATATTTTTTTTTATCAAAACTACTTTTTTTTACCAAGTCTAAGCTTTTCGCATAAAAATTTTCCATTTGTTTATCAAATGTACATAAAACAAGAGAGAGTGTTATATTCTTTGGTGCCGAATATTTTATACTCTCCAAAATGTAAAAACACTTTTTTAAACTTATTTTTGCACTTACTTACGAAATGTACAGCTCTTCTGGTTTTTTAATGGGGTCCTCGACTGATATTTCAATTTGTTGTGCATGGAATATCAAAGTAATATAACATTATTTTTTTAAAAAAAAACTTTGCTTTGGCAAGTACACCCAAATCTTCCGCAATACATTTTATGCATTTTGTAACAAAAAATAGCCATCATTAAATTAAATACATTATTTCTTAAGCTGACAATTTTTTATTAAAAAAAATGTTTAAAATTATTTGCGAAAATAATTTATTATGATATCAGACAAATCTTGTTAATTTAGTAAAAATTAATAACTAAAAATTTGCTAAAAAATAAGTTAACTGAAATCAGAAAAAAACGGAAAACATAACTTTAAATCAAAATTTTTGTAAAATTCAAGTTAAAAGTCGATTGCTGATCTTTGTCTAAATATTTGCCAATTCTTTCTAAAATAGTAAATAATCTTTTTCGGACAAATTTATGTAGTTATTCAAAAGTTATGACCGAAAATGTAAAGGTGTAAGGACACGTCAAAAATGTTCGTACGTTCTACACTCAAAAAAATAACTTAGTTAAAATATTAGTAAAAGGTGTTGTAATTTACTTCAACCAAACTTTAGCAAAAAAAATTGTAAAAATTTAACTTTTACAGTTTTTTTGGGCAATTTACTATTGGTAAAATACAAAAATTTTGTGATACTTTTACTATATTTTCTTGCTAGTTTGTTTTTTTTTATTTTACAATAATTTTAGCAAAAATATTAGTATTTTCCTTAAAAAAATGGTAATACTTTTTATTTTTTTTTTCTTAGTTTTAAGAAAAAAAAACTGTTTGAAGTGTTCTAGTGTGAAAAAAAACTCATTGCAGATTGATGATGCTGCCAACACCATAGCAAAGTAGCCATCCATCAACTGAATGTGCGCTCAAAAATAGGCTACACAATTTTTAGTATTTTTTACCATATTTTTTGCTAATTTTACCATATTTTTTGCTAATTTTATTTAAAATTTTTTTAAAATTTGCCACCTAAATTGTTAATAAAAAGTTGATAATTTTGAAAAATTATTTTTTTAAAATGTTAACACATAGTTAGATATCTAATCTTTAATATCCAAAAGTTTTTATACCCTCCACTCTAGTGATAGAGGGTATATATAAGTTTGTCATTCCGTTTGTAACACATCGAAATATTGGTCTAGGACCCCATAAAGTATATATATTCATGATCCTTGATCGATTTTAAGTCGATCTAGCGATGTCCGTCCGTCCGTCCGTCCGTCCGTCTGTCTGTCTGTCTGTCCGTTGAAAACACGCTAACTTTTGAAAGACTTTACGGAGGCTCCTGAAGTTTGACATATATGTTCTCCATTTACCGGGTCAGGTTGGTATTGCAATCCAGCCAAATCGGTCCAGTGGTTCAAAAGTTATGAGCAAAATAGTAAATTTCGGCAAGGGTATTTTTCGAATTTACAAGATTAAAACCACTATAACTTTCGAAAGACAATTCTGAGGGGGCTGAAGCTTAGCATATATATTTGTCGTTTCTCGAGGCTGTTTGGTTTTAAATTTCAGCAAAATCGGTTCATTGGTTCAAAAGTTATAAGCAAAGCAGTGAATTTCAGATTTGTTTCACCTTAAACTGTTGAAAACTCGTTAAACAAGTTTTATAAGCATGGTGAAATACCAGTTTTGTAAAACTTGTTGTTGTTTGTTTTCTTGTCGTGGGGTGCAGTTTAGTTGTTAGACAAGTAAATATTTGTTATTGGTTTGTTATTGTGAGTGTTACTGTATGTAACGGGAAAAAATCAAATAAAGTATGTGTATGATTGAATGTTAATTTGTTTTTGGTTTTTAAAGAAGAAGATGGTAATATAAAAAGAAGAAAATATGTGAAATAGTTTTTTTTTTGTATTACATTATAGGTATAAAACAACAAAAATATTTTACAAAGTAATTTGTTACTCAAAGAAATTGTACACTAAAAAAGTATTTACACTCAAAAAAAAAAAAAATGTTACACTCAAAAAAAAATGTACACATTATTATTTTTTTTTGTTTAATGAAATGGCAGACTCAAAAAAATGTTGACAGTCAAAAAAATTTTACACTCAAAAAAATTTGATTGATTAAAAGAAAGTTTGACTCAAAATAATATATATATTTCTAATAAAAAATTTGTAATGCAATTTTTGAAATTTTTTTTAGAAAATTACTATCAGATAACATTGTGGAGGGTATTCATAGATTCGACCAAGTCGAATTTAATTTTTCTACTTGTTTTTTATTTTTTTTTTTAAATACATGTGAAAAAAATTAAAAATTCGAAAAAAAATTGTTAATTTTTTACAAATTTTACCTGAAAATGTAAGAAATTTCTTGTGTAGACTACTACGCAATTCTCATTTGTTCTACTTAAGCTGAAAAAAATTACGCAAAAAAATAAAAAAAGTGAAGTGTTGTTCTTTAAGTTTTTTGTTTAAAGTGTTTAAGTGAAAAAAAAAATCATTTTGGATTTTGATGTTGTTGGAAGTCCAGTTACTGTAACTACAGTTGCTGAAAAGAAGATGCTGCCACCATCAAGCCGAAGAAACCATCCAACAACTGAAGTAATAGTTGATGCTGCTATTACTACATTTAAAGAACGTGGTGCTCAAAAACAGGCAAAAATTTTTTTAGTATATTCACCAAATTTTAAATCAACTACTAATCAGAGAAAACAAATTACTAAATAAAACAGTTTTTTTTACCAAATTACAAATTTTGTTATCTATTTCAATTTTACCATTTTTTTTTTGATAATTTTACCATATTTTTTGATAATTTTACAAGGTTGATTTTTTACAAAAATAAAATAGTATTCTTGTAATTTTACCATTTTTTTCCTAATTTTTTTGATTAGCAAAATGGTTTTGCTAATATTACCAAAATTTTTGCAACGTCCAAAACTACAGTTTTTTTTTGCTAATTTTAACCATTTTTATACCCTCCACTTAGTGATAGAGGGTATATATAAGTTTGTCATTCTGTTTGTAACTCATCGAAATATCGATCTGGGACCCCATAAAGTATATATATTCATGATGCCCGATCGATTTTAAGACATTCTAGCGATGTCCGTCTGTCCGTCTGTCCGTCTGTCTGTCTGTCTGTCTGTGGAAAATGCTGTCGCGGACAAAATATTGCACAGAGATGACTGAAACTTAACATATTTATTGGAAGTTCTCCCGAGAAGTTTGGTATTGCATTTGAGCGATATCGGTTCAGCGGTTCAAAAGTTATGAACGAAAATGTAAGCACACCTCAAAAATTTCAGTACATTCAACATAACCTAAAAATACAAAATGCTTTAATTCGGCTTCTGGTTGCCATATGTGAACATAATTGAACACCAAATGGTATTTAAACAAGCACGAACATATTTTTTGACAAAAAAAAAAAACCGCGGATTTTTTTTACCAAAAATTTTTTTCGCGGAAATTTTTTTTTCAAAATTTTTTTTTTTTTAAAGTAATTTCCTTTTAAATACAGTTTTTTTCAATAATCTTTTTGAAATTGTGGAGGGTATCACTACATTCGGCAAGGCCGAATTTAACTTTTTTACTTGTTTTTGCTAGTTTTACAATATTTTTTTTTTGAGTGTATATTATCTAAAGATAAAAAAAATTTTAATTCGGCTGCTAATGTAAATATGAGGTATTCCACACCAAATGTCCTGCTACAGAAAACCATGTGTCCCGTAACTAAGAAAATTGCGTTTTTGGTTTTTCTAATTTTCAAAAACTGGGCTTAGAATCTATATAAATAAAAATCAATTGTCGTTCGTTGGTAACAGCATCAGTTGAGAACGGCTGGACCGATTTGGACAATTTTTTTTTTGAAATGTTCGTCATAGCCCAACTTAGGTTTTTACGTAAAGAAAAATTGACCACGCCCACTTTTACACCCACTTTTTTCGATTTTTCTAAAATCGGAAAACGGCTGAACCGATTTGGGTAATTTTTTTATTTAAATGTTCGTTATAATCCAATTTAAGTTTGTACTGAAAGGAAAATCGACCATGCTTACTTTAACGTCCACTTTTTAAATTTATCTAAAATCTGAGAATGGCTGGACCAATTTGACAGTTTTTTTTAAATGCATTTTCATCATATTCCAACTTTGGTTTTTATAAAAAGCTAATTTTTGTTGAAAATGTTCAACTAAAGTTTTTACGGATAGTAAAATTTCCAACGCCCACACTTTCTTCCATGTATCGAAAGAGCTATAACGGCTAGACCGATTTGGTTATAGTCCGCAAGATTTTTAAGAAAAGAAAAATTGTCCGCGCCTACTTTTACGCTCACTTTTCCCGATACATAGATTTAAATCATGGAATGGCTAGATCAATTTGTCTAATATTGTTTTTAATGGTTGTCATACTCCAACTAAGGTTTTTCGGAAAGAACAATTTTCCAGTTCCACGCCCACTTTGATGGATGGACCGAGTTGGTTAAATTTAAGGTTTTTACGGCAATAAAAGATGCCTACCGACTCTTTTTTTCGAAATATGTAAAACTTGCTCTATAGAATAATAAAATATAAATAAAAATCAAATGTAGTTCGTTGGTAATCACATCACTTGATAACTGACCGAAGTGGATAAAATTTTTTTAAATGTTCGTCTTAGGTTTTTGCGGAAAACAAATTAATCACGCACACTTTTAAGCCTCCTTTTTTCGATATATCTTAACTCGGAGAACGGCTGCATCGATTTGATTAATTTAGGTTTAAACGGAAATACAAATTTTTCATGCCCCCTTTTATTTCGATATATCTAAACTAGAAGAACGGCAGGGCGGAGAACGACGAATCGAAAAACTTGGTACAAATGATTTCAAATCCTTGGGTATTGTTAACATATGTATGTACAAGTTTAACTTACCACACAAAAAATGGAAAATTCGGGAAAACTACAAAGGTTTGTTTGAACTAAAAAAATATAGTTTGAAGATGATTATCTGCCAAATCGAGTCCTTAAAACCACGCCCACAAATTTTTCTAAGCTAAGAAATTCATTACATTTTTTGCAGGGCTATATATTTGAAGCGAAATGAAATATAACACTGATATTATATTTGGGCCAGCAACGCGGACCGGGCCAGCTAGTTAAATATAAAAGTTAAAAAAAATACCATTCGTTATCAAATTCTGTTCGCATATGAGGCATTCCACACCAAATGTCCAGCGAAAAAAAAACACGTGTACCGCAAACTTCTGATTAGGTTGTATGGATAGCTCTATATGGAACTTAGAAAATTGCGTTTTTGGTTTTTCAATTTTTCAAAAATTGGGCTTAGAAGGCGTGGCCAAATATTGGAAAAATGGTCAAATTTGTGGCGAGTTGCCTTGATTAAATATATATCACATTAAAACGGAATGCACCACAATCTCAAAAATTAACATTCTTATACCAGAAATGTCTATAATTTTTAGAAATTGAATTTTTCTTCTGCATTTTTTCAGCTTGAACCCTTATAACAAATATAATTAGAGCCCGAGCGGTTTCTCTCTGGCAAAGCCAACCTTTTACCAGACTTCAATGAGGAGGCTGAAACAGATCCCTGTTTATCAGATGTGCATATCGACGAAAGTTTTTGCTGTTCTTAAACTCCAAACAAGAAACATTTATGACAAGAAAGGGCCCCCTTAAATTAAGTTGCCTTTTGCAACAAGTACCTTCAAATCTAAATAACTATGATTATTAAAAAAATAAGGCTAATTATAAACATGTGATACTTGTTAAAGAGAAAAATTATAAACAGCCAGCATTAGTTAAGAAGAATCACATGCTACATTTTTTCGATTTAATTTAAAATATGTCAAAAAATGCAAATTAGTTTCTTTAAATATTATGGAAAAAAATACATAAATACTTATATATTTATGTAGACGAATGTGTATAATTCACTTGGCCCTAGCTATTCAATTATATAATCAATAAACAATTAAAATTAACAACATTATCATCATCGACATCGAAATCAACAACATCTGCATCATTATCATACACACATATTGATTTATTTAATGAATGAATAATTTTACACAATAAAACATATTCGTACACTCTATTTTTAACACTTAAACTTAAATTTTAATTTTACACATCGTTTCATTTTTAAAAAGACATCGATTTGTATTTTTTTTTTTTATTTTTTGCGTCAATCCATTAATATAATCGTCATAAATATAATAATTTGTTTGTTGCTATTAAATTGAAAATATGTTTCTAGCACAGAAAAAAATAAATTCGTCTATGAAAATTCGTATTGAAAACACAGTGATACAAAATCCTACTTTAGGGGCCTCTGGTGGTGCCCTTATTGGACATGTGGGGGTCCAGCGTCCAAATATAAACTTGAAATTACGTTAGCTATAGCCGGTATGATTTTCGCTGCAATCGGTCCAGTACATACTTTCTGAATAGGCAAATTATTAAAAATAAACCACTGTGCACCGTTGCGTATGATTGTTATTTTAAGGCAATTACAAAATAATGCATACGCCACTTATACAGTTTACAAGCAATTATTATTATAACTATAATAAAATTTTACTAACTTCAAATGCGTGTAAAAAAAATATAGCGCTGAACTAAAAAAAGTCTTAAGGGTTTTGTTATGGAATACGTCATTCCATTCCCGGTTTGGTTGTTGCACTGTTTAAATTAAATCATAGTCCATTTCGTCCAGCCAGTTGGGAACGGCAGGACCAATTTACCATTTTTTTTTTAATGTTCGTCATAGTCCAACTTAGGTTTTTATAAAAAGAAAAATTTACTACGCCCACTTTTTTTAAATTTATATAAAATCGGGAAACAGCTAGACCGATTCTGATTTTTTTTTAAAATGTGCCTTAACATCCAATCTAAGGACTTTCGGAAAGAAAAATTGACCATGCCTGTTTCTACGACCACTTTTTTCGATATATCTTAAATCGGAGAACGGCTGGATCGATTTGGCTGTTCTTTTGTAAATTTTCGTCAAAAGCTAATTTAAGTTTTAAAAATTAACCCTTTTTCGATATGTCTAAAATCGGAGAACGGCTGGATAAATATGCAGTTCGTTTTAACCGAGGATTCGTAATAAGCGAGTTCGTTATAAAAGAAGTATTTTGTGTTAAAATTGATGCTAAAACGTCGGGACTTTAAAATTAGTTCCGAGAATTCGGTATAACCGAGTTCGTTATAACCGAGTTTGACTGTACCCAAGCAGAAATTGACGACGGTTATAAAAAATAAGCGTTCTGAAAGCACTGTAACAAAAAAAAGAACGTTCTCAAAACGTTATTTTCGAACGCTTTGCGAGCGTTTTCGAAAAGCGTTCTGAAAGCACTGTAACAAAAAAAAAGCATTCTCAAAACTCTTTATTCGAACGCCTTGAGAGCGTTTTCGAAAAGCGTTTTGAAAGCACTTTATTAACAAAATACATGTTTGTTTTAAAATTAAATGGTTTTAAAGCAGTTTTTGCAAACGTTTTTAAATTTTTTTCCGAGTACATACAAGTATAATATTTTTTTAGATTATACTCAATTTTAAACAAATTGTTATAAAAACATTTTGTTAAATCAAATTAAATAATTTTTCCCTACCACCACATTGAAAACGCAAAATTTTGAAAACATTTTTTATTTTGTAAATCCATTTTAAGTTTTATTATTATCATTTATGCTAAAGAGTTATAGCAATAGTTTCGTTATAACACTTAACTTCTACAATATGCACAATGACTTCAATAACATCTTCACGTAAATTTTTAACGTTATAAAGTCCTATTTCTTTTGATGGAATTGGATAGACAAAATAATCGTTTATTTCATTAAAGATGTTGCCTTTTAAATATATATTATCACATGTGTGTTTAGATCGATTTGTACTAAAAATTTGGTTTACTATCATAATATTTCCATTACTAAGTAGAATTGCGTTATCAGGATGGGATGCAGTAATTTTGAAACCATGAATATTAATAAAAGAAAACACAACTTTTGTTTCAGTGGATTCCATTACTTTGCCAAGAGAATACTTTTTGTTTTTAAAGAGAGGATATACCAATGGAGCTTTATTTGGAGAGTTAACGGTATGAAAAACATGCAATTTTCGTTGAATTTCATCAATAGCATTGTTCCGAGAGTTAACAATCGATTTTAAGTAACCCAGACTGTTTTCAAAATCAAAAGCAGAGAACTGTGATATTGGTGCCCCATATTTACTACATCATCTGCGATATGAATGAGATTGTGAATATTCATTGTTTGGCAATTAGGACCATAAAAATGTGGCATACATTCCACAAATCTTCTTAATATTTCCTTTGCATAATTTGCTTTTAGAGTAGCTAATTCATTTGATGACAGAATACGGCAAGCTGTAAATAGAATTAAAAAATGCCTGTACTGGTCATATTCCATTACATTTTTTAAAATTATAGCTCCACCATATAGCAAAAAAAAAACCTAAATTAAGTGGCTTTCCAATTTCCAATATCAAATAAATCAAAACTTTTTCTTTGAAACTCTGACGGTATGTCTCTTGATATATTTGTGAAGTTTTGTTGTAACTTCGCAACATTTTCATCAGAAATGAAGGAAAATGATTTCTTGATAATCATTTTTTGTAATAAATGTTTGCTTATACCAAGATACAACATATGCATTTCATCTAGTACGACAGATTTTACCACGTCAAAATTAACGATGTTGAGCAATTTTTACAAAAATTAGCCGCTGGCTGGCTGCAGTAAAGGACAGAATGGGAGGAAGAAAGTCCCTATAAATAAATTAGTTTACTTTTTTTTATGAAGTTTACCTTTACTAAGTTTACTGTTTTTATTACATTGAATTTAATTTTTATTTACTAAAATACTTTTATAAAAAAAATATCTACAATTAACGAATAAAAAAAATATCTGCTTTATATGAAGTCCTTTAAAGTACTGTTTTTTCTTATTTCAATCGCTGGAAAATATCTTTAATTTTTGTATTTAAGCTCTTTATAAGTGATTTACTTTTGGTTTTTAAATCGCTTTCATGACTTTTAACAAAACGTTCTGAAAGCACTTTTTTAAAACGCTTTTAAAACGCTTTAAACCTAGCGTAGATCGATGTTATCATTCGGATCATCTGAAAGCGCTTTCAAGATGGTAAATGGAACGCTTGTAGAACCGTTTACAACGCTTTCACAGCGCTTTTGCGATTGTATTTTTCTGACTGGGTATTTTCTTGTATTAATGTTGTGAATGAGTAATATTCATGCATTTAATAATACTCATTCGCAACGATAATACAAGAAAATACAAGCAAATTACAAAATTGTTATGAAATTTAAAATTCAAATGCGATTTTCTCGAAAAAAACGAAAAATGTTTTTCTGAATTTTTTTGTGTGGAAGGACAAACATCTAAACTTTAAAAAAAAAAAATTAAAAAAAAGAAAAAAAAGTGGCCGATTTTTTGATAAATTGACTTTTTTAATAAAAAAAAAATTTTTTTCGATAGCCCATACAAAACTATATAAGAATGTTAATTTTTGAGGTTGTGGTGCATTCCGTTTTAATGTGATAAATATTTAATCAAGGCAACTCGCCACAAATTTGACCATTTTTCCAATATTTAACCACGCATTCTAAGCCCAGTTTTTGAAAATTTGAAAAACCAAAAACGCAATTTTCTTAGTTCCATATAGGGCTATCCAAACAACCTATTCAGAAATTTACGGGCTACATGCTTTTCTGTAGCGGGACATTTGGTGTGGAATACCTCATATGTCTAAAATCGGAGAACGGCCGGACCAATTTGAATGTTTTTTTTTTTTTTTTTAATGTTCTTCATAATACTATTTAGGTTTTTATAAAAATAAAAAAAATGACCGCGCCGTGTTAATGGAAAGACAAATTGTCCACGCCCATACAGATTTGGTCACTTTTTTTTTTAATTTATTTAAAGGCGAAAAACGGCTAGACCAATTTGTCAATTGTTTTTTTTTAATGTTTCTTATCATCTAAGCTTTTTCGGAAAGAAATATTGACCACGCCTATTTCTACGATCACTTTTTTCGATATATCTTAAATCGGAGAACGGCTGGACCGATTTGACTATTCTTTTGTAAATTTTCACCATAGGGTCATTATTAGTGAAATCAATCATGAATATTCTTGACCCCCTCCGATATTGATGAAATTTGGTTTAGTTCTTACACTACGTAAAAAACTAACAAATGCAAATTTTCAGCCCTCTAAGTCAACAGGGGCCGAAAATATGAAGGGTCAAAATTTCCCCCAAAATCTCCCAGTCGCGACACTTTACACCGTAAAAACTTAATATCGTTGGTTCTATTATAGCTAGAAAGCCCATTTTTGGTTTGTTTTGAAGCTCAAAATATGCTCTACAAGACCTACCATAACCAAAAAATTTTCGACAAAAAATAAGGGTTACCTCCCTTATTTTAAGGTCGTGATATACGGAGGAGAAAATGGGGAAGATGGTATCCCTCGATTTTTTTTTACTTGATAATCTTACAGAGAAAGTCCCAAAGAATATATTCTAAAATTTTTATGTTGGGACAACAATGGGATCGCTCAAAATCAAAATTTTTCACAATTTCCCCTAAAATCTACAAATCGCAACACTCTTGAACCTTAAAAATTTAATATCAGAAGTGCTATTGTAGCTACAGAGCCCATTTTTGTTTGTTTTAAAGCTTATAGTACGCTCTACAATAACTTCCTTAACCAAAAAATTTTAGAAAAAAAGGAAGGGTGCCCCCCTTATTTAAAGGTCGTGGCAAAGGGTGGAGGAAATGGGGGAAAGTATCCCCGATTTTTTTTTTACTTGGTATTCTCAAAGTGCAAGTCCTAATGAACATATCCTAAAATTTGTATGTTGGGACAACAATCAGATCGACCAAAATCAATTTTTCACAATTTCCCCCCAAAATCTCCAAATCGCGACACTCTTGCGCTTTACAAATTTAATATCGTGAACTGTATTGTAGCTACAGAGCCCATTTTTGGCTTGTTTTAAAGCTCTTAATATGCCCTACAATAACACTATAACAAAAAAAAAAATAAATAAAAAAAATGAGGGGTGCCTCTTGTATTAAAATATCGCGGCAAGGGGTGGGGGAAATCGGGGGATAGTATCCCCCAATTTTTTTTACCTTGTTTTTTTAAAGAGTAAGTTTTAGAGAGCATATCCTGAAATTTTTATCTTGGGACTCCAATGGGAGGCGGAAGAATGTCGCGATTTGTTGATTTTGAGGGAACATTTTGAAAAATTTTGATTTTGGTCGATCCTAATGTTGTCCCAACATAAAAATTGTAGACTATGTTCATTACGACTTTCACTTTGAGAATACCAAGTAAAAAAAAAATCGGGGGATACTTTCCCCCCATTTCCTCCACCCTTTGCCCCGACCTTCAAATAAGGGGGGCACCAATTCCTTTTTTTGGAAAATTTTTTGGTTTTGGTATGTCTTGTAGAGCGTATTATAAGATTTAAAACAAAAAAAATGGGCTCTGTAGCTACAAAAGCAATTATGATATTAAATTTTTAAGGTTAAAGAGTGTTGCGATTAGGAGATTTCGTGGAAAATTGTGAAAAATTTTGATTTTGAGCGATCCCATTGTTGTCCCAACATAAAAGTTTTAGAATATATTCGTTAGGACTTTCTCTATAAGATTATCAAGTAAAAAAAAAATCGGGGGATACCATCTTCCCCATTTTCTCCTCCGTATATCACGACCTTAAAATAAGGGAGGTAACCCTTATTTTTTTTCGAAAATTTTTTGGTAATGGTCGGTCTTGTAGAGCATATTATGAGCTTCAAAACAAATCAAAAATGGGCTTTCTGGCTATAATAGAACCAACGATATTAAGTTTATACGGTGCAAAGTGTCGCGACTGGGAGATTTTGGGGGAAATTTCGACCCTCCGTATTTTCGCCCATTGTTTACTTAGAGGGCTGAAAATAAGTGTGCGTCAGTTTATCACTTAGGGTTACAACTAAACCAAATTTCACCAAAATCGGAGGGGGTCACGAACATTTTTAGCTATTTTTGATTGATTTCACTAAGACTGACCCCATAAGCTTTTTTTTTTAAATGTTCTTCATAATACAGTTTAGGTTTTTATGAAAAAAAAAATTACCTCGCCCACTTTTTTCTATTTATATTTAAGTCGGAGAACGCTCAAACAGATTTGACTATTTTTTTTTATAATTTCGTAATAGTCCACATAGTAACGGAAAGAAAATCGTAAAAGCCCACTTTTTTGATATAGTGTCTTAGCCTGACATGAAGTTGATGGTATAAACAGCAAAAAGCTTTGAATAATGGAAACTTACATCCGTCATGACGCGTCTTATGGAAACTTATATTCTTCACTTTACCACTATGATACAATTCAGGTGGTATCACAATGGACTTCAGAGTCTACGTGTGTTCACGTAATACGGCAGCAGCCACTTACAACCTACTTACCATCCAGGGAGTCTTGGATGAGGGGCATTTCGGGAAGTGGTGCCTCTATACATTTTTAAACAGAAGGATCGAAGCTACACGAAGAGTTGGGCGTTGGAGCAAGGACCATAGAGTATTATAGGATACCCGAACTTTCATAACTTGGAAACCAACTTATAGTACCTGGTGGACTGGCCACGAGGACCGTAAACATTAACCCTAGAATAGGTAAATCAAAATAAGTCGAAATTTGGCAAACATTTAACAAAATTTTCGATTTAAGTTTTGAAAAATGAGAAACATTAAGAAAAATTCAAAAAAAAAATTATTAAATTTTTTTTTTGTCATTAGACTCGTTTGCTACTTTGTAGTAAATCGTTTCTATTTTTGCTAAATAATCTTGACAATGGAATCTGACAAATTCCGAAACACGTGTCGATTAAGTCTTGCCAAAATGACCAACATAAATAAATTTAAAACAAAAAATAATTTTCTTGATAATTATGCTATGAGAATATCATGGTTTTAATTAGTAAAGAAAATAATGACCTCGAGCCAGAATAAACATCCTCACAAAATATAATATTTTAAAGGTCGAATAAAACAATTTTTATTTTTTAATAAAAATTAATCAGAATTTGAAAAATTATTAAAAATATAAAAAACAATAAAAAAATTAATATTGAAGGAAAAAAAAAATAAAAACAAAAAATTAAATAAATTTATAGTAGCCCTGTTTTCGCATAACCAATCATGTTAATGGAGTTAATATAACTGGATTTGCAAAGCCAATAAGCTTGCAAGACTGGGAACTACCTTACAGATTCTAAGAGAATTGGAATGTGTTGGTATGCCTCTAGAAACTTCCATGCAGAATCTATGGCTTTGTGCCGCGACTGAGACTAATCAGAGGTGTGCAAATGGCAAAGAAAAAATATTTCGACGGTTATTGCTGTAATTACAAAACACTGTCTTATAGGGAAGCACGCAGAGCGGTGAAATATGCCGTCAGATGTCTTTTGCCGGAGTTGCATGGATGGTGAGGAGTTGGAAACTATCACCCCAGAAAAAAGTCTCAGACCTTTTTCTAATGTAAGATATATATTCTGATATTTTTCCCTTAGAAAAGTCTCAGATTCCGACGTTGGTTTTATACAAAAAGTCTCAGATTCTGAGAACTTTTGTCCTTAAAAAAATAAAAAATTTATATATTCTGAGCAGGGTTGGCAACCAAAACGAATAACGGTATCGGTAACGGTATTGGTATTACATATTTTTTATATCGGTAACGGTAAAGGTAACGGTATTTTCGATTATTTCGGTAACGGTGACACGTAAAAAATAAAAAAATAATTAAAAAATAATTAAAAAATATTAAAAAACTGTTAAATTCAGTACATTTTCTATACATTATTATATTTTTACTAGTAATAAATACTATGAATTAACTCAGAATTTAATGAAAACATTCACGCAATATTGTAATTCAACAAATAAAAACTCATGTTGGCAGAGACACCTTTGTCCAATAAGCAAAAAAATCTTCATTTTGAGCCATATGAGAAATCTGCATTTAAAGCCATTTGAGAAATCTGCCGTCAAGATAGCAGAAAAATCTGCTGATTTTAACAGAGAAATCTGCTGATTTCAAATAAATAGCGTGAACATCAAAATTGTCCTGTTGTTCAAAAAGAAATCGGCAGGGATAAAAAAACTTGGTAAGGGTGTGAAGAATCGGAGGGACACCTTTCCAGTCGCCATAGTAGTTAAGAAATTCATTTTATTTATATTTACGCTTAAATACACTCAAAAAGTTATGTTAGTAAAAAAAATTAAAATGTCAGTTAAAATAACTACTTTGTAAGTTGTTTTGGGGTCAACTACTAACAATGTTAGTTATTTTAACTGACAAAAAACAACTGACTTATGTAGTAAAAACTACTTACATTTGTAGTCAAAAGAACTAAAGTGTAGTCAAAATAAAATAATTAATATATATATATATATATTTTTTTTTTTTCAAAAAATTATTCAGAAAAAAGTTGAAGACCAAATTTTTTTTTTAAGTTGTGAAAAATCAAAAAAACGAAAATTTATTTTTATTTTTTGGAAAAAAAACTTAGAAAATTTTTCAAAAATAATAAAAATAAAATTAACTTGTTGGAAAACAGATTTCGGACCTTCATAATAGTACTTCTCATATAACTTGGGAAATATATCAAATATTATGTCTGGTTTGATGTTTGATTGACCAACGATGATTCTCTAAAGTCTGCTGAAGATTCCTTTAGTGGGGATGAAACTGATCAGTACAGACATACTATGAGATAGTAACTTTTTCAAAGCAATAAATTAAAAATACTCTATTATGACAATATCATAAATAGAAATATTTTTGGGCCTCGAACTAGAATAAAACTCTAATCGAAAATTAACTACTTTAAATAACTGTTACTACATTACAGTAATTTTTTGTAAGTTGTTCAAAAAAACGATTTAAAATAACTAACAGAAATAGTTGTTTCATATTTTTCATACTAAAACAACTGATTTTGTAGTTAAAAACAACTAACTACTGTAAAATATACAAACAACATGTAGTAACTTACATAATTTTCTGAGTGTAATACAATTTTATCAATATTTTATTTTCTATAGACAAGCCCCCAAAAGGGGCGGACCGAAAAAATCGAATTTTTTATCTTAGTCAATGAACAGCATAAAACTGTTTCATTTTCTAAACAAATAGACAAAAAGAAACAAATAAAATATGTTTTTCTGGGGTTGTGTAAGTTTTTCAGGGGGAACTTAATTTTACACTCAGAAAATTATTGCAGTTACTACATGACGGTCGTTTGTGTAGTAAGTAGTAGCTGTTGTTTTTAACTACAATTTCGGTCGTTTTTGTATGAAAAAATCTCAAACAACTTTTTTTTGTAGTAGTTTCAAAAAATAACTACAAAAAATATACTACATTGTAGCAATAGTTGATTTATGTAGTTGTTTTTAGTTTTTTTTCTAAAACTCGTTTTTTTCTAGAAATTTTTATTGCAAACGAATGTGTCGAGCGAGTTGGTTGTGCGGGATGCGGAAGTAATATTTTTTATACCAAATAAATAATATCTAAATAAATTAAATTACAATTTATTAAATTTAATTATAACAAAAAATATGTTTTTGGAAAAATATTCTTGAACGAAAGAAAATAAGTGGATAAATGAGATAACAAGTGTGTATAATATAGCGCTCACATAAGCGTGCGTAAAAACCAATCGGAAAAAACCAAAATAAAATGTGTACAGTGTTTTGTTTTCTTATGAGCGTGCCATCTTTCTTTTCTTTGTATACACTCAACCAAAAATCATTGTATTCCCAAAGAAAATCGTTGTAAATTCAACAGAAATCATTGTTGATTTTGACCCTACAAATATTTATGTTGATTTCAATGAAAATTGTTGTCAGTTTTTGTAAAAGTTGATCAACTCGTTTTTTCGTAAATCAACTCGTATTTTTTGTAAACTCAACTCATATTTTTGTTGATATAAAAAAATTTTATTAATAAAAAAAGCTTGTTGTTATTTGTAAATATTCTTTTATTAAGTATAAATCACAATATTTTTTAGAATTATCACCGGCTTTTTAAGCTGCAATATTTAAAAACAAGATTTTCACACACACTTCGTTTATTTATGTAATGCACTCGTAAGCCATTCTCCAGTTTTCTACTGACACCAAATCAAAAACCTTAAAAAAAAACAAAAAAAATATAATATAGTATGAATACATAAAGTAATCAATGTTTTTATTACTTACCAAATATTTACAAATCAGAATCTGATCATCAGACCCTATTTTTATTTATTTTTATAATATGAAATATTTTTATATGAAACAAACACATAAAATAATTTTATAAGAGACAAACAAATTTCAAACATTACTACCAACTTAATAATACAAAAATGAACGAACAGGGTTGTTTTTTCTTTTTTGGTTTTATCTATTGAATTCTGTATAAGCGTTGTAAATAGTTGATTCAGCCTTACTGATTATTCAACGATATCAACATTAATTTTTGTTGAATACGGCAATATTCTGTAAAACTTGATCTACAATGGGTTTACTAATTTTTCTACTAAGATATTTCTATGAGTGTACACAACAGAACAGGTACATACTTTTTTGAAACATTCCAAATTAATTATTTTTTTTTATAAATCAATTTTGCCAAAGCATTTCGTTTTTTTTATTCCAGACAAATTTTGATCAGTAGCGGTGAGAATTTGAAATGAACTATTAAAAAAACAAAGGTAAATACAATCAATTTATTTTGTTTAACATTTTATTACTATAATTTTTTTCTTCCATAATTCCAGATAAATACATCAAAAAATTGTCATCATGTCGAAATTCTATACAACTAACTGAAATGTATTGCTTTTTAAATAAATAAATAAATATGAATCATTTAAACGTTTAAGAAATTTTTTAAATAAAATTTCAGGCAATTGTAGAAAAAACAACTGTATTAAACAGTTTTGTAGTAGTTTTTACTACATTTTGTAGTTGAAAATCAATAGTTAAAAACAACATGTTCAGTTGTTTTTACCGTAATATGTAGTGGACGCCTTTTCAACGACAAAATGTAGTCAAAACAACTGTCTTTTGTAGTAGATTTTACCGACATACTTTTTTGAGTGTATCTGGTCCTATTTTGACCATTTCGGAACTCAACCAGCCTATGACAATAAGACGTATTTGTACCAGCAGGGTAGCTCGTTTATTTTGGACTGTACCGTGTCTTCTACAGACGTACAGACGAACATCGCTTACAATCGATCACTGATCAATTATATATAATCTCTATGAGGTGCAAGAGATATTCGAATTTAGTTATTTGCGAACGTGATCATTAGGGCAAGTACTTTAATGAAAATGCATGTTTTTACTCGGCACTTTAATCATACAACAAACTTAATATCTATCCGAATCAAGAAATTTGCAATAAAATGGCATCGATTTGTAGTTGCATTTGTTGCATATTTTGGTATAAATGCATATTAGACTGCCCAGAAAAAAACAAAGTTGTTATTTTCTTGGGGGATACCTGCGAATTTTGTTCCTTTTTGTGCAAAAAAAATTCGTTTTTTTTTTGGGATTTTTAAAATAATATCTAGAGGTCGCGATCTCGCGTTTTATAACGATTTATTTTTTTCGAGTTTTTTATTATTTTAAATTGTTAAATATGATTAATATGATAAAATATTGATAATTTCAGACAAAAAAAAATAAATTAAAAATTAAATATCGCTCATTCCATGAGATGTCTCCCAGCATCTAATCAAATGTTCGCACACAGGTACACTATGGAGCAATTAAAATAAATTCGTTTTTAGTTTCGCGAAAATCCACGAATTCGCGAACGCGAATATATTCGCGAATTCACGGATTTTCTCGGAACTAACAACTGATTTATTTTAATAGCTTCATAGTGTTCATGTGTGCAAAATTTCAAATAAATTAAGGAACATTTGATTAGATGCTGGGAGACATCTCATGGAATGAGCGATATTTAATTTTTAATTTATTTTTTTTTTTGTCTGAAATTATTAATATTTTATCATATTAATCATATTTAACAATTTAAAATAATAAAAAACTCAAAAAAAATAAATCGTTATAAAACGCGAGATCGCGACCTCTAGATATTATTTTAAAAATCCCAAAAAAAAACCGAAATTTTTTTGCACAAAAAGGAACAAAATTTGCAGGTATCCCCCAAGAAAATAAAAACTTCGCTTTTTTTCTGGGCAGTCTAATGCATATTTTTGCATATTTTCATATAAATTGGACTTGTTCAATTTTTATCAATATTTTTTTATTTACAGAAATCATATTCTGAGTCATTTCTTATAGAAAATTGCTTCTGGAAATAAAATGTTTAGATTCTGAAAAATGTTTCCTATTCTTATACATTAGAGCACCCACAAAATGTATGGGATGTGCAAAATCGTATTTTTTATCGCTCCCCGCTCATTTTCGGTTGAGTTGGGAGTAAAAAATAATATCTATCCAGAAATTGGACTTCTAGGTTGCAAACAGGCCAAGCAGTTTGAACTTTTGACCTCAAAAATGGGCTAAAAAACCTTTATAGATTAATTTGGATGTAACTCTTAAAATAAAAGTTTTTAGCAATTAACTTTCATAACAACTTTTTTGTAGAATCAAAATGCAAAGATTTTTCTCTCATACTGTTTTGACCTAAATATGTCCGATCGCGGTTTTTTAAGCGGTTAAAGTCGAAATTTGGGTCAGAACTTTTTTTAAAAAAATTCTCGTAAATTTTTAAATTGGGGAAAATTTGAGCTCTTTGCATAATTCAATAGGGTATTGAATGCAGTTTTGGAAAAAAAAATTTTTGGAAAAATATATCGACCCTTCCATGAAAAATTGCCAAAATCCTACCCTGAACCACAATTTTTTGACCTCCAACCACGTTATGAGGGTGTACTCATTTTGTCATTGCATGTTTTACGCATCGAAAGATGAGTCTAGGATTCCACATAGTATATATGGAGTATTCCATGCCAAATCGGACGTTTGGAAAATTTTTAATTTTATGTTTTTTAAATTTTTTAGTACCTTTCAAAAACCCATTCCAAGTAAATTTTGACATTCTTTTTTGATAATCCCTAAATATATATGGGGTATTCAGTGCCAAATTGGACACTTTGAATTTTTTTTTTACATTTTTTAATTATTTTTAAATTTTTTTTTAAAACCATTACAACCCCCATCCAAGTTTCAATTTTTTTTAAATTACCCGTTTCAAAGATATGGAATTTTCAAAAAAAAAAAAAAACTATCGTTTTCCGTATTTTTATCATAACAAATTCAAAAATGGTCAACATTTTTTTTTTATTAATTTTTGTTTTTTATTAAAAATTTCTTAAAGTGTTCTAATACGCAATTTTTAAACGATTGCTCTCTTTGTTTTTTTTTTCAATCTTTTCTTAAAATTTTTTATTTGATTTTTTTTTTAATTTTTCGTGGTAAACTTAATATTTTCTTAAAATTTTAAGCTTAAGTAGATCGTGGGATTATGGTAATTAATATATTCAGCGGGTTTTGAATTTTTTTGTTGTTTTCCAATCTTTATTTAAACCCTTTGAAGAAAATACTAAAATTTACACAAATTATTTCGAATTTGGACCATTTTTAAAGAAGTGAAGACAGAAAAAATCGTTTTTTTTTTTTTTGAATTCGATATTTTTTGAACGGATTATCAAAAAAGAATGTCAAAATTTACTTGGAATGGGTTTTTGAAGGGTACTAAAAAATTGAAAAAACATAAAATTAAAAATTTTCCAAGCGTCCGATTTGGCATGGAATACCCCATATATACTATGTGGAATCCTAGACTCATCTTTCGATGCGTAAAACATGCAATGACAAAATGAGTACACCCTCATAACGTGGTTGGAGGTAAAAAAATTGTGGTTCAGGGTAGGATTTTGGCAATTTTTCATGGAAGGGTCGATATATTTTTCCAAAAAATTCTTTTTTCGAAAACTGCATTCAATACCCTATTGAATTATGCAAAGAGCTCAAATTTTCCCCAATTTAAAAATTTACGAGAATTTTTTTAAAAAAACTTCTGACCCAAATTTCGACTTTAACCGCTTAAAAAACCGCGATCGGACATATTTAGGTCAAAACAGTATGAGAGAAAAATCTTTGCATTTTGATTCTACAAAAAAGTTGTTATGAAAGTTAATTGCTAAAAACTTTTATTTTAAGAGTTACAGCCAAATTAATCTATAAAGGTTTTTTAGCCCATTTTTGAGGTCAAAAGTTCAAACTGCTTGGCCTGTTTGCAACCTAGAAGTCCAATTTCTGGATAGATATTATTTTTTACTCCCAACTCAACCGAAAATGAGCGGGGAGCGATAAAAAAAACAATTTTGCACATATGGGTGCTCTATTATACATGTTACTAATCGTAAAGAAAAAAAAGTTATTTTAATTTAAAATTTCCTACACTCAAAAAAAAAAATATTGTAAAACTAGCAAAAAAAATTGTTAAAATTAGCAAAAAAAACTGTAGTTTTGGACGTTGCAAAAATTTTGGTAATATTAGCAAAACCATTTTGCTAATCAAAAAATTAGGAAAAAAATGGTAAAATTACAAGAATACCATTTTATTTTTGTAAAAAATCAACCTTGTAAAATTATCAAAAAATATGGTAAAATTACCAAAAAAAAATGGTAAAATTGAAATTGATAAAAAAATTTGTAATTTGGTAAAAAAAAACTGTTTTATTTAGTAATTTTTTTTTCTCTGATTAGTAGTTGATTTAAAATTTGGTGAATATACTAAAAAAAATTTTGCTTGTTTTTGAGCACCACATTCTTTAAATGTAGTAATAGCAGCATCAACTATTACTTCAGTTGTTGGATGGTTTCTTCGGCTTGATGGTGGCAGCATTTTCTTTTGCCTTCTTCTCAGCAGCTGGAGTTGCAGTAACTGAACTTCCAACAACATCAAAATCCAAAATGATTTTTTTTCACTTAAACACTTTAAACAAAAAATTTAAAGACCAACACTTCACTTTTTTTATTTTTTTACGTCATTTTTTTTAGCTTAAGTAGAACAAATGAGAATTGCGTAGTAGTCTACACAAGAAATTTCTTACATTTTCAGGTAAAATTTGTAAAAAATTAACAATTTTTTTTCGAATTTTTAATTTTTTTAACATGTATTTAAAAAAAAAAAAAAAAAACTTTTGGATATTGAAGATTAATTATCAACTTTTTATTAACAATTTAGGTGGCAAATTTTAAAAAATTTTCATATAAAATTAGCAAAAAAATATGGTAAAATTAGCAAAAAATATGGTAAAAAATACAAAAAATTGTGTAGCCTATTTTTGTGCGCACATTAAGTTGATGGATGGCTACTTTGCTATGGTGTTGGCAGCATCATCAATCTGCTTTGATTTTTTTTCACACTAGAACACTTTAAACAATTTGTTTTTTCTTAAAACTAAGAAAAAAAAAAATAAAAAGTATTACCATTTCTTTAAGGAAAATACTAATATTTTTGCTAAAATTATAGTAAAATAAAAAAAAAAAACTAGCAAGAAAATATAGTAAAAGTACCAAAAAATTGTTGTATTTTACCAATAGTAAATTGCCGAAAAAACTGTAAAAGTTAAATTTTTACAATTTTTTTTGCTAAAGTTTGGTTGAAGTAAATTACAACACCTTTTACTAATATTTTGACTAAGTTATTTTTTTGAGTGTACAGGAAATTGCATTTTTTTTGATTTCGCTTAGAGTAAAGTGGGGTCTTTTGTCTTTGAGTTCATTTTTATTGACTTCAGAATGGGAAAATTCCGAAAAAAAGTGAGAAGAAATATTTTTAAAGCATTTTTTTTTCTAAAAAAAAAAAAAAATATTTAATATTAGGACTGGTTCTAAAAAAAAATTTACTTTATTAACTTTTTTTTTATTATATTTTTTTGACTCAAAGAAAAAAAACTTCTCAAGTAAATTTGTTCAATTAAAAAGATTTTTATCACAAAATGTGTCAATAAAAAAATATTTTACTTATAACATTTATTTTCCACTCAAAAATACCGCTGTAAGAACTGTCGAGGTCCTTAAAGTATTTGACAAAATTTAATTAATGTCGATAAACCTTTTTTTTTTTGTAAAAACAATAATTTTTAAATGCATATTTTTTAAGTTTGAAGTGCATATTTTGGATTTTTAGACGCATATTATAGGCACATATTTTCGATTTTTAGATGCATGAAAGTACTTGCCCTAGTGATCATTGATTGGATTGCCAAAGAACAAAAATTAGTCTTTTTATTTTACGTATATTAGAAATATTTTACTATTTTTTTAATCCATAAAATAAATTAAAATAAGTAATATTAATACAACCGAAACAAAACCGATATAATACCGGTAAAAATCCGAATAAAGGTAACGGTTTTTTATCGGTAACGGTATTTAAAAATTTTTATTTCGGTATTGGTAACGGTTACGGTAGTCAATATTAAAGGGTTTTTAATCGGTAACGGGATTGAAAGGGTAACGGTAGCCAACACTGATTCTGAGACCTTTTTCCTACAAAAAAAAGTCTTAGATTCTGACACCTTTTTCCTGTAGGAAATATCTTAGATTCTGACACATTTTTCCTATAGAAAAATCTCAGATTCTGAGACTTTTTTTTCAGTAGAACAAATCTCTTTTTCTTTAGAAATAACCTCAGATTATGTGACTTTTTTCTATATTCAAAAAGAAAAATTCTTAGACTATAAAACTATTTTCCTATAGAAAAAGGCTCAGATTCTGTGATATTTTTCCTATAGAAAAGTCTCAGAAAATGAGACCTTCTTTCTATAGAAAAATTTTAGATTATGAGTAAGTCTCGGATTTTGAGACCTTTTTCAAAAAGAAAAATTATGAGATTCTGAGAGAGACCTTTATCCTATAGAAAAAGTATTAGATTCTGAGACCTTTTGCTTATAAAAAAGTCTCAGATTCTTGTCCTTTTTCCTTTAAAAAAAGTTTCAGATTCTGAGACTTTTTTTCTTAATGAAAAGAAAAAAAACCTTGAGCTAGAATAACACTTCTCAAAATATTTATTTTCTTATTTTTAGTACGTTCCACTTCTTACAGAGAAACAGAATAGAAAAATCTTTTTTTCTGGTCTTGCGACTTTTTATTTTGCAGGGGGCCCCCAAATTCTATTGTGTCCAAGAGCCCCACCATTCCTTAAGATGGCCCTGCAGGGCCATAACAATGGTTATCTTTTTTCTTTTTTTCGTGATAATACTGAAGAGTTTTAAGAAAAACTATAATTCGGAATTTTTCGATGAAGGAGAAGACTGGCATTAGGTTGTTAAAAGAACATGATTCATGGTTTATTGGTGGTTTATTTCCCTACGTATGGTTGACACCAAACTTTCGAAGCCGATCAAGTGCTGACAATGGACGATAAACAATTCTGAAAGTGAATCAATAGGACATTAAAGTTGATAATCGTTGGATTGCTTAGTATTTGTCATTACTCTCGAAGACAGCAATGTCGAATTTTTATGTTCCGAGAAATCCATCAAATACATTTATAAGAATGAAATTCATATTACAATCACAAACAAATTTATTGAAATTCGGACAGAACAACGTCTGTCAGGTCAACTAGTTTGTAAATATATCATTCAAAAACATTAATTGTTGTTACAACCCAGCAAAATGTTCGATTCCAAAGAATCGGTTGTGGAATCAACTATACTACCCTGCAATCGATTCTACTATGCATTGCATCATCGATGATTTTTGTTTGAGATTGTCACGAAAGCAATACCTCCTTTTCCTCTAAACTAGAACACTTATCTGTTCTACGGAATCTATTCTAGAATATGTTGCATGTAGTGGTACATGAATGGATTCCGCGATTTTTTAACGGTTACATATCTGTTCCATGTAATGCATTATGGATTGGTTCTGAATAATTAAATGATATTTTTTTTTTACATTTTTTTTATTTATTTTTCTTCCTTAAAAACATTTTAAAACTAAATACACAAGTACATAGTATAAATTAACAATTATTTTATCACAATAATCTTATCAAGAGAAAATCTATGGTCTTATGTATTAAGGAATAAATCAACCAATAAAAAAGAAGGCACATTTTTTCTAGAGAGAAATTGTAAGATTCTGAGAAATTTTTCCAATAGAAAATGTCTCAAATTCTGAGAAATTTTGTAGTAAAAAGTAAAATGTGTCAGCTTCTAAAACATTTTTGCTATGGAAAAAGTCTGAGATTCTGAGCGTTTTTTCGTACTGAAAAAATTTTGGATTCTAAGAATTTTTTTCTATTTTTATTTAAAAAAAAATGTCTCAGATTCTGAGAAATTTTTCTGCAACATTCTTCGTGTAGAAAAAGTCTCAGATTCTGAGACAATTTTTCCTATAGAAAAGTCTCAGATTCGGAGGCATTTTTCCTATAAAAAAGTTTCAGATTCTGAGACATTTTTTCTATAGAAAAAGTCTCAGATTCTGAGACATTTTTTCTATAGAAAAAGTCTCAGATTCTGAGACATTTTTTCTATAGGAAAAGTCTCAGATTCTGAGACATTTTTTCTATAGAAAAAGTCTCAGATTCTGAGACATTTTTTCTATAGAAAAAGTCTCAGATTCTGAGACATTTTTTCTATAGAAAAAGTCTCAGATTCTGAGACATTTTTTCTATAGAAAAAGTCTCAGATTCTGAGACATTTTTCCTATAGAAAAAGTCTCAGATTCTGAGACATTTTTCCTATAGAAAAAGTCTCAGATTCTGAGACATTTTTCCTATAGAAAAAGTCTCAGATTCTGAGACATTTTTCCTATAGAAAAAGTCTCAGATTCTAAGACATTTTTCCTATAGAAAAAGTCTCAGATTCTGAGACATTTTTCCTATAGAAAAAGTCTCAGATTCTGAGACATTTTTCCTATAGAAAAAGTCTCAGATTCTGAGACACTTTTCCTATAGAAAAAGTCTCAGATTCTGAGACATTTTTCCTATAGAAAAAGTCTCAGATTCTGAGACATTTTTCCTATAGAAAAAGTCTCAGATTCTGAGACATTTTTCCTATAGAAAAAGTCTCAGATTCTGAGACATTTTTCCTATAGAAAAAGTCTCAGATTCTGAAACATTTTTCCTATAGAAAAAGTCTCAGATTCTGAGACATTTTTCCTATAGAAAAAGTCTCAGATTCTGAGACATTTTTCCTATAGAAAAAGTCTCAGATTTGGTAGGACATTTTTCCTATAGAAAAAGTCTCAGATTTTGAGACATTTTTCCTATAGAAAAAGTCTCAGATTTTGAGACATTTTTCCTATAAAAAAGTCTCAGATTCTGGGACATTTTTCCTATAGAAAAAGTCTCAGATTCTGAGACATTTTTTCTATAGATAAAGTCTCAGATTTTGAGACATTTTTCCTATCGAAAAAGTCTCAGATTCTGAGACATAGGAAAAAAATGTCTCAAAATCTGTGACTTTTTCTATAGGAAAAATGTCTTAGAATCTGAGACTTTTTCTAAAGGCAAAATGTTTTAGAATCTGAGACTTTTACTATAAGCAAAATGTCTCAGAATCTGATACTTTTTCTATAGGAAAAATGTCCTATTTATTCTCAGATTCTGATCATTTTGCCTATAGAAAAATGTCTCAGATTCTGGGATATTTTGCCAATAGAAAAAGGTGATTCTGAGACATTTTACCTATAGAAAAAGGTCCAGATTCTGAGACATTTTTCCTATGGAAAAAGTCTCAGATTCTGAGACATTTTTCCTATAGAAAAAGTCTCAGATTTTGAGACATTTTTTTCCTATGTCTCAGAATCTGAGACTTTTTCTATAGAAAAAATGTCTTAGAATCTGAAACTTTTTCTATAGGCAAAATGTCTCGGAATCCGGGACTTTTTTTATAGGAAAAATATAAATTTTCCTATAGAAAATGCTTAGATTTTGACACATTTTTGCTATAAAATTCGCCACATTTTCCCTTAAGAAAAAATATCGGACTTTAAAACTTTTTGTACCTATAAAAAATTATCTTAAACTGTGGATACATACATGGTACAACCCTGATCATTCCTTAACAATGAATATATTATCCCACGCTTTTAGTTTTGAGAAAATGGATAGAATATGCTTCTTAATATTTCCATCAGTACAGCCGACAGCATAAATGTACATAAATTTTTACAATCTGAAAGAAACCATGAAACAAATTGTAAGTACCACGTAGATATACGAAATTAAGATGTGTACTTACGGTTTTTCTGCCATATGTATCGAGAATGTATTTAAAAGCACAATTAGTGCTGCGAAAATCCATAATTTTGTCATCAAAAAAATAACAAATAAATTGTTTTTTTTTGTTATAAATTTTATTTTCAGTTTGACATTTTTTCCAAAAATTATAAGTTTTTTTATCGATTCCGTGGAAACAGTAGAGGAATGGAGTAACATTACTGGGGAATCTATTTTAGAATACATTGCCAAAGAAACGATTCCAAAAAATTTTGCTGGGAAAATATGAAAATGTGCTCAATTAAAATGATAATTGAGAAATATTTTTGAAAGTTGTATTAATAAAGATTTATTGATTAAAATTTACATTTTTAATTTACTAAAAACGTTTATATTTTTCTGTGTGATGACAAGAGTGTAATTAAATACTTAAATATGAATTTTCAATAATTGCTTGGCAAATAATTTATATCAATTATGTGTAATTGTTTTTGCGAAATTTCAGCAATGATATTTAACATTTTCAACCTACAATTCCTCGAAATAACTATACTGTAAAAATTTTGTACTGCCAAAAAAGATATTCCACAGTTGACAATATTTATAGTTTTACGACCATTGTGCACCTGAATTTTAAGGAGAGGAAAAAAAAAATAAGCATTCTTTGTTGACTTCAAAGCGGGTTTTGTTAAACTAATTGTAAGTTGCATGGTACACACAAAAAATTATTGGCTCACAATTTTCAATTAAATCTATTGATCAACAAAATTTAAATGAGTCAATCAATGTTTTGATTAAAATTTTTGTTATTTTCTTTAACTGTCGAATTACAAATTTTCAACATACCAGATTTTTTTCGCTTTAATTTATTTGAATAGATTAATTCAAAAATATACAAAATAATCGGGTTTTACTTTTTTTACTGTTGGCAACATATTGGAATGCAAAAATATGCATTTTTTCATAATTTTGTCATAAGCTTACAATTCATTTGTTAAATCAATTAATATTTTGATTGACTATAAATAAAAAATTGATCAATCTTTTAATCAAAATCGAAAAATTGTTTGATTGAAAAAAATTTCAATCAATCACCTACAATTTAATGATTGGTATAACAATTTTTTTAATTGGAGGAATTTCAATCAAAAAATTGATTGAATCCACGTTTTTGTTAATTGAAAATCGTTTCAAATTTTTTCTGTGTATGGGAGTATCATATGGCTAGTTTTAATAAAAGCGTTTACATTACAACATATTCAACAGTTTCAGACGCGGATCCAGATTACACTCGTGAATATTTTCTCAATCTGGTAATTTTTCTTATTATTTTGTAAGGGAAAATTATTTTTATATTTCGAAAATATTTTGGTAATTTTTTACTGAAAATTATCTCAACTTTTAAGAATTTTTCTGCAGGAAAAATGTCTAAGAATCTTTTAATTCCTTAGTTTCAGAATATGCAATATTTGGTGAAGTGGAGGAGGAGGAGTCAGTGAAGCACCTGTTATGTGAATATCCGGATCTGATGAGAAACTGCTTTACCCGCTGTCTACACCTGGGAGAAATACTGAGATATTTGTATCAAGAAACGTCAAAATCAATCGCAAAGAAATTTCTCTCAGGTGTGGACTAAATATTAGTCTCAGTATTTGATCTCATCAGATAGTTGTTATGAGATATCTCATAACAACAATCTGATGAGATTGGATGAGATCAAGTGTCAAATTCACTTATATTTGTATGTTTACAATTGTTTTTTGGAGCAAATGGCGTCGAAAAAATGAAAAATAAAATAAATCATTAAAAAATAAGTGTATAAACAAATGTATGTGCTTAAATAATAGATTGTACATATATTTATGATTAAAAACATACATAGTTATTCCACGGCTGATTGAAAATTATGAAATTTCATAAGAATAATTGCAGCTCGTTTTCCACACCATTTGATATTGAGATAAATATTGAAATTTCCCAACTGCTTCTCTGCCGACGTTATCTCAGCTTTCATGAAAAAATTCTCCCACGTGTAGATGGTGCGTTAAGCATTTTAGGCAAAGATTTTTTTATGACCTAGATTGCCTAAACGGTGTCTCATTGCCATCTCTAGCAGAATATCTTAGAGAATCGGGGTGGTTCAAGAAGTAAAAAGAGGGGAGTAGAGAAATGACAAATCACAATGGGCCTTATGGCCTCCGAGTGAATTCGCCAAATTGGCGGAAGCCCATCAAAACTAACTTTCAGAATATGCCAATAATTTCTGTGCAGAGTCATTCATTTAAAGTGCGTGATTATAACGCAAAAATTCACTCACTCGCTCATTTCCATTATAAATAAAAGTTGGTATTTTAACAGTCAATTAAAATTGTGCTTTTTATCGGCAAGTGAATAAATAATGAAATCCAACAGATTTTGTATCATTAAATAAAACATTTTTGGTTTTTAATTGCTCTGCGGTTGGTTTATCAGAAGAACTTCACATAAATATGTTAAAAAGTTTCGCATTACTTAAATTAATATGTGCCTACTTTGTTTGTATGTACAAATTATTTAATCATATATTGTAAATATGGAGACTTTACCGCCTAAATATTGTAAGTGTTACATTAAATTTTAATGTAAATTGCCCTTCGAGGTCAAGAGAAATGTTAACAGACTAGGAACGCGTACTTTTCCCATACAACGTTACGAAAGCATCATCTGTTGTACAATAAGAAATCTGAAACAATTAATTTACAAAGCGGGCTAAGTGGAGATGTCGACAGCTTTCGGAAGAAGCCACTCTGCCTTCGTCAACACCTTTCGGTTTGTCACACTCAAAGTGTGTCAGATTAAAATCCGATATTTATTCAACCAAACTTTGAATGACAATAAAAAATGCGAATCACTTTATTTCAAATTACAAAGATTTTTTCGTTGTAAAAACATAATTCTAATTTTCTTTCTAATTCCACCTTTGTACTAACAAGGGAAGTATCTCAATCCTTATGAATCGATTTGCTTGAAACTTGAAATATATATAAAAGAAAAAATTCTAAGGTTGCGGTGTCTCGGCTTATCGGCAGTATCGGGGATTTAGGGGTACAAAACATGGGTAAAAAAATGGTGAAAAAATCGTTTTTTTGGATTTTTCGCCATTTCTTACTAAGAAGCTATATGATGATTCCATGTGAGAAGAAATGTTTTTAATGCCTATCCATTAGAAAAATATTGGCATAATCTTGTGAAATTCGGCTTCGTTAAATGTATAAATTTTGGGATGTATTTATGTGAAGACATAGATAGATAGACCCACGATGTCCATATGAATATGAAATAATATCTATTAAATTTAAGTCGACACGTATTTTTGCTCTCCCGAGTAAAAATTTTCTGATATAATCATATATAATTTGATACAATCGTATATGAGTTAATATGCTTCCGTATAAATTTATATAAAATTATATCTATCACCTTGATACGGTTGATCCACTTTATATGGTTAGATATTGCTCCATATATGATTAGATTCGTATTTTGGTTTTGCTCATCATCCCTATTAATATTATAAATCTGATTGTTGGTTTGTCTGTCTGTCTGTCTTTCTGTCTGTCTGTCTATCTGTCTGTCTGTTCCGCAATAAGTAAAGAACGGCATAACCAATTTTCATGAAATTTTCACCACAGATAGTACTAACCGAGGCGGGAACTATAGGCCATAAGCGACCGCGATCGGACAAAGGGGCGTAAAATGCCACGCCCCTTTGTACCATGCTAAAGCTATATCTGCCTGTCCGGCAATAACGGAAAAACGGCTGAACCGATTTTCATGAAATTTTCACCACAGATAGTACTAACCGAGGCGGAAACTATAGGCCCCAAAAATCTGCGATCGGAAAAATGGGCGTAAAATGCCACGCCCCTTTGTACTATACAGAAAATATGTCGGCCTGTTTCGCAATCACTGAAAAGCGATTTAACCGATTTCACTGAAATTTTTATCACAGATACTAACTGATGTGGAAACTATGAGCCACAATATAGGGCGTTCGAAAAAAGGGGCGCAAAATGCCACGCCCTTTTTATTACACTGAAAGTTATTTCTTCCTTTTCCGCAATTACGCTTAAACGGCTGAACTAATTTTCATGAAATTTTCACCATAGATAGTATTAACCGAAGCGAAAACTTTAAGCCAGAATAGAGGGCTATCAAAAAAAGGGGCGTAAAATGCCACGCCCCTTCGTATTACATTGAAAGTTATTTCTTCCTGTTCCGTAATCACGCATAAACGGCTGAACCTATTTTAATGAAATTTTTACCAAAGATAGTACTAACCGAGGCGGGAACTATAGGACATAAGCGACCGCGATAAGACAAAGGGGCGGAAAATTCCACGTCCCTTTGACACGCCCCTTTGTACTTTACTGAAAGTTTGCTCTGCATGTTCCGTAATCATGCTTAAACGACTATACCGATTTTAATAAAAAATAAAAAAGCATGCTCCTTTTTGTTTTATTAAACGCTATTTGTGTCTGTTCCGTAATCTAGCATTAAATGCTAAACCGCTTAGAATGAAATTTTTACCACAGATAGTAAGTGCTTACCGAGGCGGGAACTATAGATTAAAATGGAGCGCGTTTGGACAAAGGGGCGTAAATTGACATTCGCCTTTGTAATATACTGAAAGTGTTTTTGCATGTTCCTTAATAACGCTCCTTAATTACGCTTAAACAAAACTTTTTCCATAAATAGCTTTAGTTGGTATCAACTGCCACACCTTTTGCAGTGTACTGAAAGTTTATTCCGACTTTCCGTAATCACGCTTAAACGGCGAACCCGATGTTATTATAATTTTCACCACAGTTAGTACTTATTGACGCGGAAACTATAGACACGACCAGACAAAGGCGTGAATCGCCACGTTGTAATTCATTGAAATTTATTTCTGCCTGATCCGTAGTCACGCGTTAACGGTGAAACCAATTTTAATCAAATTTTCACCATAGATGGTATTTACCATGGCGATCGGGCAAAGGGGCTTAAAATGCCGCACCCCTTTGTTTTACATTAAAAAAATTTTTTTCCTGTTTCGTAACTATATGCCATATAAGATGCGGAGCGATATGCCATGTTAGCCCGCGATTTGACAAATAGGAGTAAATTGCCACGTCATTTTGTAATATACAGAACGTTATTTCTGGCTTATTTACTATCATGCAAAAACGGCTTAACCAATTCCTTTAACTATTTGCCATATTAGAACCTGAAAACAGCTGAGCCGATTTCAAAGAAATTTTCAACACAAGTAGTGCTTTAGGCAGTATTAAACAGCGATTGATAAAAAGTCATACAATAGCACGTCTTTTTGTACTTTAGTGAGAGTTATGTTTGCCTGTTCCGCAAACGTGGAAAAACTGCTGAGCAAACTTAATTGCAATTTTTTCTTCTTTTTCTTCACGTGCTAACCAATAGGGGAACTATAGGTCACATGAGACCGAAATTGAACTAAATGCGCATTTAACGCATTACCACTTGAACTACAGTGAAAGTTATGTCTTTATTGAAGTTTTCGCCACATAAAGTGCTAACCGCGGATGGATCTATATGTTCATTTTAAAAGCCATTAAAGAAATACATTAATTAATATTAAAGAAATACATTAATATTAGGATTGTTCCCATGACGGAGGAACACGTACAAACCATGTTTCCGACGCTAAGCGAAATCGAAAAAAAATCGACCAAACCTCATGATATATTCACCAGTGAAAAGTCACGAAGCAGTAGATGAACTGACTAATAAAAAACTCATTCATTATATAATATTTTTTTTTAACCCGGGCAACGCCGGGTGCAAAACAGCTAGTATTGTATAAAAATAGATATTATAAGATCAATTTGATATAATTAGATTTGACCAAATTCCGGATCAAATTGTATCAATTTTTATATTTTTTGATGTAAAGTAATACAATTAGATATTATTTGATACAACCATTTTACGGATCAAATTAGATCTATTTAGTAAAATTAGCATAATATTTTTACTAGGGCTAGACGACATTCCTGTTAGTTCGGAAGTTATAGACATTTTCCCGAAGGTCCAAATTGTTTCATAAGGGGACATCGAAATTTTTAAACACTGACATGGCCGATAAGCCGAGGCACCCCAACCTTAAAATCGTCTCTTTTATGTATATTTTAAGTTTCAGGCAAATCGGTTCATAAGGGTGAAGATACTTCCCTTCCTTACCAAGTAATTAACTTAAAGGGTTAGCAAAAATATGAGTAACTAGTAGGGTGATCAATTACACGGAGGAACACAAAAAATGCTCAGACTTGCGAATAAACTTTTCTAATAGTTTTTGGGACGTAGATTACGAATCTGTACACCAAGTTTTAGAGTAAGCTTTAGTTTTTGAGATATTTGCAAATTTAGTTTTATGGAAAAATCCACTTTTTTAACATTTTTTTTAATAACTTGCGAACTCTTTTAAAATGTTACTCTCACTTTATATTACTTTTAAGTACGGACCTTGGGTATTATAAGTAGCATGTTACGAAATTTGTGTAATGCAAAAAAAAAATAGAGAATTTTTTGGAAAATTTCACTTTTTTTGCATTTTTGTTAATATCTTAGGAACCAGTCGTCTGATTTTTAAAATCTTAACGGTGTTTTGTAGAAAACTCATTGGTCTTTTGTATAAATAAGTAATACTGAATACCCAACAAACCAAAAAATAATACTCTATCATAACTAATATAATTTTTTAAAAAAATTGTAAGTTATAAATTATCATTATAATGATAAAAAAATTGTATCATGAAAATATCTAAATAAAATCATTTATGTTTGTTTTGATAGTTTGGCTGGAAATTTTAATTTTATTTATTTGTGAAAGCAGTCAAAAAATATTTTTATTTTCTTTAAAAATGTATTCTATTGGAGACAATATTGGCAAAATTGCTCCTTGTACTAGCAATTCTCATCATTCCCACAATGCAATAATTAAACCCAAGGTATGTATGCTTACATAACTATATTAATAATTGTATTCTGTTAATATTTCATGGTGTGTTTTTAGGTTTCATCACGAATTTGGATATTTTGTGGATATGGATTCTTAGCTGGAGCTTTATTAACAGTAAAAAAGGCTTGACTTCCACAGAGTAAGTCCCCAATTAACATATTTTAGAAAAAATCTCACAGGATCTGAGACTTTTTAAAGGAAAAATGTATCAGAATTTAAGATTTTTTCTGTAGGAAAAATATTTCAGAATTGATACTTTTTCTATAGGAAAAATGTCTCAGAATCTGAGACTTTTTCTATAGAACAAATGTCTCAGAATCTGAGACTTTTTCTATAGGAAAAATGTCTCAGAATCTGAGACTTTTTCTATAGGAAAAGTGTCTCAGAATCTGAGACTTTTTCTAAAGGAAAAATGTCGCAGAATCTGAGACTTTTTCTATAGGAAAAATGTCTTAGAATCTTAGACTCTTTCTATAGGAAAAATGTTTCAGAATCTGAGACTTTTTCTATAGGAAAAATGGCTCAGAATCTGTGACTTTTTCTATATGAAAAATGTCTCAGAATCTGAGACTTATTCTATAGGAAAAATGTCTCAGAATCTGAGACTTTTTCTATAGGAAAAATGTCTCAGAATCTGAGACTTTTTCTATAGGAAAAGTGTCTCAGAATCTGAGACTTTTTCTATAGGAAAAGTGTCTCAGAATCTGAGACTTTTTCTATAGGAAAAATATCTCAGAATCTGAGACTTTTTCTATAGGAAAAATGTCTCAGAATCTGAGACTTTTTCTATAGAAAAAATGTCTCCGAATCTGAGACTTTTTCTATAGGAAAAATTTCTCAGAATCTGATACTTTTTCTCTAGGAAAAATGTCTCAGAACCTGAGACTTTTTCTATAGGAAAAATATCTCAGAATCTGAGACTTTTTCTATAGGAAAAATGTCTCAGAATCTGAGACTTTTTCTATATGAAAAATGTCTCAGAATCTGAGACTTTTTCTATAGGAAAAATGTCTCAGAATCTGAGACTTTTTCTATAGGAAAAATGTCTCAGAATCTGAGACTTTTTCTATAGGAAAAATGTCTCAGAATCTGAGACTTTTTCTATAGGAAAAATGTCTCAGAATCTGAGAATTTTTCTATAGGAAAAATGTCTCAGAATCTGAGAATTTTTCTATAGGAAAAATGTCTCAGAATCTGAGAATTTTTCTATAGGAAAAATGTCTCAGAATCTGAGAATTTTTCTATAGGAAAAATGTCTCAGAATCTGAGAATTTTTCTATAGGAAAAATGTCTCAGAATCTGAGAATTTTTCTATAGGAAAAATGTCTCAGAATCTCAGACTTTTTCTATAGGCAAAATGTCTCAGAATCTGAGACTTTCTTTAGGAAAAATGTCTCAGAATCTGAGACTTTCTATTGGAAAAATGTCTCAGAATCTGATACTTTTTCTATAGGAAAAATATCTCAGAATATGAAACATTTTTTATAGTAAAAATGTCTTAGAGTATGAGACTTTTTCTTTAGGAAAAAAATTTAGTTTTCGTCAGTAAAATTTAATTTTAAACTTTTTATTTTTTCAGAAGCTGGAAATAGTTTGCGAAAATCCATAGCCGATGAACGTGTGCAAGGAACAAGTCAATATTTCCATGCTGTTTTATTGTTCTTCATTTATGTAATTTTTTTAATTTAAATTAATTGTTATTTGTTATTGATGTAAATTATTTTAAGTCAAAAAATGCATTAAAAGCAAAAAATTTAAAAAAAAACCGTTTATTAATTTTAATATCATTTAGATATCATAAAAAATATTATATTTTTGGTTTATATTGATATCGAAAAGATATCATATTTTAATGGAATAATGATAAAATAACGATAAAATTCCAGGAATTTATCGAAATTATTGTTGCGCTGCTTAAAATTTTCGATATCATTATATTGTAATTTTTTATTTGAATATCGATATTATAACGATAGGTACCTTCTCAGCAGCTACCCGTATTATATTTGTATCATGTATAATATTATTTTCGGGCAAACTTATCATTGATATTATATTATTATGATATACAAGCAATATCTTTTGGTTTGTTGGGTAGATTGTGCGTAATTTTTGTAGAAAAAAATTTTTAACAAATATTTTTTTTTTTATTTTTTTTTATTTTCTTTGAAGACCTTGCATACCCGACTTATCTTAAATTAAGGTCAACATGCTTTAAAAACAGTAAAAAAAATTCACTATATGTTAAAAAGGTTTATCTACGTACTAAAAACTCTTAGAAAACTTGGGTCGCAAGACATACACATTCTTGTTTTCCTACGTGTATTTTGATGAAAACCCATTTCACAAAATTTTAAATTTTTGTCCACATTTTTCAACTTCCGTTTGCATTAAAAAAAAGAGGAAACATTAAGTAACCAATTTTTCTCCTGAAATAACTAATATAAGATGTTAGCTAAAGGTCCACGTCCAAAGTTTAAACAATCTCTTATTAGAAGTGCAAATTTTTGCGATTTCTAAAAAAAAAAACAATTTTTACATTCCAATGCACGTCCAATGAGTATCGTGCAACTTACCATTTTGAAATTAAGCCTCAATGATAGAGTATAGTCTGTAGATTAAACACAATTTAACAAAAATTGTAACGGTCTTCAACTTAATGCTAATTTGCAAAAAAAAAATTAAATGACCTGAATTTATCAAAAAACTTAATTTCCGAATATCTTAAAAACTAAAGCTAACCTTGACATTTGGAGCGCAGATTCGGAATCAGCATACCAAAATCTACTAGAAATTATGTACAACATTCTATAAGCATCAAATTTCTTAAATTTTGTTCCTCCGTGTTATTAACAGATCGCAGCTGACAAGGAACAAATATTAAAATTTTTGTTTGACCAAATTCGCCTCAAAAGTTGGAAGAACGTGAGTATGTTATGTAAAAAGTATTTAAAAAAATGCGATTTTGGTCCAAAAGTGCTGATTAGCATCTGTCAAAAAAATCCTTGTTCACTCACATCGCGGATTAAATAAAAATCCCCAAAAAACTATAATATACGAGTACAAGGCCGTATCAATTTTTTCTTTGATTGAGCTTAAAGGTCCTAAAAGTTTCTATTAGGAGTCAAAATGACTCCATAAAAATTTTACGAAAATCAATAATTTCCTTATACTACCGCATCGCTGTTGAAGTATGGATTTTTTTTAAATTTTTACTATATCCGCGATGTGGGTGCCCATTTTATTTTTATGAGACTTCGGGGCATTTCGAGTTTCAGCAGAAGGTTTTTAACCATAGTATAATTTTTTAAAGTGGCTTAGATGAAATGAGTTAAGCCACCTTAAAAAATCGCTAATGAAGTTACGATTTCGCGATTTTTATTACTTAAAAGTCCCATAATTCACAAAAAAAAAAATTTACGATATTTTTGCATGTGATCTTGTCTAGACAGAGAAGACATATTTTTTCAAATAGATAACACCAACAAAAAATCTTGGTTGCCTAGAAATAACATAAAATATGTGATTTTTTGGGGATTTTACTTAAACCGCGTTGCGGGAGGGTATGGAAATTTTTGATTTTCACGAAAATTTTATGAAGTAGAGAAACTTTTTGGACCCCTTTCAGCTCAAACAAAATATAAAAGTAAAAATCGATTTACGAAAACCAAAGGAAAAACTGTGTTTTCAATGCAAATTAAAATCTATTAATCATATGCCATGTTAGTAGTACGATTTTTCATTTGCAAGACTACAATTTACAAATTTTTATTAAAAACAATTTTTTTTTTAAACTTGTTTTTTTAAGAAAAACCGTTTCAATACCGGTACGTACCGGTACCGAAGGAAAAGATTTTTGGATACCGGTATCCGATACCAAAACTGGGTTTCGGTATTGGTGTCGGTACCGATATTCAATTTAAAGGGTTTTGAAACGGAAAACGGTATTGAACAGGTATCGATTGCCAACATTGCAATTTTCCATTAGGATTTTAAGTTAAAACGTTTCAAATTCTTAAAGAAAAATTTTCAGAATTTAGGAAATTTTTTGGCAGAAAAATATTCAGATTTGAAAAATTTTCCTTCAGAAAAATTTTCATAATATTTAATACCAAATATTGAAATTAGTGAAGTCCTTTCGAGGGTTCGGGCCCGGCCCCCGAGCCCCCCCGGTATACGCCACTGCCTAGTACATACCCTCCAAAAAAAAATGTCGGTTAATTTTATTATTGCCTTAAAATCCTATACTTTTTAATTTATTAAAACATTTATTATTAGCAGCATTAATAAACAAAAAATTATAACTATTAACAATTTATTTTTATTCTTGTAGTGCCAACAAGCATTATATATTTTGGCATTAACAATTGATTAACTGCCAAATTTGACCAATGATAATATTTTACACATTTGCTATTGTAAATTTAAAATAAATGTCAATAAAATAGCTTATCAAAACTGTCATGTCAGAAAACAAAAATTTATATCAAATTTTATGGCGTTAAAAAAGAATTAAATAATGAAAGTGCAAATAAAAAAGGCTTTATTTTTTAAGATTTAAGCAATAGGTGAGTAATCTTAGCTGAGTGAAAAAATAAAATGCAATTGAATTTATTGTAAATCCGACATCTCGTGTTGAAGATTCACAACTTCCTAATAAGACAGACATACGGACGGATGGACGGACGGACACACATACATAAATACTGTAAGACAACCTAAAAGACATGATTGTTAATTTTTTTTTTTATATTTTGTTCCATTATTAGTTTGAGTCACTGTACTTATAAATTGTTCGTAGTTTTCTTAAAGTATTGCTCCTAATTTTAAATTTGACATTCCCAAAATTTTATATATGGGGCATTCCAAGTCAAATCGGACACTTTGAAATTTTTTTTTTGTTTTTTTCCAATTTGTTTACAGTTTTTAGTACCCCTAAAAGATATCGAATTTTTAAAAATTGGTAGTTTGTTCCTTTATTCATATTTCTTTTACTCATAACTTCTTTAATAATGGTCCAAATTTCAATTTTTTTTTTTCAAAATTTTTGTTTTTTTACGTACTTAAAAAAAAAAATCCAAAAAATTCTTACAAGCGCTCTAGTATGCGATTTTTAATTTTTAAAATTTAAATCTCATTTTTGAAAATGTTTGTACTCTTCGATTTTTTTTGAAATTTTTTTGTGTAAAACTTCTATCAAAGACTATCAATACTTAAAGATATGTGAAGTCTCCCTTCTTCTGTTAAACCCTCTCTTAAATTCCCTTTGCTAAGTCCGCCATCGAACTGGACGTTTGATCAAACCAAAAAAAATCCCTTAAGTTCGATATAAAAAAAGAAAAAGTGTTGCAATTTGGCGATTTTCAGACTAAAGTTATCGTTTTTTTCATCTAGCTGTAAAAAGAGTTTTTTTTTTGTGGATTATCGGAAAATCCAATGACTTTTTATTTGCTGAGAATTTGTTTTAAACACTTTTAAAGGTATTTCTTAAATAATATTACCATAGTATTTATAAATTGATACATTTTTTTAAAATTTATTAAGCGCTTTTTCGAAATAAAAAGTTAGCATTATTTGTCAAACCAACAATGTTAATTTAACATTATCGTATTTTCCTCGTCTAACAGTTTTCGTACCTTCTGTTATCAAGTTCCAAAATTTTAAGAGTGGGAGACAAAGAGCTTGCTTCTATCGATTCTACAAATTTCTTGCCCAGGAGTATCGTGGGATAAAGATTATTACTATTTTTTAAAATTTTTTGAAAAAATTATTTTGTAATTTTCCAATCTCAAAATCATTTCTACTGCTCCAATGCACAGTGCCACATTTGGCCAATCTAGCACGACAAAAATCAAAAAAAAAAGTTTCCCGATTTTTATGATATGTTTGTATGTATTATTAAACATTCCTAATAACACGGAAATACTCATATAAGAACTATAATTCTATTCGTTATTAAGATGTGGGTGCATAAAGTTGCATCTTGTAAAATCCTGAAAGTAGTGTTAATTTTTTCGCATTAATTAAGTCGAATTTAAACTGTTGTAACTTTTTAACAAAAAAAGATATTTATACACTCTTTTTTGGTAATTTTACAGGATATTTTAAAGCTTTAACTCATATCTTTTCTTCTTTTTTTTAACAATTTTTTTTATTTTTTATTAAATTTTTAACATAATAAAAATTTTTGAAAAGAAAATTATATATTTATTTTTTTTGATGGAATAGAGCTTTTGTGTTTGGTCTCTATTGGTCGCCGGACTTTTTCAGACATATTGACCAATATCCATAGTACTTATTTCAACGGCTAACTTTTGCGACCGTGTGCGACGCCGACTACAGTAGGGCGATATGTAAACCTTGTTTTTACATATTTTTTAAACATATTTTTAAAAAGTGGGCGTGGCAGTTGTCTGACCGCCCCCTTTTTTTGTGATATTATTTCTACAGTCCTTGAGAGTATATATACCAAGTTTAAAGAAATTACAACCAAAATTAAAAATTTTTTAAAAAGTGGGCGTGGCCGTTAACTGGCCTCCCATATTTTTCATAATGTTGTTTTTGAAGTCAAAACGAACATTTATACCAAATTTCCAGTCAATATAAATAAAATTGGATTTTTGTCGTCCTAGATTGGCCAAATGTGGCACTGTGCAATGGTGCGTCATAGAGGGGTCATTTATGAGACCGACCCCATTTATTTTTACCCTACAACATTTTTTAAAAACATACCTACGCCCTATCTCCACTCCCTAAGTAGACTTCCATTAAAAATTACATTTTTATAAAATTTGCTCCAACTGTTATTTGTATGGGAGCCTAGTTAGGGAGTGAAGATAGGGCGTAGGTATGTTTTACAAAAATGTTGTAGGGGTCGGTCGATAGAGGGCAGGTGTGTTCAAAGAAAATGTTTGGACTTAAAAAATATTGTGGGTCGGTCACACATTTTGTTGCTCTAAGGGCACTATTAGGGCAGTTAGAGCGGTTGGAGCAAATTTTAAAAAATATCTTTTTGTGTGGGAGCCCCCTTAGAAATTGGAGATAGGGTATTAGTTTGTTTTAAAGAAATGTTAAGACGTAAAAATTAATGGGGGTTGGTCTTATAAATGACCCCTCTATGAGGCACCATTGGAGCAGTAGAAATGATTTTAAGATTGGAAAATTACATTAAATTTTTTTCAAAAAATTTAAAAAATAGTAATAATCGTTATCCCACGATCTCCTGGGCAAAAAATTTGTAGAATCAACAGAGGTTTTATACAAAAAAATTTCAAAAAAATCGAAGAGTACAAACATTTTCAAAAATGAGATTTAAACTTTAAAACTTAAAAATCGCATACTAGATCGCTTTTAAGAATTTTTTGGGATTTTTTTTAAAAAGTACGTAAGAAACAAAAATTTAAAAAAAAAAAAAAAAATGAAATTTGGACCATTATTGAAGAAGTTATGAGTAAAAGAAGTTTGAGTAAAGGAACAAAATTACCAATTTTTAAAAATTCGATATCTTTTGAACAGGTCATCAAAAAATCTGAAAATTTACCACGAAGGTGTTTTCGAAGGGTACTAAAAACTGTAAACAAATTGGGAAAATCTAAGAAAAAAATTTTCAAAGTGTCCGATTTGACATGGAATGCCCCATATGCATATATCTCAGTAAATACTGCCGACACGGGAAAACGTCCAACAGCATTTTTGTAGCCCTTGGCTGTAGAATACTATCGTAAAATATCCGCAAGCCCTCTGAGTACTAGTTTTTGAGTAATGCTGGTTTTAAGATTTTCAAGACCCAATCGGGCCCCTAATTACCGTATCTCAAAAACTAAACAAGGTGAAGACAACAGTTTTGAATCAAAATCTTTAGCGACCGTTTAAGGACCCAATTAGGTCTTGAGCCAACAGGTTCTGGACCCATGGTTTCCGAACCCAATGGGGTCTGAACCAAATCCAGTTCTCTCATAATAATATGTTATGCTTTAAATTTAATTCTCTACATTGTTTAAAAACTATAACTTTTTAAATTCATGTAAATATTGAGCTTCAAACACTTTAATGCAAAAATTGTTTTTGCTGCAATTGTTTTACAAACATTGTGGTCGGTTTTTGCTTTGCCCACTTTAATAGGCAATACATTTTAAAATTTGATCTTAATTGAATCAGCAATATGCCACATTTATTGCAGCAAACCCAATCAAAAATAAATGGTTTGACATATGAATTTTAATATCCCACAATTGTTTGATACAAATATTAAATAATAAATAAAATTTAAAATGTTTTGTAATAAAATGCATATATGTATTGTCAATCTATTTGCTCATATAACCGATGCATCCATTCATCTATTTATCGGTACAGGTGTCTGGGTAAATGCGGTCGTCATTCAATAATGTGGCTATCAATATCCCAATGGTATTATTATGAATTTTTGAAATTATTTATTAAATTCATTAAAAAAAAATATAAATAATATAAATAAAAATTTAATATACAGTAAACGATAGTGGTAAATTAATTAGCATACATTAAACAAAAAAAATAAACAAAAAAGAAGGAAAATGGGCAACAAGAGAAATTAAATTAAATCCAATGTATTTAATGCCATCCAGCCCTAAAGGAATAAATAAAAACACAAAGTTGAACGATTAAAATAAATTAACAATTAAGCAACTTAATGTTGTTTTTGATGTTAAAGTTTTTGTTTGGTTTGCAATTACAGGTGAGAGTTTAAAAATATTATAGGTTATATTTTGCATCTTTAACGGATTGACATTCCTAGTTGGACCTTGACCTCACCCAGTATATGTTTCCAGTTGTCTTATGCAGTCTCTCGCTATGATGAATAACACTAGTTTTGCTGAGATTTCAATCCACAACATTTTGCATTTATTTTCGATGCAAAATTTCGATTTGAATCCGCCATTACAGTTTTATTTCGTGATCCTGTTTCTTTTTATAAGGCTTTTTAAAGTTTTAGAGGATTAAATTTTATAAAATATTTTTTTAATATTTGTACCTGTCCTAGGACGTCTCTAGTAATACTCTAAAAAAATTATGTCATTAACTGTTTGTAGTTTATTTAAAAAGTATTACGTATTGTCGTTTTTAAAAGAAAAAACATTTGTTCAATGTTCAGTTTTTTCAAATTACTATTTCTGTTCTTTGTTTCAAAAATAACAACATAAAAAATAAAGACTTTCATTAGCATTAATTTTTAAAGTCATTTATTTTTGTTGTGTCAGTAAAAATAAGTGATTCTTCTTTAATTTTTAAAGATTTGTGTACTTTATTTTTTTTTAAATTGTTGGCATTTTTTAAAGAAAAGTCATTATTTATTTGTAGACAAAAAATTTAACAAAATATTTATATAATATTAAAAACATGTTTGTTTCAAGTGACTTTGTCACGATGGGTAGAGTGTCTGGCCAGAATGTAGTTGATTGCGGAATCGATTCCCCAAAAATGTTATAAAAAATTTTTTAAAATAAAATTCAATAGACAAATTTTAAAAACAACCTACGAAATCGTTAATTTTTAATGTTTTCGTGAGTAATTTTTTGGAATTTGTTGGTAAAAACAACACACAAATCATTAATTAATGATTTAATGTTTTCGTAGGTTATTTTTTTCGAATTTGTTGGTAAAAAAAAAAAATTAAAGTGACGTTATTTTTATACCCTTCAACCGCAGTATGGGGGGTATACTCACTTTGTCATTCCGTTTGTAACGCATCGAAATATCGGTTGGGGACCCCAAATAGTATATATATTATTGATCCATGATCGATTCTAAGAAATTCTGTGAATGTCCGTCCGTCTGTCTGTAGATAACACAATGCAGTCCAAAAATAAAACAGCTAGACTCCTGAAGTTTGGCACAAATACGTTTTATGTTCATAGGCAGGTTAAGTTCGTGAATGGGCAAAATCGGGCCAGGTGGAAAAAAGTTCCCCCTTGAAGAACTGAACCAACCTCTGAAAAAATACACTTCTTTTACACGTCTTTTTGTATTTTTGTTAAATAAATAAAACATTTGGTATATTTAGTATATTTATCGCGATGGGAAGGTGCTCTAAAAGTCCCCCACTGCAACTGGAATGTCTATGTGCCCTGGGACCCATATGCGTCGTATGTTAAATTGCTTGGCCATCTCATTTAAAGATGTGCGGCAGTAAGGGGAGATCTTGTTTTCAGAAACATTGAATCCAGGGACTTTACCGCGGCTTGACTGTCAGCATAGATGTTGACTGCGGTTGTAGACAAGACATTGCAGCTCAACCAGTCAGCCACTTCCTTTATTGCCAGCATCTCTGCCTGGTAAACACTGGAATGATCTGGCAATCTTCGAGCCAGGCTCAATCAAAGCTCTTCCGAATAGACTCCAAAGCCCACTTTTTCGTGCATCCTCGATCCATCTGTGTAAAAATTTATGGTGGCTCTACTTCCCAGAATGTCCCCCATCCAAGACTCCCTGGATGGTAACATAGTGGTAAAGTGGCGCACAAAAAGGCTCATAGAAGGAGCACAGTCAACAGTCTGTGGTATTGTTATCTTCTTCAAGATCGTGCTATGGCCACAATAGCTGTTTCTCCATTGCAGCGTGCTATTAAGTCGAATTGCCGACGCAGCTGCATACTGCCTACCCAATATGTCCAATGGTATCAGTTGAAGGAGCATTTCTAATGCAGCCGTAGGTGTAGTACGAAGAGCACCAGTGATGCACATCGACGCCATTCTCTGTACCTTCGTGATAAAGACACAGTTCGCTTTTCTTTCTAGAGCAGGCCACCAGACAATGATTCCATACAGCAAAATTTGACGCACCACTGCTGTATAGATCCAATGAACGACTTAAGGGCTAAAACCCCATCGTTTTCCAATTGCCCTTTTGCAGGAATATAAAGCAATAGTTGCTTTTATCACCCGTTCCTCAATATTACGCCTGAAATTTAACTTCCTATCTAGAAATACTCCAAGATACTTGGCACCATCAGAGAAGGTGATTTCAGTGCCGTCCAGAGAAATAGGATCAAAAGCAAGAATCTTATTTTTCTTTGTAAACAAAACAAGCTCTGTTTTACTTGGATTAACTCCTAGACCACAGTCTCTTGCCCATTTAGACAGATCTTTCAGAGAACCCTGAAGAATGTCCCTCAATGTTGACAGATGCTTCCCTTTTACCGCTATCGCGACATCGTCAGCATATGCGACAACATGACAACCACGTGCTTCTAGAGATAGCAGCATTGAATTCAGTGCCAGGTTCCAAAGAAGCGGCGAAAGAACACCTCCTTGTGGTGTGTCCTTATTGACAAATTGAGATATGACGGACGCTCCCAATTCAGACGTTATACGTCTTTTGGCCGGGGGGAAAAAAGTTCCCCCTTGAAGAACTAAACCAACCTCTGAAAAATACACTTCTTTTACGTTTTTTTATATTTTTGTTAAATAAATTAAACATTTGGTATGTTTATCGCGATTGGGAAGGTGCTTTCAACGTCCTCCACTGACCCCATCACCCCCCTCTCCCAAAAAAACGCCCCCGACAATTTTTTTACATTTTGGAGGGTATAAAAGATTCGGCACAGCTGAATTTAACACTCTCACTTGTTTTTAAATATGTTTATCATTTGTTTTTGCCTACAAAATATTTTGAGTGTAGCAAATGTAAGAGGAAGATCTCCCCAAATTTTCCTAGTTTATTATTTTTACATATTACACTAAATAAAAAACTGTAATGTTAGCAAAAAAAGCTTGTAAACCTACAAGAAAATTTGCTGATTTTGAACCCACAATTTTTTTGGTAAAGTTAGCAAAAATGATTTGCCAAAAATTAGTTAACTGTTTTTTTTTATTTTTTTATTTCAATTTAGTTCATACACATTTGAGGACCCCATTGGGTTCGAACCCGATAAGTCCAGACCTCGATGGGCCTAGACCTAGTGTCCGTTCGCTCTACCTTGCTTAGTTTTTGTGATACGTGATTTTAGGGGACCACTTAGGTTTTGAGAATTTAAAAACTCAATAACTTAAAAAAACATTACTCGGAGAGCTTTTGGTTATTTTGCGGTCTTATTCTACGTGTTCAAAGCTACAAAAATGCTTTTGGCCTTTTTGTTGTGTCGGCAATATTTACCAAGATATGAGCATTTTAACATTTTCGGGAATGCTAACTTTTTTGGATCCAAAGTTAGGACCCATTAGGGTGCACACATGTAAAGAGGACCGGCGATACTATGGAGGACCGGCGATACTATGGAGGACCGACGATACTATGGAGAAACCGAGAACCAAAAATGGCCTGCATTTTGCTTCATCTGGCTTTGTTTCCGAGATAGCACCATTTTAAATTTTCTTAAAAAAAATACAATTTCTTTTTGCTAATATTTGCAAAAAAGCTTGTAAAAATTTGGTCAACTCAATTTTAAATTTAGCAAAAAAAAAAAATAGTTAAAATTTCGTTCAAAATTGCTAATGCGCTAAATAAAGTTTACAATATATTTTTGCTAACACGCTAATCTCAACTAAAAATTTGGTAAAGGTTAGCTTACTAGCATTAGCAAAAAAAAAAATAGTAAATATACACTCAAAAAAAAAAACTGTAATGTTAGCAAAAAAAGCTTGTAAACCTACAAGAAAATTTGCTGATTTTGAACCCACAATTTTTTTGCTAAAGTTAGCAAAAATGTTTTGCCAATAATTAGTTAACAAAAAAAAATTTTTTTTGACACATTTGAGAACCCCATTGGGTTCGGACCCGATAGGTCCAGACCCCGATGGGCCTAGACCTAGTTGGGTTCCTTAAAAATCGTCATAGTTTTTGATCCAAAATTTGTGTCCGTTTCGCTCTACCTTGCTTAGTTTTTGAGATACGTGATTATAGGGGACCACTGGGGTCTTGAGAATTAAAAAACTCTATAACTTAAAAAATATTACTCGGAGAGCTTTTGACTATTTTGCGGTCTTGTTCTACGTATTGAGGGCTACAAAAATGCTTTTGGACTTTTTGTTGTGTCGGCAATATTTACCGAGATATGAGCATTTTAAAATTTTCGGGAGTGCTAACTTTTTTGGATCCAAAGTTAGGGCCCATTAGGGTCCACACATGCGAAGAGGAAACGCGAAAGTTAGGAGATTCTAAGAACCAAAAATGCCCTCCATTTTGCTCTATCTGGCTTAGTTTCCGAGATAGAGCCATTTTAAGTTTTCTGAAAATAAAAAAAAAAATACCATTTATTTTTGCTAATGTTAGCAAAAAATCTTGTAAAAATGTTGTCAACTCAATTTCAAATCTTAGCAAAAGAAATTAGTTCAACGTTTGTTTAAAATTGCTAATGTGCTAAATGAAGTTTACAAGAATTTTTTGCTAACATGCTAATCTCAACTAAAAATTTGCTAAAAGTTAGCTAACTAGCATTAGCAAAAAAAAATTAGTAAATCTACTAACGTATTTTTTTTGAGTGTACACATCTGAGGACCCCATAGGGTTCGGACCCGATAGGTCCAGACTCCGATGGGCCTTGACCTAGTTGGGTTCCTTAAAAATCGTCATAGTTTTTGATCCAAAATTTGTGTCCGTTTCGCTCTACCTTGCTTAGTTTTTGAGATACGTGATTATAGGGGACCACTGGGGTCTTGAGAATTAAAAAACTTGATAACTTCAAAAATATTACTCGGAGAGCTTTTGACTATTTTGCAGTCTTGTTCTAGGTGTAGAGGGCTTTTGGACTTTTTGTTGTGTCGGCAATATTTACCTAGATATGAGCATTTTAAAATTTTCGGGAATGCTAACTTTTTTGGATCCAAAGTTAGGGACCATTAGGGTCCACACATGTGAAGAGGACCGGCGTGGCCTCCATTTTGCTCTATCTGGCTTAGTTTCCGAGATAGCGCCATTTTAAGTTTTCTGAAAATAAAAAAAAATTACCATTTATTTTGCTAATATTAGCAAAATATCTTGTAAAAATGTAGTCAACTCAATTTCAAATTTAGCAAAAGAAATTAGTTCAAAGTTTGTTTAAAATTGCTAATGTGCTAAATGAAGTTTACAAGAATTTTTTGCTAACATGCTAATCTCAACTAAAAATTTGCTAAAAGTTAGCTAACTAGCGTTAGCAAAAAAAATTAGTAAATCTACTAACGTATTTTTTTGAGTGTACTAATGTACTATTTTGAGTGTATAGATATCAATGAGACACCGTGTAGACAACCCAGGTTATCGAAAAATCTTTGCCCCGAATGCTTAAGGCGGCTTCTCAATAGACCCAGACATTCATATAACAAGTGCTTCAAAGACTCCCCCTCCTCCACTTCCCCACAACGTCTACAATAGTTGCTATCAGAAATTCCCATACGTTTGCCAAAAGTAAGAATACTTTTTGTCCTCTTGGGATTTGGCAGTGGCCACACGGTTCTCGATATCCTGCACGTAGTCAGTGATATCCTCCTATTATTCATTATATTCTAAGATATCCTATCAATTTCGTTCATCAATTTCATTATAGATATCGAGAAGTCAGTTTCCCCCCCCCCCCCCCCAATTCCGAGCCATGTCTCGCACATTTATCACCCAATTCGTTTCCAGCGACCCCACTATATCCAGGGACCCAGATTAGCTTGACTGTGCGCTGAATGTTTCGACGAAGGGATTGTATACTATTCCCGATTTTATAGTGTTTGATTCTAAGGCTTTCAGAGCTGCAAAACTCTTCACGAGAGTGTTAACGACTCAAGGACGAAGGTTCCTTGTCATGATCATCTGCAAAGCTTTATCAATTGCAATAACCTCAGCCTAGAAATCACTACACTTATCCGTAAGTCTCAATGAGGCCCCGATTTCGAGGCATTCAGAGTGAACTCCCAAACCCGTACGCATCTCAGTCTTTGATCCGTCAATAAAGATTGAGATCGCTTTCGCTATTATAACAGAGTTTTCCGACCAGTCTTCCCTAGTCGGTATTTGGAAGTGATTCCAGTTCACTTGTGCGTTTCTCATTAAAATAAGACCAAAATCTGTAGTGTAGTCTCATACGTCCATCTATGTGACCATCCCTAATAGGTCTTCGTCGTGGAACAAAGCCGTAGATTTTGCTTACAAGTTTCTGGAGGCATACCAACACATTATAAATCCGTTAGAACCTGTAAGGTAGTTCCCAGTCTTGTCCTGGGACCCATATGGGTCGTTCGTAAAACTGCTTGGTTCGCCGTCGGAATAGATGTTAACTGCGGTTGTAGACAAGACATTGCAAACTCAACCTATCAGCCACTGTAAAACACTACAATGATCTGATCTAACCCAAAGGTTCATTTCTACGTCCAGCTATATTTTTCTTCACATCTGTAGTAACTTAGGCCTGCAATAGATAAAAGAAAAGGAAAAAAAAATCAACTAACAAATTACTGTGTAAAATGTTATATGAAATTTGTTTTTATAAGACAAAATGACTGAACGAGCGAGAAGAAATAGGTCATTTTCAATTAGGGCTAATTACAGAATTTGCCCTTGCAGAACAACGATATAAACATGATTTTCGCCTGTCTATCAGTAAATGAAATCAACACACAAACACACACATACACTCTCACAGAGATACAAGTGACCAAGTATAAATCAACCATATAACAACGAATCAAGCCAAACCACACCAACCAAACAGCCAGCCATACAACCAATGGACCAAAATAGTCATTGAGAACCAGTACTGAAAATATATACACACACACACACATACATATAAAACATTATTTCTCGCAAAATAGCAGCATTAATATCATCACCAACACCAAAGTACTTACTAACACAGACACACACACACATACATCCAGTGACATACAGAGTATAATGGATAGACAGACATACGGATGGATGGATAGATGAATGAATATATTCTTTGTATGTTTTTTGGTATTTGATGGTATTGATGTATGTATGTATGCATTCATGTAGTAATGTATGAACGAGTACTACAACAAGCTCTCAGTACTCGTAAGTATCACCAGAAATTAATGTTAAACACCCCACTAAAATAACATGATGTAAATGTCAAATGGTACGATTTTCCCAAACACAAGCTTAAGCAGCAGGTATGTTTGTACACTTCAGCAAACACAGACACAAACACATTTGTGATATATGTATGTTAAACTCACTCACTCACAACACACACATACAAACAAATGTTGGTTAGTTGGTTGGAACACGATAGTCAGTCACCATATGCATATGAGTATCATAAGTAAAATTTAAACAATCATATTGTATGTGTGTGTGTATTTTGCCGTACAACAATGTTGTTAAGATAAAATCCAAAAAATAAAAAAAAAATTAAAAAACAACAAACCGAAACGCCAAAGTAAAGAAGATTCAAAGAACAAAGTGTAAAAATGCCAAAGGGGATTTCAAATAGAGTTACCAGATTTAAAATGTTTATGTTAGGTTAGATATGATGTTGATACCGATACCAAGTGCTTCCACAAGCAGGCATTAATCTTCGTTACAAATACTTAATTTCTTTTAAGCAAATATTTTTGTAATTGACATTTAGTTAGGTTTACCTTACTGGCCAAAGGCCCTGCATAGACCAGTTACGGTCCTTAGAGTTGCCAGTTTATAATGATAACCCATTTGTCAGTCTAATTCCGACTTGATGGCACTCAGGGTCCCCCACATATTTTTGGCAAATGTCAGAAGTAGACTGCCCAGAAAAAAAGCGAAGTTTTTATTTTCTTGGGGGATACCTGCAAATTTTGTTCCTTTTTGTGCAAAAAAATTTCGGTTTTTTTTTGGGATTTTTAAAATAATATCTAGAGGTCGCGATCTCGCGTTTTATAACGATTTATTTTTTTTGAGTTTTTTATTATTTTAAATTGTTAAATATGATTAATATGATAAAATATTAATAATTTCAGACAAAAAAAAAAATAAATTAAAAATTAAATATCGCTCATTCCATGAGATGTCTCCCAGCATCTAATCAAATGTTCTTTAATTTATTTCAAATTTTGCACACATGAACACTGTGAAGCTATTAAAATAAATCAGTTGTTAGTTCCGAGAAAATCCGTGAATTCGCGAATATATTCGCGTTCGCGAATTCGTGGATTTTCGCGAAACTAAAAACGAATTTATTTTAATTGCTCCATAGTGTACCTGTGTGCGAAATTTCAAATAAATTAAAGAACATTTTATTAGATGCTGGGAGACATCTCATGGAATGAGCGATATTTAATTTTTAATTTAATTTTTTTTTGTCTGAAATTATTAATATTTTAATATATTAATCATATTTAACAATTTAAAATAATAAAAAACTCAAAAAAAATAAATCGTTAAAAAACGCGAGATCGCGACCTCTAGATATTATTTTAAAAATCCCAAAAAAAAACCGAAATTTTTTTGCACAAAAAGGAACAAAATTTGCAGGTATCCCCCAAGAAAATAACAACTTTGTTTTTTTCTGGGCAGTCTAGTCAGAAGTCTTATTAATTAAAGTCTATAAATTTCTTCTAGATCTACAAACGTGTGATTTCCTAAACACTCTACTCTGACGCGAGAGAGTGCAGGGCAAGCGTGATGAAGATTTATGTGGGTATCTGCCTCGTTGGCCTAACCCCACAGTGCTCTCAACACTGGGCAAATATAATGCGTCTGACAGCGCCCCCACATATACCGACTGTTACATATGAGTACCAATTTGAAATCATGCATTTGGACATAATTCCCCCCATGGTAAGGAGCGGAGCCTAGGTTAGGTTAGGTTGAGAGGTTGACGTAATGTCCACAAGACCAGATCCTGATCCATAGTGATACCTCATGAAAAGGGTGGGGGGGTGTTGAAGGGGGCGGGGAGGGGGGATTGTGGTGTGGTGTTGGGCTTCTCTACACATTAATTCACGTTGTTCCGTCTTCCTGTCCCATAGCATGACTATTTAAGTCCACACATGCGTCTCATCAAATTTACTCATCTTGATATATTTTAACATCTTCCACGGGCTGATTCCTCTTAGTTCCTCCACATTCTGAAAGAAATAAGAGCCAAAACAATTAAATCGAGTGCGAGATAGTGCAGGGCACTGACAAAGATAATGGAGTGAATCTTCCACTGTCTCTTCGTCCCCGCACCATCTGCACAAGTCATCCTCAATTAATCTTAACATTTTCAAATAACATTTCAAGCCGGTGTGGCCTGTTATTATACCTACATACTTCCTTAGATCTGCCTTTTCCATATGTAAAAGCGTTTTTTGAACACGCTTTTCGCCGCGAGTCCATAGAGTCTTTGTTTGGATACAGTCATGTCTGCATTCCCATCTTGAATCCTCTTGGCGTTCAAAGTTCTGCCTGATCTCCATGTAAATAGCATCCAGGCCCAGATGTACATCGGTCCTAATTGCGTTGGATGGTAGAATGGCGCCCATACGAGCTAGCTCGTCCGCTTTTTCATTCCCTAGAATATTTTTATGACCTGGAACCCAGCACAGTCTTAAAGAGTGTTGTTCGATAAGAGCCTGAAGCTCTTGGCGACAACGGCAGACTACCCTAGATCGTATATTCCTATTTCCTAATGCCTTTAAAGCCGCTTGACTATCAATGTATATAATGATCTCACTACAGTAGATCGGTCTCATTGAAATGAGTCTAGCAGCCTCCGACACTGCATACAGTTCCGCCTGAAAAATATTACAGCCATCCTGTATCCGTAAGCTATATTCAATTCCCAGTTTTTCGCAGTAGACTCCACTACCTGTTCCCTGTTGCATTTCTGATCCATCAGTGTAGACCTCAATTTGATGTTCCCCGCAAAGTGGATTTTCCCAGTATTCCCTAGATGGTATTTCAATTTGTACGCTCTCATCCCATACAGTATGGGGAGTCATATAGTCAGTCACACAGTTCTCATATCGATGATTTCGAATAAGTTTTGTGTGGCCATATTCCCGCACCCTTAGCACACGATTCTGTGCCAGCCTTAGCTGTGTCCTAAGAGCGTATTCCTGGATGTATAGGTCCAAAGATGGTAAATCCAGAATCCTACGGTGCCTAGATACGCAACTACACGTCGAGCAAACGGCTCTTCCCGCAATTTAGGTCTAAACCACAGCCACCACAAATGCTCCCCGAAGGGCCAAACCATAGCTAGGATGGAAACAAGTTCCATGGGTACCTAGCTCCCGTGGTACCAGAATTAAGCTTCCGGTCTAGCTCCGTAATATAAATATTACTACTAGTTGAACCCCAAACAGGTCTGGACTGGTGACCTTGGCAACATACCCTACACCATGCAATTTCCACACACAACGAGCGACTGCCCTATTAAATACGACCCAGGCGAATTCGCCGAGCCGCCCAAACGACCGCACGTCCACCACCACTCCACTGAAATCCCAGCCAGAGCCAGAATTTCTAATACCCATACCCTCAAGGCTGCGTTTTTGACATATAGCTTTAACTTAGTTTAAACGGGAGTTTTATTAAACTTTATTAAATTAAAACCAAGTTTAACCAAGCATTCTGTTTTTCAGTTCAAGTTTAGAAAATGTCGATTAACGCGCATTTCCAGTTAGAATAGTTGCCATCATCGCACATTTTTTCCATTAACATGGCAACACTAACCAGTATATTTGAAAATCAGAGGTGTTTTTTTTGACGTTTTTGTACCTTAGTTTAACTCTCCATCATTAGTGAGTTAAACTTAAAATAAACCTCATCTCAAAAACAGAATTTGTGGTTTTTACTCAGTTTAAACCTAAAACCAATAAGTTTTACAACTTAAAAACTCAGTCTAAGTCTCTAATATCGTCATATAAGTGGCACTCCGTCAGTATGTGCCTTACGTCCTCAGGTCCCCTCCCACAACCGCAGTCCTAAGTGTCAGACAAGCCCCTCCGATGCAAAAATACATTGAGTGAACTATGTCCCGTTAGTAAAAAGCCCAGACTCAGGTGGAAGCCAAAATCTGGCCGCTCCAGTACGAAAGTCGGATCACGTATGATTTCATACGTAACCCGACCATTGTCGGCATCCGTCCACCTCGTCCGCCACCTAGCAACAACGCACTCCTGTAAGAGTGCCTTGATGTGCCTACTCTCCCCATTTACCAAGTCATCCACAGAAATCCAATCATGGCCTAGAAGTGGTAGTCCCTGCTTGATTTGAAGGCAACGGCACGCCGTATCACCTCCAAGACAAGGGGCAACACCTGCAGAGCGTCCGTAGAAACAGTCCTACACACTGGCATACATGCCAACAAAGCCACCCTCTGAGACCTTGCGTCTGCCAGCAACAGACATAAGCGTCTCATACCACTCCGATGCACCATATGCCGCACAAGCAACAAATAGCCCACCGTACACAGTACGAACAGCACATTTGCTTAGGCCCCAGTCATTTCTAAGGATGCGTCTGACCTTACCAACAACTACAGTCAGCTTGTCCCTAACGTGATTCAAATGAACTAGAAATTTCATTCGCTCCCCCATCACTATTCCCAGATACTCGACCTCAGTCGCATATCCGAGACTAACTCTACCAGACCGAATAAGTGGAGGACGACCATATGACAATCTGCCCTTGAGCAACATAGTCGCTGTCTTCTCCATCGCCAAAGCTACACCTACATGATCGCCCCACTCATTTGCATCACGCATGACCTCCTCACCCTTTCTCTCCAGTTCAGCACGAGATTGACCTCGCCTACAATTTGCTTGACATGCAGCCATGCGTCTTAAACAGACCTCCCTTCCCTAAAACCAAGCAGAAACTCGGAAGTACCTTCATTGGCACTCGCCCTTTGCCGAAACACCATAATCCTTTCCAGCACTTTTCCAAGTACCGGAAGGAGACTGATACCCCGATAAGAGCGGGTATTACTTCTCACCCTATCAGGAGACTTCAGGAGAACAACAACTCGGGCACTCTTCCAAGCCTCCGGGAAATATCCCTCACTCAAACACCCCCCAAAGATTGATTAAAGGTATTCCGATATAGCCATACAGATGCTTTTACACATCTCTCCAGACATACCATTAATACCTGGCGATTTCCTGCTTTTGACACGGCAAATAGTGTCCAAAATCTCCCCTTTCCAATATTGGAGGTACAGGCGCCCTCCACTATGCGGAGGAGAGCCCAGTGACTCCGCCCCAGGAAAGAATGCCCCCAACAAAACGTCCACGTATTCCCTACATGACGACAATATATTATTGTCGTCATGAAGGCATGCCAAGTCTGCCTGACTATTCTTGCCCCTGCAAATACGGTAAACCTTACTCCAGGGGCCATCCCTATTGTCACGTACAAAACTCCTTCACTTGTCCTCTTTAACACTTACTAACAAGTCCACGCACAAGGGCACGTGCGTGCCCTTTAACACTTACTAACAAGTCCACCCACAAGGGCACGCAGATGCTCAGCCTTACGTCTGGAAATGTCTCCGGAGTTGTCTGACAGACCTCCGCAGAGAGACAGTGTATCATTTACCATACACATCCACTGGTATTATCTGCTAACCTGGTCATCTATCGTCCGGAGTTGCATGGATGAAAAGGAGTTAGAAACTATCGAACACTTCTTCTGCCATTGCCCGGCACTTTCCTGTCAGAGACTTGCTGCACTTGGATCTAGAAAGCTGCACCATCTTTCTGATTTGTAAGATCTCAAAATTCAATATCTAAGGAGTTTCATAAGAAGATCTAATTGGTTTAAAGGCAGGGACTAATAGGGAAATCAATTACAGTCCAGTGGTATCACAACGGACCTCAGAGTCTACGTATGCTGACGTAAAACGTGAGCAGCCATTTACAACTTAACCTAACTACGACTAGCTCATGAAAAGAAACACCATCAGGGCAGTCGGGTTTTTATTATGATTAGTATAAATCTAAAACTAACTATTCGAAGCTACTTGTGATTCTACGGCAAGTGTCGATACGGTGAACTGGGATTGTTTCGTACTCTCGAGGTACACTTCGGTTTTGAGGTCGTAGTGTATGTAGCTAACACATCAAAAGATGGACACCACAATTTTTGTTGCGTTACCAGATAAGTAACGAGCCACCGGATCATATGGACAAATAAAATATATTAAGTACAACGCATTAAAGTTATGAAATGGCCACCCCACATTTAAAAGCCTTCCAAATACATACGTATGTGAAAATGTCATCAGATATACAAAAAAAAAAAAATATACAGCCTTAAAGTAAATGTATGTGTGCAGAAAAAAAGCTTGGAATAATTAAGGCAAATTCGCACTTCAGACAACAAGACGCATTCAAAGAAAAGTCCCCCTTTCCGATGTTATGAAATGGGGCAACAAACACACCACCACAACGACTGACTGACCGACCAACATTCAGCATCATCATCGTCGTCGTGGAACATCAATTCATGATAAAACAATGAGTAGCATCAAATTAAAGAGTATAAAATATGTATGTTAACTTTATAACAGAATAATATGATAGACTCCTCAACGGGATGACTGATTGGAAAAACGAAGTGAAACGAAAGGATATAAACTATAATAATGAGTAAACACGATGTACCACCATCAAGTACCAACAACGTCGCATGAAATAACACACTTATTAAGCGATGACGACAACAAACGAAAATTTATGTATGAACTCGGAAAGATGAAAAAGCTTTTAAAAAAAAAGATGAAAACAAAGAAAAGTACATCAGAAGTAGGTCTACAACTCGTATTATCCATCAAACAGCATAAACAAATAAAAAAAAAAAAAAAATGACAACATATCAGTCAGTCAGTCGGTTGTTCTTTCTTCTGTTCAGTTTGGGGTCGATTGAATGGAAATACTAAATATTGTTTTAAACGAAATCGTTGTCGTTTGTATTAAAGAGAAAATAAAACTCTTTTTTTAAATGAACTCTTGAGAGTAGATGGAACAAATAAATGTTTTTTTTTAGTTCAGCATCAAATGAAATAATGCCTACAACAATGCTGTTGATTATGATGTGAATGATAATGATGATGATGACGACGACGAAGATGTTGATGATGTTTAAATTTAGAATAATAATGATGTTGTTACAACTGCTACAACAAATAATGTATAAGTAGACGAGTAAATAACAGTTGTTTTTGTTATTGTTGTTGTTGCTGGTGTTGTGTTCTTGTTACTCTTGTTTGGAGTATGCGCCAAAAAAATATGTGATGCTAAAATATCCCAAAATATCCAAGGGTGGTTGTTTGAGGAGGAGTATGTTTTTATACCCTCCAGTTAGTAGTAGAGAAGTTTGTTATTCCCGTCTTAAGTGGTGTCCTTGGATCAGTTAGAGTGATGGCAGAAAATTTTATAAAAATGGCATTTTGTATGTGAGCCTCTCTAGAGAGTAAAGATAAGAAGTAGGTTTTTTCAGAAGAAATGTTGGGGACTTAAATAAATGGAGGTCGGTCTAACACTACACCCCTCTAAGAGAGACTCCGAGGCAATTGTGGGGCAAATGGCTTTTCATTGGACCGCGATTGCCTTGCAGTCGCTCCTAGAGAGGTGAAGTGTAAGATCGCATTCATATTTATTCCTCAACATTACTTCCGAACAAACCAAATCCTTTTCTCCACTTTTATAAGGGGCTTCCATACAAAATGCAATTTTTAAAATTTGCTCCAACCTTTTTAGCATGCTCAAGGATGCACATAGAGGAGTCAAATGTGTGGCCTACCCCGAATATTTATTCAACCTCAACATTTTCTTAAAACATATCTACATTTATTTACTTTTATTTTTAAAAAATATGTTTTATTATATCATCTTATACCGCTCCAGTGGTGCCTTCTAGAAGGCCTGAATGTAAGAACGACCGCCATTAATATTACCTTCAAAACATTTTTTTAATATACCCACTTTTTCCCGTAAGATCCCATACAAATTTCCATTTCTTAAACATTTGGTCCTAGGTCGCTCAGTGAGAGCGACCCAGGTTTCCCCTATGCGAGTTAAATGTATGACCGACCTCAAATATTTTTTTAATACCAACATATTCTCACAGAATACCTACCCTCAATCCTTAACCCTTAAGGTTGTCACCATTTTTTTTGATTCTAAAATTTTTTTATAGGTCATAAACACCTACCTCTCTCATGGTTCCCCCTAGAGGGGTGAATGTATGACCGACCCCATCATTTTTTCAGATCATACTAGTAGGTATAGTAGTAGTTGTCAATTATTCGCCTTTCAACTTTGTTCGAATAATTCATATAATTGTTTTTGTTCGTTCGATCAAACGATTAAAAAGAATTATTCGATTAATCGATCAGAATAACGAATAAAAAAAGTGATAATTAAAAAATATTTTTATTAATTTTCTAAGTTGGAGGAGCCGGCGGGGGACGTTGGAGGAAGCCTTTTTCCTCTTCACATAAATTTTTACAAATTCATTTATTACAAGATTTAAGCCTAAAAAAACGCTTTTGTAAATTTTTTGTATTATTTTCTATAAACACGCCTTTAAAAGTGTCCGGCCAAAAAAATTGCATTTCTTAATCATCTTGGTCCAAATGTAGGCCAATGAACTTCATATGGAATAAAAATATTTCATTTGTTGGACAAATAAAGAAAAAACATGAAAAAATTTGTTTTGTGGGTAGTGTTTCAGTTCTTTAAGGGGGAACGTTTTCCACATAGACCGATTTTGGCTCCGAACTTAACCAGCCTATGACCTATGACACAATCGTACCTAACTTCAGGACTATAGGTCTTTTATTTTGGACTGTATCGTGCCTTCCACAGACGGACGGACGGACAGACGGACATTGCTTGAATGTCTTAGAATCGATCGCTAATCAATAATATATTTCTATTGATTAGCGTAATTGGAAGGTAAAAAAAAATAATTGTTCGATTAATTGTCTTAAATTAATCGATTTATTCGTTATTCGAAAATCGTCATTTTTAAATTAATCGAACAAGAGTTTGGCTTTGTTTGATCGATTAATCGAATTATTCTTAATCGGCTGACAACTCTAATACCTACCCCCTTTCTCCACTTCCTAAAGGGGCTCCCATACAAAATTACTTTTTTTTCAAAATATTGGGCGAAGTTTTAAAATGTAAATTTTCAATATGCAACATAATTTTTGTTTTTGAGCATATGCAATGAAATTTAAAATTTATATAGGTCTTAGGTTAGGTAGTTAGGCATCTGCCTTTTGAACAGTCCTTCAATAAATGTGGTCCCGTTGTGTTACCTATAAAATAAAATATAGGGAGAGAAGAGAGAAAGGTAAAGAATATAGTAATGCTCAAGTGGCCTCACTGGGATCCAAGCTGAAATGCTCAGAATCCCTTATGAAAGAGATTGTCCTATTCACATCCATGCCGGATAGACACGTCAAATCTGCCAGTTTCGGGTTACCAAAATAATTGGCTCTCCGATGGGCGTATGCCGGACATTAGCATAAGAAATGCGCTACCGTATCTTCCTCCTCCACATCCTGACATCCCACGCAGTTGTCATTGTGGAGAATTCCCATTTTACTGGCGTGTGCGCCGAATCGTGCACTGTGCCTCGTAACGGCTGCAACTAGGCTGCGTAGCTGTTTCCGGGACAGTTAATTGATCTTACCCGTGCTCCGGCGATCAAATGAGGGCCACACCATACTCGTGTTAAAACCAATGATGGGTACCAATACCTTTTCGATACCAATACCCGTTAATACCAATTCAAATTTAAAACCAATACCAATTAAAAACCAATACCTTTATTCGTGCGATACCAATACCGATAAAAAACCAATACCGATTCCCCACTACCAATACCAATTAAAAACCAATACTTTTATTCTTCAAAACCAATACCAATAAAAAACCAATACCAATTCATTTTTTTCTACTTTCGTATCGGTTTTGTTTCGGTTTTTTTGTATTCTTATGTTCGCTTGTTTTAATTGTGACGTCAAACATTTTCTTTCCATCACATTATTAGGTTTTACCTGACTAACGAATTGCTAAAGATGTTTGCATGCAATGTCGTATAACAAAAAGGAGTCAGCTACTTGAATTTTAAAAGCCATAAAAACATAAAACAAATATTTTTTGTCACTTTACGTGATTTTTATGACCCCTAATAAAAGTAGATCTTAAAAAATGTAGACCTTTTCTGTGATAAATTTTTTTCTTTTGCAAACATTGTTAATATTTGATATACATATATTGAACTGCACTGTTCTTTGCGTTGTAAAAAAAATACTAATGCCCTTTTTTTGGAAATCCCAAAATTTTAATCAAGCAGTCGTTACAAAATTATATGTCACAACACCAGAATCCAGAAAAAAACTTTTTGTTTGTTTTATTAGAGGCACAGTCATATTATATGGAGTTCACACTAGCGACCTTAAACAAGTTGTTCAACAAAACACCAGTAGCAGAATAAAAAAGTAATGGATACTGAACAAAGACTTTTTTAAACATCTCACTCTTGAACACTTCAAAACAGCAAGTGTGAACGCCGTATTATAAAATAATTTTTGAGAGTTTAAGGGCTACGTGTTTAAAAAATTCTTTGTTCTGTATCCATTACGTTTTTATTCTGTTACTGGTGTTTTGTTAAACAACTTGTTTAAGGTCGTAAGTGTGAACCCCATATAAAAAAAAAAATTCACTCGATCACCTTTTTAAAAAAAATATTTATGTATGAAAAGGATAAATTTCAGGTATATTTTGTTACAAATATCTAGTATCATCTTTCTGCAATTAAAAAATATCTCCCCTTGACCACCGCAATTTGTATGTGCATAAAATGCAATGTGCATCCGCACCAGTGTTGCCAGAACTTGGCAGTCAAAAACGGCTAAATTCATTCGAAAAAATGGCTAAAAAACGGCTAAAATAAATATTTTACTTTTTTAAGAAAAACTATTGTAAATTTATATTTTGTTTAATTTTTACACATAAAATTAAATAAAGAGAGCTTTTGTTATACATTTTGTACGGTTTTGACTTATTCTAGATAAAAACTAGAGTTCAAAAAACTTTTCCAATGATTTACATTTTTTTAATGCAAAAACAAAAAAAAAAAAAAAAATTTTGACTAGAAAAAATTTTTGTGAGTGAAACTTTTTTTTTAAAGTTTTTGGTTAAAAAAAAAATAAGTAAAATTTTTTATTGAGTGCAAATATTTTTCTTTTTGAGTTCCAAATTTTTTTTTAGTTTATTTTATTTTTTTTATTTTTTTAAAAAACTGCGTACATTTTTTTCTTGGAAAGTTAGCGCATTTGCAACACGTGAATTCTGGGTAAAACTTTTTACTCCAGGGACCGTTTTCGCTGAAACCTGACAAGAAGAATGGCAAAAATATATATGCCAAGATTTAGCAACCAGTCTTTAAGTTGAGTTTCGAACGTTAGCGTATTTTTAACAGAGAAACGGGCATCGCTTTAGTATAATGTTAATGGCATGAATATGACAAAAATATCCGTGGTTCGATACCAGACTGGGATTATTTAAAATTTAGATATATGAAAAACAAATACCTAGTACCAAAATAAACTGATTAAAAATCCAGCTGATGGTAACACTATAACTGGAGTGTTTGAAACTGGTACGGGAATACCAGAAATGTCTTTAATTTTTAAAAATTAAATTTTCTTACACATTTTTTAACTTTAACCTTTATAAAGTTGGAGCCTTTGCTTGATCTGTACTAACAAAAAACCAATCAATTCTTTATTTTAGTATAAAAAAATACAAAAAAACTACTTTTAAATCAAAAAACTCAAAAATGGCTAAAAAACTGCTAAAATAATTTCGAAAATGGCTAAAAAAAACGGCTAAGAGCTAAATGAATTTTTTTCCGGCTAAACGAGTTCAAAAGGAGCTAAATCTAGCCGGAAAATGGCTAAAATGGCAAAACAGATCAGCACAGAAATTGTTTCAAACCTAATAAAGTTGAAATACAGGCTTTTCTGGAATAACGGAACATTAAACATTTTTTGACAAGATTTTTGTGATATGCCGGTTGCTAATTTCACTAAAAATTTCCTTTTTCCAAAAAAGAAAAAATAAAATTGAATCTTGGTTTTATAAAATTTCCTTTTTTTAATTTTTCTCAAAAGAGATAAAATTAAAACGCCTTAAAATATATATTGGTGTAAACCACTTTTGATTAAGTTGGCTTTTACTTTAATTTTATCATTATTACTTTAAAACAAGTGAGAGTGTTAAATTTGGCTATGCCGAATATTTTATACCCTCCAAAATGTAAAAAAAAAAATGTAAAAAAAAAATTTAAAAAAAAAATTGTCAGGGGCGTTTTTTTGAGGGGTTGGGGGTGATGGGGTCAGTGGGGGACGTTGAGAGCACCTTCCCATTGCGATAAATATACCAAATGTTTCATTTATTTTACAAAAAAAACATGTAAAAAGTGTATTTTTTCTGAGGTTGGTTCAGTTCTTCAAGGGGGAACTTTTTTCCCCCTAGACCGATTTTGCCCAATTCCGAACTTAACCTGCCTAGGAGGGTGTTTAAATTTTAATTTGGATATAAAAACAAAATTAATAATATAACAAATGCTATTTACATCATTAACCCATTTTGGACCAAGATTCAATTTTATTTTTCTTTTTTGGTAAAAGGTACTTTTTTAGGGTAATTAGCACCCGCTGATCTCAAAAATCTTGTCAAAAAAATTTTCAATGTGCCGTTTTCCCAGAAAAGCTTGCATTTCAACTTTTTATGCAATTTTAATACTTGGATTTATTTGCTATTTTATGAATTTATTTCATTATTTTCAAAATAAATAGTTTCAAAATAAATAAAATTAGTGGAATTTGATAATAAATTAAATCTAATAAAAAAAATAAAATTAGTCAAAAAAATTAAAAGCCGAAAATCAAAAAATGCTTAATGTTCGTTTTTGCTTCAAACAATTTCTGTCCTGATTTGCATTGCATTTCATGGACAAGTAAATTGCGGTGGTCAAGCAGGGATATTTTTTTTTTATTGCAGAAAGATGAGACTTAACATTCGCAACCATATTTACCCGAAATTCCACCTCTTTCATACATAAATATTTTTTGAAAAAGGTGTTCTCTACTGTTCGAAAAATCGAACAGAGGATCGAAATGGGTTAATAAGAGGTTCAAATTAGAGATGGGCGCGTGAGTGATTTTTGACTCACACACGCTCACGAGAGGAATTTTTGAATCACGCACACTCACTCACTCACGAGTATATTTTTTCTATTCACACTCACTCACAATCACGTGAGTAAATTTAATACAACTCACACACACGTGCACTCACACACGCTTCACTCACACTCACGTTGACTCACAGTCGCGGAACCCTTATTTTTAGGAAGAAATCTTAAGTTTAGCCAAATTTTAAAGATTTTTTGTTGGTTTTTCTGGTACAAAGGGAAATATGAAGAGAAAATAAATCACGCAAACTCACGTCAAAAAATCGACTCACACAAAAATCTTGCTCACGCACACTCACGCACTTTTTTCCCCCACTCACAATCACGTAAGTAAAATTGAATTCAGTCACACTCACGCGTGAATCACGCTCTAATCTGCTCATGTGCCCATCTCTAGTTCAAATAACCTTGCCTATCAAATTTTTTAAAGAAAAAATAATAAAAAATGTCCTTAATATTAGAAAAATAAAAAAAGAAAAATAAATCATTCTTTGAAAATCCACCATGCCCGATCGATGGCTAAAAAACAAAAAAAAAAAAAAACTTAACACGGTTAAAAATTGGACATAAACATATGTTTTTCTCCACTGTGGGGCGGGCAGAAGGACGACGTACGTTAAATTAATTAATATTAACGACAAAACCTTTTGCATACAAATGCCAAAACCGATATAAGATAAATACCAATACTTATTAAAAACCGATACCGATTCGAGGCTAAAACCAATACCAATACCCAATACCTAAATAATTCAAAACCAATACCGAAACCTATACCAATTCAACAAAAAATGAAAACCAATACCACTACCAATACTAATATAATTTTAAAACCCAATACCAATACCAATACTTTTATCGAATTGGTACCCATCCTTGGTTAAAACACTTGGATTCACGTCGCAATGTGTCGTTGGTTATCTGAAAAAGTGAATTTCGGTTCAGCCTCTTATTCGCATTGAGTCATCAGTAAAAACCTCAAGTGTCTCCTCAGGAAAGTATAGACCCTCCGTCCAATCTAACTTGTCCGGAATTCTTGTTACAAACACGGTTTCGAAGTCGATGTTCTCTGTGGCACCATGCTGCCTCAGGATACTTGCTGAGAGAATGGTGCCACATGACGGTATGGTTTACGACCATGTGTTTATTGCCGCAAGCCTAGTGTCTGTGTTCTCGGCTAGTTGTATTGCGAGAGGGTCTACTGGCAGCCAATGAAGCATTGCAAGTAGTCCTTTCGTCGGAGTGGAGCGAAGAGCGACTGTTATCAGCAGCGCACTTGTCCTAAGGATCCTATTGATTGCCTTTTGGTGAGTGGCCTTCTCCGTTGCCACCCACCAAACGGATACTCCATACATAAGTATAGGCCTGGCGACCGTATTGAATAACCAATTGACATTCCGGGGTGTAAGACCTCAGTTGCTCCCAGTGGCCTTCTTACAGCAATAAATGGCAGTGTTTGCCTTTGCCACTCCCGCTTGAGTGTTCAAGTTCCACAGCAGCTTTTTGTCTAGAATTATTCCTAGATCCTTAGCACTATCGGACACCGTGAGTTCAGTTCCGCCTAATTTCGGTGGAATGAACCTGGGAATCTTGTTCCTATTCGAAAATAGCACAAGATCAGTTTTTCCTGCATTTACCCCCAGACTTACTGATCTAGATTATGCCGATGACATTTGTTTATTGTCACACAACCAACAAGGCATGCAGCAAATGTTAAATGGCATCACTGCAAAAGCCTCAAGCGCAGGTCTAATTATAAACATTTCAAAGACAAAATCTATGCGTTTCAATGTAGCAAGCAATTATCATTTCTCACTGATAGGGAAACAACTGGAAGATGTCACAACCTTTTGTTACTTGGGCAGTATTTTTGCTACTTCTGGCGGATGCAACGATGATATTCAAACAGACTGGAAAAAGCAAAAGCTTTTGGAATATTGAATAAGTTCTGGAGGTCAGCTAACATCGTAGTGTCTACTTAACTCAAAGTTTTTAATAGCAATGTGAAGTCAGTACTGCTTTATGGCTCGGAGACATGTAACCTAACAAATTCAGATATCCAAAATACAGGTCTTCGTCAACAAATACCTTCGCTGAATCCTTAAAATTTTCTGGCCCCAAACTATTACAAACTCAGAGCTATGGTTTAGAACGCAACAACCTCCAATTGACCACGAGGTCAAAATACGCAAGTATAGATGGTTGGGTCATACTCTACGAAAGCCAACCGATGACATCAATAGAAAATCCCTTGACTACAACCCACAGGGAGCAAGAAGAAGGGGTCGCCCTAAAAACACCTGGAGGCGTCAAGTTCAAGCCGAACTTCAAACTGTTGGTATAACCTGGAATGAAGCCAAAAGAGAAGCACAAGATAGAAATCGATGGAGATCAATTATTGAGGCCCTATGTTCCTTATAGGAATTTCACCTAAAATGCAAAAGGCCCTAACTAACATAAAATTCAAAATCAGTTTTTTGATTGGTTCTAGATTACTTTATCGACCTACACGTCTCCACAAAAAATTAGGACTGTATAATAAAAATTAGCGATTTTATAGCGAAAATTAAAAAACACGTGATTTGGGCAATCGCCAATGGACGTAACTAAACAAAAAACTTTTTTAATATTTTTTGATTTATGTATTTTGATTCATATTTATTAAAAGAACGTTCTCACAAAATTTTAGCCAAATTCATTAAAAAATAACAAAGTTATTAAGAAATTTAAAATATTATCAACACTGTTTTTAGCTTCTCCTGTAAAATTAATAAAATGTTATTTAGGGCCTTTTGCATTTTAGGTGACGATATATACGTCTTACTAAAGGGAATTTTAACACAAAACAAAATATAAAGATTTGATGAAAGGAATCCCCCAATTCCCAATTTGGTTTTTAGCAATTTCCAAAAAAACATGAATTAATTGTCATTAATCGAATATTTTTTCGAAAAACAAAATGAAAAACGCTATCTGAATTTATTTGTGTGGATAAAAAAACATCTAAAATTAAAAAAAAAAAGTCCGGTGGGAATCGAACCCACCCCCAGACTCATTGACTAGGACGCCACCAACTAGCCTACCTGAAAAACAAAAACAGATAAATTCAAAAAATAATGTGAATCAAAATTTATGAAAAACAAAAAAAAATCTAGAAAATAATTTTAATGTGGAGGATATTTTTAATTTGTCACAGCCGAATAGGTATATAATTTCCAGTCCCGAGAATTCTTGTGAAAAACTCTAGATACATCATATTTATTAATTTGAATGCGCTGAACATGAATTTAAAAGAAAAAGTTAAAGTCGGTCGAATATCAAAAGTTGAAGAAAAAATACCACTCTAATGCTAAATTCGAGTGACATTTTTTGTGGCACCTCACATTTTTTGTAACACTTGCAAAAAAAAAAAAAAATCTTCTAAAATGCAAACTACACTCAAAAAATTATGTCATTAACTGTTTGTAGTTTATTTAAAAAGTTTTCGGTTTAGTCGTTTTTAAAAGAAAAAACATTTTGATGTTCAGTTTTTATTAATGACTACTTCAGTCCTTTGTTTCAAAAATAACACACTAAAAAATAAAAAGTTTCATTTACATTTAATTTTTAAAGTCATTTAAGTAAAAACTACTGATTATTCTTTTGATTTTTAATGATTTGTGTAAGTATTTTTTTTTTAAATTGTTGGTATTTTTTAATGAAATATCATTAGTTTTTACAAGTCAGTTATTTTTTTGTAGAAAAAAAATTCAAAAAATTATTTATAGAAATATAAAAACATGTTTGTATCAAGTGACTTTGGCACGATGGTTAGAGTGTCTGGCCAGAATGTAGTTGATTGCGGGATCGATTCCCCAAAAATTTTATTAAAAATTTTTAAAAAAATATTTCAATAAAAAATTGTAAAAAATTACCTACGAAATCATTAATTTTTATTGTTTTCGTAGGTTATTTTTTTGAAATTTGTTGGTAAAAATAACAGAACTATCATTAATTTTTAATGTTTTCGTTGGTTATTTTTTTCGAATTTGTTGGTAAAAAAGAGTGAAAAAAACGTAATTTTTTAATGTTTAATGTCATTTATTTTAGAAAATTTTGTCAACAGTAAAAAATAAATGTTGATGTTTGTTAAAACAAATGAATAATTACTGGGATGGTTTTCAATTGTTTATTCACTGGTTTTAAGTGTGTTTTTCTTTTGTTTTTGCCTACAAAATATTTTGAGTGTACGCCTCTGTACAAAATATCCAATACAACAATAGAGAAAAATTACAAAATACATACAAGAATATATTGCGCGCATCGGCAAGAGAACAAAGTGAATTTTCCTAGTTTTTCGTTTTAATTTTTGTTGTTGTTGTTAATTTTTTTTTGTTGTTCTTTGACAACCAGCCAGCCAGCAAGCACAACAACAACATCATTATCATCATCAGCAACAAACAAAAACGGTATAACCGCAACTAGAGTAACAATCCTGATGACAGTTGAATACAAAGGAGCCTAACTGACGCACAGAATCCCCGAGCGTAAAAATAAATTAAATATAAAATCAAAGTGGAAAAATAAAAAATACATTTATTTTAAATTTGCTTGATTAAAAAAACAAATAAGCGAAGAAGAAAAAAAAAAGAAGAAAAACATAAAAAGAAAGAAATAACAACAAAAGCACAAAGGATAATCAAATAAACGACTTTCGGCAAATATTAAAACAAAATAACGGTTAAATACCATTTAGAGATAAAACGAACGCGAAGGAATTCAAGACGTTTCACAAAACAACGGCGACATCAACAATACTTAGCGCGCATTATTTTATACGCATAATAATTGTGGTGTTTTTTTCTTTTTTTTTATTATTTCGCATAGAAATAAAAAAAAAAAAAAAACGGGAGTTGGAAACAAAATTTTTAAGATTTTCAAGATAGAAAAGAATAGAAAAAAAGAAAAATTTAAGTGAAAATTAGAAAAAAAAAATTGTGAAAATATTTAAATTTTTAAGGTGTTTTACAAAAAATAGACAACGGAAGTTAAACAAAAAGAAAAATTCCTAAAATTAGAAAAAAATATGTGAGTGTGTTTGTGGAAAAGAGTAAACAACATTTAAAAATCTATTAAAAAAATTTCTATAGAAAAAAGTGTAACAAAAAAAAAATATCATATGCAAAAATAAAAAAAAAAATAAATCAAAAGAAAATTGTTGCTTGTATTTGTAAAAAAAAAAGATAAAAAAGTGTATAAAATTTATAAAGAAAAGTATTCATAACACACATACAAAAGCAAGTAAAGAGTGTATTTAGCCAATAAAAGAAATTTTGAAAGAAAATTTTAAAAGAAAATTTTTCAAAAAAAATAAAAAAACAGGCGGTCAGAACATCTATTGCGACTTTTACCCTGTTGCCATTCTATTACAAAAACTAATTTAAATTACAAAAAAAAAAATTGACAAACAGATAATAAAGAACCTCATCATCACCAGCACTCAACCGAAAGCTTACTATCCATCACTGCTCTACAGCTATTTATCAGCAGGTACTATCTTCGAAACAAAAAACAACAAAATCAACATAGACTAGTTTCAACATAGTTGAAGCATCTAGTTTTTTTTTTTCATTCATAGATTGAAATCCACTTGTTTTAAATAATCTTGCAGCACACCGAAAAAATAAAAAGGTAAATAAAAAAACTAAAAAAAAAACCGAAAATTTTAGAAAACAAAAAATTTTTAAATTAAAAAGCAAAAGAAAAATTCCTCAATCAAATAGAAAAAATTAACAGGAAACTTCACAAAAAGAAAAACAATTTTAATAAAGAAATTCTATCCCACAGAGCAGAGTCTTAATCAACGCCCAAATTTATAAACTGTATAAGAGGCATTCCACCCCAAATGTCCAGCGAAAAAAACACGTGTATCGTAAACTTCTGAATAGGTTGTATGGATAGCCCTATATGGAACTTAGAAAATTGCGTTTTTGGTTTTTCAATTTTTCTAAAACTGGGCTTAGGAGGCGTGGTCAAATATTGAAAAAATGGTCAAATTTGTGGCGAGTTGCCTTGATTAAATATTTATCACTAGGGATGAGATTTCCATGCAAATGCATGTTTTTTGTCGATTGTCTAAACACGATATCGACCAATTATCTTTCCGAATCAAGAAATTTGCGTTAAAATAGCATCGATTTGTTTTTGCATATTTTTGCATATTTTGGTGAAAATGCATTTTTTTGCATATTTTGATTTTAAATGCATATTTTGTACATATTTCCAATTTTTAAGTGCATATTTTTGCATATTTTGGCATAAATTAGCAAAAACACAAATTTAAATTTATTTTTTCCAAAAACTATTTTAAATTTTAAAAACTTATTTTGAAAATGAGAAAAAATATTTTTTTCTTTTTAATTTTTTTAATAGATTTTCTTATTTTCTAAAAAAACATGCTTATATAAAGTTATTATAAATGTTACTTTTTAATCCTGTCGTTATTTTTTGCTTTTTAAGAAGTTTTTCTTATGAAAACAAGATTTTTATTGTATACATTATATTTTTTAGTGCATATTTTGAGGTTTTTTTGTGCATATTTTGATTTTTTTTAGTGCATATTTTAAGCGCATATTTTCGATTTTTTAGTGCATGAAAATCTCATCCCTATTTATCACATTGAAACGGAATGCACCACAATCTCAAAAATTTATATTCTTATATAGTTTTGTATGGGCTATCGATTATATTTTTTTTTTTTTTTTTAATTTTCAGAACCCGTTCTGAAATTTTCCATTTTTTAAAAAAAGTCAATTTATCAAAAATCCGGCCACTGTTTTTTATTTTTTAAGTTTAGATGTTTGTCCATCCACACAAAAAAATTCAGAAACACGTTCTTCGTTTTTTTCGAGAAAATCGCATTTGAACTTTAAATTTCATAACAATTTTGTAATTTGCTTGTATTTCTTTGTTTTAACGTTGCGAATGAGTAATATTTATGCAATTAATAATACTCATTCGCAACGTTAAATCAAGAAAATACAAGCAAATTACAAAATTGTTATGAAATTTAAAATTCAAATGCGATTTTCTCGAAAAAAACGAAGAACGTGTTTCTTATTTTTTTTGTGTGGATGGACAGACATCTAAACTAAAGAAAAAAAAAGTGGCATGTTTTTTAATAAATTGACATTTTTTAAATATGAAAAATTTCAGAACGGGTTCTGAAAATTAAAAAAATAAAAAAATTTAGTCGATAGCCCATACAAATCTATATAAGAATATAAATTTTTGAGATTGTGGTGCATTCCGTTTTATTGTGATAAATATTTAATCAAGGCAACTCGCCACAAATTTGACCATTTTTCCAATATTTGACCACGCCTTCTAAGCCCAGTTTTTGAAAATTAGAAAAATCAAAAACGCAATTTTCTTAGTTCCATATAGGGCTATCTAAACAACCTATTCAGAAATTTACGGGACACGTGTTTTTCTGTAGCGGGACATTTGGTGTGGAATGCCTCATAAATATAATTCATACACTTACAAGGGAAGTATCTCAACCCTTATGAACCGATTTGCCTGAAACTTAAAATATATTTTATGGAGACGATTTTAAGGTTGGGGTGTCTCGTCTTATCGGCCATATCGGTGTTTAAAAATTTTGTTGGTCCCTTATGAAACCATGTGGACCTTCGGGAAAATTTTGATAACTTCCGAACTAACGGGAATATCGTCTAGGGCAAAAATACGGGTAGACTTAAATTTAATAAAGATTATTTCTTATCCATATGGATATCGTAGGTCTATGTCTTCATATAAGTACCCCCCAAAATTTTCACATTTTCCTGAAAAAAATATTTAAAGAAGCCGAATTTTTACAAGGTTATGCTACCATTGAATAGGCATTAAAAAAACCTTTCTTCTCATATGCATACATCATATAGTTTCTTAAAAAGAAATGGCTGAAAAATCAAAAAAAACGTTTTTTTCGCCATTTTTTTACCCATGTTTTGAACCCCTAAATCCCCGATATGGCTGATAAGCCGAGACACCCCAATATTAGAATTATCTCTTTGATATATATTTTAAGTTTCAGGCAAATCGGTTCATAAGGGTTGAGATACTTCCCTTGTTAGAAAAATGGTTAATGTCAAATTTAATCAGATTTAAAAGAAGAAATGAAAATTTTCTAAGGCATCTGTTCTGTCTTTCACAACTTTTCAATTCACATGAAAATTTCCGAATGACATGAAATCGAGTTTGGTGTTTTGTTGTTCACGTTTTCATTCCAAGTTGAAATTAAATAACTAAGGCCTCTGTTCTGTCTTTCACAACTTTTCAATTCACATGAAAATTGCCGAATCACATGAAATCAAGTTTAGTGTTTTGTTGATCACGGTTTCAATCGAAGTTGAAATTGAATAATTAAAATTTAAAAAATTATAAGGAAAAAAGTGCATTCGTTTTGCTTTCACCAAATTTTATTTATGTGAAACAAAACGAAAAAGAAATTCGGATGTGAAATCTAGAACACCAAAAAAAATTCGGAAATTTTCACTTTCACATTTTTTATGTGAATTACTTTTTTTGGAACAGCGGCCTAAAATTTAAAAAATTATAAGGAAAAAAATGCATTCGTTTTAGTTTCACCAACCCTATTTATGTGGAACAAAACGAACAAAAAAATTCGGAAATTTTTATTTTCACATTTTTTATGTGAATTACTTTTTTTGGAACAGCAGCCTAAGTTCCGTTCGCGTTCACAAAAATTAATTGGCAATAATATTTGTGTTTTAGAGTAAAAAATTTATTAAAAATGATTTTTGAAATTTTTTTGGCAAATTTCCAAGTTCCGAAAAAATGTACAGCTGTGATGAGTTCAGTGACATGAGTTTTGTTTCTAAGGATGTCTGAGATTTAAAAGTTAAACTTTTTTTTAACTCAAGAGCGAAGCCTACTGAAATTGGAAAAAAATCGGTCCAAGCGCATTCTACACTAAAAAAAGACATAACTAAAATTAAGGAAAACATGTCTTTGAAAATTTATCATGAATTTTCCTAAAATTTAGTTAAATTTAACTTAAAAATGAGAAATTTTCTTAACTATGAGGAAAAATTTTTAGTTCATTTACTTATAATTAGTTCATAGTTTTCTTTAAATGGATTTTTTTAATATTAGGAAAAAAAAATTTTCTGCCAAAGAATTTTTCCACAAATCTATGAATCGTATCTTTATTTTTAAGACATATTTCTTAAAAAACAATTTAGTTCAAGTTTAGTTAAAATTTACTAAAAAAAACATCATCGTATTTCTCTTCTTTGAATTGAGGAAGTGAACTTCTTAAAATTTAGTTAATGACTTCTGAGAATTTAGTAAATAACTTATTAGAATTTAGTTAAAAATTCAAAATGGCGATATCTCGAAAACTAAGCGAGATAGAGCGAAACGGATGAAATTTTCAAAAGAAAGACTACGAAGAAAAATAGGAATAGCCTAGCTCTGCATATCTGTCGGATATTTTAGATCCAAAATTTGAAATTCCCGAGATTTTATATATGCACATATCTCGGTAAATACTGCCAACACGAGAAAAGGTCCAACGGCATTTTTGTAGCTCTTGACTCGTAGAACACTTCCGAAAAATACCCGAAAGCCCTCCGATTAATAGTTTTTGAGTTATCCGGTTTTTAAGATTCTCAAGACCCTATCAGGCCCCTTATTACCGTATCTCAAAAACTAAGCCAGTTAGAGCGAAACGGACACAAGTTTTGGTTCAAAATCTATGGGGACCCTTAAAGAACCAATGGGTCCAGGGTCTAGACCCAATCTATTTCTAAAATATGAAGTATAATTTTTCCCATTTTCTAGTTAAAATTGGCTTAAAATTTAATAACTTTGTTTTCCTTATTTTTGGGAAAATTATGAACTAAAACCAAGAAAAAAAATCTTCGGAGCCAAATCATTCCCTCTTTTTCTCAAAATTGAGTTAATTTTCCCAGATTTTAGTTCACTTTTTTTGAGTGTAATAGATATCATTTCAAAATTTGACAGATAAACGTATTTCGTCTTCGGAAATCATTCCAAATTTAAAAGAAATCGGACGCCCTACTTGTAGTCCCAAAATTCATGAAATTTGGAAATTTTTTGTTTAAATGACTTGTACGACACTTTAGCTGTATACATCTGTCCATCTGGCTGTGGAAAGCAAGATGCAGTCCAATCCAAAAGAGCTGTCAATTTGGTAAATGAGTGTATTACTTAAGTGCAAAAAAGTTTTTTTACTTTTGGTAGAGTAAAAACAAATGGAACATTTTTATGCCAGAAGCTTAGACTTTTGAAAAAAAAAATTTCATGAAAAACAAAATTATGATAAAAAAAGAAACAAAATTTTTGATGAAAAAAAAAAAAATTGATGAAAAAAAGTTTTTGATTAAGAAAAAACAAAAAAATTGATGAGAAAAAAGTTACAGAAAAAAAATTTTTATGAAGAAACAAATTTTAATAAAAAAAAAAATTATGTAAAAAAAATTGATGAAAATAAAAATGTTGATGAAAAATGAAAAAAAAAAATTGATGAAAAACAATATATTATAAAAAAAAATAATGAAAAAAAAATTTTTTTTTGATGAAAAAACTAGATGAAAAAAAATGATGAAAAAAAAAAAATTTTTGGTTGAAAAAGAATTATGTTACTTTTTATTCACCAGCTGGTGAAAACGGGTTTGTTCACCATCAGGTAAATTATTATTCAAGTTACAAATCGAAGTTACCAACCATTTTGGTTTTAAGAAAATGAAAAAAGTAATTCTTATATTCTCTTTTGTTAGTCGGTAGCTTATATGGTCAAACTGAGGACGGCAGCCTAAAAACATTTCACGTTTAAAAAGAACACAAAGACATTGCCCCACAGCACAGAGGAAAAATCCGGCCAAAACTAATTTTTTTTTTTCAAATTGATGCCAAATATAAGCTAACACTTTAGAACATGCGATTACAAAATTTTGTGCCAATCCTTTGACTACTATAGTTTAAGTTTTACAACGAAGCAAAGTTGTGTATTTGCATTTACTTTTTTTTAAATAAAAAGTTGTAATTTGCAGCTTTGAAAACAAAGTAGGCTATAAACTAAAAAAAAAAAATGTTTTTTTCCTTGGTATTGATATATTTTTTGAATTTAGCATCATTTTTACATGTCATATGCATTTTGAAAATTTTGGATAGCTCGGATCAATTTTTTGTGGTGGTGAAAATAAATCTAAAAAAAAAAAATATTTATAAAAAACAAACACTTTGGTAAGCTAAAAAAATACTTTTTGCTCATAATTGCTCTTAAGTTGCTATACCGTAAATTAGTATAAGGGTTCCCAAGAAAGAACTAATTAACATCAGAACCAAGTTTAACCAAGTCTTTCAGTTAGATCATTTTAAAGTGGAGTCTTTTATATCAAAAAAAGAACACAAAAAACAAAAGATGGATAAAATACTGATGACTGAGACACAACATCTTGAAACACCTTCAAAAAATTCCGCGGAATTTTTTTTTCCGCCAATTCGGTACATTACTATATTATTGACCTACCTACAAAGTTTTATAAGAATTAAAGAAGTTATAGGGTCTTGGCCGGAATTTACCAAAAAATTAGTGTGTTACTTCCCTGCAGGAAAAGTGATAGGTCTCCAAAATGTAAAAATACTTTTTTCACTTAAGTAATGTACAAGCAAATTACTAAAATGTACAAGCAAATTACTAAATTGTTATGAAATTTAAAATTCAAATGCGATTTTCTCGAAAAAAACGAAAAACGCGTGTCTGAATTTTTTTGTGTGAATGGACAAACATCTAAACTTAAAAAAAAATAAATTTAAAAAAAAAGTGGCCGGACTTTTTTAAAAAATGGAAAATTTCAGAACGGGTTTAAATAATATTAATATTTTATTAAATTGGTGAGATATATTGAAAATTTTCAGATTCTTATTCTAAATTTACAGATTTTTAGGTTATTTTTGAAAAGTTCTTAATTTTAAAGTTTTTCTGATCTTTGTTCAATTTGCCATAATGTTATAAAATGTTTTAAGTTTCCGAAATTTTTGTTCTGAATTTTCCATATTTTCTGAGTTTCTGATTTTTTTTTTCCGTATAGAAAAATGCTCAAATTCTGAGACGTAGAAAATTTGTTAAAAAATTTGGAGATATTTATCCATATAGAAAAATTCTGAGACATTTTTCTGTATAGGAAAATGAGAAATGTTTCCGTATAATAAAGTTCTCAGATTCTGAGACATTTTTCTGTTTATAAAAATTCCCAGATTCCAAGACATTTTTAGTATAGAAAAATTTTGAGACATTTTTTCGTAAGAAAAGTTTTAAAATTTTGAAAAATTTTCGTATTGAAAAAAAAAAAAAAACGAATGCCAAATGCTAGCTATGCAGTAAAATGCTATTCATAAACAGTTTAAATTAGTCATTTTTGTTGTTGTGGGTTGTAAATATTATACGTGATATTCTCATTTCGGTCATCGTGGCGTATGATTTACATTCAAATATCAATTAAAAATTAATCATACGCCCCTCAAATGTTAAAAACATTAGTTTCCAAAATTTTTATTTTTAATTTTTCTTATTTACTGAATTCTGAGACATTTTTGAAAATTTTCCAAAAAAAAAAAAAAAAATAACCGTTAGCCCATACAAAACTATAGGTTAGGTTAGGTTAGGTTGTAAGTGGCTGCTGACGTTTTACGTCAACACACGTAGACTATTAGGTCCATTGTGATACCACGGGACCGTAATAGGTTTCCCTACTAGTCCCTGTCGTTAAACCAGTTTGAGCTTCTTATGAAACTCCTTAGATGTTGAATTTTGACATCCGACAAATCAGAAAGATCGTACAGCTCCCTAGATCCCAGTGAAGCAAGTCTCTGACCAGAAAGTGCCGGGCAATGGGAAATAAAGTGTTCGATAGTTTCCAACTCCTCTTCATCCATGCAACTTCGGCAAAAGCCATTCGACGGCACATTTAACCGCTCTGCGTGCTTCCCTATAAGACAGTGTCCGGTAATTATAGAAACCACCGTCGAAATCTCTCCTCTTGGAAGCGATATCAGCTCACTTGTGCGCCTCTGATTAAGAGAAGGCCAAATCAGTCGTGTTGTCTCACACGTCCATCCATTTGCCCATCTTTGATTAGTCTCCGTCGCAGAACAAAGCCGTAGGCTTTGCTTGCAAGTTTCTAGAGGCATACCAACACATTCCAATTCTGTTGGAACCTGTAAGGTAGTTCCTAGTCTTGCAAGCTCATCGGCTTTGCAATTCCCTGGAATGTCTCTGTGCCCTGGGACCCATATGAGTCGTATGTTAAACTGCTTGGCCATCTCATTTAAAGACGTGCGGCAGTTAAGGGCAGATCTTGTTTTCAGAAACATTGAATCCAGGGACTTGACCGCGGCTTGACTGTCAGTATAGATGTTGACTGCGGTTGTAGACAAGACATTGCAGCTCAACCAGTCAGCCACTTCCTTTATTGCCAGCATCTCTGCCTGGTAAACACTGCAATGATCTGGCAATCTACGAGCCAGGCTCAACCCAAGCTCTTCCGAATAGACTCCAAAGCCCACTTGTTCGTGCAGCCTCGATCCATCGGTGTAAAAATTTATGGTAGCTCCACTACCCGGAGTATCCCCCATCCAAGACTCCTTAGATGGTATCATAGTGGTAAAGTGGCGCTCAAAGAGGCTCAAAGAGGGAGCACAGTCCACATTTTGTGGTATTGTTATCTTTTTCAAGATCGCGTTATGGCCACAATCGCTGCTCCTCCATTGCAGCGTGCTATTAAGTCGAATTGCCGACGCAGCCGCATACTGCCTACCCAATATGTCCAAGGGTATCAGGTGAAGGAGGATTTCTAATGCAGCCGTAGGTGTAGTACGAAGAGCACCAGTGATGCACATTGATGATAAAGACACAGTTCGCTTTTGTTTCTAAAGCAGGCCACCAGACAATGATTCCATACAGCAAAATTGGACGCACCACTGCTGTATAGATCCAATGAACGACTTGAGGGCTAAAACCCCATCGTTTTCCAATGGCCCTTTTACAGGAATACAAAGCAATCGTTGCTTTTCTCACCCGATCCTCAATATTACGCCTGAAATTCAGCTTCCTATCTAGAAATACTCCAAGATACTTGGCTCCATCCAGAGAAATAGGATCAAAAGCAGGAATCTTATTTTTCCTTGTAAATAAAACAAGCTCTGTTTTACTAGGATTAACTCCTAGCCCACAGTCTCTTGCCCATTTAGACAGATCTTTCAGAGAACCCTGAAGAATGTCCCGCAATGTTGGCAGATGCTTCCCCTTTACCGCTATCGCGACATCGTCAGCATATGCGACAACATGACAACCACGTGCTTCTAGAGATAGTAGCATTGAATTCAGTGCCAGGTTCCAAAGAAGCGGCGAAAGAACACCTCCTTGTGGTGTGCCCCTATTGACAAATCGAGATATGACGGACGCTCCCAATTCAGACGTTATACGTCTACTGGCAAGTAGGTTTTCCACCATTAAAACGATTTCACGCTTTACTCCCAGACCCGACAATGCCAATATTATCGATTCTGGGGTGACATTATTAAAAGCCCCCTCAATATCAAGAAAGGCCACCATAGTGTACTCCTTTACCGAAAGCGATCTCTCGATGGTACCAACGAGCTCATGAAGAGCTGTTTCCGTTGATCGTCCCTTGCTGTATGCATGTTGCTTTGTCGAAAGCAACCTCGGGTCAATCACTCTACGCAAATATGAGTCTATCATTCGTTCCATTGTCTTTAACAAAAAAAGAAGACAGACTAATTGGTCTGAAATCCTTCGGAGCTGTGTGGGAACTTTTCCCAGCCTTCGGGATAAATACGACTCTGGTATCCCTCCATTTTAAAGGAATATACGACCAGTTGATGCATGCTGTGTATAGATTATACAGCAACGGGGCTATATAGTCCGACACTTGCTGCAACTCAGCCGGGATTATACCATCAGGTCCCGGGGATTTATAGGGCCTGAAGCTTTTTATCGCCCAGATTAATGTTGGCATATTTATTATTTCCGAAGCAATTTCAGATGCTTGGGCGTCAGAACGTTCCAAAGCTTGAAACGGCGTCATGGAATTGCCCGGAAAATGCGTGTTTAAAAGGAGATCCAGCGACTCTCCACTGGAGGAAGACCACACCCCATTAGGATCTTTCAGGTATCCCAGGGTGCAAGGAGAAGAAGCCAGAACCTTGCGCAGCCTGGATGCCTCAGAAACGTCTTCTATGTTTCCACAGAATATTTTCCAAGAATCACATTTTGCATTTCTGATCATCTTTTTATAACTCTTAAGTTGCAGCCTGTATGCAGACCAGTCCTCGTCAAACTATATAAAAAAAAAACTATATAAGAATGTAAATTTTTAAGATTGTGGTGCATTTCGTTTTAATGTGATAAATATTTAGTCAAGGCAAGTCGCCACAAGTTTGACCATTTTTCCAATATTTGACGACGCCTCCTAAGCCCAGTTTTTGAAAAAAAAGTTCCATATAGGGTTATCCATACAACATATTCAGAAGTTTACGGTACACATTTTTTCTGTAGTGGGACATTTGGTGTGGAATGCCTCCTATGTATATTGCAAGGGTGAAGGTGTCCTTCAACTTCTCCCGTTGAACTCCCTTCCAGAAAAAACGCGGCTGTCAATTTAATTTTTATACTCTAGAACACTCTGTGGTATATAGAGTTTGTGCTGATGTTTGTAATTATCCGAAATATTGTTCCTAAAGACATCTTTAAGTTTAATTATCGACTCAAAATCACTTTTTGAGTCCATCTGTCTGTCCATGAGAACGAATTTAAACACGGTACAGGTTGCAATTTTCAATCCATTGACATGAAATTTGAAACTTTCGCCTCTTTTGGCCAAATTTTTTGAAAATGGAAAACATCGGTCCTTTGTTACCTTTAGCCCCATATAAACGCTCCCTTTAAATTTGACTCAAATGACTTTAATAACAACATATATGTATTTTGACCATTTTTTTACATAGTCCCCATATACAAATTTCGCCCGATGTTCAGTTAAATTGGTCTTTTGTCAACAAAAAATAGGCAATTCCACTCAAATGTTGTTTGTAAGTGTTTTCTATATTAACTAAAGATCTAACGAAAAAAATATCCAATCGGTCCATGTTTGGACATGGACTTTTTGGGGTATCATATGGTCGGTCTTGACAGAATATAATAACTATAACTTTCATTTATTTTTTTATATTTTTCACGTGTTGAAGCCTCGAAGTCTAAGAGTCTCCTCGGATGTGCCGAATCTTTTTCACACTTTTTTGTCTTTTTTTAAATCGGTTTGCGACAGACTGAGGTAAAACGAACATCGCTTAATCGACTCTAAAAGTGATTTTGAATCGACTGGTATACTAGGAATGCACTCTAAACAAATGAGTCCAGTTTCCTACTATAAATTGGGTAAATTTCAACAAATTCAAATAATATACTACTATAAATGTGTAAATTTCCAACAATTTTTTGGTACAACTACACATTTTGTGTAAATTTACCCAATTTATAGTAGGAAACTGAAATCATTTTAGTTAGAGTGTGGGTCTGTACTCTGTACCACAGTCTTTTCATAACTGTCAAAAAATAAATAAACAGAAAAGTTAAGAAAACAAAAAAAGTGTGTTTTTAAATAAAAACAAAGAACAAGAAAATTCCTCAATAAAATGGAAAAAATTAACAGAAAACTTCACGGAAAGAAAACCAATTTTAATAAAGAAATTCTATCCAACAGAGCAGAGCCTTAATCAACGCCAAAATTTAAAAACTGTATAAAAATACTTATACACTAAGAAAAATTGATTTCAACATCAAATTTAAACCACTTCAAGCGAAAAAAATACATATCGCTCATTTACTTGTATAGTGTCATAACTCAAAATGTTTCATTTTGTAGAAAACGCGTTTAAAGTTTACAATTGAAAGTGGTTGTTCATTGAAAATGGCCGGTACATAGAAAATGTAATAATTACGTATTTTCTTCTCAAATGATGAGTTTTAGAGATATAAATACGAATTTTTTACACAATATAAAGCATGATATAACGAAAAATGCTGCACTATTAACTCAAAAATTACATTTTTTGAGTTATGACACTATACAAGTAAATGAGCGATATATTCTGACCATCAGTAATGTTACACTTTAAAAAACCTTGTAAATAACAAGATAAACTTGTATTTTTTTTTGCTACCTTCATTTAACGAGAATTTTACAAGCTTTTTATCAATAAAATTGTAAATTTACAACGTTTTTGACGCTACAAAACTTACAAGGAATTCTCGTAGCCTTACTAAATTTTTTGCTATATCATATTTTACGAGATTGCCTTGAAAAATTACGAGTTTGATGTCACTTACAAGTTTTATTACTCTTAAATCACTTGAACTCCTTGGAAACAACAACTCTTTTAAAGCAAAGTTTATTCAGTTAATAATCAAGTGAACTCTATATGTAAAAATTAATAACAGATCGCAGACGCCACGGTTTGAAAATCTGTCATGATTATCTAGGTGAAATCAGTAGAGAAATCTGTCAAAACAGCAGAAAAATCGGCTAAGACATTTTCTAGAAAATTTTTGTTTTTAGACAATTTGTTTTCATGAAAACTTATATATAGGGCATTCCATGTCAAATCGGACACTTTGAAATTTTTTTTTTTTAGATTTTCCCAATTTGTTAACAGTTTTTAGTACCCTTCGAAAACTCCTTCGTGGTAAACTTTCAAATTTTTTTGATGACCCGTTCAAAAGATATCGAATTTTTAAAAATTGGTAGTTTGTTTCTTTACTCAAACTTCTTTTACTCATACTTCTCCAATAATGGTCCAAATTTCAATTTTTTTTTTCAAAAATTTTTTTTTTTTTACGTACTTTAAAAAAAAATCCAAAAAAAATTCTTAAAGCGATTTTTATTTTTAAAATTTAAATCTCATTTTTGGAAAGGTTTTACTCTTCGATTTTTTTGAAATTTTTTTGTCTAAAACTTCTATCAATTCTACAAATTTTTTGCCCAGGAGGATCGTGGGATAACGATTATTACTATTTTTTTTAAATTTTTTGAAAAAATTTTATTGTAATTTTCCAATCTTAAAATCATTTCTACTGCTCCAATGGTGCGTCATAGAGGGGTCCTTTATAAGACCGACCCCCATTAATTTTTACGTCTTAACATTTCTTTGGAACAAAGTAATACCCTATCTCCAATTTCTAAGGGGGCTCCCACACAAAATTTGCTAAAATTTGCTCCAACCGCTCTAACTGCTCTAACTGCCCTAATAGTGCCCTTAGAGCAACAAAATGTGTGACCGACCCACAATATTTTTTAAATCCAAACATTTTTTTTTGAACACACCTGCCCTCTATCTCTAATTGTTACGGTGGTCCCCCTACAATTTTGTTTATTTTTTGTAAATTTGTTTTATTTAATCAGCTTCTACCGGTCCAATGGTGCGTCCGAGAGGGGTCATTAGTGGGACCGACTCCCATTTATTTTTACCCTACAACATTTTTTTAAAACATACCTAATCCCTATCTCCACTCCCTAAGTAGGCTTTCATTCAAAATTAAATTTTTAAAAATTTTGCTCCAACTGTTATATGTATGGGAGCCTTCTTAGGGAGTGGAGATGGGGCGTAAGTATGTTCTAAAGAAATGTTGTAGGGTAAAAATAAATGGTGGTCGGTCTCACTAATGACCCCTCTCGGACGCACCATTGGACCGGTAGAAGCTGATTAAATAAAACAAATTTACAAAAAATAAACAAAATTGTATGGGGATCGCCTTAACAACTAGAGATAGAGGGTAGGTGTGTTCAGAGAAAATGTTTGGACTAAAAAAATATTGGGGGTCGTACATTTTTTTGCTCTAAGGGCACTATTAGGGCAGTTAGAGCGGTAGGAGCAAATTTTAAAAATTTCGTTTTGTGTGGGAGCCCCTTTAGAAATTGGAGATAGGGTATTAGTTTGTTCCAAAGAAATGTTAAGACGTAAAAATTAATGGGGTCGGTATAATAAATGACCCCTCTATGACGCACCATTGGAGCAGTAGAAATGATTTTAAGATTGGAAAATTACAATAAAATTTTTTCAAAAAAATTTAAAAAATAGTAATAATCGTTATCCCACGATCTTCGTGGGCAAAAAATTTGTAGAATCGATAGAAGTTTTACACAAAAAAATTTCAAAAAAATCGAAGAGTACAAACATTTTCAAAAATAAGATTTAAATTTTACAACTTAAAAATCGCATACTAGAGCGCTTTTAAGATTTTTTTGGGACTTTTATTTTTAAAGTACGTAAAAAAACAAAAATTTTGAAAACAAAAAAAAAATTGAAATTTGAACCATTATTGAAGAAGTTATGAGTAAAAGAAGTTTGAGTAAAGGAACAATCTACCAATTTTTAAAAATTCAATATCTTTTGAACGGGTCATCAAAAAAGTCTGAGAATTTACCACGAAGGAGTTTTCGAAGGGAACTAAAAACTGTAAACAAATTGGGAAAATCTAAAAAAAAAAATTTCAAAGTGTCCGATTTGACATGGAATGCCCCATATGTATATTAAGGGTGGGATAGTGTTGTGTGAGATTTTAAGTAGCAGTATTTGGAATCGCTAGAACCCCCCATTTTGTGAGGTTCGTAAAAAAAGGGTATGAGCCAAAAAATGGGGGAGGTCGGATAGGATCTAGGGGTCGCTCATCGGGGTCAAAGTTGGGCGTACATGGGAAAAAATCCACAAAAAGCCCCACAACTCCCCTGGTTTTGCCCCTAGAGGGGTCAAATGTGAGACCGGCCCCCATTATTTTTTCGCCCCTAACACTTTTGCCAAATATACCTAAGCCCTATCTCCTCTCCTTAAGGGGGCTCCCATACAAAGGTTGAATGTTAAAACATATTTGCTCCTACCTCTCTAGCTGTCCTAGAAGTGACCCTAGAGGAATCAAATATATGACCGACCCCCAATATTTTTTCATCCCCAACATTTTCTTAGAACATACCTACCCTCTATCTTCAACAGTTAGTGTGGTCCCCATACATCTTTTTTATTTTTCCTTATTTTTTTTTATTAAATCACCTCCTACCGGTCCAACGGTGCTTCCTAGAGGGGTCATTAGCAAGACCGACCCCCATTTATTTTTAGCCCCCAACATTTCATCTGAACATACTAACTCCCTATCTCCAATTCCTAAGGGGTCTCCCACACAAAATAACATTTTTATAAAATTTGCTCCCACCGCTCTAACTGGCGCAGGGATGACCCTAGAGAATTTAAATGTATGACCGAAATAAAATCAGATCTTATACTGACCCCTAATATTTTTAGCCCCCACATTTTCCCCAAACAAACCTACTCCTTATTTTTAAGTCTTAAGGGGGTACCCACACATTTTTTATAATTTTTATTTATAAAATCAGCTCTTACCGCTCCCATGGTGGCTCTTAGGAACGGGAAATGCAGACTGACCCCCAATAATTTTTGCCCCTACTTTTTGTCCCAACGTACCTACGCCGTATTTCCACTTTGTTAGGGTAATATTTTTTCCTCTCCATTACGGCACAACACGTTGTTATAGTCCTCTATTAATTTTACGCCTCTTTCGGCAGCGTCGTCGAAAACATGTAATTGAAGTAATATTTGCAGCGCTTGCTGGTAGTCCTCACAATTTTCCCAAGTGTTTGGACCGGAACCAATGAAATTTGTTGTTAATCCGAAGCGTGAAAAAATGTTGGTGTCTCAGCTGTGACATAGTGGCTTAAATCATTCTTTATGTTATGAGTTCTGCATTTACTTGTTTCGATTCCATGTTAATTATTTTCACACCTTCGAACAACAACGTGTACTGGATGATCACGATCTTTGTTGCCACCTTCGCCGCTATCCCCCGAGTCATAATCTTCCCCGATATCATCGTCTTATTTTTCTTCGCTGTCAGATAACTCTTCCTCTTTGCATTTGCCATTTTTCATTTTATTTCACAGGAGATATTCAGATCAAATAGTGCAATAGCTTCACCACTGAGATACCAAAGATGTCAGAGAATCTCTTCTCTAATCATTATTTGGAGGTTCTATTGCTTTAGTGGCGCTAAACCAAATTTGCTCGGAAATTGTTTTTGGTCAAACCTACAACATTTTTAGGCAATATATGCCTTTTGCCATCCATCGAGCATGACTGATGGGTCCTGGTGGGCTAAAATAATTATTAGGAATATTTTCACCAAGGTATAATACAACAATTTCAAGAAACTCCTTATTTGAGCCCAACAAAACAACTTGATGCAGGTTGGAATGTTGCCTGCCACTTTCTAATCTTCTATGCCAGGACTGTATGGTTTGGCTTTTATATTTTCCCATTACTCTTTAAAACGCTCAAACATTCGAACTCCTGGTCCAGACGTTTTGCCGAATTTGGTTTCAAACACTTCTTTTAATTGAAGTTTACATGATGTTTACATGGCAGATATAGGGGGTCAGTTTGCATTTCCAGTCCCTAAGAGGCACTATGGGAGCGGTAAGAGCTGAATTTATAAATAAAAGTGTTGCTAATTATTGTACTTTTGTAAATTCGAAATACTCCAACGTTGGGTTCCAGTACCATTACGAATTTGGTTTTCCTAAGGGGAGCACGCTTATAAAGTGGAAATACGCCATAGGTATGTTCGGAAAAAATATGGGGGGCAAAAACTAATGGGGGTAAGTCTGCATTCCCTATCCCTAAGAGGCACCATGAGAGCGATAACATCTGATTTTATAAAAAATATAAAAAAATGTGTGGGGACCCCCTTAAGGCTTAAATATAGAGGGTAGGTTTGTTTGGAGAAAATGTTGGGGCTGAACAAATATTGGGGGTCACTCATACATTTAACTTCTCTAGGGTCACCCCTGCGCCAGTTAGAGCGGTAGGAGCAAATTTTATAAAAATGTCATTTTGTGTGGGAGACCCCTTAGGAATTAGAGATAGGGAAGTGGTACATTCAGAAGAAATGTTGAGGTTGAAAAATAAATGGGGGTCGGTCTTGATAATGACCCCTCTAGGAGGCACCATTGGACCGGTAGGAGCTGATGTAATAAAACAAATTAAGAAAAAATAAAAAAAATGTATGGGGGCCACCCTAAGGATTGAAGATAGAGGGTAGGTATGTTCTAAGAAAATGTTGGGTTTGAAAAAATATTGGGGATCGGTCATACATTTGATTCCTCTAGGGTCACTTCTGAGACAGCTAAAGAGGTAGGAGCAAATATTTTTAAAAATTTAACCTTTGTATGGGTGCCCCCTTAGGGAGTAGAGATAGGGCTTAGGTATGTTTGGGAAAAGTGTTTGGGGGAAAAAATAATGGGGGTCGGTCTCACATTTGACCCCTCTTGGGGCAAAACCAGGAGAGCTGTAGGGATTTTTGTGGATTTTTTCCCCTCTGTGCCCAACTTTGACCCCGATGAGCGACCCCTAGATCCTATCCGACCTGCCCCATTTTTTGGCTCATGCATTTTTTTACGAACCTCACAAAATAAGCGGTTCTAGCGTGTCGAAATCGAAAACTCTTGCACTATCCCACCCCTAATGTATATCTGAGCTTACAATGCCAGACTGAATTCAAATGTTATGTTTTTTTTTTTAATAAAAGTAAAAAAACATGTGGATACTTATGATTTTTAGTTGATTTTTAGTGAGTGTGAGTAAAAAGAAAAATAAGTTCGTGAGTGAGTGTACGTGATTGGAAAATTTCTGTCGTAGGTGTGAGTCAAAAGTCGCTCATGTGTACTTGGTGTATAATCCCGAACTGCCGAACTCTAAAAAACATTTTTCTCTGTGTATAAAACAACAATCATTCTATTACGTTAGTAGTCGTTATTTTCTTTAGGTTTTTATATATCCGTTTTATTCTTTAAAGCTTAAGCCAACACACACTTATAACATGAAATGCGTAAGAAAACTATGGACTTGTCCAGACCGAAAATGGAATACCCTGTAAATATTTTTTATTATTTTTAATCAAAGTTCTTTTATTAAAATAAATTCCCGTAAATGTGTCGCGGTTCAAAATATTCGGATTTGAACACAGCCTTGCGAGCTGTGTTTAAAATGTAATTAAAAACAAGTTTTACATAGGCAGTGGACCGTCGCGACGGAGTAACCTCGCTAGATCGACCCAAATCATGATTCTGAGTCTATCGGTATATTAAACCGTTGGGTTGCAACAGCACAAACTCATTATATCCTGTACCACTGAGAAGTGTAGGGTATAATAACTCCCTTAAAAATCCAGCTAACAAATACAGGGCATTATCGCACACACGCATACACACAGCATCAGTCAACCAAAACAAGTAGAAAGGCAATACAAGTCAGAGTTGCCAAATATTTTTTTTCGTTTACTGGAAAAATGTCTCAGAATCTGAAACTGTTACTCTAAGAAAAATTTCTCAGCATCTGAATCTGAGACTTTTTCTATAGAAAAAATGTCTCAGAATCTATGACTTTTTTCTATAGGAAAAATGTCTCAGAATCTGAGACATTTTCTAAAGGAAAAATGTCTCAAAATCTGATATTTTTTCTATAGGAAAAATGTCTGAGAATCTGAGACTTTTTCTATAGGAAAAACGTCTCAGAATCTGAGACTTTTTCTATAGAAGAAATGTCTCAGAATCTTAGACTTTTTCTACAGGAAAAATTTCTCAGAATCTGACACTTTTTCTATAGGAAAAATGTCTCAGAATCTGAGACTTTTTCTATAGGAAAAATGTCTCAAAATCTGAGACTTTTTCTATAGGAAAAATGTCTCAGAATCTGAGACTTTTTCTATAGGAAAAATGTCTCAGAATCTGAGACTTTTTCTATAGGAAAAATGTCTCAGAATCTGAGACTTTTTCTATAGGAAAAATGTCTCAGAATCTGAGACTTTTTCTATAGGAAAAATGTCTCAGAATCTGAGACTTTTTCTATAGGAAAAATGTCTCAGAATCTGAGACTTTTTCTATAGGAAAAATGTCTCAGAATCTGAGACTTTTTCTATAGGAAAAATGTCTCAGAATCTGAGACTTTTTCTATAGGAAAAATGTCTCAGAATCTGAGACTTTTTCTATAGGAAAAATGTCTCAGAATCTGAGACTTTTTCTATAGGAAAAATGTCTCAGAATCTGAGACTTTTTCTATAGGAAAAATGTCTCAGAATCTGAGACTTTTTCTATAGGAAAAATGTCTCAGAATCTGAGACTTTTTCTATAGGAAAAATGTCTCAGAATCTGAGACTTTTTCTATAGGAAAATTGTCTCAGAATCTGAGACTTTTTCTATAGGAAAAATGTCTCAGAATCTGAGACTTTTTCTATAGGAAAAATGTCTCAGAATCTGAGACTTTTTCTATAGGAAAAATGTCTCAGAATCTGAGACTTTTTCTATAGGAAAAATGTCTCAGAATCTGAGACTTTTTCTATAGGAAAAATGTCTCAGAATCTGAGACTTTTTCTATAGGAAAAATGTCTCAGAATCTGAGACTTTTTCTATAGGAAAAATGTCTCAGAATCTGAGACTTTTTCTATAGGAAAAATGTCTCAGAATCTGAGACTTTTTCTATAGGAAAAATGTCTCAGAATCTGAGACTTTTTCTATAGGAAAAATGTCTCAGAATCTGAGACTTTTTCTATAGGAAAAATGTCTCAGAATCTGAGACTTTTTCTATAGGAAAAATGTCTCAGAATCTGAGACTTTTTCTATAGGAAAAATGTCTCAGAATCTGAGACTTTTTCTATAGGAAAAACGTCTCTGAATCTGAGACTTTTTCTATAGGAAAAATGTCTCAGAATCTAATTCTAATTACTTTTTATTCAATAGCTGGTGAAAAACGGTTTTATTGACCACGAGGTGAATTATTATCTAAGTTACAAACCCAAGTTATTAAAATTTTTGGTTTTAAGAAACTGAAAATAGTAATTTTTGTTTTCTTTTTCGTTAATTGTTAGCTTATATAGTCAAACTGAGGTGGCGTCCTGCAACTTTTTTAAAATTAGACACCAGCCTAAAAACATTATCATGTTAAAAAAAGGTTCTAAATACGATAATATTTCTTACAAGGGAAGTATCTCAACCCTTATGAACCGATTTGCCTGAAACTTTAAATATATATCAAAGAGACAATTCTAAGGTTGGGGTGTCTCGGCTTATCGGCCATATCGGGGATTAAGGGGTTCAAAACATTGTTCAAAAAATGGCGAAAAAACCGTTTTTTGGATTTTTCAGCCATTTATTTTTAAGAAACTATATGATGTTTTCATATGAGAATAAAGGCTTTTTTAATGCCTATCCAATGGTGGCATAACCTTGTAGAAATTCGGCTTCTTTAAATATTTTTTTCAGGAAAATGAGTAAATTTTGGGGGGTACTTATGTGAAGACATAGACCTACGATAACCATATGGATAAGAAATAATCTTTATTAAATTTAAGTCGACCCGTATTTTTGCCCTTGATGATATTCCTGTTAGTTCGGAAGTTATCAAAATTTTCCCGAAGGTCCAAATGGTTTCATAAGGGGACAACGAAATTTTTAAACACCGATATGGCCGATAAGCCGAGACACCCCAACCTTAAAATCGTCTATTTAGTATATATTTTAAGTTTCAGGCAAATCGGTTCATAAGGGTTGAGATACTTCCCTTGTTAGTAAAAATATTTTAGATTCTGAGATTTTTCAATAGATAAAAACAAAATATCTCTGAAATTTTCTTTAAAGCTTACATCTGAGGAATAAATCACTTACCCTGGCAACCCTATACACAATCAAACCAAATTGTAAATATACACACACATACACTGTTATACACACAGTAACAACAATAATTTAACACACAAAATCAACAATAAAGCATGTTTTTCCTCTACTGCCCCCACTAATATTACAAGACCCATATGAATGTTGTGGGCAAACAAAAGCAAGTTTACTTCTTGGCCATATTCATAGTAAATATCATAATTTAATACAAGAATGTGTATTAAAAAGAATGAAAATGAAGAATCAGCAAAAGTAAAAAATCAAAAAAAAAAATACATCATCATCATCGTTGGATCTTTGACTATAAAAAATCGTTTTTAATAACTTCAGTTTTATGGGATTTCTTTAAACTTTAAAGAAATAATCGTTAAGGGCGGATTACTCAATGAAAGGTTAGCTGTTAACTGCCGATTTAACGGAGCCTCATGTCAGGATTTGTATGAAAAAGTTAAATTTAACGGAGAGTTATTTTATAACGGAGCATTGAGTAATCCAGACTAAATCACTCTTTATAGAAAACTTTTTAGAAAATTTCCTACAAGATTTCCACCGACTTTGCCACTAAAGAATGAACAACTTTATGATTTAGTTTTATCATACAAAAAATTTCTCTAACCACAAATTATAATAACTTTTTAAAACCACGATATAATTTTGAATAATATATAATATTATTACACGCGATTTTTAGTATAAATAATAAATAATATAAAAAGTTTGAAAAATCACAAATCAATGCTGTGCCGCTCTGATCAGCTGTTTTATTTTGTCTACGAACTTTTATTCTTTACTGAACTTCTGCTTGGAAATTTTCTATGCAGAAAAGAAAAAACAAATCTGTTAAACATATTCGAATTGATGACTGGAAAGTTTAAGAAAAGCATTATTTCTCAGATCGTCGTTACATTGATTTTTTTTCAGGGGCGTGGCCGGATTGAGGCAGTCTGTATAATTATAAAGAAAACAAACTGCGTGAAATGTAGGGAGACTTGTCTGGTTGTCCATATACTAAATGTTTGTAATAGGTCTCTGGATGCGGCTTGCCCTTCTACAACACCTATGGGCAAAAAATTTGAAATTAATTGTCAAATGAGTTGCAGACGAGCAGATATTCCTGCAGCAAGCTCTTTAATGAGGACAAATCTTCAAGAGCGGGCGAGGACTGGTCTGCATACAGGCTGTAACTTAAGAGTTATAAGAAGATTATCATAATTGCCAAATGTGGTTATTGGAAAAACTTCTATGGAGGTAAAAAAATATGTTTCTGAGGCAAAGTTCTGCCATCTTCTCCTAGCACCCATGGATACCTGAAAGATCGTAATGGGGTGTGGTCTAACTCCAGTGGAGAGTCTCTAGATATCCTTCTAAACACGCAATTTCCAGGCAATTCCATGACGCCCTTTCAAGCTTTTTTAATGTTCTGATGCCCAATAAAGGTGTCCTAACGACTAAGGCAATTTTTCAAAATCACTTTTTAATACGTGGTAGGGTCCTAAATTGTAGTTTTGTATCTAAAAATGAGTGAGCCAAAATTTGAAGACAATCGGATAAAAATAACTCGTGCCGAAAATGGATTGAAGTTTTGGGACACTCTTATCTGATGAAAAAACACGTTTTTTCTAGTTTTTTGAAAAATATTGGTATATGCTATTTTTTGTTAATTTTTTTGTTAAATAATATGAAAATGGTAATAAATTACCTTTCCAAAAAGCTTAAAGAAATTCAAATCGGATGAAAAATAAGCATTTTACGCATACATGCCCCAGACCTTTGCATGGCTTTTAAAGCCAAAATTTGAAAATTTTGAAAATTTTTAGGCAAAAAAATAAAAAAAATTAAATTTTACTTTATAATTATATTAAATACATGTTATAGATAAAATCTAACAGATATGGTAGTCTAACTTTTTTTTCATTTGGCGTGGGTAGTGATATAATTTCCGCGGATTCCAAAGAAAATTAGTTTTTCTAAAATAATTTAGCAAATATGGGAAACAATTTTCTGTATTGTATTATTCGAAGTGAAATACATAAATTCTGTAAATTTTTTGAGAATTCGGGCATCTTTAACCCCTTTTTGTCGAGGTGAAATGACAATTTTGAGCCGTTATACATTTCTATAATACAAAATATCTGCATATATCCGATTTCTCAAAAGTTACAGAATTTACGTTTTACACTTCGATCCGCACAATAGAGCACAAATTTTCAAAAATTTGTTTAATTATTGTAGAAAAACGCATTTTATTTGGAATCCGCGGAAATTTTATCACTACCCGCGCCAAATAAAAAAAAAGCTTGACTACCATATCTGCTATTTTTAATCTTAAACATGTTTTCAATTTGATCATAAAGTAAAATTAAATTTCTACTATTTTTTTACCTAAAAATTTTGAAAATTTTAAAATTCTGGCTCTAAAAACCATACAATGGTCTGGGGCATGTATGCGTAAAATGCTTATTTTTCATCCGATTTTAATTTTATTAGTCGTTTTGGAAAGGTAATTTAGTACCATTTTCATATTACTTCACAAAAAAATTAACAAAAAATATCAAATACCAATGTTTTTCCAAAAACTAGAAAAAACGAGTTTTTCGTTCTTATAAGAATGTCCCAAAACTTCAATCCATTTTCGGCACGAGTTATTTTTAGCCGATTGTCCCCAAATTTTGGCTCACTCATTTTTAGATACTAAAGAACAATATAGGACCCTACCAGGTATAAAAAGGTGATTTTCGTTTTTAAGGACACCTCTAATGCCCAAGCATCTGAAATTGCTTCGGAGACAAAAAATATGCCAACATTAATCTGGGCGACTAAAAGCTTCAGGCCCTATAAATCCCCTGGGCCTGATGGTATAATCCCGGCTGAGATACAACAAGTGTCGGACTATAATCTCCTTGGATATATAATCTCTACACAGCATGCATAAACTGGTCGTATATTCTTTAATGGAGTGATACCCGAGTCGTTTTTATTCCGAAGGCTGGGAAAAATTTACACACACAGTTCCGAAGGATGTCTTCTTTTTTGTTAAAAACAATGGAACGAATGATAGACTCATATTTGCTTAGAGTAATTGACCCGAAGGTTACGTTCGACTAGGCAACATGCATACAGCAAGTGTAGATCAACGAAAACTGCTCTTCATGAACTCGTTGGTAACATCGAGGGTTCTCGTTCGTTAAAGGAGAACACTATGGTGGCTTTCTTGATATAGGGGGCTTTTATAAATGTCATTCCAGACTCGATAATTGTGGCAATGTCTGGTATGGAAGTAAAGTGAAGGATCATTTAAGTGGTGAAAAATTTACTTAACAATTGACGCATAACGTCAGACAAGGAAGGTCTTTCATAGGGCACCCACCGATTGTCCTGAAACTTGCATATGGCAAAGAGGGGAGGAAAATAAGAGTTATCTGTTTTTCTTAGCTGCCCAATCGCACATTTAGAAATATAAAGGGGAGGGAAAAAACTGGATTTTTTTCGTTTTTTGAAGATTTTTAACATTTCTTCAGAAGAAACTATATGAACTTTTTTACAGATCGAAAGGTTTTTTGAAGGCCTATCCAATGGCGTATCGGCCGTTTCCAAATTCGGCGTCGTTAAGCTCCTATTTTTGAAATATAAAATCGTTGGGGTTTTTATTATGGAGAGGTATGGATACGTAGGACCACCAAAATCACATGAAATAATCTCTATTAAAATTAAGCTGACCCGTATTTTTGCGCTGGTTCGGATTTTATTCGGATTTTCCCGAAAGACCACATTTTTTCATAAGGTGGCAACCCTTTTTATACCCTACACCACTATGTGGTATAGGGTATATTGAGTTTGTGCTGATGTTTGTAACTACCCGAAATATTGGTCCTAGACATACCTTCAAGTATACCGATCGACTCAGAATTACCTTTTGAGTCGATTTAGCGATGTCCGTCCGTCCGTCTGTCCATCTAACGGTTTATCTATCGGTTTAAGCACGATACAGGCAATTTTCAATCAATTGACTTGAAATTTGAAACTTAAGCATCTTTTGGCCCAAGGACGAAGCCTATTGAAATTGGAGAACATCGGTACAAGTTAAGACCGAGCCCCCATACAAACGCCACCTTTGGATTCGGCTTAATGATTCTAATGACCGTATTATAATAGATATCGCTTTGAAATTAAACAGGTAATCAAATTTTGTATGCATAAATCATCATTCCAAATTTCAAAGGAATCGGATCAGTCCTTCTGGTAGTCCCCATACAAGCCACCCTCCCGATATTCACATAATTCCCTCAAAATTCATAAAAACTAGTAGTAAAATTTTGATAAAAATTTTACTTTTAGTTGATAAACGTGTACTTTAGTTACCTTATCAAATCGGAATATAATTGGACCATTTTTGGACTAAGTCCCCCTCATAAAAATTTGACCGATATTTAGTTAAATCGGTATATTGGCAAAAAAAAATAAACCAATTCCACTAAAATTTTATCTGTGTGTGTTTTCTACACTAAATAAAGATCTAACAAAACCCAGCAAAAACTTGGTAATGACACATCATTACCATTCGAATTACTTGGTAATGACAGAAAATTACCTTTAGCATTATTTTGAAATGTAAAATAAAGACTTATTAATAATGACTTACATAAGTCATTATAATAAAATAAAAAAATTTCAGAACTAGATTTTCACTTTTTGACTCACTCTACATTATTTTGAATAAAAATAAAATGAAATTAAATATTTTTTTATTTTTTTTTTAATTTTTTTTTTTTTTAAATAATTTTTTCATTACCTATAAGTATATATGTAATTGGTTATTATTACTGGTTTGATAACACTGTGCAACAAGAAAAATGAGCCTCAATGGCTTCAACGCCATATGAAAGTAGACCATCAAATGGACAAAATCACCAAAGGGTTTTGCAAAGTCAGTTCGGATTTCTTTTTTATAGCCCACTGAAGTTTTTATTTTTTTTTATCAAAAGCGTTTGGAAAACGTCAAAAATACTAAAATAATAACACATCTGAGCTTCAAAATATGATTTGATGTCTTCAGTGAAATTTTATGGCGGTTCTTTTCTTAGAACATTTTAACCCTCTAACTGCCATTTTAAGGGGTCATTTTAGTCCTTTTTCAAAAACTAAACACAGAAGTCTAATAAAACGTCCATTTAGAGGGTTAAAATGTTCTACAAATATTTTCCTCATAAAATTTCACTAGGGGTTGTCAAATACTTAAAGTTTGTGCGACATGCGCAAAGTGCTTAAAAAGGGTCAAGTATAAATAACACAGGCACACAAAAAAAAAAAAGTGGCCAGACCCAGAGGGTAGACCCAGTTATTTCTAGATTTTTGGGGTCGCTGAATCCGAATATGACCATAAAAAATCATTTCAATTGCCAGTTTTCCCCCAACCGCCCCCCTATAACCCCCAGAGGATTGAATTTTAATTCTCATAGAAACTTAAAATTAATGTGTACTTTTATGTTTTTTTGGCAGCTGAAACCAGAAATGACAACAACAAAATTTTGTGACCCTTCCCTCAACCCCTAGCACGCCCTTACAACCCCCTGAAGGGGGATGAATTTTGAGAGTTTATACATAATTAAGATGTATATGGATTTCTAAGTTTTTTGGACCTCTAAAACCGAATTGGACTACAAAAAGTGTATAATACCCCTCCCTAACTCCCTAGTACCCCTTGCCACACCCTATATGGGATTTAATTTCGATTAAATTTGATTAACGTTTTAATGAAAATGTCAAAATTAAATCCCCTTTAGGGCGTAGTAAGGGGTGCTAGGGAGTGAGGGAGGGAGGGGAATTATACATTTTTTGTAGTCATATTCGGTTTTAGCGGTCCAAAAAACATAGAAATCCATATACATCTTAATTTTGTAAAAACACTCAAAATTCATCCCCCTTCAGGGGGTTGTAAGGACGTGCTAGGGGTTGAGGGAAGGGTCACATAATTTTTTTGTTGTCATTTTGGTCTCAGCTGCCAAAAAAACTTAAAAGTACACATTAATTTTAAGTTTCTATGAGAATTAAAAATCAATCCTCTGGGGGGTTATGGGGGGCGGTTGGGGCAAAACTGGCAATTGAAATGATTTTTTATGGTCATATTCGGATTCAGCGACCCCAAAAACCTAGAGATAACTGGGTCTACCCTCTGGGTCTGGCCACTTTTTTTTTTGTGTGCCTGTGTAATCAATGTTTGTTATTTTTTTTTAACAAAGAAGTGTTGAAAAATATCGACAAAAAACAGTGCAAATATACTTTTGAGCTTAAAATGATGTTCTGATGTGTTTTATAAAATTTTATGATGATTCTTTTCTTTGACCAAATTAACCCTCTAGCTCCCGTTTAAGGGGTCATTTTTGTCCTTTTTTAAAAGAAATACAAAAATGTCTACAAAAAAAGGCAGTTAGAGGGTTAAAATATTTTACAAATATTTTCTGCATCAAATTTTACTATGGCACGTCTAAGACAGAAAGTTCGTCCGGCATATAGAAAATGCTTAAAAATTTTAAAGTATTCAAATTTTTTTTTTAGATTTTTTTTGGGCCGAAATATAAAAAAAACAAGCAACAAAGTTAAATTCGACTTTGGTGATCACGGCCAAAGTATTAAAAGATATAACTAAGACTAAGCATATTTACTTATTGTTGCCATAAGCAGTTTGGTATTGCATTTTAGCGAAATCGGTTTAGCGGTTCAAAAGTTATGAACGAAAATGTAAGAACACCTCGAAAATTGTGGTACATTCAACATAACCTAAAAACAGAAAATGCTTTAATTCTGCTGCTGGTTGACACATGTGAACAGAATTGATCACCGAATGGTATTTAAACAAGTACAAACATATTTTTTACAAAAAAAAACATTTTCGTCAAATTTTTTTTTACCAAAAAAAAAAAAACATTTTCGTCAAATTTTTTTTTTACCAAAAAATTTTTTCGCGGATTTTTTTTTTTTAATTTTTGTTTTGTTTTTTTTTTTGCAAATAAACTTTTTTACATCGTGGAGGGTAATAATACATTACTTGTTTTTTTTTATATTTCGGCCCAAAAAAAAATATAAAAAAAATTTTTGAATACTTTAAAATTTTTAAGCATTTTCTATATGCTGGACGAACTTTCTGTCTTAGATGTGCCCTAGTAAAATTTGATGCAGAAAATATTTGTTACACATTTTAACCCTCTAACTGCCTTTTTTTATAGACTTTTTTGTATTTCGTTTAAAAAAGGACAAAAATTACCCCTTAAAACGGGAGCTAGAGGGTTAATTTGGTCAAAGAAAAGAATCATCATAAAATTTTTTAAAACACATCAGAACATCATTTTAAGCTCAAAAGTATATTTGCACTGTTTTTTGTCGATATTTTTTAACACTGCTTTGGTAAAAAAAAAATAACAAACATTGATTATTTATACTTGACCCTTTTTAAGCACTTTGCGCATGTCGCACAAACTTTGATCATTCGACAACCCCTAGTGAAATTTTATGAGGAAAATGTTTGTAGAACATTTGAACCCTCTAAATGGACGTTTTATTAGACTTCTGTGTTTAGTTTTTGAAAAAGGACTAAAAAGACCCCTTAAAATGTTAGTTAGAGGGTTAAAATGTCCTAAGAAAAGAACCGCCATAAAATTTCACTGAAGACATCAAATCATACTTTGAAGCTCAGATGTGTTTTTATTATAGTATTTTTGACGTTTTCCATACGCCTTTGTCAAAAATATGAAAACTTCAGTGGGCTATAAAAAAGAAATCCGAACTGACTTTGCAAAACCCTTTGGTGATTTTGTCCACTTGATAGTCTACTTTCATAAGGCATTGAGGCTCAATGCGATGACCCAAAATTTGTTGCACAGTGTAATCATTACATTTGGCACATTTGCTTGTAAATGTAATGGGAAAGGTAATTCGAATCAGAAGTAGTTATAACTTTTGAATTTCCCATTACACATTTCATTACTTGGTAATGCAAGTTTTTGCTGGGAAGACAGATCCAATCGTTCCATGTTTGGACTAGGGACCCATTTTCCGGAAAATACTGGTGTAGGGTATCAAGTGGTTGGGCTTGACCGACTGTAACTTTCTTACTTGTTTAAATTTGAGATTGTACAGCTAAAAAAAAAAACAGGTAACTCTTATTTTTCTCCCTTCATTCCCATATGCAAGTTTCAGGACAATCGGCGGGTGCCCTCTGAAAGACCTTCCTTGTGAGTTTGGAGCGTATGTCATATCTCGATTTCTCAATTGGGGCTTACTACTTCTGTGGAACCTGGTGATGAATTCAATTCTACTCTCGCTGAAAGCATGTGGTTGTCATGTTGTCACATATGCTGACGATGTCGCGGTAGCGGTAAAGGGAAAACACTTACCAATCCTGAAGGACATTCTTCTCGTTTCTCTGAAAGATCTGTCTAAATAGGCAAGAGACTGTGGTCTGGGAGTTAATCCACACTAAGGGTGGGATAGTGTTGTGTGAGATTTTAAGCAGCAATATTTGGAAGCGCTAGAACCGCTCATTTTGTGAGGTTGGTAAAAAAAGTGTATGAGCCAAAAAATGGGGGAGGTCGGATATAATCTAGGGGTCGCTCATCGGGGGCAAAGTTGGGCGTAGAGGGGAAAAAATCCACAAAAAGCCCCAAAACTCCCCTGGTTTTGCTCCTAGAGGGGTCAAATGTGAGACCGGCCCCCATTAGTTTTTCCCCCTGAACACTTTTGCCAAACTTTTGCAAAAACTTTTGCAAAACCTAAGCCCTATCTCCAATTCCTAAGGTGGGTCCCATACAAAGGTTCAATTTAAAAAAAATCTTGCTCCTACCGCTCTAGCTGTCCTAGAAGTCACCCTAGAGGAATCAAATGTATGACCGACCCCCAATATTTTTTCAACCCCAACATTTTTTAGAACATACCTACCCCCTATCTTCAATCCTTAGGGTGGTCCCCATGCATTTTTTTAAATTTTTCTTAAATTGTCATATTAAATCAGCTCCTACCGGTCCAATGGTGCCTCCTAGAGGGGTCATTATCAAGACCAACCCCCATTAATTTTTAGCCCCCAACAATTCTTCTGAACATACCAATTCCATATCGCCAATTCCTAAGGGGTCTCCCACACAAAACGACATTTTTGTAAATCTTGCTCCCACCGCTCTAACTATCGCAGGGGTGACCCTAGAGAAGTTAAATGTGTGACCGACCCCCAATATTTATTCAGCCCCAACATTTTCCCCAAACAAACCTACCCTCTATTTTTAAGCCTTAAGGGTGTCCCCACACAATTTTTATTTTTTTTTATTTTTTTTTTATAAAATTTGCGCCTACCGCTCCCACTGTGCCTTTTAGGGACGGGAAATGCAGACTGACCCCCATTAATTTTTGCCCCCTACATTTTTTCTGAACATACCTACGCCGTATTTACACTTTGTAGGGGTGCTCCCCTGGGGAAAACTAAATTAGTAATGTATGTAAAGAAGTCAAATGTATGACCTGCCCATATATTTTTTTAGCCAAAACATTTTCTTCAAACATACCTACCCTCTATCTTCAAGGTGTTACTCCACAATGTTTTCATTTATTTTATCGAGAAATCCGAGGTCTTTAATTTGTAATTTAATAGTAACTTTTGTTAAGCGTAAAAAAATATTTTTTTTAACTTGAAAATAATAAAAAATTATAAATAATATAACTATAAATCAAACTAATTTATTTTTATCAAATTAATTTATTTTATTGTTTCCGATTTTCGGCCACGACCTGAAGCAAAACTATTTTTTCCTCCTCGTTACGGCACAACACGTTGTTATAGTTTTCTATTAATTTTATCTTGTTTTGGCTAAAAAAATATATGGGCAGGTCATACATTTGACTTCTTTACATACATTACTAATTTAGTTTTCCCCAGGGGAGCACCCCTACAAAGTGTAAATACGGCGTAGGTATGTTCAGAAAAAATGTAGGGGGCAAAAATTAATGGGGGTCAGTCTGCATTTCCCGTCCCTAAAAGGCACAGTGGGAGCGGTAGGCGCAAATTTTATAAAAAAAAATAAAAAAAAATAAAAATTGTGTGGGGACACCCTTAAGGCTTAAAAATAGAGGGTAGGTTTGTTTGGGGAAAATGTTGGGGCTGAATAAATATTGGGGGTCGGTCACACATTTAACTTCTCTAGGGTCACCCCTGCGATAGTTAGAGCGGTGGGAGCAAGATTTACAAAAATGTCGTTTTGTGTGGGAGACCCCTTAGGAATTGGAGATATGGAATTGGTATGTTCAGAAGAATTGTTGGGAGCTAAAAATTAATGGGGGTTGGTCTTGATAATGACCCCTATAGGAGGCACCATTGGACCGGTAGGAGCTGATTCAATATGACAATTTAAGAAAAAATAAAAAAAAATGCATAAGGATTGAAGATAGGGGGTAGGTATGTTCTATGAAAATGTTGGGGTTGGAAAAATATTGGGGGTCGGTCATACATTTGATTCCTCTAGGGTGACTTCTAGGACAGCTAGAGCGGTAGGAGCAAGATTTTTTTAAAATTGAACCTTTGTATGGGACCCCCCTTAGGGATTGGAGATAGGGCTTAGGTATGTTTGGCAAAAGTGTTCAGGGGGAAAAAATAATGGGGGCCGGTCTCACATTTGACCCCTCTAGGAGCAAAACCAGGGGAGTTTTGGGCCTTTTTGTGGATTTTTTCCCCTCTACGCCCAACTTTGACCCCGATGAGCGATCCCTAGATCCTATCCGATCTGCCCCATTTTTTGGCCCATGCATTTTTTTTACGAACCTCACAAAATAAGCGGTTCTAGCGTGTCGAAATCGAAAACTCGTGCACTATCCCACCCCTAATCCACACTCTAAAAAAATGATTCCAGTTTCCTACTATAAATTGGGTAAATTTCACCAAATTCAAATAATATACTACTATAAATGTGTAAATTTTTTGGTAAAACTACGCATTTTGTGTAAATTTACCAAATTTATAGTAGGAAACTAAAATCATTGTAATTAGAGTGCAAGTACAACAGAGCTTGTCTTGTTTACAAGGTAAAAAAAGATTCTTGCTGTTTCTCTGGACGGTCCTGAAATCGCCTTCTCAGATGGAGTCAAGTACCTTGTAGCATTTCTAGATAGAAAGTTGAGTTTCAGGCGTAATATTGTGGAACGGGTAAGAAAAGCAACGATTGCTTTGTATTCCTAAAAAGGGGCATTGGAAAACGTTGGGTTTTTAGCCCTAAAGTAGTTCATTTGATTTTTAAAGAAGTGGTGCGCCCAATGCTGCTGTATGGAATCATTGTGTGGTATCCTGTTTTAGAGATAAAACGAAACTGTGTTTATCACGAAAGTACAGATAATGGTATCGATGTACATCACAGATGGATCGAAGCTACATAAGCTATTGGGCTTCGGAGTCTATTTGGAAGAGCTTGTGTTGGCTCGAAGATTACCAGATCATTGCAGTGTTTACCAGGCAGAGATGCTGGAAATAAAGGAAGTGGCTGACTGCTAAATAAGCAGTTGACATCTATTTCGACAGTCAAGCCGAGAACAAGTTCTGCCCTTAACTGCCGCCCGCCTTTAAGTTACATACGAGCAGTTTGACATACGAGCCATATGGGTCCCAGGGCACAGATACATTCCAGGGAATGGCAAAGTCGACGAGCTTGCAGGCCTGTGAACTATCTTAAAGTTTCCAATGTTGTTGAAATGTTTTGTTATGCCTCTAGAAACTTGCAAGCAAAATATACGGTTTTGTTTCGCAACGGATAGTTATCAGAGATTGGCACATGGATGGACTTAATCGAAAGCGCACAAGTGTGCTGATTTTGCTTCAAAAAGTAAATATTTCGAAGGCCTTATTGAGCGGATAAATGTGCCGTAAAATTACTTTTGCCGGAGTTGCTTGGATTAAGAAACTTAAACTGAAATGTTAAAACTTATTTTTTATGACATATTAAAACTTATATCTCAATAACGATTTCTTTAAAGGAGTTCAAAAATCCTCTAAGACTGTCGTGGTTTAAAGTCATTTCGCAAAAACTATATTTTTTTTTTTAACAAAAATCATATAAAATAACTAAAATTTTCTCTTAACATATTTTGTGTCTGCTTCTGGTTACCCACATTAACATCACCACTTTCTTACTTTACTTTGCTAGGAATAACTACATCGTCAGACCTATTAGCAACACCATATGAACGAATCTACCGAGAATACGACTTCATATATCCAAGTCAATTCATTCAACATATAGCTGATATATATACACTCACACATACTCACAGAAGTGTTTCGTAGAAAATTCAAACACAAACTCATAATTACACATACATCTACATCTACATATAACTGAAAATAACACAATTCCATTATAGTCAAACAACCCAAACAAACTAACTCTACGTTTACAAACATCAGCAGTCAGTCGTCCACAGCATACGCAAAAAGCCACATTGAAATTCTATTCTGTGAAACTGCCTTTATATGTATGAATTCCAAAAAAAAAAAAACAGAGTGTGTTATTAGGCTGTTTCGTTTTCCATTTGACACTATGCTCTGAAGGTATTCCATTTTATGTTATTAAATGCGCTTCAAAATATGCAACACTTTTTGAGAAATCGAAAAGGTTGTATATCTTTTAAGTTCTTCACATGATCAGGGTATAAGCAAAACAATGGTTGGATAGTTATCGATTTTACAGTTCAACAACCAAAATCGGAATGAAAAGAAATCAAAAGCAAATGAAAGTTGACATTTTCAACAACAAAACCCTCGTGGTTTTTTAGTTAAGTGACAGATTTTTTTTAAACGCATTTGAAGATGGTGAACTATTACACCGTTCGACAAAAAAGTCATTAAATACGAACTGGATAGCATTCATTTGAAACTAGAGACTAAATGTAGTAAAACTGCATTTACAGTTTTTTATTTCGTGATTATGTTTCCTATTAAAATGTCTTAAAATTTCCAACGACTTTATTTTTGTAAAATATTTTTTTAAAATTTGTACTTGTCCTAGGATGCCAAATAATGGCAAATGAAAGAGAAGGATCTCCGATAATTTTCATCATAATTTACTTCAGGAAAAAAGAGGTAAGAAGCGCCTTTCAAAACTTTATCCTTCAATATCATTTAAAATTTTCAACAAAATATTTTTGATATAGTTTTGAAAATACATTATTCACTGCCTTTTTCCTGGTATGACAAAATAAAAAATGGAAAAATTAGCAAAGGTTCTCCTCTTTCGTTTGACATCAATATCGACATTATAAGACAAATACAAATATTTAAAAAATATTTTACCAAATGTATCTTTTAGAACTTTGAAGTCCTTCTAAAGTTCAACAGGATCATGAAATGAAAAACTGCAAATGCAGATTCACTAGATTTGATCTGTACATTCAGACGTATACAATCCGGTTCATTTTTAATATTGGCTGTTGGACGGTGTTATAATTATAATTACTTGAGAACTATAAAAGAGGCGTATACCTAATTTTGTAATTGTCTTTAAATAACAATCATACGCAACGTTGCACAATGGTTTCTTTTTAATAATTCGGCTATTCAGTAAGTACTGGACCGATTGCAGCGAAATTCATACCGGTTAAAGCTAAAGTATGGAGATCAGCCCCACGTTTCCAATAAGGGCACCACCAGGCGCTCCTACGGTAGGACATATTTAGTATACAAAAACTTTAAATGTTTTAAAATCACCAATTTCGAATTCGTGTAAAAAAATCTCGCATTAAACTAAAATAAGCTTTGAGCGGTTTTTTATGGAAAATGCCAACTTTCATTTGCTTTTTGTTTGGTCCCATCCCGATTTTGAAAATTCGAAAGGACAAAATCGGCTGCAGTTGTACAGCTAAAATTACTGGACTGATTTTGATAATTTTTTTATTTGTATTTTATTAAATTCTCCAGTACTTATCTGAGCCGTTTTTTTGAAATTAAAAAAATTAAGTACTAGAGAATTTAATAATCTACAGATAAAAACAAAACATCAAAATCGCTTCAGTACTTTTTGCTGTACAACTGCGGCCGATTTTGTCTTTTAAAAAAAGAATTCTAAAATTGAGTGGCAATTCTTGTTGACCAAATATTGTGTTATAAAATTTTAAAAATATTACAATAATTCTTTCAAATAAAAAAAAAAAAACAGAATTGGACTGCGTATTTATATTTTTATTAGGGATGTGCTATTAATCGATTAATTAATCAGTCCGATTAATCGAAATCCTGATTAATCAATTAATCGATTAATCGTACTTTCTGATTAATCAGAACTATGATTAATCAATTAATTTGAATTTTGATTAATCAAAATTGAATAATTTTATTCAAATCTGTTGGCAAAACAAAATAAAAAATATTTACAAAAAAATATTTAAAAATGAAAATAAATTTTATACATAAATTTATAAATTAATGAAAAAAATTTTCATAAAGTATTACAACTAGCTTTCAATAATTTACGCAAAAACTTTTTTAAAAATGTTTGCCAAAATATTTTGATCATGCATGGGTTAAATTAATTGTGGCCAAATTATTAATTAAACGTGTTTCCTGCACAAAGATATGCTTTTTGTGGTTATAAAATGGTTTTTTAATGATGTCGAAGTAAATGTTATAAAAAAGTAACACAGTGCAGTTAAGAATTAATTTTTGACTAAAATCCCAAGCGGTGGTCAACACCTTTCTAACGATGTATTAGAAATGAAAATTGGACAAAAAATACCAAAGTTATTTAAGTTTTCAATAAAATCGAGTTGAAAAGCATCAAAAAACTGACATAAACATCTCGTTATCTGGAGTCTGTGGTTAGATTTTTAAAATGTTTTAATGCAGAATCAAAGAATTCCTAAATATCTATTATATTTGGTCCTTCATTGGACAAAAAAAAAATTTACAAAATTTTTTATTCATGAACAATATCATTTTTGGACCCTTTTTTGACGCGGTTTAGCTCACGGGAGATTATTGCTAAAGCCCAAATATTTTGGGAATCTTCATAAAACATGTCAAAGTTAATTTTGAGGGGGGTACAACTTTAACTTTTTTTTGCCCATATAAGGTGAGTCGGTCTAATGTACATATTTATTATTGTAATTTGCAGGCACCATGAAAATATCTGCATTGTGTGCAGAAAAGATTTATAAAAAGTCTATTCGACTGAAATTTAATAAATTTTCCAACAATTTTTCAATAGTCAATCAATTTGGAAAAACAAATCAGAAACAAAAAACAAATATTGAATTATTCAAATTTTGAATATTCAACTTCCTGATTAATCAATATATCATGAATTTTGATTATTCAAAATATAAATTATTCGATTAATCATGATTTTGATTAATCAAAACATTTGGTTAATCGATTAATTGATTAATCAGGATTTCGATTAATCAGAATGATTAAATAATCGATTAATCGCACATCCCTAATTTTTATAGCTGTTTAAAAATTGCCCACGTTAAGACAGTTTTTTTTCCTTTACACCCTTCTTCACTGAAAGAATTATTGTTCATAATATCTATGAACATATTTCATAAAACCAAATTCATAGAATCTATGAAACAATTCATTGGCTGAATGAATATTCATTAGTATTTTGAAATATTTCATAGAATTTTATTCATAGATTTTGTAAGATTCATAGAAAAAATTCATAGAAAAAAAATGTCGTTAATAATTTTTTAAAAATTAAAATATTGTTACAATAATTAAATAATTTGAATAAATATATTAGAAAAATATAAAAAAACATAAAAAACGTAAAAAAAAAAAAAAATATTGCTGCCCAGGCGGGGTTCGAACCCAAGACCTACCGGCTGGGAAATTTATAATCGACGCCTTAGCTAGCAGCGCCACCAAAGGAGGAAAACCTCGCCGACTAACACTTAGTTTTGTAATGTTCGTTATTTTTTTTTTGCAAATACACAAACATTTTGTTTTCTACAAACATTCACACAGATTTTGGCAGAGCATTGCGGCAGAGCATAATATTTTAAAGCAGAATATTTAACAAAATAGATTTTAAGTGTTATAACTTGTTTATTTACTTTAGCTCAGTGGTTAGAGACTAAGCTTCACGAACAACTGGTATTGTGTTCGAATCTCGGTGGGGATCAGTAAAAAATAAATAAATTTTTAAAAATAAAATATTGTAAATAAATAAAAATAAAATAATAAAGTAAATAAAAATTAAATAATAAAATAAAAAAAAATAGAATATGAACTTTTTCATTGGTATCTGGTTTCTATGAATCTGTTTCATAGATTCTATGAAGGGCATCATTGGCTCACTTCTAATGATTTTTTTCATAGAATCAATGTACGTTTTCATAGCCGTAATGAACAAAATTCTTTCAGTGTTTAGTCAATTCATTTAAAAAAATAATATAAATTTCATGTTTGCTGGCAATTAATTTTAAGATAACGTATTTTTAATATACACCTTAAAGTATGCTACAACAAAATCTTACTTCCTCATAAAAATCAACGATTATAAAACGATTTACAAAGGAAGTCTCCTGGGTCTCACCCACCGATCTGCATGAAATTTGAATATGTTATTCAGATAAAAAATTTATTAGACATGTGTTTTTTAGCTGACCAAAGTCATTTTTAGGGGGTCTGTTGTACAGTGGAAGTTGACCTTTTTAATTTTTTTAGAATTTACCCCAATTTAAACAGAAATTAACATGGGCATATTTGATATAGAGGAGCGCATCAACAAGGCTAGAGTCGCATTTCACTCATTAAATAAAGTCTGGCGAGCAAACAACATCTCAAAAGCTACGAAACTGCGAATATTTAACTGTAGTGTTAAGTCTGTCCTGCTATACAGTTGCACAACATGGAGTACAACACAGGCCACCCAAAGAAAGCTGCAGACATTCGTAAATCGTTTCCTTAGACAGATTCTGCGTATCTTTTGGCCATGCTGGGTAACAAATGAACAACTTTTATATATCTGCCCGTTGTGAACCTATTGATATTGAAATTAAACGTCGTAAGTGGTCTTGGATAGGCCACATATTAAGAAGACCGACCAATGAAATCACCAGAGCTTCTCTTGAATGGAAGGTCATCGCAATCCTGGTCGCCCGCGAAACACCTGGGTGAGGATGGTGAGAAACGAAGGTCAAAGTTGCAACTTGTCTTGAAATCAAATTAAGTCGCTAGCCAAGGATCGTTCCAAATGGAGAGAATTTGTAGACGCCCTATGTTCATTATGAACTTTTATATAATTTAGTTAATACATATTTATCTTACTATTTTATGTAAATAAAGGAAATATATATATATATATATTTGGTATCAGACTAAAGGTATTTAAAAGACCTATCCCGTTATGCTAATAACGTGCAAAAAATACAACAATTTTTGGACTTATTAACAAAAATGGTTTGAAATCTTAGCATTTTACTCAATATGACGAAAAGTTAGGTACTACATTATTGCAGGTACTAAATGTTTTAAAAAACAAATACAGAAAACTACTTCATTGTAGTAACAGTTGTTTTCTGTTGTTTTTAGTCTATTAATTTTCTAGAAATTTTTAGAAAAACGGATGTGCAGGAATTATTTCCCAAAAATTTTAACCTATTTTTAACGTTTAGAAGTTTGTTAATAAAAAATTCAGACAATTTAGTTACAGTAAAAACAACTGTAACTTAAAGTAGTTTTTACAGTGTTTTGTAGTTGTTAATCAATAGTTTTTTTTTTGTATTTAGATCTTATGTTAGTCTGTAAAGAATTTATGTTCTATTGACTGAAATAAACGAAATGAAATGAATAAAAACAACAACAATTTTTGGTTGATTTTAACGTAAAATGTAGTGGACGTCTAAACAACAACAAATGTAGTAGTTTTAACTGTCTTTTGTAGTGGAATCTACCGTCATAATTTTTTGAGTGCATGTTTGGACACATTCTTTGCACATTTTGATAGGTTTTCCAAAGACCTTTCATTTGCTATACAACGTTACTTTTCATTACATAGCCGATAAAAATGGAAAATATCCGTTTTTTACCCCATAATTTGCACCCCCTACATTAAAATTTGTGCCGCTTAAAAAAATATGTGTCCCTTTATTTTTCCTAATTTGCAAAATTAAACCTCATGAAGATCGGAGGGCAACACTAGTGAGACTTCCTTAAGGCCAATTGTCACGATAAAACTTAATAAAATGATCTTCGAAGTTTTGTTAAAATACTTTTAAGATTAAAGACAACTAATGTTTTTCGTGTGATTTTCGATAGTTTTAGAAATGTTTCAAAAAATGACGAATATCATTCGACTCAGTGGTATAAGAAAACAATTTTCTTTTGATTACAAAACTAAAAATAAAAAAAAAATTTAAGCTTTTTATTTTCAAATACATTATTTTTGTCTCTGCCTAAATGTATGCATTTACACATTTGTGGATCTTAATGGGTCCTAACTTTGAATCAAAAAATTTGAATCCCGGGAAATTTTAAAATGCTAACATCGCGGTAACTGCCGGCGATACGACAAAAAGTTTCGAAGCAATTTTGTACAACACATTTAAAACGTAAATAACTCAAAAACTATTGTTTGAATTGCTTTCGGGTGTTCGGTGGTCTTGTTTTGCGATTCAAAAGCTACAAAATTGCTTTGCAATTTTTTTGTCGTATCGGCCGTAGCTACCAAGATATTAACATTTTGAAATTTCCCGGAATTCGAATTTTTTGATTCAAAGTTAGAACCCAATAGGGTGTACACTAGAGTGGCACTTAAAAATTAAATTTTCGAATTTCAAAAAGCGCGGGTCGGAATATTGTGTAATTGCGTCTAAAAATGATTGTGTAAAAATTTCAGGAAAATCGAATAACTTTAACCCGTGCCGCTTTGAGGTCAAAATTTCGGGTTTTTGGGGAAAAAGGACGATGATTTGAAAAAAAAAAATAAAAAAAAAGTTTTTATGAAATTAATTAAAATAAATTTTTTTTATTTAGCTTTTACTCAAAACTACTTGGAAAAAATTATGTCAACTTTGTATGACATCATTAACCCGTTAAAAATTTTAAGCTAAAAATTACCATGAATTTAGGGGGGTACTTCAAATGAGTATTTTCGATTTTTTAAAAATTTTATTAAACAAAATTTTTAAATTCAACATTTCTATACAAGTCTCATATAAAAAACATCCTAAAGATTAAATATAAAAAAAATTGGGGATATACACCGACTCAATTTGTTTTTGGAGCCGTTTGAATTTTGTGGATTTCAAGGAAATTAGAATTTTGTGTAAATTTTTTTTATGAAAATCGATTTTCGAATAAACTGACCAAATTTAAATTTTTTGTTGCTTCTTTTGATCAAATTAATTCAGTTTAAAACTTCTAACTTTATAAGACATCGTTAACCCATATTGGCAGGGGGCAAATGTGACCCAAGCAGCAAATTTAAAGTTTGTTTCAAGAATTTTAAGAATTTTATTGTTTCAAAATCATTTTGGTGGTCTATTACATACTAATTTATAGTGTCCGACCGAATATTAGGCTTCGGCATTGGCCAAAGAGCAGCACTCGGCCAGTATTCGGCTTCGGCTACATTTTTGGCCAAATATGGCCTTATACCGAATAATTATATAAAACTTGTACGAACGTGTTAAAAAATGTTTTTGTGGAAAAAACAAACACTAAAAAAAAGTCTTGCACTCAAAAAAAAATTTTTACTCAAAACAGGTTTCACACTCGAAAAAATGTGCACTCAAAAAAAATTATTTTTACAAAAATTAATAAAAAAAATATATTCGGCATATTTCAAAAACCGGTTTTCAAATAGTTAAAAAAACCGCCGTTTTTGAAAAACCGGTTTTCGGTTTTTTTATTTGAAAACCGGTTCTAATAACCGGTTTTTTCGGTTTTTTTTTAATAAAAATAGTTTAAAAAAAATTAAAAAAAAAATTTTATTTGCTTTTAACAAAACAAAAAAAAAGGGAAAACACAAGTAAGAAAATTATAGTCGGTCAAGACCGACCATATAATACCCAACACCAGAGTTTCCCAGAAAATGGACCGATTAGATCTATGTGTTGTAAAATCTTTATTAAGTGTAAAAAACACTCACAAATCAAATTTGAGTGAAATAGGCTTCTATTTGTTGACAAAAAACCGCTTTAACTGAATATCGGCCGAAATTTTCACATTGGGCCTAAGTACAAAAATGGTCCGATGATAATCAGATTTAATAAGGTACGTGTTTAACATACACAAACAAAATTATAATTAAATATTTTCTATTTTCATGAAATTTGAGAGATTTATGTGAAAATCGGGAAGGTGGTTTGGGGGCTACAAGAAGAACTGGCCCGATTCCTTTAAAATTTGGAATGGTGATTTGTAAAGACAAAACAAGTTTACCTGCCAAGTTTTGAAAAGATACCTACTATAATATAGTCATTAAAGTCATTTGAGCCAAAACTAAAGAGGACCTTTGTATGGGGGCTAGGTCTAAATATGGACCAATTTTCCAATTTCAATAGGCTTCGTCCTTGGGCCACAAGAGGCTTAAGTTTAAAATGTGAATTGGTTAAAAATTGCGACCTGTAAATAAAACTAGATTGATAAAAAAAATATACCCCCCTTATAGCGAACTTAGTTTATAACGAACTATTGTTGCTGGTCCCTCGAAGTTCGTTATAACCGGGTTTGACATTAATATGTATATGAAAATTTAGCTGGCTGGTTGCTTGCTGCTAAATTGTGAAGAATCACAACCGCGTCTTTTAATCTTTTTTTTTGTCATTCACTATGAATTAAGAAACAAAATTTCAATACAGAGTTGTATTTTAAAAAAATTTTAACAAATGATGACAAAAAAATGAAGTATTATGTATTCGAAAATGTCGAATAATTCGACACCAAAAAACCGGTTTTTCGAATATATAGAAAAAAACCGGTTTTAAAAAACCGGCTTGAAAAAACCGGAAAAAAACGAAAAAACCGGTTTTTCGAATAATTCGGAAACCGCACTCAAAAAAATAAAACTGTAAAGTTAACTAATTTTTTTTTGTTAACTCGAGTTTACTGGCTTTTTAGCAAATTTTTAGTTAAAATCAGCGTTTTAACTACTTTTTTTAGTTAAGTTCAATTTACGAAAATACTAGTTTTGAACAAATTTTGAATTAATTTTTTTTGTTGACTTCAAAACTGAGTTTACGAATTTTTACTAATTAATTTGCTGATTTTTCGTAACAAATTTGTAAAGTAGAATTTCTTGTGAAGCCTCCTATGCAAATCTCATAAGTTCTACTTATATATATTATATATGTTCCTTTAACTCCCACTGGAGCATAGGGCGCCCTTTTTCTCAGAAAAGTTCTACTTAAGCTGATGAAAAAATAAAAAAAATAAACTTTTAATTTTTTACAAAATATTTTCTAAATTTTAGTTTACGAAAAGTAACAAAAAGTTTAGCTGAATTCAACTAATTTTTTTGTTAATATATGTAGATAAAAACGTTACGAAATTTCAGCTAAATTTTTAGTTAAAGTTACGGTTTTTTTTGCTACATTCATTCTGAGAAAAGTTAACTAAATATTTTTAGTTAAATTAACTAAAAATTTGGTTGGCCCAAAATCAGGTGCTTTTTTAGTTAAATTTAACTAAATTTTTTGTTAACTTTACAGTTTTTTTTTTTTTGAGTGCGGTTTTGACAACTCTACTCGAATTGCTTTCTGGTGTTCGGTGGTCTTGTTCTACGACCCAAGCTTCTTTTAGAATTGCTTCAAACTCGTATCGCCAGTAGTTACCGAGATATTAGCATTTTAAAATTTCCCGGAAATCAAATTTTTTGATTCAAAGTTAGGACCCAATATGTATTCACACATGTGTAGATGTCAACTTTCTCTCAAGGGTCGCCATCGATTTTGATCCGAAATGTTGCTCCGTTTTGCTCTATCTTCCTTAGTTTTCGAGTTATTAGCATATTAAATTTTAATATTCTAAATTCGTTGAGTGAGTGAAGATATGAGATGCTCATGAGCATTCTCATGAGAATTTTCATTTATTCACCAGCACAAGAAATTTTTAATTTTTTTATTTCTCTCACACCCATCAGTGAAGCAAGGAATAAATCTGATTCTTTCAATACACACAAATGAAAACTGTTTGTGTTTATTTCATTTTCAATGCTTGGTGAGAATGAATGAAAATGAAAGAGTAAATCCGAACCTTGGCTAAAGCCTAAAGCTCGATATGTTTTTCCTTAATAAAATGTCAGTGATACACACAAAGAATTATTGCTCACAATGATCCAATTAATTTTTTCAATAGATCAATGATTTTTTCATATCGGCTATGATTTTTTTCATAAAATATATAAAAAATTTCATTGCATTTATAAAAATAATCATAAATTTATGGAATTGCTCTTATTTTGAAATTTTTTATTAAAATTCTGATTTTGTTTATTAAAAAGTAAAATATTATATTTTGAGCAGGTTTATTTTAGTTCGATGTCATTATTTCCTTTACTAATTAGAACTATGATATTCTCATAGACTAATTTTAAAAAAAAAATATTTTTCTGTTTTTCATTTATTAATGTTGATAATTTTTGCAAGACTTAATCGACACGTGTTTCGGAATTTGTCAGATTTCATTGTCAAGATTATTTAGCAAATGTAAAAATCCAATATTACAAGTGGCAAAAGGATTTTTATGACAAATCGTTAATGATCAAACTAATATATTAATACAAATTCGATTCTACTCCGATTGGGAATTAAAAGACGAAAATTGTTACAGTTATAGTATTATCATCAGTTGGATTTTAAATGTCGGTTTGTTTTGTTAATAGGTAATTGCTTTTCATATACGTGAATTGCTATTAAAATATATACCCCAGTCTGGAATCGAACCACTCATATTTTCTGGTCGTATTCATAACATTCTTCAATTATGTCCAATTTACATCACCCATCTCAATCGCCCAGTAAATCCATGGTTAACTAATTCCATATAAATATACAAATACTTTTTCAGCATAGTATTTTCGCCTTTTTTTCTGAATACGGGTGACCGAAAAGAAAATTACAGTGTTGTTTTTATTTTGTTGCTTTCCTTTCTAGGATTTTCTGTATATTTTTTTTGTGAAAGGATAAAATGAAAAAAGATCGACAAAAAGGAAAACAAATTAATTAAATGAAATCAAAATTACAATGTGAAGTTTGGTTTGTTGTCCGCCGACCACCCACCACCTATTCGACTGTCTTTATGCTCAAATTCCAATCTGACATTCTAGACGTGTACATATAATTAAGTTTGTTTCACAACATTTACTTTTTATTAAATGTACGAAAAATTTAGCCAGCCAGCCATCCATCTAGCCATCGAGCGAGAAAAAAACAAGAACTATGTGATTTAATATTTTAATTGGATTAAACAAAATGAGAATATAGAGTAAAAATATATAATTTGATAATATTGCATTGAGTTTTTAGATTTCAGAACTTTTCCGTATCTGTTTAGATTAAGTTCGGAAATGGGCAATTTTAGACCTGGGCAAAAAAGTTCCTCCTTGAAGAACTAAACTCAGAAAACGCTAATTTTTTAGATGTTTTTTTTTGTGTTTTTGTTAAACAAATGAAACATTTTTAAGTTCGCAGAAGTTTTAAGTCCTACGCTTGGACTCAGGGAATTCGAAAATGTTGTTTTTTTTTTGCCCGCCGCCTTTGGATAAAAAAATAAATTTAAATAATGTAACAATTATAATACTTAAGTGTACAAAGCAGAATAAAATGAATTTATAAACATATACTGCGAGGGACTAGGTATCTTTCAACTACCCGCCCCATCCCAAAAAAAACGCCCTTGCCAAAAATTTTTTTTTTAATTTTTTCACATATTGTAGGGTATAAAAGATTTGGCACAGCCGAATTTACCACTCTCACTTGATTTTTTTTTATTGTTATTTTTTTTAGTTATGCTATTTTTCAAAAAAACTTTTTTTTTTAAAAAACTTAAATCTTTAAAAAAAATTTCTTTAAAACAGAATTACCAGGCGCGAATCCAAAGGGGCGGGGAAAAAAATCCGCCCTCCCCCAAACCGAATTCGAAAGAAAAAAATGAAAAAAGATAAAAAAGAAAGGAAAGAAAAGAAAGAGAAGAAAAGAAGAGGGAAAAAGGAAAGTGAAAGGGAAATAACCTGAAAAAAATTTCTATTAAAAAAGTCCAGGGATTTGAAAAGTTTTTCTATGAAAAGTTTTAAAGAATCTTAAAATTTTTCTTGAGGAAATATATTGCGGAAAGTTAAAATTTTTCTATATGCAAAATTTAAAAAAAAATTTTTAGAGAAAAATTTTTTGAGTTTTTCTAAAGGAAAAATCGGGGAATTTTTCTATAGGAGAAATTTTTTTATAGAAATTCTTCTATGAAAAATGTATGATAAAAGTCTCAAAAAATTAAAACTTTTCTTTTTAAAAAATACAAGAATTTTTTTAGACGAAATATTTGGGAATTTTTCTAGACGATTTTTTTTTTTTAATTATTCTAAATGAATAACAATTTGCTAAAAGTTTGCTAATTAAAACTAAAAATTGTTTTACAGATTTTTCGACGGAGTTTTTCTTTTGAGTGTAAAAAAACCGCCTTTTTTAACAAATTTCAAATAGCGATATCTCAAAAACCGTTCAACCAATTTTTTAGTTTTTTTTTTTATATTCAAGTACAGTGCATTAAAATCAATATTCAAAAATTTATGATTTTGTGCGCTGAGCGCCACGGGTTAATTTTGTCTTAGGGGGCTTAAATTTTTACCACAAATGTTTAAGTCAAAGCAAAGCAAATTTGCTCAGACATTCAAATTCAGAAGACAAAATTTTTTTCAATAAAAAATCCAATCTAATACTGACATTTAGATACGGATTGTCAAATCAAATATAACTCAATACTGTGGTCAGGCGTGGATCAATTCAGCTACATATTCGTGCCAAATTTTAGTGCCTAACTCTTTTGATTCAGACTTTTTAATGGTTTCTACATACGGACATGGCTAGAATGTCTTACAATAATACAAAGGGCATTCCATGCCAAATCGGACACTTTGAAAAAAAAAAAAATTGATTTTGTTCAATTTGCTTTCGAAAATTTCTTCGTGGTAAATTTTTTTGATGACTGTCCAATTTTAATAAATTCGCAACTTTTTCCTTTATTCAAATTTATTTTACTTACTTCTCTAAACATGGTCTTATTTCCATTATTTAGTTTTTTATGTGCTTTTTAATAAAAATTCTTAAAAGTTTTCTTGTTTGCGATTTTTAATTTTTAAAATTTAAATATATTTTTTGAAAATGTTTTTACTTTTTGATTTTTTTTTTTTAAATATCTGTGGAAAACTTCTATCGGTTCTACATTTTTTTTTGCCAAGTAAGAACGTGGGATTACGATTGTTGCTTTTTTAGATTTTTTTTTTTTAAAGTTTACATTTCAGTTTTCCAATCATTAAATCAGGTCTTTTGCTCCAATGATGATTCATAAACTGATCAATATGAAGACCGACCCACATTCATTTGTACCCCTTAAACTGTTTCCAATCAAACAATCAAACCAGTCTAGTCCAATTTCTAAGCTTCCATACTAAATCACACTTTTTAGAATTTGTTTCAACCGCTCTAACTGAAGCACAGTGGGGAAAAATTGACTTTTTTTGTCCGATTTTGCCTACAGGTCGCAATTCTTAACCTATTTTAGTTTTTGTTTTTTTGAAATTTAGCTAATAAAATTCCTCATCGGTATGTCATGGTGGATTTATAGAAATTGTTTTTGATTTATTTGAATTTTTTATACCCTCCAACCACAGTATGGGGGTATACTCACTTTGTCATTCCGTGTGTAACGCATCGAAATATCGGTCTAGGACCCCATAAAGTATATATATTATTGATCAGTGATCCATTCTAAGACATTCTAGCGATGTCCGTCTGTCCGTCCGTCCGTCCGTCCGTCTGTGGAAGACACGATACAGTCCAAAGTAAAAGAGCTAGACTCCTGAAATTTGGTACGAATATGTCTTATGGTTAAGTTCGAACATGGGCAAAATCGGATCAGGGGGAAAAAAGTTCCCCTCTTAAGAACTAAACGAACCTCTAAAAAAAAGGCATTTTTTATAGGTTTTTTGTACTTTTGCTTAGCAAACGAAACATTTTTATGTCAAAAGAAGTTCAAAGTCTTGCAGTTGGATCCAGGAAGGTTGTCTCCCACCGACGTTACCCCCCCCCCCCCCCAAAAAAAAAGACGCCCCTGTTTTTTTTTTTTATCGTGTTGGAGGGTATAAAAGATTCGGCACAGTCGAATTTAACACTCTCACTTGTTTTTTTTAAATTCAGAAAATATTAGGTTTTTTTTCAGAATTTTTGCTCTAAAAAATGTAATAGGCAGGGGACGAATAAGCTGTATGTACAAAATTAAAGGTATTTGAACCCCTTATAATTGACATTAATAGCATTTGGTAATTTATTATTATTTTGATTTTTATAAACATATGAAAACTTTAAAATGTTCACTTTTAAGTACCTACATATATCATTTTAAATAATGTACCAATTTCAATGAAATTTGTTTTGGATTAAAGCTTATCATTTTCTTAACCATTATTGGTAAATAAAGTATTTTTGCAAAATTGTTTAACTCTTTTTTTCGAATTTACAATGTAACAACTTTTTTTTTTTTAAACAGATTAAAAAGTAATTTTAAAATTCCAAAAATCATAAGATAAAATTTAAGCAAAAAATAAAATATTTTTTAAAAAAAATTTTGTGTACCAATTATGACTAAGCAAAACATAATCTTTTATTTAAAAAAGATTTCATTGAAATTGGTACATTTTTTTTAAAGATATAGTCTTTTAAAAGTGAAAATTCTTGAATTTTTGACTGGTTATAAAAACCAATATAATAATATATTCTCAAATACTAATCACGTCGTCGATAAGGGGTTCCAATACCTTTAATTTAGTCTATAAAGCATATTCGTCCCACGCTTAATACATTTTTCCCACGCCTAATACATTTTTTGCAAAAAATACTGAAAAAATTAAAATTTTCTGAACTTTATGAAAATATAAAAAGTAATCCAAAATTTTTTTTTTCAAAAATCCACTATGACAGATCGATGCGGAATTTTATTAGCTAAATTACAAAAAAAGCAAAATCAAAATCGGCTAAGAATTGCGATCTGTAGGCAAAATTGGACAAAAAAGTTAATTTTTGTGCCGTAAAAGTGCCCCTATATCAGTCAAATGTGTGACCTACACACAATATTTTGGTAATCGAAACATTTTCTCAGAACATAACCTAAACTTAAGGCGGTCTCATAAAATTTTTTGTATTTTTTTATAAATTAAATTTATTAAATCAGCTCCTACTGGTGCAATGACTTAATTTTTTTTAATTTAAACAAACGATTACTTATTTTTTTTTGTGGGGTAGGAATAGTGCGAGTATTCTCTGTTTAATTACACTGTTCTACAAAAAACACAAAATCGAATATACTTTTGAAATGAGGTAGTTAAGGTTGTAGGTCTCGTCGAAAAGATCACAAAAATGCCCATCAAACTTGCCAGACACTTTCAAATTTTTAAGTTATTGTCAAAAACGTTTTTTTGGGACTTTTCTCACTAAACCACGTCTAACTTAAAAAGTTTTCCACCGATTTTCAATTTTTTAACTGTTTTGGATAGAAGAAATATAGGGCTTTTTAGGTATGTGAATTGGTTTATACATTTAAGAAAGATATGTATTGATTTTTTCAACAATATCAAATTTTTTTGTTATTTTTTTAAAAATTTTTTAGTTTATCGATTTTTTTCTGCTATAGTTCGTTCAACAATATTTATATTTATAAACGTATTCTTAAAGAAAATTTAATTGTGAATACGATGAGCTTTATGCCGAAAAAATCGAATAAAAATTGACAGAGTTGTGATAATTTTTCTAAAAATTAAAATTAAGATTTTGCATGAAATTGCCGTTCGGACAACCCAGGCAAAAAAAATAAAAAAAAAACGAACATACTGAGAGGTCGCGTATCATTATTTTAAAGGTTTTTGGCCCCCTGAATTCAAATTTGAACTTGAAATTGCGCTATCTTATTAAGTTTTTGATATATCAATTTATGTTTAATATCTCAAAAACCTGACGCGATAGAGCAATTTAAAGGCCAGATTCGGATTCAGCGCGCCAAAAACCTATAAAATATTGTACATGATAATTTTTTTTTTTTGCCTGGGTTGTCTGAACGGCGATTTCCTGAAAAATCTTAAATTTCTATTTTAGAAAAATTATCACAACTCTGTCAATTCTTATCTGATTTTTACAGGATAAAGCTCATCGAATTCAGAACTAAATTTTATTTAAAAATATGTTTATAAATATAAAGGTTGTTAAACGAACTATAGCAGAAAAAAATCGATAAACTCGAAAAATTTATAAAAAATAACATAAAAATTAGATATTATAGAAAAAATCAATAGATATCTTTCTTATATGTATAGACCAATTCACACACATGGAAAGCCCTATCCCAACAAAAAATTGTGCTTACACTGAAGCAGATTTGTAAGGGAAAATTCTCGATTCCTCCCATACAAACCTGCTTCGCGGAGGCATGATTTTATAAAGGCGAAGGAGGTTTTTTAGGGAGGAATCAAGAATTTTTCCTTACAAACCTGCAAACGTTAAAAAAAATGCAATTTAAATTATTAAAATATTAAAATATTATTAAAATATTAAAAAAACAATTTGCAACGTTGTACTAAAAAACACAATTACTTTGCGCAAACAAAACTTAACACAACAAAAAACTGTACACCACTTTACGAAAAGCAAAAACAAACACAACACAAATAATGAAAAACAAATACCGTACACAAATACAATTTAAGGGGTTTTTAATATAAATACTTAAGTATTCGTTGTAAATTTTGTTTGTTTTTAATGTTTATTTAATTACTACCATTGATTCGTTCACTTTTAATTAATATGTTTATTTAATTATTAAAAATATATATTTTTTCACTTTTTATCTTCCGACTGCGTCCGCTGACACCACAATATACGATAAAACTGATTAGTTACTTTTTAATAACTTCGTCTAAAACATCGGGAAAGTTCGTTAAAACTTCTTAGTGCTTATATGCTGCTTCGCTGTAAGCGAGAGCCGAAGCATATAACTGCTTTGAAATTACAAAAAAAAAAATTTTAAATGTGTAAGTGCTTACATACTGCTTCGCTGTAAGTGAGAGTCGAAGCATTAAACCATTCTCCCTTACAGCGAAGCATCTTTACTGCTTTAAAATAAAAAAAAAATCTGTCAAAATTTGTGAGTGCTTACATAACTGAAAATTGTTTTTGTTTTAAATAAAATGTAATTGACCCGTTTTTAAAGGAAGTTTCTAGTGTTTCCAATTCGGTTAATCGATTAACCGATTCCTCGATTAATCGCCTCTATTTCGGTTAATGTCGAAACAAATAATTTATAACGCAAATAATTATTCGACCCGATTAATCGGTTAAAATGGTTCGATTAACCGGTTAATATAATATTATCTCTATATTCTACTATAGTTTGTTTGAAACACTTCATCTTTTTTAAAAACACTTCCGAAAAAAGTCAAAGCTACAGAAAAAAATATTCAGAAACCAGAAATTAACAGTTTAGAAAATCAAAATTAAAATTTAGAAGACATCATTTAAAACTCAGACATCCTAATTAAAGTTTTCAAAAGCCATATTGAAAATCCCAATTAAAATACAGAAAATCCCAATTAAAATTCAGAAAACCAATTCAAATTCAGAAATCCCAATTGAAATTCAGAAATGCAAATCCAAATTCAGAAAAGCTTATTGAAATTTAGAAATCCTAATTGATATTCAGAAACTCCCAATTTCACAAAATTTTAATTTACAGAAGCCTACTGAAATTAAGAAATCTCAATTGAAATTTAGAAAAGCAAAATTGATATTTAAAAATTCTAAAGAAATTCAGAAAAGATAATTCAGTTTCAGAAGAGCTAATAAAATTCAGAAATCTCAATTGAAATCCCAATTGCAATTTAGAAAAGTGAAATCGAACTATATAAATCAAAATTAATATTCAGAGACACCAATTAAAATTCCGAAAAGCACAATTAAAATTCAAAAATCCCAATTGAAATTAAGAAATACCAATTGAAATTTAGAAAAGCCAACTGAAATTCACAAATCTGAATTGATATTCATAGTTTAGAAAATCAAAATTTAAGTTTAAAAATTACTATTATAAGTAAATTGAAATTTTGAAATCCCAATTGAAAAACGGAAATGGCCAATTGAAACTCAGAAATCCCGATTGAAATTTAGAAAATTCTCAATAAAATTTAGGAATTTTTATTATTTCTAAATTACAATTAGTTGCGTTTTCGGTTTCCCCTTTAAAAACTGCACACAAAAAATTTTAAAGAAAAAGAAATTTTAATTCAAAATGGTAAAAAGTTCGATTTTGTTTTAATAATTTTTTTAATTGATATTATAAATTTTTTTTAATAGATTTCGGGAATTTCAGTGAATCGAGAATAAATGCAGTTTTGCGATATTAAACTTTTACAAATTTAAGTAATTAACCCTATTACTTTAGTGATAAGTGCAAAATCAATTAAAATAGTAATTGAAAGTCATTCTAATTTTTTTTTGTGTGTGTATAAAGACTGAAAATGATATTTTACTTAAAATACTTATATTTTTTGTTACATTACTTTTAAAAAATCGTTTAAAATTAATTTTCTTTGTTTTTGACGATTAATCGATTAATCGCCACTTTTTCCGATTAATCGACCCGAATTACCGATTAACCAATTTTCGTCAAATTTCGAATAATGCCCTAACCGGTTAACCGGCAGGGTCGAATAATTGGAACACTAGAAGTTTCATATTGAAATTACTTATATAATATTTCGAGTGCAGTTTTCCTTACTGCTACATATTTTTTTTTGTATACAATCCAAAAAAAAAAAACAAGTAAGAGTGCTTAATTCAGCTGTGCCGAATCTTTTATACCCTACAAAATGTTTAAAACATATAAAAAATTCTACATGGGAGTTTTTGGAAGGAGTCAGCGGGGGACGTTGGAGGACACTTTTTCCCTCGCCATTAATCACTTTTTTTATTACGGTTTCTGCGCTGATGTAATACCATTTTATTATTTTTTTTATATTTTTTTTTTTTTTGTTTTTCTGTAAAGACAGTTGAGCTCAGGCTCTAATTATAATTATGTATTATAATTTTTTAATCATGTTATATATGGTTTGAATTGAGAAAGGTGTGAAAGAAAAATTTATTTTTCTAAAAATTTAAGACATCCTGGTTCGTTTTTTACTAGTTTCATATAATCCAGTTATTATATCATCAGAAAAACTTTTAATGTCAAATTAATTCAGTTAATACACTCAAAAGAAAAACTCTGTCAAAAAATCTGTAAAACGACTTTCAATTTGAATTAGCAATCTTTTAGCAGATTGTTCTGCTGAGAAGGATATTTTTACTAAAATCTCTGTCATAATATAACAGACATTTTACTATGTTTATACTGATTTTGTTTGCTGAATTTTATTATTTTTTCAAGAAATTTTTTTATATAAAAAAAAAGCAGAACAGATTGTCAGCAGATTGCTCTGCTGAAATTAGCAGATTGTTCTGCTGAAATCAGCAGATTGTTCTGCTGAAATCAGCAGATTATTCTGCTGAAATCAGCAGATTGTTCTGCTAAAATCAGCAGATTTTTCTGCTAAAATCAGCAGATATTTATTTCTGCTAAAATCAGATTTCTCTGCTGTCGAACAACACACATGTTTAATAACTAAAACGCCAGATAAAAGTATAAGCTTCCGTAGCGTAGTGGTTAAGAAGTGCACTTTCAAATCGGAAGGTGGCGAGTTCGATGCTTGCTGGCGCCGTATGTTTTTTTTTTCTTGTTATATTTATTCACCTCTTTTGACAGATATTTAGCAAACCTTGTCTGCTAAAATCAGCAGATTTCTCATATGGCTCAAAATGGGTGTATTTTCAGCAGATTTTTCTGCTGATTGGACAGAGAATTTATTTTGAGTGTAGTCAATTATATTCTATATGTGAAAATTATTAACAGATCGCAGCCGCCAAGGATTGAACACATGAATCTGTAATGTTTTTGTTATTAACTGCCTCTTAGGTACGATCACTCTAGACCGATACGCTAAGTTGGCTGTTAAGCAAGTATCAACTAAATCATGGTTTTTCAATTCTTGTGTGGTTGTTGCTGTTTTTTTTTTCATACAGAAGAAGGTGAAATTGCATTATGGTGAATAAATTCAATTTTTTAGTAATCATCATTCGTCCTCCTCTCCTTCATCAACTCTGATCTAAGTACTTATTTTGCAACCTTGCCAGAACATGGTCTATGTTTTGTAGACACAAATGTTAGGTGTTGCCACTTTCCAAAGATACTATTATTGCCACTTAGGCAATAATATTATAATTTTTTTTTAACCAAAATGATTAAAAAAGGAAGCGGGTCAGAAAAAAAATTAATTTTTTATCCCTTGGATCGCAGTGCAGGACCCCAACCTCTTTCCGACTTAAAAATAATCCATTTGGCAAAAAAAAAAATAAAATACATTTTGTAATCCCCTGGATCCAAATGCAGGACTTTGAGCTTCTTCCGACATAAAATTGTTTCATTTGTTTAACAAAACAAAAACATTTAAAAATTACATTTGTCAGAGGTTGGCTTTGTTCTTCAAGGGGTAAATGTTTCCCCGCTGGTTTGAGTTTCCCACTGACCAACTTAACCTGCCTTGGACCATAAAACGTATTTGTGGCAATCTTCGGGAGTCTAGCAATTTTATTATGAACTGCATCGTGTCTTATACAAACAGACGGACGGGCTTTTATAGAACGTCTTAGAATCGATCATGGATCAATATTATGGGGTCCCCGACCGATACTTCGATGCATTACAAATGGTTATCCAGGTGAGTATACCTTCATACTGTGGTTGGATGGTATAAAAATTGGGTTTTTTCGAGGTTGGTTTAGTTCTTTAAGGGAGGACATTTTTCTCCTCTTTCTATTTTGCTAATTTCCGAACTTAGCCAGACCATGAACATAAGAAATATTTCCCAGCTGGCAACGTTCATGAGCCATCCTTGGTGACGGCCCGCTGACATATCACAGTCACAACTGACATTCCAAAGACATCTCTACATACCGAGTTGAGGGAAGTTTCATATAAAATTTCGAAATGTCCTCAATCATAATAAGTAGTTGTTAGGAGTGCTGACATTTGCTATCAGTCGTCTTTGGGGAAATGGCTGATATAGGTCTGCAGAAAATACAAAAAATCTTCGTATTTCGTTAGTTTTTATTTGTATCTATTTTCTTTTATAATTTATCTTTTATCATATTAAGATAAAACTGTTTGCCTTTTACCCTTTGGAACTAACCAAAAGAATTTGAACCTGGAACCTCCAGTTTATTAGTACAAAACCTAACTACTTCATCCAAACTTGATTTTCAAAACTGTATGTCTGAAGGAGCGTTCCAATGCTTTTGCGATGTACTAGAGAGTTCTTAACTCATGTCTTGGCTACAATTTTTGTCTCAGTATTGGATCGAAAATCTCAATGGTTTGGCTGTTATAGACCAAAATATCAAAAAAAAAAAAACGTGACAAAAAGTGGTGAATTTTCTATATTTTCGACTTTTTGACCATGAAAACGAAGTTTTTTCTAAGTAAAAATTCAGAGAAAGTGTAGCTCGAGACAATAGCTACAACTTTACTTTTGAAGATAAGTCAAAATTTCAAATATTGAAAGAAAAAGAAAAATTTGCAAATTTCCCTAAAAATAAAGTCTGAGAAAAAACTGCAAGTCAAAAATTGGAAGCTCGATTTTCACCGTAGACGTATGGTATAGTGGACTTTTTTGCTCAGTAAGATCCCAAGAATCAGAAACGCGAAGCGCCCATTAAGATTTTTTTCCTTCCATACTAATCGCCCCACCCTAATGTAGATGTCTTAGAGGATTTGTCCACAATCTTAAAATAAGCATCCATTGTTGACAATATTAGGACATGTCATCAAGAATTAGCTTTGATTTGTGAGAACCTAAAGACATTACCTCAAAGAACCACTGTGGAAATTTCCTCATTGACACATTTATTGACTGGGTCGTGCCTAGCTCTTTTTATTTAGACTCCACGCACGGACAGAAAGACCCTCATAGAATGTTTTAGAATCTGTCACTGATCAAGGGCCCCATAATTGAACTTTATGGGGCCATTGACCGATATTTCGATGCGTTACACACGGAATGACAAAGCGAGTATACTGTACTGTGGTTGGAGGGTATTAAACAAAAATATAAAAAAAAATTAAAATTAAAAAATCCGAAAACACCCAACAAAATAACACTTTGTTAAAACACATTTTTAAAGGGTATACAAACTAGGGTTGCCAGTTATTTTTGTATTTAAGCGGGGAAATCTTATTCAACATTTATTCTGACAGTCAAGCCGCTGTAAAGTATCTGCAGTCAATGTTTCTGAATACAAGATCTGGCCTTAAATGCGGCGTGTCTTAAAATGAGATGGTCAAACAGTTTGATATATGACTCCTATGGGTCCCAGGGCACAGAGCGTTCCATGAAATTGCAAAGCCGATGAGCTTGCACGACTGGGAACTACCTTACAGGTGCCAATAGAATTGGAATGTGTAAGTATGATAGGCATACCAACACATTCCAATATTTGTAAACTAAATCTATTGCTTTGTTTCGCGACGGAGGCTAATCAGAAATGGGCAAATAGATGGACGTATGAGAAAACACGACAGGTTTGGTTTTCTCTTAATCAGAAGAGCACAAGTGGACTGATATCACTTCCAAGAGAAGAGATTTCGACAGTGGTTGCTGTAATTACCGGAAAATATTTTATAGGGAAGCACGCAGAGCGGTTAGGTGTGCCGTCAAATGACTTTTGCCGAATTTGCTTAATTAAGGAGAAGTTGGAAACTATCAAACACGTTATCTGCCAATTCCCCGGCACTTTATGGTCAGAGACTTGCTTCACTGGGATCTAGGAAGCTGCACGATCTTTCTGATTTGCCGGATTTCAAAATTCTTTATCTTAGGAGTTTCATAAGAAGCTCAAATTGGTTTAACGATAGGGACCAGTAGCGGAACTTATTACAGTTCCGTGGTAGCACAACGGACCTGATTGTCTATTTGTGCTGACGTAAAACGTCAGCAGCCACCTACAACCAAACCTAATCTACACCATTTACAGATGTAATTCGTAAAATATCAATTGTAATTCGAAGATTCTACTTGTAATTCGAAGATTCTATTTGTAATTCGAAGATTCCATTTATAATTCGAAGATTCCATTTGTTATTCGAAGATTCCATTTGTAATTCGAATTCTCCAATTGTAATTCGAAGATTCCAATTGTAAGTCGTAAAAGATCAATTGTAATTCGTAAAAGATCAATTGTAATTCGTAAAAGATCAATTGTAATTCGTAAAAGATCAATTGTAATTCGAAAAAGATCAATTGTTATACATAAAAAATCAATTTTAATTCGTAAAAGATCAATTGTAATTTGAAGATTCCATTTGCAATTCGTAAAAGATCAATTGTAATTCGTAAAAGATCAATTGTAATTCGAAAAAGATCAATCGTAATTCGAAAAAGATCAATTGTAATTCGTAAATATCAATTGTAATTCGTAAAAGATCAATTGTAATTCGTAAAAGATCAATTGTAATTCGAAAAAGATCAATTGTAATTCGTAAATTATCAACGGAAATTCAGTTGATGTTTTTCGAATTATGCATAAGTCGATTTTTCTGCGTGAGTTTGCGTGATTTATTTTATTTTCATATTTCCTTTCGTACCAAAAAAAGCAACAAAAAATTAAAAAATTTGGCTTAACTTCAGATTTCGTCCCGAAAAAAACAAAAAAAAAAAAAAATTAAAATTTCGCAGAACTATAAATTTTGCTGAAAATTTTGGAAGATTTTTGAAATTTTAGTTTTTGAAATTTTTTGTATACATAAGAGTTTCGTGAGTGTGAGTCCACGTTAGTGTGAGTAAAGCTTGCGTGAGTGTACGTGAGATGTACTAAATTTACTGACGTGATGGTGAGTGAGTGTGATTAAAAAAAATATGCTCGTGAGTGAGTGTGCGTGATTCAAAAATTCCTGTCGTGATCGTGAACTAAAACCTTAAACTAAAGTAAAGGAGATTTATTAAATTACAAAGTGATACCAAAAATCGATCTTTCCTAATCGGAATAGGATGAAAATAAAAGCAAATGAAAGTGGATATTTCACATAACCAAACCCTCAAGGCTTTTTTTAGTTCAGCGCTGGATTTTTTTTTACACGCATTTTAAGTTGGCGATTTTTAAGCATTTACGGTTTTTGTGTACTTAACATGTCCTACTTTAGGGGTCCTAGTGGTGCCCTTATTGAACATGTAGGATTCAGCGTCCAAACTTAAGCTCGAATCTACTTTAGCTATAACCGATTCGCTGCAATCGGTGTTGTACCTACTTACTGAATAGCCAAATTATTAAAAATAAACCATTGTGCGCCGTTGCGTATGATTGTTATTTAAAGGTAATTACAAAATAAAGCATACGCCACATATACAGTTTTCAAGCAATTGTTATTATAATTATAATAAAAGTTAACTAACTGTAAATACGAGTAAAAAAATCTAGCACTAAACTAAAGAAAAACCTTTAGGGTTTTATTATGGAATATGTCAACTTTCATATGCTTTTGGTTTCATACCAATCCGATTTTAGTTGTTGCACTGTGTTACCTTGTTTAAAAAATTTATACAAAGTTGGAATTTTAAATGCCCCACGGTAATCTCTTACAAAAACCTAAACAACGGCTGTCGAAAACAGGATATCTGGCAACCCTTATACAAACACACATTGTAACTCCAAATATGTATATACGACTACATCCTAACTCATCCACTCAGCATGGTTGGATGAAATAAATGGTTGGATGGATACATGGCCTAGCTGTTTAACTGTCTATGTAAATGGCTAACAGGCAGAAAAAACAGAAACACACACACAATACTGCAACCCACAGTGGCTTATTTAACTTTTTTTTTTTACTCAGCTGCTGCATATTCGGGGCATAAAATTCGGTTGCAAGGTGGGGGGGGAACAATAAAAGAGAGAGGGTAAACGAAAGGGTCCAAGGGGTAAAAGGAAACGGGTTTTTGTTTGTATACGTGTGTTTGTTGTTATAAGAACCACGACTTTTGTGTTGTGTTGTTTGTTTACGAACGAAACGAAAATTGGTTCGAATTTTTAGCGGCGGCAAACGATAACTACTCATCATGTGTTTGTTGACATTTTTGGGTCACAACTAAATAATTACACAGTTATTGTATATTTGCATGTATGTGTATATGTGTGTGTGTGTGTGTGTGCATAAGCATTTTAAGTACATATATAAACAATTTATTTCTTTGTGTGAGTTTATTTTCAATGAAATGCAAATTGCTGCAGAGACCTTCCATCCCCCCATCACTTCTTTAAAGCGCAATTTAACAAGGACAACAACGACGTTAGCGATAACAATTTTTTTTTTGCCCAAAAAAAAATGTAAAATAAAATAACTGTTGCAATAATAACAAATAATAATGATGCATACGCTATGCATCAGCATCGTTGACATCTGAATCATACAACCCTACAATTTTATCTTTCTTTATCGGCATATACGTTTTAACCCTAGGGTTGCCAGATACTAGAAGTCAAACAACTGGAAAATGGAAAATTTTCAGCTGGATTTTTAAAAAGTAACTGGACCAATATATATTTTTTTTTTAATAATTTGAAAAAAACATCAAAAGATTTTCATATGTGAGATACGTATTCTTATTTTGGACTACATGGCTGTCTCTATTTACCACGGCAAAATGTGCCTTTTTTAAGCATTTCTATTACATTTTCGAACATTTCGAAATGCTGATGTATAGCTCGCCATTGGCCTGAGGATAGTTAGAGAATATTTTTTTTTTTTAAATAACCCCACAAAAATAAGTTCAAAGTGGTCAAATCTGGAAATCAAGAAGGACAGTCAAAACTTCGCTGACGTGCGAAGTTAACAAGGGCGACAACAATTGACCATCATTTGAAGATTTGACCCATCCAGACACATTTTTGGGGGGTTATTTTAAAAGCAAAAATGTACGCCAAGAATCCTTAAATCATCGACGAGCGCAATCAACTCTAGACTGGCCGAGATTCTCGAAAAGTTGAAAACAAATTGACGATAATGCAGCAAAAAGAGCACATTTTCCGTACCCAAAAGAGGCATTTATGTTATATTTATGATTAATGTTTTATTACAAAAATAGTCCCAAAAAATTGTAAAAAATATTTAATAAAAAAAAATAATTGTTAAAATTGTGAAAATCCTTTTTCAACTGGAAAAATTATGTTTTAACTGGAAACTGGACCAGACCTTAAATAACTGGAAAATCCAGCCCATTCCAGGCCGTCTGGCAACCCTATTTAACCCTATCCGCATTATGTGGGGGTTAAAAAGGCTCAATTTTATAAATTTTTACAAATTCTGATTAATTATTATTAAAAAATAAATATATTTTGAGTAGGTTTATTCTAGCTCGAGGTCATTATTTCCTTTACTAATTAAAACTATGATATTCTCATTGAATAATTTTCAAGAAAATTATTTTTCTGTTTTCAATTTATTTATGTCGGTAATTTTTTGCAAGACTAATCGACACGTGTTTCTGGATTTGTCAGATCCCATTGTCAAGATTATTTAACAAAAATAAAAACCCTTACTACAAGTAGCAAAGGGTCTTAAATGACAATCGTTAATATTCATTAAAGACCCTTTGCTACTTGTAGTACAGGGTTTTTATTTTTGCTAAATAATCTTGACAATGGGATCTGACAAATCCCGAAACACGTGTCGATTAAGTCTTGCAAAAAAATCCAACATAAATAAATTTAAAACAGAAAAAAAAATTTCTTGAAAATTTTTCTATGAGAATACCATAGTTTTAATTAGTAAAGGAAATAATTACCTCGAGCTAGAATAAACCAACTCAAAATATAATAAAAATTTTACTCTCACTTAAATCACCTGAAAATTCTTTTCTATGAAAAACTTTTTAATTAAGTAAACAATACGGACTTTAAAGCCATTTAGTGTAGAAAATTCCCGTTTAGCTTAGAAGCTTCTGGCAATGAGTTCCTGTTGCATTAAAAGAACTCTCGGATTCTCGAAATTTCTTCAGCTAAACAAGTGAGATTGTTGGTTGTAAATGAAGACATGGATGTCCCTGACTGATATCTGTTGGCGCTCTATCCAATCCGCAGCCCATTTTATGGCCACTTTTCCGGTAGTCTACAATCTAGTTGACCAAAAATAAAGCCACCCCACTCGGCAATCCATTTTGGAGCAATCAGTAAAACCTCAAGTGGCTTCTCACGTATATCGAGACCCACCGTCTAATCGAACCTGTATCAAAAACAGGTACATACGACGGTGTAGGGCGGGCAATTATAAACGTTCGCTGCAGCACCGTGATGCCTCAGGATTCTCGGAAGTCCGTATAATATATACGTAAAAATGTCTCAATATCTGAGACTTTTTCTATTAGACAAATTTCTCAGAATCTGAAACTTTTTTAAAAATGAAATGTCTCAGATTCTGAAACGCAAAATGTCTTAAAATCTAAGACTTTCTATAGGAAAATTTTTCAGTATTTGTGACTTTTCGATAGTAAAAATGTCTAAGAATCTGAGACTTTTTTATAGAAAAATGTTTCAGATTCTGCAATGAAAAACTGTCTCAGAATATGAGGTTTTTCCTATACGAAAAAAATGTCTCACAAGTGAAGTCTCCCTGGTGTCACCCTCCGATCTTCATGAAATTTGGATATGTTGTTAAGAACGAAAATTAATTCGACACGTATTTTTTTTTAGCGGCCCAAACTCATTTTTAGGGGGGGTCGATTTGTATGGGGGGAAATTGACCTTGTTCAGTTTTTTACGATTTACGCCTATTCAAACAAAATTAATATAGGCATGTGAGGTATCAGATTAAAGGTATTAAAAATTCCTATCTCGTGGTGCTAACAACGGGCCAAAGAAGTTAATATTTTTCGACTTATTAACAAAAATGTGCTAAAATTTTGGTATTTTTCTCAATGTGACGAAAATTGTGCACGTTGTGTTTGGACACGTTCTTAGCACACGTAGATAGGTTTTCCAAAGACCTTTCATTTGGTATGTAACATGACTAGGTTTCTTTGCATAATATAGGAGTTAAACGAAAAAAACTGAAAAATGGCCTTGTCTTCCCCCCTCCTTTTTACCCCCTAAATATGAATTTGGGCCGCTAAAAAAAATACGTGTCCCTTTATTTTTTCTGCTCTACAAAATAAAACCAATTCCATAAAGATCCGCGGGTGACACTAGGGAGACTTCCCTTGTCAGAATCTGCCACTTTTTCTAAAGGAAACATTTTTCTAATGAAAAAATGTTTTAGAAGGGTGTTCAGCCCAATATTGGTGGCAAAAATAAACTTAAGCCATCATTGGTAAGGCACAACCAGAGAATGCTTTGTTAGAAAATAATTAACGGACTAAGCCAAAGCGATGGAACGATGCTCCGGACGTGAGAGGGCATCGCTGCCCTCTCCGAAAGTTTGTCGGAGCAAGACAAACTTTCGGACATGAGCTCATCTGATAAACAGGGCGCTTTTCAGCCTCGTCATCGAAGTCTGGTAAAAAGTTGCGCTCGCCAGACGAGAAACCATTACCTAAGCAATCTAAGGTAACCAGCAACGTCTCGACTCAGTCTTTTAGTGAAGTGATGAAAGGTAACTTCGTTAGGGCTGTGATCAACAGGGGGAATGGGGATTGTAGTATCCCAAGAGCCAAGTGGAGTTTAGTTGAAACTAAATTAAATAAAACCTACTTTAGGGTCCTTGAGAGTATGCCTGATTTCCCCCTACCATTGTCAACGCAGGTTGGTATCAAGAACGAGTTAAACTTGTTTTTGGGATCGAAAGATCAGCAGCCATGTTTAAAGTTGCTATTAGCCAAGTGGGAGAGTTATGGCCTGGAGCCAAACTGGACGTTGTGGAAAAACATGATATCCCGTCGCAACCCAGAGCTCATGCATGGATTTCGATAACTACAAGTAACACTGAGGTCATTCTGAAGATGATCAAAGTCTCCAATCCTGACCTTGCAACTCAGAATTGGCAAATTGCTAGATTGGGTGAGATAGAGGGCGCTCGCCGTCAAGCAGTGGTCTTGGCTGACGGACTGACGGAATTATTAGATTTGGCTTTTTCATATAAGTGTCAATGACTACAAGGGCGACCATAGGCCTATTTTGGACGCAGCCAATCCAAATGGAAGATGCATCTGGCATTTTCGAAACCGAGTCTGGTAGCAAATATGTACGACACATAAAAAAACTAATGTCACAGTGGGTGACATTCGGGTCGAGGCCCATGCAGTAAAGAATGCGGAGAGTTTTCCTGCCTCCTATTCAGAACAGATAGGAGACACATCTGGCTTATTCGAAACCGAATCTGGGAACAAATGCGATCTCCATGATAACACGGAGGACGAAGCCAATAACGAAGCCGAAAACGATTGCGGGGAAAAAGATTTTGAGGTTCCTACAAATAATCCTCCATCATTGTAAGGCAGCCTTAGTTGCACTAATGCTGCAAATGATGGCAGGAACAGTTGAATTTGTTTTTATAGAAGAGCACTGGGTGCTGCGTGGAAGGGTTTGCGGATTAAAGACCCCCTGATTTAAGTTGATGGTTGCTAAGGGTGAGGGCTCAGCAAAGGCCTGCATCTTGGCGAAAAATAGCTTAAATATATACTTTTAATCAACTTTAAGTGACATGCATATTAATGGGAAGTCCATTTAGCTCGCCTCTGCTTATTTTCCTAATCCGGGGTCAATACCCTCCGAGATGGTTAGCGGTCTGATTTGGGAGTCTAAATCTAGGGGACACCAGCTAATAGTGTGCTGTGATGCGAATGCACATCATTCGGTATGGGGAAGTACAGACACAAATGATAAAGGCAAGTCTCTAGAAATCTGAATAGAACAAACTGGGTGAAATATAGAGAGACTTGTTCTTGGCTTTTGGATAAAGTGTTCTTGTCAGAACCGCATAGTTTGGCGGAAATTGCATGTCTGGTTTACTATGTAACAAATGTTTGTAATAGGTTCCTGGATACGTCTTGCCCTTCTGCAAAGTTTAGGGGTAAAGGAAGGGTACTAATAGGGCGTAGTCTACTTCCAGTGCAGAGTCGCTGGATATCCTTCTAAACACACATTTTCTGGTCAATTCCATGACTCTGTTTTAAGCTTTGGAACGTTCTAACGCCCAAGCATCTAAAATTGCTTCGGAAATAATAAATATGCCAGCATTAATCTGGCCAATTAAAAGCTTCAGGCCCTATAAATCCCCTAGACCTGAAGATATGCTCCCAGCTGAGATTCATCAGGTGTCGGACTATATTGCCCCTTGGCTGTATAATCTATACACAGAATGCCTTAACTTGTCGTATAATCCTTTAAAATGAAGGGACACAAGCGTCTTCTTTATTCCGAAGGCTGAGAAATATTCCTACATAGCTCCGAAGGATTTTAGACCAATTAATTTGTTTTCTTTTTTAAAGACAATTGAACGAATCATAGACTCATAATTTGCGTAGAGTGATTGCCCCGAAGTTGCTTTCGACAAGGCAATATGCATACAGCAAAGGTAGATCAATAGAAACAGCTCTTCATGAGCTCGGTGGTAACATCGAGCATTCGCGGGTACAAAGTGGGGGGGAAGGGGAAATTTCCCAGACCAAATTTAAAAAAGAAAAAAAGAAAAAAAAAGAAAGAAACAGAAGAAAAATACAAGAAGAATGAATGAAAAAGAAAAGAAGAAATTTTGAAATCCGTAAACTTTTCATAGATGGATCGAGGCTGCACGAGCAAGTGGGCTTTCGAGTCTATTTGGAGGAGCTTGGATTGAGCCTGGCTCGAAGATTGCCAGATCATTGCTGTGTTTACCAGGCAGAGATGCTGGCAATAAAGGAAGTGGCTGACTGGTTGAGCTGCAATGTCTTGTCTACAACCGCAGTCAACATTTATTCTGACAGTCAAACCGCGGTCAAATCCCTGGATTCAATGTTTCTGAACACAAGATCTGCCCTTAACTGCCGCACGTCTTTAAATGAGATGGCCAAGCAGTTTGACATACGACTCATATGGGTCCCATGGCATAGAGACATTCCAGGGAATTGCAAAGCCGATGAGCTTGCAAGACTAGGAACTACCTTACATGTTCCAACAGAATTGGAATATGTTGGAATGCATCTAGAAACTTGCAAGCAAAAAATTCGGCTTTGTTCCGCAACGGAGACTAATCAAAGATAGGCAAATGGATGGACGTGTGAGACAACACGACTGATTTAGCCTTCTCTTAATAAGAGGCGCACAAGTGAGCTGATATCGCTTCCAAGAGGAGAGATTTCGACGGTGGTTGCTATAATTACCTGACATGCGCGGGTACAAGGGGGGGGAAAAAGGGGAAATTTCCCCCCCCAGACCAAATTTCGAAAAGAAAAAAAAGGAAAAAAAGAAAAAAAAGAAGAAAAAAAAAGAAAAAAAAAAAGAAAAAAAAGAAAAGGAAAGAAAAAAACGAAAAAAAGAAAGAAGGAAATTTTCTAAAAAAATCTCGAAGTCCAAAAATTTTTCACAGAAAAAAATTTGAAAATTTTAATAGGGAAAATTTTTAATTTTTTTAAGGAAAAAGTGAATTAATCTGAAAATTTTCTGCGAAAAATATCTGTCAATCTTATTATGAATTTTGGCATAAACAAATTACTTAGAATATGATTTTTTTGTATAGAAAAATGTTACATGATCTTAATTTGGTCTATATAAAAAGAGATTGTCTTCCACATAGCAATAGGAAAAATATCTTAAAATTGTTGAAAGTCGAACTTATGTAAAACTATTTAAATTTTTTTTTCTAAAGAATAAACTTTTTCTAAAGAATTATGTGAAAAAGGTATCAAATCTTATTTATAGGACAAAGGTCGCAGAAGAATTTTTTTATGGGAAAAAAGTCTCAGAATTTCTGAATTTGAAACATATAGGAAAAACATTTCCGAATCTGGGACTTTTTCTTTAGGAAAGAGTCACAGAATCTCCGACTTTTTCTATAGCAAAAGTGTCTTAGAATTGGAAAAGATTTCAGAATCAGAAAAAGGTCTCAAAATTTGTCACTTCTTCTTTGGAAAAAAAGTGCCTGAATTTTAAACTTTTTCTATATAAGAAAAAGCTCTCAGAATCTGAGACTTTTTCTTTAGGAAAAAGGTCTGAGAATCTGAGCATTTTTCTTTAGGAATAAGATCTCAGAATTTGAAACTTTTTCTTTAGGAAAAAGGTCTTAGAATCTGAGACTTTTTCTATTGAAAAAGGTCGAAGAATCTAAGACTTTTTCTATAAAAAAAGGTCTCAGAATCTAAAATTTTTTCAGTACGAAACAAATCTAATAATCAGAGACCTCTCTGTAGGAAAAATGTCTCAATAATGCTTTAAAATATGAGACTTTTTCTATATTCTGTGGAAAAAAATTCTTCGAATCTGAAAATTTTTCTATACGAAAAAAGTCTCAGATTCTGAGACATTTTTCGTAAAGAAGAAGTCTTATATTCTGATACATTTTCTGTATAGGAAGAATTTCTTCTATTAAAAAATTTTTATATTTAGACTCTTCTTATGAATACGAAAAATATACAATTTTCTTTTATATTTCTTTTAAAAATCTGAAAATTTTTCTATACGAAAATAGTCTCAGATTCTGAGACATTTTTCGTAAAGAAAATGTTATATTTTGAGACATTTTCCCTATAAAAAATAATTTTTTCACGAAAAATGTCTCAACATCTGATGTTTTCTATGTAGGGAGAATTTTTTCTATTAAAAAATTCCCGTTTTAAACAAATTTAAAAAAATTGGTCTAAACGAAATTTGATCATGAAAAACAAACCTCCTTCGACAAAAACTAATAAATTTGATGATTTTATAGCTTTCCCATCACCTTTTTTTGTAAAAAAAAACGTATCCTTATTTTTTTTTTTTCTCGTCAACAAAGGTGAATTTATGATTTTTTTTCGAAGTAAAAAAAAATTTCCCCCCCCAAACCCAAAAGCTGTACCCGCCACTGTTACCTGACAATGTCTTATAGGGAAGCACGCAGAGCGGTTAAATGTGCCGTCGAATGACTTTTGCCGAAGTTGCATGGATGAAAAGGAGTTGGAAACTATCGAACACTTTATTTGCCATTGCCCGGCACTTTCTGGTCAGAGACTTGCTTCACTGGGATCTAGGGAGCTGTACGATCTTTCTGATTTGTCGGATGTCAAAAACTGGTTTAACGACAGGGACTAGTAGGGAAACCCATTACGGTCCCGTGGTATCACAATGGACCTCAGAGTCTACGTGTGTTGACGTAAAACGTCAACAGCCACTTACAACCTAACCTTAACCTAACCTATTTAAAACTTTTTCCATACGAAAAACGTGTCAGAATTTGAGACTTTTTCTATAGGAAAAATGTCTCAGAATTTGAAAAATTTTTCATTGGAAAAATGTCTCAGAATCTAAAATTTTTTTCATACGAAAATACGTCCTTAAAACAGTAGATTTTTAGATTTTGGTGTAAAGGAAAACTGAGTATATGCTATGGGAAACCTTCCCTGTAAGTGGAGGGTATAAAAAGAAACAAAGTTTCTAGTATTATTTTTTTTCAAAAGTTTTGCATTGTATTAATCCATTAGAGATAAAAGGGTTAATATCTATATCGTTTTTTGAAACAACTGATGTTTTTTTTATGAAACATAATTGTCCTTCATTTCTATGAATCAAGTTTTTTTTTTGGTTTCCACCACTTTCCAAAAAAAAAAAAAATATTCATACATAGAAATATGAAAAAATAAAAATGATTGCAAAAATTTTATGCATCCATACACACACACACACACGTTCATTGTTGTTCATTGCAGTTGATTTAACATGACAGCCTACAGTGGTTTTGACTTCGCTTGTTTTTGGTTTTGTTTGTACAATAATTTCCCAGAATGTTCGTGCTTTAACTTTCAAATCATTTGGGTGATTAAAATAGGATTTCTTCTTTGGTGTAAAGCTTAAAGTTTTTGAAAATTGTGTTTTCCATCATCCAAAAAATTTCTCATGGCGCCATTCATAAGCGATGAGTTGAAACGAATTAAATTGATTAAATTGATGTTATGAAATATATGTAGAAGAAGGAAAAAATCATTTTTGTTAGAAAAATTGGAAGAGAAACTTTCAACATTTAATTTTTTTTTGTTACTATAAACCATAAAAGTTTAAACTTTAAGGGGATTACATTAGAAAATATTAACAAAAAATTTTGCAAAGTATGTATTTACTAAACTTGGTAGATTATGGTATTATGGGGGATTTAAGTGCTGTTTAAGTAAAGCTAATACGAGGGTGGTTTTAACAAATGTTTAAAACTAATGCACATTAGGGTGAAGCGAGTTTTTAACTTTTTTTAGATTTTTTAAATCGGCGGGGTCGGATTAGTAACTTTTTTATGTCAATATTAACAAACAAAAATATTGAAAAATATTGGTAATGCACTCAAAAAAGTAAAAACCTGGTAAAATTACAGAAAAATTTTTTAACTTTTTTTTGCTCCCTCCTATTTGACAAGAATTCCTTGTTATTTTACAAGCTTTTTATTGTAAATTATTGTAATTTATTGTAAAATTACACTTTTTACTTTTTACCAAAAAAATTGTAAATTTACAATTATTTTGACGCGATAATACTTACAAGGAGGTTTTGTGATTTTACTACACCATTTCCAATTGTATTTCAGAAATTGTCAATTGTAATTTAGAAATTATCAATTGTTTTTCAGAAATAATCAATTGTATTTCAGAAACTAACCTTCGTAAAACAATTGAAAATTTCTGAAATACAATTGATAAATTCTGAAATACAATTGATAATTTCTGAAATACAATTGATAATTTCTGAAATACAATTGATAATTTCTGAAATACAATTGATATTTTCTGAAATACAAATTAAAAATTTCTGAAATACAATTGATAAATTCTGAAATACAATTAATAATTTCTGAAATACAATTGATAGTTTCTGAAATACAATTGATAATTTCTAAAATACAATTGGTAATTTCTGAAATACAATTGATAATATCTCAAATACAATTGATAACTTCTGAAATAATGATAATTTCTGAAATACAATTGATAATTTTTGAAATACAATTGATAGTTTCTGAAATACAATTGAAAATTTCTGAAATACAATTGATAATTTCTGAAATACAATCGATAACACAGGGCAACACTTTTTTTTTGCCCGGGTTCTGATAGCTAGTTTTGGGTAATTGGGGTACGCTGCTTTCAAATCTGGCTATCGTTTTTGTGGATCAGCTCTAGTTTTCGAAATATAGCCCAGCAAAATTTTCTGTTCCAAATAATCGGTTCCAGAACGCATCAAACTACCCTGCAACCGGTTCTACTTAACATTCCAGAATCAATGATATTTGTTTGAAATTGTTCCGAAAGCAATCGTTTTTTAGAGCAAGTAGTTTTTTTGAAAAATACTTTTACATAGAAAATTTTGTTGTGATTACCGTAGAATATATTCAAGAGCCTATTGAACCAGGAATTTGTTCCAAAAAATTTTGCTGGGTTTTTGGGATGTTTGTGAGTCGACATTTACCAACACTAGTCGTAAATCCAAAAAGTAAATGACGATTTTAGGTATGTTGGATATGCTGATTCCAAAAATGCTCTTACTTTTGATGAGTCATATTTAGTTTTTGAGATATCGCTAAAATAAAATTTTTAATTTATGGCCTCTTTAATTTTGTCTGAATATTTATGCCCTTTTTAATAACTCAAAAACTAAAGCTGTCCAAAAAAAAACTAATACCAGTTTTGGAATCCTCGCATCCAATATAGATAAGTTCATGTTTAAAACTGAGGCTCTAAAATTAGTTTTGGAAATTATAGCCAAGCATAGTTGGTCAAAAACGCAATTTTTCGACTCTTTAACAGCGATTTGCTCGCGAACGCGAGCTGATGGAAAAAATTGGATAACAGATTCAGAATCAGCACACTAAAGTCCATATAAATCAGTTGTCAAAGTTCAGGCAAATTGAAAAAGTTCAACTTTTGTCAACCTGTGTAATTTCTGAAATAAAATTGATAATATCTGAAATACAATTGGAAATGGTGCAGATTTTTGCTATCTCCTGTTTTACGAGAATTCCTAGTAAAAATTACGAACTTTTTAAATTTATAACTTTTTTGGCGAAAAAAAAACTAACAAGAACTTCTCGTAAATTTACTAGATTTTTTTTTTTTTTAAATCTTGGAAATTTGTAAAATTAAAAAAAAAAAACTGTAAAATTACAAAAAACACTTAAATTTCGATCGCAAATTATTTGGTAAAAAACTAGGAAAACTGTCAAATATTGGTAAAATGGGATTACTAGACTTTTTGTAGTAATTTGACAAGGTGTGTTTTTTGTCTGTGGGTTCTTTTTTGACTTGAAAATTGAAAAGTTCCGAACAAAAAATGGTGCTATTATGATTTTTTTTTTTTGTGAAATATTATTTAATATGACAGTGATACAAAATTGAGTTTTCCGAATAGGAATAGGATGAAACCAAATGAAAATTGACATTTTCCATAACAAAACCCTCAAGGTTTTTGTTTAGTTTAGTGCGAGATTTTTTTTTACAAGCATTTCAAGTTGGTTTTTGTGTATCGTGAACCTATATTCAAAATATGCCAACTCAAATTTGACCGAAATGAGTTTCCGATGGCAAATAGCTCCCCAATGCATTACCCATCTGTGATAAAAATTTCAGAACAAAAAATTAATTTGTTGTCGTTTTACATCAATTTTTGTTATTCTGCTATCTCAAAGTACATATCGTCACCTTAAATGCAAAACAACGTAACAACAAAAAAATCAAAATCGAGTTTTTGATTGATTATGATGCATTTGACTAAACTACATGTCTCTGGAAAATTTTGGAAGTCTAAGTTCAAAAATTGCGAATTTATTAACAATAAACAAAAAAACGTATCAGCAAGTGCATGGATTTCATAAACCAAAACAACGTAACATCAGTGTTACACACACAATTTGTATGTAAACGCGCAAATATTAATATATTTCAATATATTTTTATATATTGAAAACGAATAAATATTTAAGACATTCACCATACAAATTGAATAAATATTTCTGATAAAAAGTTACATAAAATTTTCAAAAAATTTATTTTATAAAATTTTCCAAAATTGTATAATTTTTTTTTAATTTGTCGTTTTTTAACCAAAAATTTTGTGTTTTAATTTAATAGGACCGTTCGATTACGTTACGACAATCTACTCTTTTTTACTATTTTTACTAGAGCTGGAAATTTGTAATACAAAAAGTAAACAAAACTATCCAGTTGTAGTAAAAATAGTTTGAATTTTTGGTAATCGAATTGACATAATGTTTGGCCTTTTTAAAAAAGAACGTAGCTTCTATTTAAAATTAGTTTTATTTTTGATTTAATTGAATTTTAAAATGTCGTTTTTTCAACAGTAATTTCGTGGGGTATTTTTTTTTTTTTTTTGTAAATGAAAATAGCTAGATCCGCAGGTTTTACGAATCCTGTTTCAAATTCTGTGTTATTTACCAATACAATTGGAAAGTTTTTCCTAAGAATACAGAGAGTTTTTTTAAAAATGTATCGTTTCTTCCTAAAACTTTTCCTATACCAAAACCAATTTCAAGAACTTAAAAAAAATGCTAAAACTTCAAAATTTTCTTTCCAAAGCCAACCCTTTAATTCTGAGGTAAAACTTTAAGTTAACAAAAAATCATACAGGGCCCGTTTTCTTATAAAGAAACCTTCGGGTTCTAAATATTTTTTTTAACCAAGTGAGATCAAAAACTTTAATTTGGATCTTTACTACAGCAAAATTCTTTAAATATGTTGATAAACCCTTACCTTTTATAAGAACTCTTAAGTATTTTATAAAATCTGAAAGATTTTATATAAAAAATGTTAAGTATAAAGGTTTTTTTAAAAATTTTTGAAGATCTCGAAGTTTTTTTTGAAAGATGCAAAGCAAATGCTTGAGTTTTGTTTTTGAAGATATTTACGATATTATTCCATATTCGCATTCATTTAAAATAGTTTATTTATTCGCTTTCTTCATACGTTAAACGTCAAATTTAAACGGCGTTTTATTTTGACAGATAAATTGTATAGGAAAAACGAAAAATGTATCTTGTTTTAATGAATGCGAATATGGTATTAAATCATTTAAAATGTTTAAGAACCAAAAACGAATGGAAAAAAATCATGTATGCTTAAATCTTTGTTGGCTTGTAAAAATGAATGGGGGTTTGGTTACATTGCACGCCTCTAGAAGCGACTCCTAGGCAATTGTTTTGGCAAAAAAGTGGCGGTAAAGGGTAAAAAAGCACCAACGATTGCCTCGGGGTCGCTTCTAAGGAAGTTCAATGGAAAATTGACCCCCATTAATTTTTAGAACCCAATATTTTTCCTAGCAGTTCTACTCCTTCTCGTTACTCCTGAAGGGAGCATCCATACAAAATGAAATTTTTATAAAATTAACTTTCATCCCTCTAACTGTCTCAAGGATGCTTCTACACTGAAAAAAATTTCATGAATTTTCATAAAATTTAGTTAAATTTAACTAAAAAATTGGTTATTTTCCTTACTATAAGGAAAATAAAGGCGGCAGCCAAAATTAGGCCAATTTTGGATGGTGCTGGCGGACGCAATATTTAAACCTCGAATTTTATTTTTGATTTTAACTCATCTACACGAGTAAAAACAATCAACATGTTCTGAACGAAACTGTTTATCTAGAGTCAAAAGAGTGTTGGTACTTTGTACAAAAAAAAACGTATTTTTTTTAATTTTTAACTTTAAAACAATGTGTTTTCGGACTAAAACAAGATATCGGTTTGTTGTTTTCTTTTTTTTTTAAATTATAAATCTATATAGTTTTCAAATGAAATTAGTTTAAAATAAATTTGAATAAATGCGGCTTTGCTATTAGCAAAAAACTGGAGCCGGATCGGTTAAAAAAATTTTTAAATTATAAATTTTAAAATGGTTCTATCTCGGAAAGTATAAGAGATAACCACACCCCCTAAAGAGGTTTTTTAGGCCGCTACTAGCACATTGTCCGAATATATTTTTTTAAGAAATATGATAACAAACAAAAAAAATGGCAATTGTTTTAAGTGTTCGTATACAAAAGGTGCCATACTTTGGGGGGTTCTGCTGCCTCCCCCGTTCAACCGCTGGACTCCAACTTCCAAACTTAAGCTCGAAAATACGTTAGCTATAACCACTACAAATGTCATGGCTCTCGGTCCAATACTTACTGAATGGCTGAATTATTTCCAAAAAATTAGCAATTTATTCAACTTTGTGATGTTACGTCGTTTTGGTTTACAAAACACGATTCCACGAAAAACGTAACCCACATATCTCAAAAAATATTAACAAAAACGACTTTTTTATTTCAGAAATGGATTTATCGCTGTTTTTTAAGCTAACACTTCACAAAAGTTTTTTATATTGCAAATATTTTTCATTTAATAACGTTTTTTGCTTCTCCTGTAAAATTCTAAAAAGTGTTGTTACGTTGTTTTGCATTTGTGGTGACGATATTTTTTTGGCGAAAATAAATGCCAACTCCCATTGTAAATTTCCAAAAATTTTTCAAAATTTTTTTAAAAAAAAATTATGCCATATATCTTATTGCAATTGTCACGCTGAACACGAATCTGGTAAATATTTTGATATCTAATGACCAGTTTTCGAGATATTGCCATTTTGAAAATATCGGTAAATAGTGTTTGCAAAAAAAAAAATTGCTTATATATATGTAACTTTCAAACTATTTATCAGATTGAAACATTTTGGGTGGGGCGAATAAAGCCAATGACATAAGCTTTCAAAATAGCTAGTTTGGAGTGACACTTTTACAATACAGCGTGAGTTACAGAGTGCCAAAGTTGACCACTCCGAGATTAAAAAGCTTTTGGAGCTAGTAACTTTTAAATAATTTGCAAAGATTTTGGCATTTATTGAATATAGTTCGACGATATACAGAATATATACTATACATGTCCTACTTTAGGGGACCATGGTGCACTTATTGAACTTGTGGGGTCCAGCATGTAAACTTCAGCTCAAAATTACGTTAGATATAACCGTTACGAATTTCACTGTAATCGATCCAGTATTTACTAAATGCCAGAATCATTAAAAATAAACCAATGTGCACCGTTGCGTATGATTGTTATTGAAAGGCAATTACAAAATTTAGTATACGCCTCTTACAGTGCGTTGTCCCATATACAAAAAACAAAAATAAGGTCATGGTCTTAAGGCCTATACACACCTGAGGATAAATCTCGTTCGAACAAGATTTCGATCATATGGTCTGTATCATTTTATACACAACCATATGGTCGAAATCTCGTTCGAGCGAGATTTCACCTCAGGTGTGAAATGGGTATTAGAGGTGCAAAAAGTTTCTATTGGTATCAAAATGACTCCATAAAATTTTCGTGAAAATCAAAAATTGCCTTACCCTCCCTTCAGCTAGTATTCTTAATGCCTCCCCCGAAGTCGCATAAAAATCAAAAAATCTATACTATGCGAGTACAAAGGTCGCATCGATTTAAATTATTTTGAGCTGAATGGGGTCCATAAAGTTTCTAATGGGAGTCAAAATTACGCCATAATAATTTCGTGCAAATCATCGTATTCTCGCATCGCGGTTGAAGTATGGCTTGTTTGGGATTTTTACTTAATCAGGGATGTGAGTGCCCAAAGTGTTATATACCCTCCACTCTAGTGATAGAGGGTATATGAGGAGTTCCGTCTAAGACTTAAATTTTGAAGTAAAAAAGATGTCATTTTTGTTTTGATGCACATCGATGAAAGTTGGCATAAATATTAGAAGCTATTTAAGAATAAGAAATTCGTTCGCGTCAATTAAATCGCGCAAGGGGGTCAAAAGTTATGGCGGTTTTAAGATTTAGCGGTTTTAAAAATCTTAAAAATATTTTAAAGATTTTTTTTCTACACATTTGTTGCATGCGTTATTAAAACATGCCAGGATAGATTATTTCTTCTAAAATATATAATATAAATTTAACCCTTTAATGACCAAACGATTAAAAAAAAATATCTAAGTACCTAAAATCGCGATTAATTCGCGGTAAAAGAAAAGTTTCACAATTTTTTATAACATATTTAGGCAATGCGCGTTGGTATTACTGAAAAAATTACGGAAAATCGTATCATTGTACCAGTAGTTAAAAAAAAATCGGTGATGCTTTTTTATAACAAGAAAATTTAATATGGTCCAAAAAATCTATAATCATCAAAATTTTTTAACCCGCCTCTGATTTTATGATGACACATCAAGTGGGCTTTCATTTAAAAAAAAAAAATCATACAATTTCGTGTAAAGCCTTGGATGTGCCAGATCAAAACAGGTTCAGATAAAATCATCGCGCTTTCCGCTCAGAATGGCTTAAAGTAACAAGTCAAAAATCAAATCAGTTCTACTCGTTAAGGCACGTCTTTTGGTGTATTAAACTGAACATGATGCATTAATTGATAATTAAAAAAAATAGGAAACAGATTTGAAAATATCGCACAATTTTCAAAAATAGCATAAAATTTTTGCAATTTATTTTTTATAAACCCGCCAGTGATTTTTTTATGTAAACTCTTTACGCAAGAGTCCACCAAATTTCTAATGAAACCGCGAATGTGCCTCGCGAAAAACTGGTATTTTAAAAAAATTACGGTTTTTTCTTTCGAACTTTGATCTTCTGAAACTCCTTAACTATTCGTGGCACATTAACGGGATTAATTCCAAAATGCTAAGAATTACAACACCTACCAACTCTAGTTCAACTTTTTTAATTTTATAGAGGGGGCCGAAATCCCTGATCAAAAAACCTCGAAAATTTAAAAACTCTTAATTTTTGTTTTCAAAATTTAACCGTCTTATAACTTCTTACCAAGCGATGAAGCATCTATCAAAATAACATTAAAATAATCTCTTATATGTACTGACTTTGTGTTATGCCGGAAAAGATTGAAATATAAGGAGAACTTAAAAAAAAAAAAGCGAAAGAAGGTAAAAACTATGGATTATTTCAAGCCATTTTTATCGATTTTTCAATTTTAACCCTCTGTAACTTTTACGGATAAAGTGGGGTAATCCTTAAACATTGCTCAGTGATGGTTCAAGGTCTTGTTTACACAAGTGCATTTGCAGTTTTTCTAAATTCCAAAAACTACCGGTTTTTTTAAACATTTATTTCAGTTTCACTGAGTTAAAATTTAAAAAAGATTTTGTGATATATAAGTTTGTCATGCCGGTTGTAACACCTCGAAATATTGATCTAGAACCCCATAAAGTATATATATTCTTGATCCTCAATCGATTTTAAGACGATCTAGCGATGTCCGTCTGTCTGTCTGTTGAAAACAGACTGAAGTTTGGCATATATGTTGGGCATTTACCTGGTCAGGTTGCTATTGCAATCCAGCAAAATCGGTCAAGTGGTTCAAAAGTTATGAGCAAAAGACTGAATTTCGGCAAGGGTTTTTCGTGAATTTATGAAATAAAAAATGTTTTAAAAATATTGGTAAGTCACAAAATTATTTTATAACGTAATTTTTTCACTCAAAAATATTTTTACACTAAAACAAACAAAAAATACACTCAAAAAAAATTTACAATCAAAAAAATTTTACACTAAAAAAAAATGTGGTAAATTATTTTTTTTTTCAAAAATTACTAAAAAAAAATTTTTTTACACAAAATAAAATATTTCTAATCAAAAATTTTTTTTTTTTCACGCTAGAAAATTTACTGTCACTTAAAAAGTGCATGTGGAAGGCATTCATATATTCGGCCAAGTCGAATTTAACTTTTCTACGTGTATTTCATTAATTTTTTTTACCAAATTTTATGTCTTTCATCAAATCCTTTTTGTTTCATCAAAAACCTGCCCCTGGTTGTACCCTTGAAATTACTTACGTCAGCTATTACCAGCACTGCAGTCGGTCCAGTATTTACTGAATTGCCGAATTATGAAATGAACACTGTGCACCGTTGCGTATGATTGTTATTTAAATTGTTAATTAAATAATAACGTATACGCCTCTTATACACCTTTAAAGCAATTATAATTATAAAATTAGCTCACCAACTTCAAATGCGTGTAAAAAAAATGTAGCACTAAACTTAAAATAGCCTTGAGGATTTTGTTATGGAAAAGGTCAACTTTCCTTTGCTTATGGTTCCATCCCATTCCTATTTTGGTTGCTGCACTTGGTTAATATAAGAGTATCAAGGTGTTTTGACCTTTAGAACTGTTTAAATATTGCCCCGTTGTTAATCATTGCAAAATATACTCCTTAGCTAAGCATATAAAGTGGTTTTAAGCTAATCATAGATACAGTTTCGACAAAAACATCACTTATATAAAACAAAAACCCACTTACAAATCTGTGCACATCTGTATAGAAACCACAGTGTAAATCATATTACAATTGTACAATTTTGTAAAACTCTTATCCTCTTTTGCATATCATCAACAGCATCATTCACACTGTAGGCTTCATACATTTTCAATTTATTTTACATATTTTCACCATAGTTTTAACAAAATAGAAAATAAAATTGAAAATCTATTCACATTAACCTTGTTGTTTGGTTGCATGGTTGGTTGAACGAATGAATGGTTGGTATTCGTTTATTTGTTGTTATAACAAAAAAATGCAAAAAAAAAACAAAACGAACAAAAATTCCAATAAAAAAAAAATTCAAGATTGATTTTATGTTTCAACCAGCATTTAAGCTGGGGATATTCTATAGAGGCGTCAACAGTGTTGCATTGAAGTGTCATCATGAACATTACTAGCATGCACACATACTAACTATATCAAATCCATATATTTTACATACATATACGTATCGTACTCACACATAGCACACAATAGCACTGTTATCATCAACATATTTACTTTTTAACATAATATGATTGCGGCATATTAACTCTATGTTGCGTTTGTAACACATTGGTAGATTTTAATTTTTGGATAATTTTAAGTTGTCTACACACAAAAAAAAACTCGTCAAATAACTAGAAAAAGTCTCGTAATCCCATTTTACCAATATTTGACAGTTTTCCTTGTTTTTTAACAAAAAATTTTCGATTGAAATTTACATTTTTTTTGGTAATTTTACAAATTTCCAAGATTTTTTTACAAAAAAATCTAGTAAATTCACAAGATTTCCTGTAAGTTTTATTGAGACAAAAAAAGTTGTAAATTTAAAATTTTATTGTCAAAAATCTTGTAAAATTACTAAAAAGCTCGTAATATTTAATAGGAATTCTCGTAAAATGGGAGGTAGCAAAAACTTTAGTAAAAACACGTAACCTCCTGTAAGTCTTTTTGCACCAAAAAATTTGTAAATTTACAATTTTTTTGGTAAAAAGCTTGTAAAGTTACAAAATTATTGCTAAAATTACAAGTAATTGTTGTCAAATAGGAGTTAGCTAAAAAAAAGTTACAAACTTTTCTTGGCGTTTTACAAGTTTTTTTTTTTTTTTTTAATTTAGCAATGACCTGAAATTCAACTTCCTCCTTGTCTGTCGAAATTTCCGTAAAGTGTAAACAATAAGAGATTGAATTTATATGGAATACGTGTATATAAAATAGTTCCAACAACCGTTTCGTTGTAACATCCGATTTTGGATCCAAATGGAATAGTTCGATTTAAACAATATTTAGGAAAAAATTTCCTCCAAAATAGTTTATCTAAAAAGTTTTACGTTTTGTCGTTTTTAAAAGAAAAAAACATTTGTTTAACTTTCAGTTTTTTTTAATGACTATTTCTGTTCTTTGTTTCAAAAATAACAACATAAAAAATAAAAACTTTCATTAGCATTCAATGTTTAAAGTCAATTATTTTTGTTCTGTAAGTAAAAATAAGTGATTCTTCTTTAATTTTTAATGATTTGTTTACGTTATTTTTTTTTTAATTGTTGACATTCTTTAATGAGAAATCATTAGTGGGTTTTTTATAGAAAAAAAAATTCAAGAAAATTATTTAAAAACATGTTTGTATCAAGTGACTTTGTCACGATGGGTAGAGTGTTTGGCCAGAATGTAGTTGATTGCAAGATCGATTCCCCAAAATTTTATTAATTTTTTTTTTTTTAAATTAATTTAATAGAAACATTTAAAAAAATAACATACGAAGTCATTAATTTTTAAATAACACAACATTAATCTTTAAGTTGTAAATTTTTATAATTAAAAAAAAAAAGCTTGGAAAATTACAAAAAGCTCGTAATTTTTACTAGGAATTTTTACTAGGAGGTAGCAAATAATCTAGTAAAGTCACAAGACCCCCTTGTAAGTTTTATCGCGTCAAAAAATTGTGAATTTACAATTTTATTGGCAAAAAGCTTGTAAAATTAAAAAAATATTGGTAAAAGCTTGTTAAATTACAAGAAATTCTTGTCAAATAAGAGGTAGCAAAAAAATAAAAGTTCCAAGTTTTTCTTGTCATTTTACAAGGTTTTTTTTTAGAGTGTAAATCACAGTGAAGCAAGTCTCTCTAAATCCCAGTGAAGCAAGCCGAGCAATAGCAGCTTAACTGTTGCATGTTTTCCCCACCACCTCAGCCATGCAACTCTGTGATAAGTCTCCGTCGCGACACCGTATATTTTGCTTCCAAGTTGTTAGAAGCATACCAACACATTCCAATTCCGTTGGAATCTATAAGCACGGTGAGCCTCAGCGATGTTTAGGTTGAACTTTAGTGTCGACGAAAAGTGAAAGCGCAAATCGATTTATACTAAATGTAACAAAACTTTTAACAGCGAAATCGGAGCTGCTCGCATTCGCGAGATAACGCGAAATTAGTGATTTTTTATTTTTTTTAAATTTTGACAATGAAGTTTATCAAATATTTTCATAAACTGAGTATACAGTTTTTATTGTACTTATTTAAAGGTCACAAAAAAGTAAACATCAAAATCCTATCTTCTTTAGTTCGCGGAAAATCGCGAAATTAATTTTTTGTTGTTTTTGTTTTAGTTTTTTATTATTAGATAGGTTTCTTTAAAATTTGGTAAAAACATGGTATGCAGTTTAACTTGTGCTTGATCAAAGGTCACACAACAGTTGACATCAAAATTGTAGGTGTTCGCGAGATATCGCGTAATTATAAAAATTTTATTTTATTATTTATTTATATTTTAAAACCGGTTCTTTAGAAATAATAAAAAAAAGTGGTATGCAGAGCATGTTGGAAGAAATTAAAACTGTCCACAAAAAAACTATAGCTGCTCACTTTTTGGGGGTATTTCTTGTTTTGATTAATAAAAGAAGTTTCTTTAACATTGTTGAAAAACACGAAATGCAGTTCGATTTGCTATTGATTAAATGTGATAAGGCGTTAACATTTAAATTCTAGCTGTTCGATTCTTCGAGATATCGCTAAAAAAACTCGCTAAACTACTATTTATTCATTACTTTGTGTTATTTTGGTATGTTAAAACATTTACTTCAATAAATGAAAAAAATGTGGTATGCAGTTTGAATTCGAGGTTATTAAAGTTGACAAAACTGCAAGCATAAAAATTATAGATTATGAATTTCCCGAGAAATTGCAAAATTACTGTTCAAGCTTTTATATTAATAAATTTATTTTTTCATTAGTGTAATAATAATAATAAAGGAAAAAAATCAAGAAACGTCTAACATATTATATGCAGTTTAAATTTTATGTGGTGAAAGGCGGTAAAACTGCTCAAATCAATATCTTGACTGCTAATTTACGCAAAATTTTTTTTTTTCCAATTTGTTATATTTTTTTTTTTAATTTTGCGATTTCTCGCGAAATTGAAAAGATATGATTTCGATGTTAACTGTTTTGTGACCTGTAAATAAATACAATTAAAACTGCATACTCAGTTTTTGAACATATTTAAAAAACTTCATTGTCAAAATCTTAGAAAATACAAAAACACTTATTTCGCGATATCTCGCGTGTTAACAGTTTTGTGACAAGTAATCAAGTAGAAATCGTTTACACTTTTCGCCGATACTAAAGTTGAACCTAAACATCGCTGAGGCTCACCGTGTAAGGTAGTTCCCAGTCTTGCAAGTTCATCGGCTTTACCATTTCCTGGAATGTCTTTGTGCCCTGTGACCCATAAGAGTCATATGTCTAGGGTGACCATTTTTCTTGAACTCAATTCAGTACGCCTACTTTTTTACGATTTTTTTGTTTTTATAGAATAACTCTATAATTACTTATATGAAAAAAAATTATGATGAATGTTTTAACACTGGTTGAATTAACATAATTTTTGTTATTTGGGGTTAAAAACAACTGTTAAAACCAACTGACATGAACAGTTGTAGTAATTTTGCAGAAAATTAAGCTTATCACAAACAACAATTCAATACAAACCCCATAGGAATTGAGTATGGCATTATTTCTTTTGAAAATCACCCCTGTTCTAAGGACTATTTTCCTTAAGTTCGGAGATCTCTCTCTTCCCATATCATAAGCAAATATATTTTAAAAAACTCTTTTTGTTCTTGGAACATTTTCCAATAGGAAAGATTTTTTGGGGGTAAAAGCCCGCAAATGCCAATGACTTATCCGCATTCACACACCTTATTTTTATTTGAATTCATGCAATTACAATTTTTTCCTAAAAATATAGAAAATCTATAATCATGAACATTTCCCTATAAAAATCAACTCAGATCCAGTGTGCTTTTTTTTATACAGATTGATTTTCGTTGTTTTTTTATTTTTAGTACCAAAAGGTACATAAAAATAAAATATATTTATTTGGCCTTTATATATGTATATATATTCGATTAGAGTTTTATTCTAGTTAGAGGCCCAAAAATATTTCTATTTATGATATTGTCATAATAAGGTATTTTTAATTTATTGCTTTAAAAAAGTTACTCATCTCATAGTATGTCTGTACTGATCAGATTCATCCCCACTAAGGTATCTTCAGCAGACTTTAGAGAATCATCGTTGGTCAATCAAACATCAAACCAGACATAATATTTGATATATTTTAGATAGGCATTTTACTCCACATCATAATTCTGTAATCACTTGAATTAAAACTTAACTTAAAATACCAAAAAAATTGCGAAAACAGAAAAAAAATCATTTTTTTCCTTGTAATCCGTTTTTTAAACTTCAAGGACCATGCAAAACGCCTTACCCATTTCCGATCGTACTAAATTTTTGTGAGACGTATTTTTACCTCGAAATGAATATATCTAGGGTAAGTTAGGGTCAATATCTACCAATTTATTTTTTTTGGAACACCATATAAAATAAATCAGAGCCAAAAAATTAAAGGTGCAATTTTAAAAATTAAAAAAAAAAAATAGAAAGAATTGTGATCACATCTCGAATTATGGCTTAAAAGTTGCGTAATTAAGAGTAGAATTTTTACAGTTTTTTACAAAAAAATCGAAGGTTTCGGACTTTTTCAAAAAGTCGATTTTAATTTTTAAACGTCAAAAAATAAGTGATAATTACTTCGAATAATTTTTTCATATTTTTTTTCTAAAACTACATTTAAATACCAACAAAACGTTGTCCAACTTTTTTTAAAATATCTATATTTTTTAATGGTCGAAATTAATTAAAAATTTCAATTTTTTAATTTTTTTGAGAAAATCGCCATTTTGAAAAAATGATTACTCAACACCATCTTGAAATAAAAGGCTGAAAATTGGTCTCCGAGTTGCATTTAATAAATACTAAAACATATCCAAAAATAAAATAAATCGAAACGGGTCGGGTCTAAAAGTGAGTGATTTGGCTTGGAATGCCCCATATACAATGTATATTATACATATATAAAGGCCGAATAAATACATTTTATTTTTATGCACCTTTTGGTACTAAAAATAAAAAAACAACATTTGACACAAAGTTTAGTACGATTTATCCTACCAACACTATTGTTTGGTTAGGTACTGTTGTTATTGTAAAATAACAGCAACACATATATTAATAATTACCGATGGTGATTTATGGTGTTTTCTTTTCTGAACAAAAAATTGTGCATTGTTAAAATGTTTACTTTAAAAATGTTGACATGGCCCTGAAACGATGTTGCATTTTTTTCACTAAGAAAAGAACACAAAAAATGCTGTTTTGTACGCAAATTGCCCTGATTTGCTGGTTCGATGGATGTGTTTTTCGCTTATTTTGCTGGCAGCTCAGGTTCGAATCCCGGCGATGGCCATCACATATTTTTTTATTTTTTTTTTTGCTTTAAATTATTTTTTTTTAATTATTTAAACTTTAAAAAAAAAAAAATAACAAATTTAGTCGATTTTATATGAAAATTTACTTTTTTTTTTTTAAAAATGATTAAATTATTAAAAAAAAAACATTATTAAATAAAAAATAATACGTAATGGAATAAAAAAAAAAAATACCAGAATAAAAAAAAAAAAAAAATTGTCCATACCGGGATTTGAACCCCGGACCTCCGGTGTCACATGCCACGACACATCCTCTGCACCACAACAGCACCAGTTAACTTGTTCGCTTAATTTGAGTTTTGCTACATGAGAGAATATCAGGGCAATTTTTCACCCCGTCATTTGATTTCGGGGTGGAAAATATGCATTTTTTACCTCAAATACAGGCAATATTTTGAGAAAAGAACATAATATTTTTTTATAAGTGTGCATTTTTTTTAGAAAAGAACACAAAAAATTCGTAGAATAAAAAAAATGTTACAAAATGCTACATTTTTTGCCAGAAAAGAAAACGCCATTAGTATATACAATTTTTGCTTTAAAGAGTTATTTTTGTTGGAAAACAGATTTCGGACCTTCATAATAGTATTTCTCGTATAACTTGTGAAATATATCAAATATTATGTCTGGTTTCATGTTTGATTGACCAACGATGATTCTCTAAAGTCTGCTGAAGATTCCTTAGTGGGGATGAAACTGATCAGTACAGACATACTATGAGATGAGTAACTTTTTTAAAGCAATAAATTAAAAATACTCTATTATGACAATATCATAAATAGAAACATTTTTGGGCCTCGAACTAGAATAAAACTCTAATCGAATATATATACAGATTGATTTCCGTTAAGAATTTTTTTTTTCGGATTCACAAGCTTCAAGCTTCTTAAACTATTTTTAATTGAAGGTATTTCAGGTTTAGCTTTTATAAAACTTTTCTGATGAATTATTTTAAGAAAATAATAGTTTTGGTATAGAATTTTTGAATAAAATATTTTGCATGTGGAAATATCCAAATATCAGTACAATCAGTATATATATATATATTAAAAAAAAAATCAGTACAAATTAGTACAAGGTATTTTGATCAGTACACGTGACTAAAAATCAGTACGAATGGTCAGCATACATATGAGGGGGTTAGAGCACAAGGGGTTCAAGTGCCTTATATTTGATAATGAGAAAAAAGAGGTTAAAGTTAAATTGCAATAAAAAATGTTAGATGCTATCTATAATATTATTTTTTAGTTAATAGAGATCCTGAGATATATTTTAATCTAACAAGTTAAAAAAATACCGTCTTTTACACCCTTTTGCACCCAAAAATTGCATCTGAAGTAAGTAAGTCGCACTTATACCCCTTGTGCTCTAACTTTTTTTTATAAATTTGTAAATTCATAAAAGGAAAACCACATTTTATTAAGAAAATCTGTAATGGTTCTTTGTTTAATTTTTTAGTCGTCATAATCAGATTCCATGACATCATTGGGCTCATCTTCATCTTCATTAGGGCATCCCGTCAAATCTAAACTTTCGAATTTCGTATCATAATACCTGCCGAAAATTATTTAACCAAATCTGGCTCAAAAATTAGGAATTTTTGAGTACTTTATGGGAAATTTTTTTTTAAAAATTCCACTTTTGGTCCACAGATGCTGATTTTCAAACATAAAAATTATTTTTAACCAAATTGGTCTTAAAAGTTAAATTTTAATAATTGCTTGGAGCACAAGGGGTTTAAGTGCCTTAAATTTAATAATGGGAAAAAAGAGGTTATAGTTAAATTGCAGTAAAAAATGTTAGATGATATCTAGAATATTATTTTTTAGTTAATAGAGATCCTGAGATATATTTTAATCTAACAAGTTAAAAAAATACCATATTTCACAAATACAAGCACCCAAAAATTGCCTCTGAAGTATGTAAGTGGCACTTATACCCCTTGTGCTCTAACTTTTTTTATAAATTTCTAAATTATGAAAAGAATATTAGTTATTTGTAAAAGGAAAACCACATTTTATTACAAAAGTCTTTAATGGTTCTTTGTTTAATTTTTTAGTCGTCATAATCAGATTCCATGACATCATCGGGCTCATCTTCATCTTCATCTTCATCTTCATTAGGGCATCCCTTGAAATCTAAACTTTCGAATTTCGTGCCGTGATACCTGCCGAACGATGGACATGGAGTAGCTAATTGTGGGAAAATTCATGAAAAATTTTTGCAAGGTCATTTTTAGTCTGCAACCAGCGGTCAAAGTTTAAAAAATTACGTTTTTGGACCAAAATTTATATCTGAAATATTTAACCAAATCTGGGTCAAAAATAAGGAACTTTTGCGCGTTTTATGGGAAAAATATTTAAAAAATTTCAAAATTGCGATTTTGGTCCACAGATGCTGATTTATAAACATAAAAAATATTTTTAACCAAATTTGTCTTAAAAGTCGAAAAATGTTGAGTATTTTATGTGAAAAATTTTAAAAATAAACCCACGATTTTGGTCCAAAAAAGCTGATTAGCATCTGTGTATCAAAATCTTTGATCAGCATTTTTGAACGAAAATCGTGTTTTTTATATTTTTTTTAATATTTTTTAGATAACTTGCTTTACATTTTCCAACTTTTGGGACCAATTTGGATAAAAAAATAATATTTATGTTAAAAATCAGCATCTGTGGACCAATATTTTTTTTTTTGGGATTTTATTTTTTTATTTTTCCTATTATGTACGCAAAAATTCCTAATTTTTGAGCCCAATTTGGTCAAAAAATTCGGACATGAATTTTGGTCGGAAATCGCCATTTTTTCACACTTTAACCGCTGGTTACAGACTGAAGATGCTCTTGCAAAATTTGATTACTATTACTACAAGAACTTCTCGGAATTCAACCACTTGTCCAAGTGAAAAACTAAATTTTAATAATTGCTTGGAGCACAAGGGGTTTAAGTGCTCATATACCCCTTGTGCTCCAAGCAAAACAGGTATTTTAGTAACAAGAGCTAGAAATGGTCGCCATATCTCGCTAACGGATAAGAATTTCACATTCACCTCTTGTGCTCTGAACTTCTGTGAACTTCACCTACTAATTCCATATGTTAACTCAATTTTTTTAAAAAAGTCACTTGAACCCCTTGTGCTTTGAGCCCCTCATATGTAAGTCAAATTGCTTGGCCCTCTCATTTTAGGACGTGCGGCAGTTAAGGGCATATCTTGCTTTTAAAAGCATTGACTTGACCGCGGCTTGATCTCCGCGGCAGTATCTCTGCTTGGTAAACAATGCAATGATCTGGCAATCTTCGAGCCACTCTTAAACCAAGCACTTCCGAATAGACTCCAAAGCCCGCTTGTTCGTGCAGCCTCGATTCATCTGTGTAAACAATTATGGAGGCCCCATATAAATTAAACGAATATTTATGCTATAGAAATTAAACGAATATCTATTAAAGTGACCATACTATGCTTTTAAAAATCAGTATTAAATGTGCCCAATATTTTATACCCTCCATTACGTTAAAAAAACATTTCGGCAGGGGTGTTTTTGTGGGGACTTCTTAAACATAGTTAATGTTTACAAATTAATTTTCCTCTGCTTTTTCCTCTAAAGTTATATAATTTTAACATTATTTGAATTATTTTTTATCCAAGCACTCAAAAGGCGGAAGACCGAAAAAAACGACATTTTCTTATTCTCTGGGTCCAATTGCAAGCCTTAGCACTTCTTTAACCTTAAAAATGTTTCATTTGTTTACCAAAAATACAAAAAAGGAACCTAAAAAAGTTGGGTTTTTAGAGGTTGGTTTAGTTCACACATTTACGAGCTTAACCTGCATAGGAAAATAATACACACTCGTGTCAGGCTTCAGGAGTCTAGCTCTTTTATTTTGGACTACGTCGTTAACTACAGATGGTTGGCGGGGAAAAAAATCTCGTAATTATAAAAAAATACATATTGGTAAAAAACATATGTTTTAGGAAGTATCAAAAGGCGGAAGGGGCCCCGAGACATGCATGCCTGGCCACGATATGGTTAATACGGCCCTGATTCTAGCGATGTTCGTCTGTCTGTCTGTGGAAATGGTAATCACGGCCAAAATATTTCACGGAGATGACTGAAACTTAACATATTTATTGGAAGTTTTCCCGAGAAGTTTGGTATTGCATTTGAGCGATATCGATTCAGCGGTTCAAAAGTTATGAACGAAAATGTAAGGACACCTAAAAAATTTTAGTACATTCAACATAAACTAAAAATAGAAATTGCTTTAATTCGTCGAACATATTTTTTGACAAAAAAGGAAAAAAATCGCGGATTTATTTTAGCATTTTTTTTTTTTTTCGCGGAAATTTTTTTTTAAAAAACATTTTTTTTTTTTCAAAAGTAAAAAGTAAAAAGTTTTTTACAATAATCTTTTTGAAATTGTGGAGGGTGTCACTACATTCGGCAAGGCCGAATTTAATATTTTTTCTTGTTTTCTTTTCTGACTTTCAAAAATCCTAAACTTTGATCCTAAACTAACCACGGGTTAATTTAATTCGATTGGCCTGAAATTCGTACAACATATTAGACCTAGTAGAATAAAAATTTTCACGGACCCTTTGCCAGACAAAAAAAAATATCAGTCTATCCCTGAGCGATTTGGCGTACTCAAAAGGTGTTCCAATGACCATTACGGTGTCGTAGAACACTTAATTATCACTGCTCTATGACATCACGCCCTGGACACTAAATTATTTGTAGGGTATATAAAATTCAATGCAGCCGATAAATATCACTCTCATGTGTTTTTATTGATGTTGCTCTTATTGTTGTTATTATCGTTGCTGCTGTAGTGTTACCATTGTTGCTGTAACTGTTGGATGTTGATGCTACAACACAACTTTGCGATAATCTCAAATCCAATAAACAATTCATTTTTAGCTGTGATTTATGTGTTGACATGTAATCGTAACACATCCTCTTAATGAGCTCTGTTAGTATAAGGAAATTAAGGTTTCGGGTGTTCTTATTTATTTATTACTTACTTTTTGTAATATTAAAGGTACAAATATAAGTTGTTATGTTGGTATGTGTATTTATTGTATGTATGTGTTAACAGTGGTCATCATTTCGATAGCACATTTACTTAGGACTAACTTTATACATACATGCAAAAAAATTCTACAGTAAAAGTTTTAGTAAGTAATTTCGTAACCCAAATCTACTAATAAGTTACTAATTACTAACAGTACAGTAGTTTTTTAGTATCTTCAAAGTACTAAAATTAGTAATTTTTACTGGAAAAAAGATTTTTTGGGAATTTCTTGACAAATTTCAAGTGGCGATATCTCGAAAACCACCAATTTCAGAAATGTTTGAGAATTTTTTTTTTTAATTTCTTGACCGTAGGAAAAAAACTGATTTTTTTGCAAATTTGAGATAGGTATATCACGAAAACCGTTCAACCTATTTAAGAAAGGTTTTTTTATTAGTGTACAGTGCATTAAAATAAATAAATATGATGTAATCTCAGTTAAATCAGCAGAAAACTTTGTCTAACCAACTGAAAACTTTGCTGATTTTAGCTGAGCTCTATTCCTCCAAGTAACACGTAAGTAAGTAGTTTCCTGTTAAAAATCAATTTTAACTATGGTTAAATGAATTTGATATTTGCTATTTAAATTATCGCAACTGTATGAATAAATATGTACGTAGCTCAGATATTTTTACACACATATTGGTGAACATCTAGTTTTATAAATTGTTTGCATATAAATCATAGGTGTCTGAGAGACTATGAATGTTACTGTCACACAGCCGTTAACAAAGGAAGTCTTTTCCGTTGAACATTTTGTATTTTATTTTTATTTTAAGGAGATTATATGGAAATTGTTATTAATATTCACATGTATATGACATCCCTACCTCCATTATGTTTATAAAAGAACAATTTGATATCGTTAGCTGAAATGGAAAACCACAGGACTAACAATGGCAGATAGTGAGGGACACCTTGCCACTCTCGATAGGTTGAAAGTGGCTGCTGACGTTTTACGTCAACACACGTAGACTCTGAGGTCCATTGTGATACAATCCACTCTCGATAAATGTTTACAAATTTATTTATTATAATTTTTGCACTAAGGTAATAGAATTTTATTATTATTAATACAATTTTTTGTATAAATATATTCTCTTTATAAAAATATATGGGCATTCCATGTCAAATCAGACACATTGAATATTTTTTTTTTTAGATTTTCCCAATTTGTTGACAGTTTTTAGTAACCTTCGCAAATTCCTTCGTAGTAAATTTTCAGATTTTTTTGATGACCCGTTCAAAAGATATCGAATTTTTAAAAATTTGTAGTTTGTTCCTTTACTCAAACTTCTTTTACTCATAACTTCTTCAATAATGATCCAAATTGCAAATGTTTTTTTTTTCAAAATTTTTGTTTTTTTTACGTACTTTTAAAAAAAAATCCAGAAAAATTCTTAAAAGTGCTCTAGTATGCGATTTTTGAGTTTTAAAATTTAAATCTCATTTTTGAAAATGTATGTACTCTTGATTTTTTGAAATTTTTTGGTGTAAAACTTCTATCGATTCTACAAATTTTGTGCCCAGTAGGATCGTGGGATAACGGTTATTACTATTTTTTAAAATTTTTTGAAAAAGTTTTATTGAAATTTTCCAATCTTAAAATCATTTCTACTGCCCCAATGATGCGTCATAGAGGGGTCATTTCCAAGACCGACCCCCAATAATTTTTACGTCTAAACAGTTCTTCGGAACAATCAAATACCCTATCTCCAATTTCTAAGGTGGCTCCCACACAAAATGACATTTTTTAAAATTTGCTCCAAGCGCTCTAACTGCCCTACGTGTGCCCTAAGAGCAATAAAATGTATGACCAACCCACAATATTTTTTTAGTCCAACCATTTTCTCTGAACACACCTACCCTCTATCTAAGGCGGTCCCCATACAATTTTTTTTATTTTTTGTAAATTTGTTTTATTTAATCAGCTTCTACCGGTCCAATGTCCGAGAGTGGCCATTAGTGAGACCAACCCCCATTTATTTTTACAATCCAACATTTTTGTGGTTGGTCTCCGGTAGAAGCCGAATCAATAAAACAAATTTACAAAAAAATAAAAAAAATTGTATGGGGACCGCCTTAGATAGAGGGTAGGTGTGTTCAGAGAAAATGGTTGGACTAAAAAAATATTGTGGGTTGGTCATACATTTTATTGCTCTTAAGGCACACGTAGGGCAGTTAGAGCGCTTGGAGCAAATTTTAAAAAATGTCATTTTGTGTGGGAGCCACCTTAGAAATTGGAGTTGAAGATAGAGGGTAGGTGTTTTCAGAGAAAATGTTTGGACTAAAAAAATATTGTGGGTCGGTCATATATTTTATTGCTCTAAGGGCATTCGTAGGGCAGTTAGAGCGGTTGGAGCAAATTTTAAAAAAGTCATTTTGTGTGGGAGCCCCCTTAGAAATTAAAGATAGGGTATTAGTTTGTTCCGAAGAAATATTTAGACGTAAAAATTAATGGGGGTCGGTCTTGGAAATGACCCCTCTATGATTCACCATTGGAGCAGTAGAAATGATTTTAAGATTGGAAAATTACTATCAAATTTTTTCAAAAAATTTAAAAAATTAGTAATAATCGTTATCCCACAATCCTACTGGGCAAAAAATTTGTAGAATAGATAGAATTTTTACACAAAAAAATTTCGAAAAAATCAAAGAGTACATACATTTTCAAAAATGAGATTTAAATTTTAGAACTTAAAAATCGCATACTAGAGCGCTTTTAAGAATTTTTCTCGATTTTTTTTAAAAAGTACGTAAAAAAACAAAAATTTTGAAAAAAAAAATTGCAATTTGGACCATTATTGAAGAAGTTATGAGTAAAAGACCTTTGAGTAAAGGAACAAACTACCAATTTTAAAAAATTCGATATCTTTTGAAAAAAATCTGAAAATTTACCACGAAGGAGTTTTTGAAGGGTACTTAAAACTGTCAACAAATTGGAAAAATCTAAAAAAAAAATTATTCAAAGTGTCCGATTTGACATGGAATGCCCCATATATATACACGCCCACAAAAGGGAGCGGACCAAAAAATGCAAAAATCGCGGACAACCACGAATTCGGACAACCATTTAATATGGGTTGTGGTTTCTCCTACCAAAAACCAATACCGAAGTTGTGTAATCTTGCATTTTAGCTAACGATGTGCGACTATATATTTATTAAGCATAAACTTTATTTATTACTAAACATTTTATGATTAATAGAAATTTCAACTGTTTTGAAATTATCAAAAAATTTGTTAAAATTAAATTATTTATTAAATAATAAAATATTTGAGAAATTGCTTGTTATGTTTTTTTGAAACATGTTTGTTATTTGGAAAAATATTAAAGATTACTACAGCTCGAGGTCTTTTTTTTTTTAAATATGTAGTACTTTTAAAACTCTTTGATGATTGTATTTTTCTGCCTGGGTGGCGATGTCATTGGAGCAATGACCATAAATCATAAATTTTGAAAAATTTTCAAAAACCGGACTTTTTTTTTTTAAATCTCGGACAGTCAAAATTTTTGATAATTTTTTGCCCTTTGGAAGTGTTTAAAAGCAAAAAAAAAATTTTCAAAGTTTCGAAAATTTTTGAAAATTTTTAACAAAAATGTTTGGCATTTTTGTGAACAGGACTAATTTTGTGAACAGGACTTATTTTCTAAATTTTCTATAACCTTAATTTTATTAATAGATAAACTTTATACTTATCGGTTACAATTAATGTATCTTTTATTAAGTCATAATTTTGTTTCTTTTCTTTTCAGGTAATTTTTAAAACTAATTTTCTAAAGGATGTATTTTAAATACCTTTTTAGTAAAAGCAAGTACACTTAAAATAAAATATCTGTTTAATCAACAAAAAAAAAAATTACCGCATAGACACCAAGTCAAAGTCATATGTGATTTGTTGAAATGAAAATCTGATTTAAGCTGAAAAAGATTAATTTTTCAAATTTTGATAAACTTTTATTAAAAATATATTTTTTTTATTTGACCTTTAAAATACTATATTTGATTAGGTTTATTCTAGCTCGAGGTAATTTTTCTTTACTTTTTACAAACATGATATTCTCATAGAATAATTTTCAAGATTTTTTTTCGTTTTAAATTTATTTATGTTTGTCGTCTTTTGCACGACTTTGCCAACATTTGTTTCGATCTCGTCAAGATCTTGTCAAGACTATTGAACAACATATAATAGCAAATCCATGGGAAATTTAACTGACGGATCACCGATTTTGTTTATATTTCGTTATTTGATAGAGCTTCGTAAATGATTAAAAACCAGTCGTACGAAAAAACTTATAAAAACAAAACTATGAAAATTTAAAATTTTTTAAAAAAAAATTTTTCTTTTCAAATATTGCAAAAAAAAAAAAATTAAAACAATATTTTTGTTTTAAAGTTTAAATGCCGTTTTAACGTTGTTAAAATTTCAGAGAGGTGTTTTTTCGTATGACTGAGCAATAAATTTTCAAAATTTTGTTAGAAATAGAAATATTTGATTTTTTTTCAAAATTTTGGCAAAAAATCAAATAGTTGGCTCTGGACAGTTTTTTTTTCTGCTTTTTTACTCGAAACCCGTTGGTTGTACCAAACAACTTTCTGTGATAATATTGTTGATAAAATTTTTAAATTTAGAAACAAAAAAAAATCAAAAAAAATTTAACAAAAATTTTTTAAAACATTACACTGTGCTACAAAAGACCAAAAATAATTTATGCAGGGGTTCTCATATGATAATTCGGGTTGGTTGGAGTCCATAGAGTACTGATATACTCATAGGTTTTCTGGATCACTTCGTTAAGTACGTTTTTTATTGGCAAATGTGTTGAAAAACGGAAATTCTTAAATTACAATTTTAAAAAATTATTACTTTGTTAGTTTGCAACCGATTTTCGATTTTATGGATTTGTTTTAAAGGTATAGGTCTTATCTTTCAAACAAAACAAAAATATTAAAAATCGATCAAGAATTGGCTGAGCTACGATCGCTTAAGTAAAAAAAAACCGAATTTTTTGAAAAATTTGTCATATTCTTTACACTCTAAGTTGAAAGTGCATCATTAAACAATTTTTTTGAATTTTTTGTAAAAAAGTATAGTAAAGTAGCTTTCCAAAACACCAAAAAACATAACAATCGGTTTAAAAATGAATGAGTTATGCTAAGTTTTGTGATAGGGCATTTTTAATTTTTTTCAGAAACGCTTGTAATTCAAGCATTATTCATAAATCTTGTTACTAGTAGTAATTTTATGCGCATATGCATATAAACTAGAGATGGGAACGTTATTAGATTTGTGCGTGATTCACACGTGATCAGAAGTGAGCGTGATTGAAAATTAATTTTACTCACGTGGTTGTTAGTGAGTGTCAGTGTGAGTGGAATAAAAACAAGTAAGAAAATTATAGTCGGTCAAGACCGACCATATAATACCCTACACCAAGGTTTCCCGGAAAATGGGTCCCATGGATCGATTAGATCTATATGTTGTAAAACCTTTAATAAGTGAAGAAAACACTCACAAATCAAATTTGAGTGAAATAGGCTTCTATTTGTTGACAATAAATCGCTTTAACTGAATATCGGGCAAAATTTTCACAAGGGGCCTGAGTCCAAAACTGGTCCGATGATTATCAGGTTTGATAAGGTTATTTAAGTACGCGTTTAACATACACAAACAAAATTTTAATTAAATATTTTCTATTTTCATGAAATTTGAGACATTTATGTGAAAATCGGGAAGGTGGTTTGTATGGGGGCTACAAGAAGAACTGGTCCGATTTCTTTGAAATTCGGAATGATGATATGTGAAGACAAAACATGTTTACCATCAAAATTTCAAAGCGATACCTTCTACAATACGGTTATTAGAGTCATTTGAGCCAAAACTAAAGAGGACCTTTGTATGGGGGCTAGGTCTAAATATGGACCGATTTTTTCCAATTTCAATAGGCTTCGTCCTTGGGCCAAGAGAGACTTAAGTTTCAAATTTCAAGTCAATTGATTAAAAATTGCGACCTGTATCGTGTTTACACCGTTTACATGGACAGACAGACAGACGGACGGACGGACGGACGGACGGACGGACAGACGGACGGACGGACGGACGGACGGACGGACGGACGGACGGACGGACGGACGGACAGACGGACGGACGGACGGACATCGCTAAATCGACTCAAAAAGTGATTCTGAGTCGATCGGTATACTTAAAGGTGGGTCTAGGACCAATATTTCGGGTAGTTACAAACATCAGCACAAACTCATTATACCCTGTACCACAGTGTGGTGTAGGGTATAAAAATGGGCGTGTCAGTTACTTCCAAATCCTATTTATAATTTTTTGGGTTTGTTTAAAAAATATCAGTGTTACTTCTTAAACAAAAAAATATTGTGAATCGGTTGAAAACTGGCTAAGGTGCGCTTGTTTAAGTAAAAAACCTTTTTTGAAGAGTTATACCTGCAACATTTTTATGACGAAAAACATTTGACATTTTTGAAACGAAATTGGTAAAATTGTGGGATCATTTGATGGAAATTTTACCTGTTTATAAATATACGTATGAGGCATTCCACACCAAATGTTCAGCGAAAAAAAAAACATGTGAACCGTAAATTTTTAAATGGGTTGTATGGATAGCCATGTGAGGCATTCCACACCAACTGTTCCACTACAAGAAAACCATAGTGGTTTCAATGGGATATCAAAAATAAAATTTAAGTTTTTTTCAAAAAGTGGGCGTTGTAGGCGTGGTCAAATATTAAAAATATCAAACTTTTTTGCCTGAGTATTTATTCACGATCACGCACGCTAATGAAAGAAAAAAATATTCAAGCACGATATTTTATTTTACTCACGCTCACGTGAACATCGTGACCGTAACTTATTTTTTTCTACTCACGTGTGCGTGAATGAGCGTGAGCAAAATAAAATATCGTGCGTGACTAAATTTTTTCTTTCATAAGCGTGCGTAATCGTTATTAAAAACTCACTCACGCTACCATCGCTTCTTAAAATATTTTTTAAGTATTGATACACTCCGCATCATAACTATAGCCGCATTGCATTTTTCGGTTTGTTTAATGTTCAAGAAGTATTTTTATGAAACCTATTATGGTATATTACAGTATTATAACAGTTCTCTTGTTTTTGTAAATTTGAGCCATAAGCTGTTTGAATTGAGAAAACGGCGATCAATAACTGTATTTGTCAGTGTTTCATAACTATAGCCGCATTTCAATAAAATCAGTTGAAATGAGTTCAAGTCACAGTTTCGTGGCCAAATTAATTTTTTTTTTGGTAAAATTCGTTCCTCTATTAATTTTTAAACAAAATGCCACGTGGTAAATTTTTAAATGAAGTCGAACAAGTGAGAGTGTTACATTCGGCTGTGCCGAATCTTTTATACCCTCCGAAATGTAAAAAAAAATCCAGGGGCGTTTTTTTGGGAGGGGGGCGGTTCGTGGGAGACGTTAGGGGGCACCTTCCCCTTGCGATTTTGAACTTCTTCTGAGATAAGAATGTTGCATTTGCTTACCAAAAGTACAAAAAACTCTGCAAAAAATGCGTTTTTTCTTGTGTTGGTTTAGTTCTCCAAGGGGGAACTTTTTTCCCCTTTGTCCGATTTTGCCAATTTCCGAATTTAACCTGCCTAGGAATATAAGACATATTCGTGCCAAACTTCGGAAGTCTAGCTCTTTTATTTTGGACTGTATCGTGTCCTCTACACACGGACAGACGGAAAGACGGACAGACGGACGGACGGACGTCGCTAGAATGTCTTAGAATCGATCACTGATCAATAAAATATATACTTTATGGGGCCTAGACCGATATTTCGATGCGCTACACACGGAATGACAAAGTGAGTGTACCCCCATACTGTGATTGGAGGGTATAAAAAGTCAAAATTTTAGCCTTTTTAGAAAGTGGTTTAAGTTATCGCGAAATTGGACGAAAAATTAAGCGATCTGACAAAGTTATCCGAAATTTTGTAAAAAATAAAAGTGGATACGGGATGAACAAATCAGGGGGTCGAAAAAAAAGCTATCTGAGAGAGATCAACGCCGTATTATTAACGCTGCTAGCAATTCTATGAAAACTCTTTCGCAGATTGGTAATGAATGCGGCTTGAATGTGTCCAATTCTACAAAAAGTAGAGTCTTAAAGGAGTCTGGAACGATAACAAGACTTTTATTTTTTACAAAATTTCGGATAACTTTGTCAGATCGCTTAATTTTTCGGTTAATTTCGCGATAAATTAAACCACTTTCTAAAAAGGCTAAAATTTTGCCTTTTTCGACTTCATATAAAAATTTACCATGTGGCATTTTATTTAAAAATTAATAGAGGAACGAATTTTACCAAAAAAAAAATAATTTGGCCACGAAACTTTGACTTGAACTCATTTTAACTGATTTTATTGAAATGCGGCTATAGTTATGAAACACTGAGAAATACAGTTATAGGTCGCCGTTTTCTCAATTCAAACAGCTGATGGCTCAAATTTACAAAAACAAGAGAACTGTTATAACACTGTAATATACCATAATAGGTTTCATAAAAATACTTCTTAAACATTAAATAAACCGAAAAATGCAATGCGGCTATAGTTATGATGCGGAGTGTATTACTCATACGCACACGTTTTTTTTGAATTTTGATTTTTCGAAAACAAGACAAAACAAATCTCTAAAAATTTCAGATCAGATAGAAAATTCCTTTAACTTTATTTTAAAAAAATTAAAAACAAATAAAATTGCGGCATGTTTTTTGATAAATAAAGTTTAAGTTTAAATTTAAAAAATTCAGAACTTCTTCTGCAAATGTTCCAATTTTTATTTTTTTTAATTGATAGCCCATTCAAAAATCTATAAACAGCTTTTGTCATTAAGACTTTACTGCAATGGTTCCCAACCTTTGATTCTCGCCCCACTGGGGGGCAATTTTAATGTTTCAGGGGGGCAACGAGCAAATTTTTAAGATTTTTTTTGTTAAATAAACTAAAAAAAAATTAATTTTAGCGTCCAACCTGAATCAAATTACGTCGCGTAAGGCGTAACGCCCAATAATTTTTCGGTTCTTATATTTAAATGTGAGTTACCTAAATCAAACGGACGTAAAAATTTTAAATTTAATGTGTTTGTTTTTGTTTTTTTTTTACGTCTTGCGCTACGCATTTGATTCTGGTTCGACCCTTAGTTAAATTATTAAATAGATTGTTGAAACTTTTTCTAAAAACTTTGTTTAAGTGATGATTTTAACAAAAAGTTTGCTTAACCACAAGTAAATTTTGAATTTTAAATTTTTCTTAAGTGTAGGGGGGACATTGTAGTTTTTTTAACTTAAAAGTGGGGCATGGCGCAAAAAAGGTTGGGAACCATTGCTTTACTGTGTTTCATTTAATTTGCATAAATATTGAAGTAAAGATGCTTAGGCAAAAAAGTTAGATATTTTCAATTTTTGACCACGCCTACAAGGCCCACTTTCTGAAAAAACTTAAATTTTATTCTTGTTATTTAATAGTACCCTAAGAGCGAATACTTTGAAAATGATTTCATATTGACACGAAACAACTTTTTTTTTTGCTGAACATTTGGTGTGGAATGCCTCATATATGGAGCTAAGAAAATTACGTTTTTGGTTGTTCAATTTTTCAAAAACTGGGCTAAGGTGGCGTGGTCAAATATTGGAAAAATGGTCAAGTTTGCGTCAAGTTGCCTTGTTTAAATATATATCAAATAAAAACGAAATGCACCAAAATCTCAAAAATTTACATTCTTGTATAGTTTGGTATCGGCTATCGATTAAAATTTTTTTGGAAAATTTTCAGAACCCGTTCTGAAATTTTCCATTTTTAAAAAAGTCAATTTATAAAAAATCCTGCCCCTTTTGTTTTTTTTTTTGTAATTTTTTTTTTAAAGATTAGATGTTTGTCTAGCAAGATTTTTTTAAAAATTAAGAAAATCTATAAAAAAAAATTAAGAAAAAAAAAAAGTAATTTTTCTGATTTTCAAAATAAATTTTTAAAATTTAAAATAGTTTTTGAAAAAAATTAATTTCAATTTGTGTTTTTGCTAATTTATGCCAAAATATGCAATAATATGCACTTAAAAGTTCGAAACATGCACAATAGTGTGGTTCATATATGGCACTTTTTTTTTTTTTTTGGATTTTTGTATGGGGCACCCGGAATATATATTAAGCACCATGAAAAACTGACCCGTGATTTTTTTCAAATTTTTTCATTAACATTTAAGGGTCGCTACCGGGCCCTAAACTTTGGGTCATAAAAAAAAATTTTTCACACAATGAAAAAAAAAAAATTTCGTTTTTTTATATTTTTTTTTTTTATTATAATTTAACTTCATTAGCTTATTAACGGCAAAAGATTTCATTTTGGTGGGACAAGTTTTTCAGTTCCAAAATTGACCATGAAAAAAAAAATTGAGGCTGTTTGGGGTCTTACTCTAAAATTTTTTTAAAATTTTTTTTTTTTTAGTTTTGATAAGCTTACGCTATAGGTCTTTAGTCCCTCTTGATACTACATTCTTCGTAAAAATTTTTGTTCTTTCCGAAACATCATTAACATGCGGCGAAAATCAAACGGATATTAAAAAAAAAAAAAACATATTTTCAATGTAAATTTTGGAAATTACATACTTTTCCGACCATATCGAATTTTTGTTTGCCGTTAATAAGCTGGATTAGCTTATCAAATTATAATTAAAAATTAAAAAAAAAAAAAATCGATTTTTTTCACCGTTTTTTTTTTTTTTTTTTTTTAATATCCGTTTGATTTTCGGCGCATGTTAATGATGTTTCGGAAAGAACAAAAATTTTTACAAAGAATGTATTATCAAGAAGGACTCAAGACCTATAACGTAAGCTTATCAAAACTAAAAAAAAAAAATTTTAAAAAAATTTTAGAGTAAGACCCCAACCAGCCTCAATTTTTTTTTTCATGGTCAATTTTGGAACTGAAAAACTTGTCCCAACAAAATGAAATCTTTTGCCGTTAATAAGCTAATGAAGTTAAACTATAATAAAAAAAAAAATATAAAAAAAACGAAATTTTTTTTTTTTTCATTGTGTGAAATTTTTTTTTTTTATATCCCAAAGTTCAGGGCCCGGTAGCGACCCCTAAACCTTAATATAAAAATTTGAAAAAAATCACCTGTCATTTTTTCACGGTGCTTAATATATATTCCGGGTGCCCCATTCAAAAATCCAACTTTTGTTTTTATGAACCACCCTAATGCACAATATATGCATTTAAAATCAAAATATGCAAAAATATGTATTTTCACCAAAATATGCAAAATATGCGAAAACAAATCGATGCCATTTAATGCAAATCTCTTGATTCGGAAAGATAATTGGTCGATATAGGCTTTCTACAAAAAACATGCATTTGCAAGGAAATCTCACCCTAGTTATATAAAAAGCTTTTTTACCCGGGACCCATTGAAAAAATTTTGGTACACAATTTTTTTCTCACTGAACATTTGGTGTGGAATGCCTCATACGTATATTTATAAACAGGTAAAATTTCCATCAAATGATCCCACAATTTTACCAATTTCGTTTCAAAAATATCAAATGTTTTTTGTTATAAAAATGTTGCAGGTATAACTCTTCAAAAAAGGTTTTTTACTTAAACAAGCGCACCTTAGCCAGTTTTCAACCGATTCACAATATTTTTTTGTTTAAGAAGTAACACTGATATTTTTTAAACAAACCCAAAAAATTATAAATAGGATTTGGAAGTAACTGACACGCCCATTTTTTTTATTCCACTCACACTGACACTCACTAACAACCACGTGAGTAAAATTAATTTTCAATCACGCTCACTTCTGATCATGTGTGAATCACGCACAAATCTAATTACGTTCCCATCTCTAGTTTATATGCATATGCGCATAAAATTACTACTAGTATGTAACAAGATTTATAAATAATGCTTGAATTACAAGCGTTTCTGAAAAAAATTAAAAATGTCCTATCACAAAACTTAGCATAACTCATTCATTTTTTAACCGATTGTTATGTTTTTTGGTGTTTTGGAAAGCCACTTTACTATACTTTTTTACAAAAAATTCAAAAAAATTGTTTAATGATTCACTTTCAACTTAGAGTGTAAAGAATATGACAAATTTTTCAAAAAATTCGGTTTTTTTTTACTTAAGCGATCGTAGCTCAGCCAATTCTTGATCGATTTTTTTTTTTTTTGTTTTGTTTGAAAGGTAAGACCTATACCTTTAACACAAATCCATAAATCGAAAATCGGTTGCAAACTAACAAAGTAATAATTTTTTAAAATTGTAATTTAAGAATTTCCGTTTTCCAACACATTTGCCAATAAAAAACGTACTTAACGAAGTGATCCAGAAAAACTATGAGTATATCAGTACTCTATGGACTCCAACCAACCCGAATTTTTATATGAGAACCCCTGCATATTTTTGGTGTAGCACAGTGTTATTGGAATGTCCTTTTATCCTATCAAGGAAACCATGGATTTCCAAAGCCAAATTTTTTATTAAAGTTTAAAATATCCTTTTAACGCTGTTAAAATTTCAGGGAAATATAACAGCGTTAACAGGACATTCTGAAAATATAACAGCGTTAACAGGACATTCTAAATTTTTAAACAAAATTTTGATTTTGGAAATCCATGGTGTCCTTCTCAGAAAAAAAGGACATTCAAGTATGGGTTTCTACAGTTTTTGTTGAAATTAAAAAAAAAAAATGTTGTTTCTAAATTTTAAATAATTTTATATACAATATTGTTTTTATAAGATTTTTCGTACGACTTACGGTTTCCGAGCACAAAATTGTTAAAAACTGTATAAAAGTCAATATTGTCAAAACAGCGCTTTTTTAAACGCCCATATCTTCCAAAGTATTGATAAAAAAATGGTTTTTAATCATTTCCGAAGCTCTATCAAATAACCAAAAATAAACAAAATCGGTGATCCGTCAAATAAATTTCCCATGGATTTGCTCATATGATTTTGGCGGTCATGCGTATATACATCTCCATATAAACTACCCCAACGATTACACATTTTGGACAATAACGAACTTAACAAAGCCGAATTTGGACACGACCGATGCGCCATTGGATAGGCCTTCAAAAAACCTTTCGACCTGTATAAAATCTTCATATACATAGTTTCTTTTGAAGAAATTGGAAAAATCTTCAAAAAATGAAAAAAATCCCGTATAAAGGCCGAATTTAACTTTTTTACTTGTTACTCAATAGTATTTAAAATTTACTCAAAATTTTTTTTTTTTTTTTTTCTGTGTAGAGCAATGGTTCCCAACCTTTTTTGCGCCATGCCCCACTTTTAAGTTAAAAAAAAGTACAATGTCCCCCCTACACTTAAGAAAAATTTAAAATTCAAAATTTACTTGTGGTTAAGCAAACTTTTTGTTAAAATCATCACTTAAACAAAGTTTTTAGAAAAAGTTTCAACAATCTATTTAATAATTTAACTAAGGGTCGAACCAGAATCAAATGCGTAGCGCAAGACGTAAAAAAAAAACAAAAACAAACACATTAAATTTAAAATTTTTACGTCCGTTTGATTTAGGTAACTCACATTTAAATATAAGAACCGAAAAATTATTGGGCGTTACGCCTTACGCGACGTAATTTGATTCAGGTTGGACGCTAAAATTAATTTTTTTTTAGTTTATTTAACAAAAAAAATCTTAAAAATTTGCTCGTTGCCCCCCTGAAACATTAAAATTGCCCCCCAGTGGGGCGAGAATCAAAGGTTGGGAACCATTGGTGTAGAGGGTATATGAGGCATTCCACACCAAATGCCCAGCGATAAAAAACACGTGTACCGTAAACTTCTGAATAGGTAGTATGGATAGCCCTATATGGAAATTAGAAAATTGCGTTTTTGGTTTTTTAATTTTTCAAAAACTGGGCTTAGGAGGCGTGGCGAGTGGCCTTCATTTAATATTTATCACATTAAAACGGAATGCACCACAATCTCTAAAATTTACATTCTTATACATATAGTTTTGTATGGGCTATCGATTTTTTTTTTTTTTTGGAAAATTTTCAAACCCCGTTCTGAAATTTTCGATTTTTTAAAAAAGTCAATTGATCAAATATCCGGCCACTTTTTTTTTTAAAGTTTAGATGTTAGTCCATCCACACAAAAAAATTCAGACACGCGTTTTTCGTTTTTTTTTTTCGAGAAAATCGCATTTGAATTTTAAATTTCATAACAGTTTTGTAATTTGCTTGTATTTCTTTGTTTTAACGTTGCGAATGAGTAATATTTATGCAATTAATAATACTCATTCGCAACGTTAAAATAAGAAAATTCAAACAAATTACAAAATTGTTATGAAATTTAAAATTCAAATGCGATTTTCTCGAAAAAAACGAAGAACGTGTTTCTTATTTTTTTTTGTGTGGATGGACAGACATCTAAACTAAAGAAAAAAAAAGTGGCATGTTTTTTAATAAATTGACATTTTTTAAATATGAAAAATTTCAGAACGGGTTCTGAAAATTTTCAAAAAAAAAAAAATTTAGTCGATAGCCCATACAAAACTATATAAGAATATAAATTTTTGAGATTGTGGTGCATTCCGTTTTATTGTGATAAATATTTAATCAAGGCAACTCGCCACAAATTTGACAATTTTTTCAATATTTGACCACGCCTCCTAAGCCCAGTTTTTGAAAATTAGAAAAACCAAAAACACAATTTTCTTAATTTCATATAGGGCTATCCAAACAACCTATTCAGAAATTTACGGGACTCATGTTTTTCTGTAGCGGGACATTTGGTGTGGAATGCCTCATATATAAGTTTGTTATTCCGTTTGCAACTCATCGAAATATCGGTCTGTGACCCCCTACAGTATATACATAATTGATCAGTGATCAATTTTTAAGAGATTCTAGCGATGTTCGTCTGTCTGTGGAAATGGTGATAACGGCCAAAATATTACACGGAGATGACTGAAACTTAACATATTTATTTATTGGATGTTCTCCCGAGCAGTTTGGTATTGCATTTGAGCGATATCGGTTCACCACAATATCTTTAATTTTCATCTCTCTTGCCCGATGAGCTCATAACTTCTCTTTTAAATCAGCAACAAGTTTTTGTTGCTGTCTCAGTATATATTATTGTCAATTTTGACATATTTATTATTTAAGGTGTACTGAATTTAATGTAACGATGATTTGGCTTTTGGCAACTGATAGGTTTGCTCACTATGTATTTTACCGTAATCTTCAATTTACGTTATTTTTTGCGTTATACAATTTGTTATTTAATTTCAATTACTCAAAATTTGTCATATTGTAATATTTTTGGGTTCCATCACAACCTCCCCAGTCAGCCTGTTTTCAGTTTTGAAACATAATTTATTATATGACTGAAATAATACTAAGATTTCATAACAACTGGTTGTTTTGTAATTCACTTAACCACATACCAAGTCAGTTAACTTTTTGGGGAAACTGAATAAATGACAAGAAACCTTTTAGCAGCATGACTGTCTAATTATCATCCATCTTTCTTTCTTTTTTTTTTTTGAGTTTTATTCGTAAATACTAGCGACAAACATTCTTTTAAAACTTCCTCTTCCATTTGCTCCATATTTTGAATTCACCAAACGAAATAATAAAAAAAATAAATACTTTATTTTCTGTTTACTTACAATGTGATCGTAAGATATACAAATTTTTAATATTTTACGCAAATAATAAAATGTGAGTTTAGTGAATAATGAAACGCTTGTTTTTGGGTAAAATTTTTTACATTTGCGAACTTATCCTGGCTCTTGCCACAACACATTTTCGTGCCAAGCCTTAGCTCTCTAAAAGACCTAAGGAGTGAGATCATAAAAATGTTAACACACATTTTTGCCTACAACTTTGGTGTAAAGCTTCCAAATTTTTTTTTTTTTCGGCAGTTTACATTTTAAAAATATGTCAGTTAATAAATTAATTTACATCATGAGTTTTAATTTGCAATTTTTTACACAATGGACGATGAAAGAAAAGTGCGTTCAAAAATAATTAAATATTTTCAACAAAACCAAACATGGACATACAAAAAAATTGCCAAAGAAACTAATGTATGCCGCCAAACAGTTTCAAAAGTGGTAAAAAGGTATCTGGAACACCTAACAATTGAAAGGAAGCCCGGAACAGAAACAACGACTAGTTATCGTAACATTGGTAAGGCATATAAAGTTAAAAGCATCCTTAAGAGAGCTCCTAACACATCTGGCAGAAAAACAGCTCGGTTAGCCCAATGCTCAGACTTTTTTGTACGTAAAGTGAAACGTAAGGCGGGACTAAAGTCCTACAAAGTTCAAAAAGTTCCCGATAGAAACGCTTTTAAAAATTTGGAGGCAAAAACCAGAGCTAGAAAATTGAAATCAAATTTTATAAAAAAATACAACTGTTGTGTAATGGACGACGAAACTTATGTCCTGGCTGATTTTTCGCAGCTCCCTGGTCAAGAATTTTATGTTTCCGATGTTCGAGGAAATGTTGCGGAAAAATTTCGGTCAAAAAAGCAAACGAAATTCCCCAAAAAATTCCTAGTATGGCAAGCCATATGTAGCTGCGGCCAAAGAAGCCAGTCATTTGTGACATCTGGCTCTATAAACAGCGAAATTTATATCAAGGAGTGTTTGCAGAAGAGACTTCTTCCGTTCTTGAGTCAGCACAATGTATCCACTTACTTTTGGCCCGATTTAGCATCTTGTCACTACAGCAAGAAAGCGCTGGAGTGGTATAATGATAATAATGTGGTTTTTGTACCAAGAGAGGCAAATCCACCAAACTGCCCGGAGCTCAGGCCAGTGGAGAGATATTGGGCTCTTGTTAAAAAACGTAGATGGACCACCTGCTCTAAAAAGGTGACAGAAGGTTAGGTTAGGTTGTAAGTGGCTGCTGACGTTTTACGTCAACACACGTAGACTCTGAGGTCCATTGTGATACCACGGGATCGTAATAGGTTTCCCTACTAGTCCCTGTCGTTAAACCAGTTTGAGCTTCTTATGAAACTCCTTAGATGTTGAATTTTGACATCCGACAAATCTGAAAGATCGTACAGCTCCCTAGATCCCAGTGAAGCAAGTCGCTGACCAGAAAGTGCCGGGCAATGGCAAATAAAGTGTTCGATGGTTTCCAACTCCTCTTCATCTATGCAACTTCGGCAAAAGTCATTCGACGGCACATTTAACCGCTCTGCGTGCTTCCCTATAAGACAGTGTCCGGTAATTATAGAAACCACCGTTGAAATCTCTCCTCTTGGAAGCGATATCAGCTCACTTGTGCGCCCCTGATTAAGAGAAGGCCAAATCAGTCGTGTTGTCTCACACGTCCATCCATTTGCCCATCTTTGATTAGTCTCCGTCGCAGAACAAAGCCGTAGGTTTTGCTTGCAAGTTTCTAGAGGCATACCAACACATTCCAATTCTGTTGGAACCTGTAAGGTAGTTCCTAGTCTTGCAAGCTCATCGGCTTTGCAATTCCCTGGAATGTCTCTGTGCCCTGGGACCCATATGAGTCGTATGTTAAACTGCTTGGCCATCTCATTTAAAGACGTGCGGCAGTTAAGGGCAGATCTTGTTTTCAGAAACATTGAATCCAGGGACTTGACCGCGGCTTGACTGTCAGTATAGATGTTGACTGCGGTTGTAGACAAGACATTGCAGCTCAACCAGTCAGCCACTTCCTTTATTGCCAGCATCTCTGCCTGGTAGACACTGCAATGATCTGGCAATCTACGAGCTAGGCTCAATCCAAGCTCTTCCGAATAGACCCCAAAGCCCACTTGTTCGTGCAGCCTCGATCCATCTGTGTAAAAATTTATGGTAGCTCCACTTCCCGGAGTATCCCCCATCCAAGACTCCCTGGATGGTATCATAGTGGTAAAGTGGCGCTCAAAGAGGCTCAAAGAGGGAGCACAATCCACATTTTGTGGTATTGTTATCTTTTTCAAGATCGCGCTATGGCCACAATCGCTGCTCCTCCATTGCAGCGTGCTATTAAGTCGAATTGCAGACGCAGCTGCATACTGCCTACCCAATATGTCCAAGGGTATCAGGTGAAGGAGGATTTCTAATGCAGCCGTAGGTGTAGTACGAAGAGCACCAGTGATGCACATTGACGCCATTCTCTGTACCTTCGTGATAAAGACACAGTTCGATTTTGTTTCTAAAGCAGGCCACCAGACAATGATTCCATACAGCAAAATTGGACGCACCACTGCTGTATAGATCCAATGAACGACTTGAGGGCTAAAACCCCATCGTTTTCCAATGGCCCTTTTACAGGAATACAAAGCAATCGTTGCTTTTCTCACCCGTTCCTCAATATTACGCCTGAAATTCAGCTTCCTATCTAGAAATACTCCAAGATACTTGGCTCCATCTGAGAAGGTGATTTCAGTACCGTCCAGAGAAATAGGATCAAAAGCAGGAATCTTATTTTTCCTTGTAAATAAAACAAGCTCTGTTTTACTAGGATTAACTCCTAGACCACAGTCTCTTGCCCATTTAGACAGATCTTTCAGAGAACCCTGAAGAATGTCCCGCAATGTTGGCAGATGCTTCCCCTTTACCGCTATCGCGACATCGTCAGCATATGCGACAACATGACAACCACGTGCTTCTAGAGATAGTAGCATTGAATTCAGTGCCAGGTTCCAAAGAAGCGGCGAAAGAACACCTCCTTGTGGTGGAAAGCAACCTCGGGTCAATCACTCTACGCAAATACGAGTCTATCATTCGTTCCATTGTCTTTAACAAAAAAGAAGACAGACTAATTGGTCTGAAATCCTTCGGAGCTGTGTGGGAACTTTTCCCAGCCTTCGGGATAAATACGACTCTGGTATCCCTCCATTTTAAAGGAATGTACGACCAGTTGATGCATGCTGTGTATAGATTATACAGCAACGGGGCTATATAGTCCGACACTTGCTGCAACTCAGCCGGGATTATACCATCAGGTCCCGGGGATTTATAGGGCCTGAAGCTTTTTATCGCCCAGATTAATGTTGGCATATTTATTATTTCCGAAGCAATTTCAGATGCTTGGGCGTCAGAACGTTCCAAAGCTTGAAACGGCGTCATGGAATTGCCCGGAAAATGCGTGTTTAAAAGGAGATCCAGCGACTCTCCACTGGAGGAAGACCACACCCCATTAGGATCTTTCAGGTATCCCAGGGTGCAAGGAGAAGAAGCCAGAACCTTGCGCAGCCTGGATGCCTCAGAAACGTCTTCTATGTTTCCACAGAAGTTTTTCCAAGAATCACATTTTGCATTTCTGATCATCTTTTTATAACTCTTAAGTTGCAGCCTGTATGCAGACCAGTCCTCGTCCGCTCTTGAAAATTTAGCCTTATTAAAGAGCTTTCTGCAGGAATCTCTGCTCGTCTGCAACTCATTTGACCACCAAGGTGGCTTTTTTTTCCCTCTAGGCTTTGCAGAAGGGCAAGACGCATCCAGGCACCTATTACAAACATTTGTTACATGGTCAACCAGACAGTCAATTTGCGCCAAACTATGTGGTTTAGATAAGGGTACTTCATCCAAAAGCAAAGAAAAAGTCTCCCTGTATTTCAGATTTCTAGAGACTGTCTCAACCGGGGCACGCTCCCTGAGTAAAAACTCAATGTAGCGATGATCTGAGAAAGAATGCTCTTCCAAAACTCTCCAGTCATCAATTCTATCAGACAATGTATCTGATACAAGTGTTACGTCAAGAACCTCTTGCCGCGTACTTGTAACGAAAGTTGGTTCACCACCCTTGTTACAAATATAGAGGTTAGTGCTTAACAAAAACTCCAAAAGTGATTCGCCTCTATCATTTGTGTCTGTACTTCCCCATATCGAATGATGTGCATTAGCATCACAACACACTACTAACTGGTGTCCCCTAGATTCAGACTCCCGAATTAGACCGACAACCTTCTCCGGGGGTATTGACCCCGGATTAGGAAAATACGCAGAGGCGAGCCAAATAGACTTCCCATGAAGCTCTAAGCTAGCCGCTGTAACATCCATATCACTAAAAGTTGATAAAAAGAATATATTTAAGCCATTTTTTGCCAAGATGCAGGCTCTTGGTGAGCCCTCACCTTTGGCAACCACCAACTTAAACCCAGGGGTCTTCAATCCGCAAACCCTGTTACCCCGCACCCAGGGCTCTTGGATAAAAACCAAGTCAACTGCTCCTGTCGTCAGGCGCAGCAAGAGTGCAGCTGAGGCTGCCTTACAGTGATGGAGGTTTATTTGTAGGAACCGCAACATCTTGCTTTTTTTCCACCATCCTTTCCACCACCGTGTTATTGGCTTCATCCTCCGTGTTATCATAGAGGTCGCATTCAGAACATAGAGGTCGCATGACAGAAACTACCATAAAAGCCTTAATGGGAGGGTTTCCGGAAAAAGTGGATAACTTTGTTCGTAGTGGTTAGAGTTCCATGCGGTTTTTTTGTTATGATTTTGTATTAAATTTTATTTAATAAAAATTTGGTTTGAAGTCTTAAAATTCAGTAGTCTGTTTTTTATTTAACTTTATGTGTGTTAACATTTTTATGATCTCACTCCTTACAAACTAAATTTTTGTCAAACACCTCATTTTCATGTATTTTTTGAGATTTATTGGAACATCAGATTCCTAAAATTGGGAATAAGGGAAAAAATTATGGAAATGATTTATGAATACAAAACAAATTCCCTTCCGAAAGAAAAACTGTAAAATAACGGTTCTTACGGTAATTTAGGTCGGAATCAAGGGAACATTTGCATGGTATTAACATGGACCGATTTTTTTCCTTGGATCAAGAAAAAATTTGAAAATTGCCACCTATATTGTGTTTGGCATCGTTTACTTGAAAAGATATACTGGCATCGCTAAATCGACTCACAAAACTGATTCTGAGTCGATTGGATAGGAAAATAAAGTTTCTATTCTTATCCCTTTAGCGCAAGTCCAATACGATGTACTTTCTCTGGCAGTAAAATATTGCAAATGTTTCGTAAGATACCAAAATCAACTGAGAATATCTAGTTTTTCAGATGAAGTGTCAATTCTTAAAGGCGGAACTTCTCTTCCCAGGACCAATTTATCCCATTTACAAACTTAAACTACGAAGGACTATAAGAAAAATTCTTGACAAGTTTCACGTCTTTCAGCAGAAAGACATACGTATTATAAAATCTGTTGTGCTGATTCTAAATTCGTATCAACCAAACTTATTTTTATTCAAACAACCGAAAAATTTGCTTGTCACAGTCGAATATAGTTGCAGAATCCAAAACTTGAGTTTATACAACCGAAAAATTCAAATGGAAATTTATTGTTTGGTGTGCCCTTTTTATATCAGACAGTCAAGTCGAGGTCGAAATCTAGGAGACAATATTTCTTTAATCGTGCTTTTCCTTAACTGCCACCTGTCGTCAGATGAGATGACCAAGCACAGAGAAAGCAGACTTATTGTATTGGTTAGGCTGTGAGCGGTTGCTTACGCTTTACGTCAGCGCACAAAAAGTCTTATGAAACTCCTAAGATATTGAATTTTAACATAAATTTCTACATAAATCTAATAAATCTAACCCTTAGTAAAACTCAATGTAGCTATGATCAGAGAAAAAATGCGTTTCCAAAACTCTCCAGTCATCAATTCAATCAGACAATGTATTTGATACAAGTGTTTTATCAAGAATCTCTTGTAAGGAAAGTTTTTTCACTACCTCTGTTATAAATATACAGGTTAATACTTAACAAAAACTCCTAAAGTTTTTGTTACCGCCTTGGAGATCGTTTCGAATGTTGACATAAGGCAAATAATGCAATTCGCTATTAGGACTAACACGTTTTATCAGCTTCGCTTTAGAACTATTGGGGTTTATGCTATGAACCATCCGATCTTTATCAGCCTTAGATGTAACTTCGAAACTTCCCAGCAAAAATAAATCGAGATTTTGGCGACACAGCATCTTTTTATAGCATACCGAAGCGCATCCAAAGAGCGCTCTTCAGGATGCAGTAAAAGTAAGGGGAAAAAATTTAAATTTTTTGTTAAGATTTTTTAAATAAAACTTAAAATATAAAATTATATTTTGATAAAATTTCACATATGCTTTCCTTTTAAATATATTTAACACTTTTTGAATAAAAAACCACAAGTTTTGGACAAAGACACATGATTTCACTGCATCATTATTGCACATTAATCAGCGCTGCAAAGAGAGTGTTTCAATCATGGCACCTTTAACACATTTTGAATGAAAAAAAAAAATTGAGTACATTTTTTCCACTTTAGTTTTAGAAAATACAAATTATATCACAAAAAATGTCCAATCATATTTTAGACTCTCCAAATTTATTTAAAAACCATCCAATTATATTTCAAAAATTTCCAATATAATTGAAAATTTTTAAAATGTAATTAAACATTTTTTGTTATAAATAGGGATGAGATTTTCATGCACTAAAAAATCGAAAATATGCGCTTAAAATATGCGCTAAAAAACTCAAAATATGCACTAAAAAACCTCAAAATATGCACTAAAAAATAAAATGTGTGCAATAAAAATATTGTTTTCATAGGAAAAACTTCTTAAAAAGCAAAAAGTAGCGCCGGAGTTAAATAGTAACGTTTAAAACTTTATATAAGCAAGATTTTTTAGAAATTAAGACAATTTATAGAAAAAATTTTAAAGAAAAAAAAATAATTTTTCTTATTTCTAAAATAAATTTTTAAAATTTAAAATAGTTTTTGAAACAAATAAATTTCAAATTGTGTTTTTGCTAATTTATGCCAAAATATGCAAAAATATGCACTTAAAAGTTGGAAATATGCACAAAATATGCATTTAAAACCAAAATATGCAAAAATATGCATTTTCACCAAAATATGCAAAATATGCAAAAACAAATCGATGCCATTTTAACGCAAATTTCTTGATTCGGAAAGATAATTGGTCGATATCGTTTTTAGACTATCGACAAAAAACATGCATTTGCATGGAAATCTCATCCCTAGTTATAAATGGTAATATCTGAAATGTAAATGGAAGTGTTTGAAATATAATTTCAAATTTTCGAAATATTTTTTGGAAATTTTTTATATGTAATTAGATCTCTTAGACGATATTTCTTCCAAATGCTTGCAGGGAGTCAACTGATTTTCAGAATTAGTCAATTGTATTTAAGATTTTCAAATTGTATTCAGAAATAGTCAATTGTATTTCAGATTTTGTAATTTGTATTTCAGAAATAGTCAAATGTTCCTCTGCTTTAAAAGCTCTAAAAAGATACATGAATTCACTGTATCTTTATAGCGATTTTTTCAGCGCTCTAAAGAGATGCGAATTCAGAGCTTAAGAGCGCTTTTTCGGTGTATCCAAATAGCGCTCTAAAGTGTGACATCGCCTTAGAAAATCATGCATGAATTCAGCAGGTTTGGATGCGCTCCTTCACTCGAGTTTCCTTTCCAAAAGCTGCTGCCAGTTTAGCAAAATTTCTGCTGGTTTGTCATGGATTGTATTCATTGCCTAAACGAACTTGACCGCAACAATAAACTCACTCTCAATACTTCTGTTTGTCAATTGGACACATCAGGAGAAGTTTACGATCATGGAGGGAATCTAAATTTGCCATTCGCTGGAACCACTGGTTTAGACAGCGGCAGGCGAAAAGATTTATCACTTCATCCCATGAGGTATCTAAACGATTACTTAATCTCGACAGAAAGGATCTTAGGATTCTAACTGGTTACTTCACCGGACTTTGTAATCATCGCTATCAACATAGGAAGATTTTATCGGACACTTAAATACGTAGATTCTGCGAAATTGACGCCGAACCGGCAGAACACATCCTTTGTGAATGCCCGAGACTCAAAATCAGACGAATTCGACATCCAGGGGACATTCATTAGCTCCACTTGACATATGGGAATCCATGACAAATAGGATAACTTGGCTTTATAAAAAGCCTCAACATATAGGGCAGCTGCTAGACTACACAAGAGATCATATTGGTCGCAGATCATAGAGTAAGCAGTCTTTGACTCCTGAACCTTTAACCTAACATTCCCATTGAATTAATTTATTTCCCAATACTATTTGATCATAGTTTAAACTTTTTCCATTCGCACTCAAAATCAATTTCATGCACTATACCTGCATGATGTGGCACATTTATTTAAGTTCAATTGTTGTGAAATATTTTTATAATGCTTTTTTTTGCAAAAGTGTGTGTGCATATGTGGAAATGTTGGTTACAACACCGTGTTCTTTTGACAAGATTTTTTTTGCTGTTATTATTGTTGTTTGTTTCCCGTGTGCCGGATTTTTATCATAGTCGTACATTTAATTTAATTCAAAGTGATTTTAAGTATTTTTGTTGTACAAAAAGTACAAGAAAAATGAAAAAGTACCGACGAACAAAGAAAAACAACTGTGATAATCAACCTGCAAAAAAAATGGAAAAATTGTTTACAGAGAGAAAAAGTTTTTCTTCTACTTGTTCTTAATAATGATAAAGCATAATGCTGGTTGGTTGGTTGGATGGTTATCATGACATTTTTATTTTTTCAGTGCCATCTTGTTATTTTTATATATTTTTTTCACTTTTTATTTCTTCTTCATCTTTTTACCTTTAACACACACACACACGTACATGGAGACAGTGTGATATGATAACGGAGAAAAATTTAAAAAAACAAGTAAGAAAATTATAGTCGGCCAAGACGGACCATATAATAACCTACACAAGTGTTTTCCAGAAAATGGGTCACAAGTTCCAAGATGGACCGATTAGATCTATCTCTTGTTAGATCTTTAGTTAGTGTAGAAATCATACACAAACCAAATGGGTTGCATGGGGACTACGAGCAGAACTGGTGTGATGCCTGTAAAATTTGGAATGATGATTAGAGAATACCTGGCAAATATCGAAAGGATACCTATTACAAAACGGTTAATACAGTCATTTAAGTCAAATCTAAAGACGACGTTTGTTTGATGGTTAGGTCATGGACCGATTTTTTTTTTCAGTTTCAATAGACTTCGTCATTTAGCCAAAAATAAGCTTAAGTCTTAAAATTTCAGCCAATTATATTTAAAATTACGACCTGTATTATGATTTATGATGATGATCAAGTGTTTTTATTCCCCCATTTAATTCCTAAAAATTTCAACCTAACTGAGAAGTGGTATCAGTGACCGTCATCTCATTGTAGCGAAATTGACCAAAGGATATTGGTAGGAATCGAACCCATGACCCCCTGTTTCATAGGCTAGAACGCTACAAACTATCCTACGAACCCTCTTGTGATTACAACGTTTACATTAACAGACGAAAGGAACATCGCTAAATCGACATAAAAACTTATTCTGAGTTGATCGACATGCTTGAAGGTGGTTCCAGCACCACCATTTCGGGTAGTTACAAATATCAGGATAAACATAAATATACCCTCTACCACATAGTGGTGTAGGGTATAAAAAACAATATTAAGTTAAAAAGACAAACTTTTTCACTTCATCTCTTCGTTTTCGTTTTTTAGTATTTTTTTTTTCTTCTGTTGAATATTCTTTGAACAGAGTTGCCATTAGGTAAATAGGTTTTCAGGACAATAACTTGCTAAAGTTATTATACAAACTTTTTTTTTGTTTTTTATTTTTTTTATCAAAGACATAAATGAATTTTGTAAGGAGATATGCGTAAAGTAGCATAATGTTCATTCAAATCAAAATTTGTTACAAAATCACTTACTAAAAAACAGAACTGTAATTAGGCGAAGATAAGTATACTTATTTTACGCACACTAGCAATACTTCTTTCTTTGACATAAAATATGTGTAGACACTTGCTTTTTTTGTAGTACCACTTGGATCACTGTGGCATTATTTTCATTATTTTAGAGCATCAACGAATCACTCCGTTACTTATCTATACAAGAGATTCTAAAACTTAAGAAAGGTGCGTAGGAAGTTGGCTTGTACTGTAAAAAATATCCCCGATTCGGAGAATATTTATTTATTACACTCTAATGAAAATTTGTTGAAATTAACATAATTTTTAGTATGAAATTGCATGCAAAGAAAAAACATGTTAAGAAACAGATTTGTGGTTACTAGTATATTTCAGTGATCGAACATTTTAGTTCAGTACATTGAAAAACCCTAGTACGTTCTTCTAGTTCACTAGTTCATTTTGAACTATATTGGTCGAAAGAACGATGAACTGTAATGACTTAATAAAATGCAAAATACCTCTGAAAGCAAAAAATTTTGTAGGAAAAAAAAAATCGATGTAAAAATAATATCAAAGAACATCTGTTAAGAAATGAAATTAATAAATAAAACCCGAATGAACAAAAGAACTAAATTAGAAAACGATTTGAATGAAAGAAGGAACTAATAGAACTAAATGAACGAAAAGTCGTGACCTAGATCTCATAGTTCAGTAAAATGAACTTTAAGTTGAGAGTTTGTTATACAAACCCAAAAATTAAGAAAACTTTCACTTTAGGTAAGTTATTGGCGCTCAGACTTAAAATAGCCCATTCTAACGTCATACTTGGTTTTCGAACTAGTTCGTTTATGAACGACACAACTCTATTTTATGTTCTCTACAACCAAATACTGTTAAAGTAAATAATAAAGATGAAATTTAAATGCACTAAAAAATCTAAAATATACTCTTAAAATACGCGCTAAAACATTTAAAATATGCAATAAAAAACCTACAAATATGCACCAAATTTAGTTTTAAAAAATATGTCTTTTTTTTTTTTAATTTAACCAATACTCAGGGGATGCCACCTACTCATGCAGTGCATTGTATTGATCAGGAAAATAGGGTATTGGAAGGAGGAACGAGGGAGTAGTGTTTGTGGATATTTGATTTAAATTTTTATACCCTCCACTTTAGTGATAGAGGGTATATATAAGTTTGTCATTCCGTTTGTAACACATCGAAATATTGGTCTAGGACCCCATAAAGTATATATATTCATGATCCTTGATCGATTTTAAGACGATCTAGCGATGTCCGTCCGTCCGTCCGTCCGTCCGTCCGTCCGTCTGTCTGTCTGTCTGTCCGTTGAAAACACGCTAACTTTTGAAAGACTTTACAGAGGCTCCTGAAGTTTGACATATATGTTCTCCATTTACCGGGTCAGGTTGGTATTGCAATCCAGCGAAATCGGTCCAGTGGTTCAAAAGTTATGAGCAAAATAGTAAATTTCGGCAAGGGTATTTTTCGAATTTACAAGATTAAAACCACTATAACTTTCGAAAGACAATTCTGAGGGGGCTGAAGCTTAGCATACATATTTGTCGTTCCTCAAGGCTGTTTGGTTTTGAATTTCAGCAAAATCGGTTCAGTGGTTCAAAAGTTATAAGCAAAGCTGTGAATTTCAGATTTGTTTCACCTTAAACTGTTGAAAACTCGTTAAACAAGTTTTAAAAGCATGGTGAAATACCAGTTTTGTAAAACTTGTTGTTGTTTGTTTTCTTGTCGTGGGGTGCAGTTTAGTTGTTAGACAAGTAAATATTTGTTATTGTTTTGTTATTGTTAGTGTAACTGTATGTAACGGGAAAAAATCAAATAAAGTATGTGAATGATTGAATGTTAGAGCCCAGTCACAATTGGCACCACCAACGACGAACCACTGCAAAAGAGAGAGCGACACATTAAAATTAAGCGACAGACGACCGGACACATTTTATAAAGAAAACAACGCTCATATCAGTCACACTTCTATTTTTTTTTCTTTTGTTATCCTATAAAAGCAGGTATACAATGTTTCTTGTGTGCAACGCACACACAATATATTGACTCCAATTGGAAAAATTAGCATATTTTGTTGAACATATGGCAACGCTACTTGATACAAATTTGAGAAAAATGAGAGGGTGGTGAGAGAGCACTACAAAAATAGAATAGAATCTATTCTGGCGGCAGTGTGGTCGACCACAAAGCGATTTTTTTCTTTTCATACAAAATGTATGAAAACATTTTGTGGTTACCGAATGTGGTGCCAATTGTGACTCGGCTCTTAATTTGTTTTTGGTTTTTAAAGAAGAGGATGGTAATATAAAAAGACGAAAATATGTGAAATAGTTTTTTTTTGTATTACATATAGGTTAGAGTGTCCCTTATTTTGGAAATGTTGGAAATCTTGAGACGGTACCCGCTCATTTTTTTCCTTTTGACTTAAAAATAACTCAGGAAAAATTTTACGCCCCTAGGACCACGCCTTCCCTACGCGACGGGCCCTTAAAGAGCGGGGCCTAAAAAATCATTTTTCCATACAAACCAAAAAATTTTTTTTTTGATTTTTAATTTTTTTGTTATTATTTATTATATTACTTGGTTTGCTTATTCACAACAAAAAATTTGATTTTGGTGGGATAAGTCTTTCAGCGCTAAAAAATTTTTCGCAAAAAAAAATTTTGAGCCGCCGGGGTCCTACAGTAAAAAATTTTTAAAAAATATTTTTTTTTAGTTTTGACCAGCAACGGTTTTAGCTGCTATGTTGCTTTAAATGATATATATTCATAAAAAAATATTTTTTGTATCTGTGACATCTTAATCGTGTTCTAAAAAAGGGTAAAAAATGCATTGATGATTTTTTTCGATACACGATAAAAATGTCACAAATATGAATAATATTTTTTTTGGAATATATATCATTAAAAACAACATAAAAACTAAAACCATTGCTTTTCAAAACTAAAAAAAAATATTTTTTAAAAATTTTTTACCGTAGGATTCCTACGGCTCAAAATTTTTTTTTTCGAAAAAGATAAAGATGTCACAGATATGAATAATTTTTTTTTTGGAATATATATCATTTAAAGCAACATAGCAGCTAAAACCGTTGCTGGTCAAAACTAAAAAAAAATATTTTTTAAAAATTTTTTACTGTAGGACCCCGGCCGCCCAAATTTTTTTTTTGCGAAAAATTTTTTAGCGCTGAAAGACTTATCCCTCCAAAATCAAATTTTTTGTCGTGAATAAGCAAACCAAGTAATATAATAATTAATAACAAAAAAATTAAAAATCAAAAAAAAATTTTTTTGGTTTGTATGGAAAAATGATTTTTTAGGCCCCGCTCTTTAAGGCCCCGTCGCGTAGGGAAGGCGTGGTCCTAGGGGCGTAAAATTTTTCCTGAGTTATTTTTAAGTCAAAAGGAAAAAAATGAGCGGGTACCGTCTCAAGATTTCCAACATTTCCAAAATAAGGGACACTCTAATATAGGTATAAAACAACAAAAATATTTTAGAAAGTAATTTGTTACTCAAAGAAATTGTACACTAAAAAAATATTTACACTCAAAAAAAAAATGTACACATTATTATTTTATTTTTTTTTTGAATGAAATGGCAGACTCAAAAAAATGTTGACAGTCAAAAAAATTTTACACTCAAAAAAATTTGATTGATTAAAAGAAAGTTTGACTCAAAATAATATACATATATATTTCTAATAAAAAATTTGTAATGCAATTTTTTGAAATTTTTTTTAGAAAATTACTATCAGATAACATTGTGGAGGGTATTCATAGATTCGACCAAGTCGAATTTAATTTTTCTACTTGTTCTAAATTGAAACTAACAGGGAAGACCTCTGCGGGAAGTTTGTTCCACATACGAATCGTTCGACTGAAAAACGAATTTTCTCTGTAATGCGTTGTGCGAAACACAGGGCAATCATCTACAAACGGATGTGCTCTACTTGATAAGCGAGTATTACGAATAAATACTCGGGCTCGAGGAATAAGTTCACTTATCTCAGATGAGCACTTCCCGTTTTAGAAAACCAAGACACTTTAATGCCTCTTTCGACACTTGAAATACGTGCTTATTCCAACGGACATCACACTGTATTCTCATGCCCAGAACATCAAGAGTATCCGATTCCCCAATATCTATACCATCCATAGATACAGATGTCAATGTTAATTCCACAGCTCGTCTGTGGGTTAACATACAACATTGGGTCTTGCGTGCATTAAAATCGACCTTATTCGCGCGACCCCACTCGGAGATTGTAAAAAGGTCTTGATTGAGAGTGTCATTCATGTTCTGTCGCATGCCCTCTATTTCCAAAGATCTTGGCCTGTGATCAAATGAAAATGAATGACAAATATTGCTGTCATCTGCAAAAAAGTAGATAGGATTAAAAGTCTGACCAAGAAGGTCATTAATAAAAATTAGAAAAAGGGTAGGAGAAGAACAGAACCTTGCGGTACCCCTGAATTTAGCTGAAACTCGTTTGATGAGACCCCATCTAAAACAACACGTATAGTGCGGTCTCTGAGAAAACTCGTTATAAATCGAGAGAAAATACTACCGACACCAAAAGCAACCAACTTAGTCACGAGTGCCCCGTGCCACACACGATCGAACGCCTTGGAAATATCTAGAGCAACCACTTTACTCTCACCAAAGTGGTGGAGTGACCGGCTCCAACGTTCCGATAGAAACGCCAACAGGTCTCCCGTAGATCGACCGCTACGGAAGCCATACTGTCGATCATTTAAAAGTGAATTGGTCTCTAAATACTTCACAAGATGGTAGTTAACCATGGTCTCCATCACTTTGGAGAGCGCAGAGCAAATTGCGATTGGGCGGTAATTTTCAGGGTTGTTAGCCGCACCCTTTTTAGGGATTGGCTGGACATTGGCCACCTTCCAGCATGAGGGGAAGACTCCCGCACGGTATGAAGAGCTGAAAGGGTTTGCCAATGGACGTGCCAACGTAGAAGAGCACTGTTTCAGCACCAGTGCTGATATGCCATCCGGCCCCGGTGACTTGTTTACGTTGAGATCCGAAAGAACCCTTTTGACTGCTCGGGCCCGAAAGAAAATCGAATGCATAGTATAGGATACCCTTTCGAGAACGGGCAGTGATTGATCGCTTTCCGGCAAGAAAGAATTTCTTGCAAAAAGTTCAGCGAAGAGGTTGGCCTTATCAACCGGGTCAGTGAATGATTGATCGTCCTTTAAAAGAGTTGGAATAGAAGAACTAGCATTATCCTTTATCCTTTTAACGAACGACCAAAAGGTCTTACTGCCCCGAGGAGCAGAAAGAACCTTTTCACGTAGACGCCGTTCGTAAAGAACCTTTTCGCGTCTAAGTACTTTGGCACACTCGGTTCTCACCTTTTTGCGATGCAGATCAGTAATGACGTTCTTATTTGAACGCCAATTACTGAACGCTTCCTCTCGGGAACTGACTGCATTTTTGCACGTCTGGTTAAACCAACACTTGTGTTTTGATTTAGCCGAAATACGCTTTGTTGGAATAAAAAGTTTCATTCCTAGCATATAATATACAAATTGTGCCTGAACTACTATCCAATAGGACTAACCTTGGTGCAAATTTCATCCCGATCGGAAGACATCGGTTTCAAAAGTTGTGTCTGTTGACACGAAAACCCCCATATGTATTTAGGGGATATTTTCTTTGGCAGAATTTTTTCACGTTTATTTTTGGGAATTCCGTTTAAGGAAAATTATGAAGTATTTAGCAGTACATGCACTAAATTTTTTTCCTAACAGTTAAGAAAATTGCCTAACTTTTAGTTAATTTTAACTAAATTAGGGGAAAATTTATCAACAATTTTGAAGACAATTTTTCCAAAGTTTAAGTTAAGTCTTTTTTTTTAGTGTGGCGATGTTGAACCGCAATTCGAAGGAGTTTTTGCGTTGTTTTGTATCGGTAGATGAAACATGAATCCGTCACAACACATCGGAGACAAAGGAGCAATAAACTTCTCACGGTGAACGTGCACCAAAGAATTCAAGAATCGACATTTCCATTTTCTGATCACAATTTTTTTTTTATGAGGCAAAAATACTTTAGAAAATGTATTCTAGAAGATTGAGCATAAACCCTGTGGAATAGTGTTATTTGCGAATATAAAAAAATGTTAATGTAAAATTGAGATACAATTTTTATGGAGAGACTCAAGAGTGAGATTCTGAGTCGGTTAGGACCAATATTTCGGGTAGTTATGAAAATTAAATGACTTTATACGAGTATTTACAAAAACTTGTAATGTCGAAAGCTTACCGAGGGAGACGGATTTCAAATGTTAATTTTTCCAGCTCGGATTATCCAAAATAATTATATATTGCCTCGCGCCATCCACTAGGATGACCCATAATTCCAATACTACACTCTTCATTTCAAATATAAAAATCGTATTATCTATGCAAGCTAAGTAAGTATATTCAAAAGTCCCAATCGGATTAATTTATTTTTTCACATTCAGTTTTTTTTTTTTTTTAATTTTGTAAAAAAATTCTCACAAGTTTTTATCTTTATATCTAAGACTTATCTACTTCTAATTGGGTGCGTGTGTAAGAAAGTTTACATAACATCATGCTTAAGTAAACCGACTTTTCTATATCTTTAAAGGCACAAAAGACCAGAAAAAAATATAAATAATAAATTCAACATTTTTTTTTATTTCAAGGCAATAACAAAACAGCGAAAAAGTTGAAAACAAAAAAATATGAATTGCAGAAAAATGAAAAATCTAACAAAGGAAAAAGTTTTATTTATTTTTTTTTGTGTAAGCAGTTTATTACAAATAAACTTACGCGTTTATACAATCCCAGCAAAAATAAATGAGATTTTTAAAAATTGATTTCATAACTAAATAAGTGGAAGAATTAAATTCGGCTGCGATGTTTGGTCGAAGATATCTGATGGTCATAGGCTGACTGTGGATAGGATCTGGGGAAAAAGTTCATCCTTTACTATTTATTAACATATTTCATTTAATCATTTTTATGTTTAAAGAAGTTCTTCACTTGGACCAAGAGGTCCCACTGAAAAAAAGCTTCGTGAAATTAATGAAAATTGACGTAAGCCTAATAAAAAATTACTCACATTTTCAACCAAAAACAAATTTTATCTTATCAATGAAACTGATGTCATTAAAGAAATCATGAAACTATGCGTAGCACTTATTTAAAACGTTTAATGAAGTTTTTCATTAAATGTATGAAAATATTCATTGATTAAATATGGAATAGCAGTAGGTAATACCATATTCGAATTCATTTAAACTTTTATTAATTATTCGTTTTCTTCAAATCTGTCAAAATTAAGCGCCGTTTAAATTTGACTTTTAAATTGTATGGAGAAAACGAACAATTAAACTAGTTGAAATGAGTGCGAATATGGCATTAGTGAGAAAAACTACAACCCAACATTGAAATTAACGAAAATCATTAATCTTTAAACCAATTTTCTCCGAATGTACATATGAGGCATTCCACACCAAATGTCCAGCGAATAAAAAAAACGTGTGTACCGTAAACTTTTGAATAGGTTGTATGGATAACCCTATATGGAACTTAGAAAATTGCGTTTTTGGTTTTTCAAATTTTCAAAAACTGGGCTTAGGAGGCGTGGTCAAATATTGGAAAAATGGTCAAATTTGGGACTAGTTGCCTTGATTAAATATTTATCACATTAAAACGGAATGCACCACAATATCAAAAACTTAAATTCTTATATAGTTTTTTATGGGCTATCGATTAAATTTTTTTTTTTATTTTTCAGAACCCGTTCTGAAATTTTCCATTTTTAAAAAAGTCAATTTATCAAAAATCCGGCCACCTTTTTTTAATTTTTTATTAAAAGTTTAGATGTTTGTTCATCCACACAAAAAAATTCATTAACGCGTTTTTCGTTTTTTTTTCGAGAAAATCGCATTTAAATTTTAAATTTCATAACAATTTAGTAATTTGCTTTTATTTTCTTGTTACAACAGAGCGTATGAGTATTATTAATTGCATAAATATTACGCTCTTTTGAATCAAGAAAATACAAGCAAATTACTAAATTGTTATGAAATTTAAAATTCAAATGTGATTTACCCGAAAAAAAACTAAAAACGCGTTTCAGAATTTTTTGTGTGGATGGATATAGTTTCATATAGGGCTATCTAGTGTTTATAAAAAACCGACATTTTGGAAAACCGGTTTCTCGGTTAACCGAAAATCAGCTTTTTCGGTTAACCGGTTTTCTCGGTTAAACCGGAATAAAAAAACCGGTTAACCGGTTTTTGTCTTTAACTGAAAAAACCAAAAAATACTTGAAAATAGCTTATTTTTATTAAAAAATAAAGCGAATATAGCTTAAGTTAACATATTTGTTTCTTTCAGCAAGGTTTGCAACTATTACGCTATAAAAAACGATATTTAAACAATGTACTTTAATTGACCATATTCACTAGAACTTCAATTTAATTTGTATTGGTTTTATTTAGAAAAATACATTAATTCGTTATAAGTAAATTGCAGTTCCGGATTTTATTTTTATTTTCTTTTATTGACATTTTCGCCATTAACAAGATTTTAGTATCTGGTTAACAGTCACTTATTAAGTTTTTCATGAAATGTTAAAAAAAAAGGCTTACAACGGTGAGTATTTCAAATTTTTATCAGTTTCAGAATAAAATTTCTATTTAGAAAATTGTTTCTTGAAGACAAAAAGTATTTTAGACGTTCTTTCTCGCGGATTTTTAATGTGTCTTCAACGAAATTTTGAAAATATCATAAAAAAATAAGTGTAAACCCTTAATATTTGCGAAAATATTCCGTTTTGAATGTATTTAAAAAACCGGTTAACCGACAGAAAAAAACCGGGTTTCGGTGCACCGAAAATTTTCAATTCCGGTTAACCGGTTTGCAAAAAAACCGAAATTTTAGGAAAAAACCGGTTTTTCGGTTAACCGGTTAACCGGTTTATAAACACTAGGGCTATCCAAACAACTTATTCAGAAATTCAGGGGACACATGTTTTTCTGTAGCGGGACATTTAGTGGCATACCTCATATGTATTTTCAGTGCAAAATTTGGAACTTTAAAGTCGCATCCACTCCCTTGTGGGCGTTCGCCTCCCGACAATAGTGGTACCATTGGACTCATGATGAGGTCCTTAGTCGACGCAAAAAGTTTCATCAGATTTGAAGGGGGGAGAAAAACTTGACTTAAGCCAAAACCAAAAATAAACAGCAAACGCTCACAATTTTTTAATTACACTACTAAATATTTAAAAAAAAAAAAAAAAAACTTGATGCGAGTGGGACGCGACCTTACAAAGTTAATTGAAATTGTTCTAGTGATCACAAATCTGGTCTCCAAACTTTTCCATGACATCAGGTTTTTGAGAAAATTGAGGTCAAAGTTAAAAAATCGCCGTTATTTGGTTTTTTGACAACTCATAGCTGATGAACCTGATGTGATAGCAATTCAAAATTAGACGAGGGTAAAGTTTAAACATTGCTCTTAAGGGTGCTGAACTTATTTGGTCAGTTGCCATAACCCTAAGGGTCTATCAATGATATATATTTTTTTTAAAAGCATTTTTGTTTCACTTCAAATCATATGAAAAAAAAACTTTATGCGAATGGAACACATGATCACAATTATTTCCCTGGTCACAAAACCGGTCTCCAAACTTTTCTATTACATCAGATTTTTTTAAAAATTTTACATTAAAAAAATCGCGTTTCGGACATGTTCAACAAATCATAGCGGATGAACCCGATGTGCTGACGACTTAAAAGTAAGTCAACGGGAAAGCTTTAATATTGCTCTTTAAGATGTATAACTCATTTGATCAGTCGCTTTAACCGCTGGAGCACCAATTGTCTTTCAATAACACAGAAAAAAATATGGAGGAAACAAATTTGAGTAATCACTTGTTTAATTTTTTAAAAAAAATTTGAGTAATTTTTTAATTGACGCAATTAAAAATTTACTCAAAAATTGAAAATAAAATTTGAGTAAATAATTTAATACAAATTTAATATTTTTTTTATTTTTATTTTTTTTCTCTTGGTGTTTTGAATTCTCATTTAGTTTATTGTTTTTTGTATATGTATATGAAAGTTTGAAATCATCTTTATAAAATTTTACTTTGTCTTGAAGACATAAGTATATTTGGTAAAGTTTGTAAAAGCAATTTTTTTGAAAAAAAAAAATTAGAAACTTTTTAAACTTTTTAAAAAAATATTTTGATACATTTTGAGTAAATTTTTACTTGACACAAATTAAAAGTTACTTAAAAATATTAAAAAATTTTGAGTAAAGATTTAATTGTGTGAATTAATAATTTACTCAAATTTTTTATTAAGCATTTAATAATTTTTTATTAAAAGTTTACTCAATACTATTAAATCGTTAACTGGTGGAAAATTGAGTAATTTTTTACTCAATAGTATTAAAAATTTACTCAAAATTTTTTTTTTATTTTTTTCTGTGAAGGTATTTTCCCCCAAAAACTTTTTTTTCGATACTGGGGAATAAGACATCATTGAAAGACAATTGGTGCCCAAAGGGTTAAGGCGACTGACCAAATGAGTTCTGCATCTTAAAAAGTAATTTTTAAGCTTCACCCACGACTTATTTTGAAGCCGTCATCACATCGGGTTCATCCGCTATGACGTTAAAAAAATTACCAAAACGGACATTTTTAAAACTTTGACCTTAAATTTCTCAAAAACCGAGTTTTTGACAAGCATAACTATTGTTATCAAGTGTGTAAGGTCGCGTCCCAGTCGCTTTTTCGATGTTTACAAGTGTTATGTTTATATTTCACTTAGTTTTCTGACACTATATCCTTAAATTTTAGTACATAAGTAAAACCACGAAATAATATAAAAACAATTATTTCGTAAAAAAAGTCTGAAGAAATCACAAAAATACTCGTGCCGCTTTAATCAGCTGTTTTTCATTTGTCTCCATTTAGCGCGTTTTTTATACACTAAAGAGACGCAACTCGACAGGTGTCAAAAACAACAAGTTTTATAACAAAATTTAATAAATTTTTTTAATGAAACTATGAAAACTAATGAATTAAATTTTATGAAAGTTGTTCCCAATATGCATGATATTTTATTAACCTTAGGAATTCCTTCATTGGTTAAATGAAAACAAAATAATAGGCTTGTTTTTTTTGCAGACCGGATTAGGATTAGGATAAACTCTATTTAGTTAAAAAATGGGCCATGTCAAGTCCAGACCTTGTTTTTATAATTTTATTTGAATCTGCATAAAATAGTAAATATAAACAGAAAAAAAATCTTGCGTTGTCCAAAATGTAAAAAAATTAAAAATAATTTTATTTAAACCCTAGGATTAACTCAAATTTATTTATACCATTTTACATTTTGGACAACGCTTAATTTTTTCGCCTTTTATAAGTATTTACTTATTGCATCATGTACATTCAGAAAAAAATTGAAAAAAAAATTGCTGGACTTGATTTGACCCAATTTTTAACTAAATAGAGTTAATCCTAATCTTAATCCGGTCTGCAAAAAACAAGCCTAATGAATCTGTTTTATTTATATCACGAAAGTTTTTTTTCAGTGTAAACAACTTCAGTTATTTTCTTCGCTGGGTTAATATTCTTATATAAAAAAAAACACAGTGAAAAGTTAATAATTTATTTAATGAATTCAGATTAAAAGCTACAAAACGTTGTGGGGCATCTTTGAAACTTTTTGTATTTTATGTTTATCGTTTTTTGTTTTTTTTTTGTCTTTCGAGGAGACAAATTTCGAAGAATGGAAATTAAATAAAAAAACAAAAGTTAAAATAGCTAACGGTGACAGTAGTCGTTAATAGTAGCATTTCTAGTAGTGATTGTAAAGATTGCTATAGCAATGGTTTTCACAGCGGCAAATAAGACTTCATAAATACATATAAGGTGGCAGCTACTTCTAGCGTTGAAAAATTATCTTTTTCAACACTAGATTTAGTTTTTTTGTAATTTTTATAAAAAGTTTTTGCTTTAAGCAAAAGCTCTATAAGTTTCTTACTCAAGTACGTTTCTACTTGTGCTTTATTTGATAGGACATCAAGGTTATCGAGCAAGTTTCTGAAGTTTCTAATCCAAAATCTTCCTTTTTCTAAAAAACCAACAGTTTTTTTGGGTATTAATACCAAATTATGCACAACTTTAACAGCACTATGCATTACATAGCAAAAAGTTGTTTAAAAAAATCCATCTTAATCATTCATAAATTGTAAAAACTTTTTTATTCTCAGTCTTTAGCTGCAGTGATATCAGTCGTTAACATCAGGTGGCCAAAAAGGTTAATTGTTTTATTATTCTCTTTTGTTATTTTTATTATTTACTTTTGTATTTTTCCTTTCTAACACAAAACAGAAGAGTTTCCGACAAAAATTTATGAATTAAATTTGATTTGTCTCTTGATGTCTTCTTCAAAATTATTACAACGTCCCTGCGCCTCAAAATATAAATAATTTTTTAAGGGGTCCTAAGAAACAGCCTGATTTATCTTTTATAATATATTTTTTTTTATACCCTCCACTCTAGTGATAGAGGGTATATATAAGTTTGTCATTCCGTTTGTAACACATCGAAATATTGGTCTAGGACCCCATAAAGTATATATATTCATGATCCTTGATCGATTTTAAGTCGATCTAGCGATGTCCGTCCGTCCATCCGTCCGTCCGTCTGTCTGTCTGTCTGTCTGTCCGTTGAAAACACGCTAACTTTTGAAAGACTTTACGGAGGCTCCTGAAGTTTGACATATATGTTCTCCATTTACCGGGTCAGGTTGGTATTGCAATCCAGCGATATCAGTTCAGTGGTTCAAAAGTTATGAGCAAAAGAGTAAATTTCGGCAAGGGTATTTTTCGAATTTACAAGATTAAAACCACTATAACTTTCGAAAGACAATTCTGAGGGGGCTGAAGCTTAGTATTTGTCGTTCCCCAAGGCTGTTTGGTTTTGAATTTCAGCAAAATCGGTTCAGTGGTTCAAAAGTTATAAGCAAAGCACTGAATTTCAGATTTGTTTCACCTTAAACTGTTGAAAACTCGTTAAACAAGTTTTAAAAGCATGGTGAAATACCAGTTTTGTAAAACTTGTTGTTGTTTGTTTTCTTGTCGTGGGGTGCAGTTTAGTTGTTAGACAAGTAAATATTTGTTATTGTTTTGTTATTGTTAGTGTAACTGTATGTAACGGGAAAAAATCAAATAAAGTATGTGTATTACTGTATACAGACTAGCGTGATTTTAAAATCACTATGTGATTTTGTTCAAAGGAAATGTGATTATGTGATTTTCCTTTGAACAAAATCACATAGTGATTTACAAAATCATCTCAAATTGTACTAGCATAACGAAAAATTGCAAAATCATCTCAACTTACCATGGTAAGTTCTTGTAGTGTGAACATGGCCTATGATTGAATGTTAATTTGTTTTTGGTTTTTAAAGAAGAGGATGGTAATATAAAAAGAGGAAAAATATGTGAAATAGTTTTTTTTTTGTATTACATATAGGTATAAAACAACAAAAATATTTTACAAAGTAATTTGTTACTCAAAGAAATTGTACACTAAAAAAATATTTACACTCAAAAAAAATGTTACACTAAAAAAAAAATGTACGCATTATTATTTTTTTTTGAATGAAATGGCAGACTCAAAAAAATGTTGACAGTCAAAAAAATTTTACACTAAAAAAAATTTGATTGATTAAAAGAAAGTTTGACTCAAAATAATATACATATTTCTAATAAAAAATTTGTAATGCAATTTTTTAAATTTTTTTTTTAGAAAATTACTATCAGATAACATTGTGGAGGGTTTTCATAGATTCGACCAAGTCGAATTTAATTTTTCTACTTGTTTTTTTATAAAAACTTATCTAATATTATCAATTCTTTATTCATTTAATATAAACTTTCAAAAAGAATCACGAAATCATAAAATTAATCTTATTGTAGGGACACCTGAAAGAAAATGGAAGAAAACACATAACTACTTTTTCGAGCTCAGCGACAATAGGTGTTTTAAATGCAAGATTTCTTAAATTTGAAAATCAATACACAGTGCATCAACCAAAATCGGAATGCGATAAAACCAAAAGCAAATGAAATTTTACATATTCAATGATAAAATTCCTCAAGGTTTGTTTTTAGTTCAGAGCTAGATGTTTTTTACACGCATTTGAAGTTAGTGAACTTTTATTATACAGTCAAACTCGGTTATAACGATCTCGGTTATAACGATCTCGGTTATAACGAAATCTCGGTTATAACGAACTTGTTCTAAAGTCTCGACGTTTAAGCAACAATTTTCACACAAAATACTTATTTTATAATGAACTCGGTTATAACGAATCCTCGGTTAAAACGAACTACTTATTATGGTCCCACGAACACAATCTGATATATATTTACCTTTTTATAACGAACTCCCGTAAATACATTTTAATGTGTGGCAATCATGTTTATCAAACTAACAATAGGTTGGAATTTTTTGGTTTATAAATATTAAAATTTTGATAAAATGTATTTATATTTTTAATGATTTCTTCTCAATAAGTAGTTTATTTACGAAAACAACATTAAATAAAACAAAAATGGATCTATTTTTTTTGGAAATAAAACTAGGTTGTTAAAAAAAAATTATACCGCGCTTAAAGCGAACTTCGCTTATAACGAACTTTTTTTACTGGTCCCTCGGAGTTCGTTATAACCGGATTCGATTGTAATCATAATAATAATAATTGCTTGAAAATTGTATAAGTGGCGTATGTTTAATTTTGTAATTGCTTTTAAATAACAATCATACGCATCGGTGACTGTATTTTATTTTTAATAATTTGATTTGAGATCCTCCTATTGCATGTGCCATCACTAGTGGCATCCTAGGACAAGTACAAATAATTTAATTTAATTTAATCCTCTCAAACTTTAAAGTCATTTTAAAAGGACCCAGAATAACGAAATGAAAAACTGTAAATGCAGTTTTACTACATTTAGTCTCTAGTTTTAAACGTATATTATCCAGTTCGTCTTAAAGGAATTTTTCTTTATTGTTGAACGGTGTAATAAAGTGTATAAGATCGCATCCCAGTCGCATTTTCGATGTATAGTAGTGTAATTTAACTGGATTTTGCTGAATTTCGGTATACATAAATCTAAAGTTGAATTTTTAAAATACAAAATGACGAAGTCATTGTTCAAAATTGCGATGGAATTATTTTATTTTTTCTGCATTTTTGTTTTAATTTTTTTTTTTTTTAATTTTTCTGCACTTTCATATATTTCTGAACTTTTAAATTTATTCCGTTTTTTTTTAATTTCCAAGGTTTTAAATGTTTTTTATTTATTTTCAGAACTTTTCTGATATGTTTTTAAATTTTCTTAACTTTTTCTCGCATTTTTCGAATTTGTCTAACAATAAGATGTAATAATTTTTTTACATTTTCTGAATTTTTTATTTAATTTTTCTAATTTTTTTTACCAAATTAAAAATACTCTACACTCAAAAAAATACGTTAGTAGATTTACTAATTTTTTTTTTTTGCTAACGCTAGTTAGCTAACTTTTAGCAAATTTTTAGTTGAGATTAGCATGTTAGCAAAAAATTCTTGTAAACTTCATTTAGCACATTAGCAATTTTAAACAAACTTTGAACTAATTTTTTTTGCTAAATTTGAAATTGAGTTGACTACATTTTTACAAGATTTTTTGCTAATATTAGCAAAATAAATGGTAAATTTTTTTTAATTTTCAGAAAACTTAAAATGGCGCTATCTCGGAAACTAAGCCAGATAGAGCAAAATGGAGGCCATTTTTGGTTCTTAGAATCTCCATAGTATCGCCGGTCTCTTCACATGTGTGGACCCTAATGGGCCCTAACTTTGGACCCAAAAAAGTTAGCATTCCCGAAAATTTTAAAATGCTCATATCTCGGTAAATATTGCCGACACAACAAAAAGTCCAAAAGCGTTTTTGTAGCTCTCAACACGTAGAACAAGACCGCAGATAGTCAAAAGCTCTTCGAGTAATATTTTTGAAGTTATCGAGTTTTATAATTCTCAAGACCCCAGTGGTCCCTTATAATCACGTATCTTAAAGACTAAGCAAGGTAGAGCGAAACGGACACAAATTTTGGATCAAAACTATGACGATTTTTAAGGAACCCAACTAGGTCTAGGCCCATCGGGGTCTGGACCTATCGGGTCCGAACCCAATGGGGTCCTCAGATGTGTATAAACTAAGTTAAAAAAAAAAAATATTTAGTTAACTAATTATTGGCAAAACATTTTTGCTAACTTTAGCAAAAAAATTGTGGGTTCAAAATCAGCAAATTTTCTTGTAGGTTTACAAGCTTTTTTTGCTAACATTACATTTTTTTTTTTTGAGTGTTTACACTTTCCTGTATCTTTGTTTTTATACCCTACACCACACCGTGGTACAGGGTAAAATAAGTTTGTGCTGATGTTTGTAACTATCCGAAATATTGGTCCAAGACCCTCTATCAAGTATACCGATCGACTCAGAATCACTTTTTGAATAGATTTAGCAATGTCCGTCTGCCCATGTAAACGGTGTGCGCACTATACATATACAGTAGACCACCCAAAAAATGTATGGGATTTGCAAAAGTCTTTTTATGTTCGCTCCACCGGCAGTTTCTGATAGATTGGCCATAAAAAATAATATCTGTGCAAGAACTGCATCTCTCGGTTGCATACAGGCCAGTCGATTTGAACTTTTGACCCCAAAAGTGACCTAAAAGCACTACAAAGCTTTTAAGTGCCATAACTCTTAAAATATGCGTTTTTCCAAAAAATACTACATAAGTTTTAATTTGCAGAATAATAAAGCAAACATTTTCTTCATACAAATTTTTAGCCTAAGTCTAAGACATCGTGGTGTTTTTGGCGGTTAAAAAAAAAATTTATGTGAAGACTTCATTTAAAACGACCCTCGTTAAAATTTGGACGGAGACTCAAATAGTCGGTATCCATTATTTTGTAGAGTAAGATATGTAGTTTTTATAAACCAATTACATTTGGAATTTATATGGGTAATTTCATTACAGAAGAGGCCAAAGCTGACTTTGAAGTTTAGATTTTTGAAATGCTGTATACAAATTTGTGAAATTACTTTATTTTAAACGACCCTCGTTAAAATTTTAGTGGATACAATCGGTTTCAATGATTTTGAAGAGTTAGATGTGTACTTTTTGGAAAATATTTGGGGAATTCCAGGCCAAATCACTCACTTTTAGACCCGACCCCCTTCGATTAATTTTTTTTTGATATATTTTAGTACGTATTAAATGCAACTTTCACTCAAATTTTCAGACTTTTATACCAAGTTGGTGTTGAGTAATCAAAAAAAAAAAAATAAAAAATTGAAATTTTCCATTAATTTTGACCAGTAAAAAATATAGATATCTTACAATAAGTTAGACTACGTTTTGTTGGTATTTAAATGCAGTTTTAGAAAAAAAAATATTTAAAAATTATTCGAATTAATTATAACTTATTTTTTAACGTATAAAATTAAAATCTAATTTTTCAAAAAGTCCGAAACCTTCGATTTTTTTTAAAAAAGTCTAAAAATTCTACTCTAAATTACACAATTTTTAATCCATAATTCGAGATGTGAGCACAATTAGTTCAATTTTTTTCAAATTTAGAGAATTTCAGTTTTTTTTAGACTCTGGTATATTTTATATGGTGCTTCAAAATAATTAAATTGGAAGACATTAACCATAACTTACCCTAGATACATTCATTTGTTGGTAAAAATATGTCTCATAAAAATTTAGGTTTATTGGACATGGGCCTTGAATTTTAAAAAACGAAAAATATTTTTTTTTTTGTTTTCTCATTTTTTTTGTATTTAAGTTAAATTTGAATTCAGGTGGTTAAAGAATTTTGATTTGGAGTAAAATGCCTCTCTAATAACGTACTAAAAACTAAAATCGGTTGAAAATCAGCCAAGTTATTAAAACTTCCCCAGGCATCTAACGTGTGGCAGACCACTTGAATACAATCCGAATCATGAAATTCATTGAAATTTTCTACTGTAATAACATTTTTTTATTCTTCAAGTTCAAATGTAATAAGATGCCTAGTATTTTTCATATAGTATTTTGCTAACATGTTTTCAATTAATGCTAAAAATGCCTGCACTTTTCATCACTTGTTTGAAATCTGCATTTTTAACTCTTCAAAACCATGGAAACCGATTGCAATCCATTAAAATTTTAACGAGGGTCCTTTAAAATAAAGTAATTTTACAAATTTGTATACAGCATTTGGATAATCGAAACTTCAAAGTCAGCTTTGGGCTCTTCTGTAATGAAATTACCCATATAAATTCCAAATGTAATTGGTTTATGAAAACTACATATCTTACTCTACAAAATAAAGGATACCGACTATTTGAGTCTCCGTCCAAATTTTAACGAGGGTCGTTTTAAATGAAGTCTTCACATAAATTTTTATTTTAACCGCGAAAAACACCACGATGTCTTAGACTTAGGCCAAAAATTTGTATGAAGGAAATGTTTGCTTTCTTATTCTGCAAAATAAAACTTATATAGTATTTTTTGGAAAAACGCATATTTTAAGAGTTATGGCTCTTAAAAGCTTTTTAGTGCTTTTAGGTCACTTTTGGGGTCAAAAGTTCAAATCGACTGGCCTGTATGCAACCGAGAGATCCAGTTCTTACACAGATATTATTTTTTATGGCCAATCTATCAGAAACTGCCGGTGGAGCGAAGAAAAATATACTTTTGCAAATTTGGGTGGTCTAATATACAGGTCGCAATTTTTAATCGATTTGCCTAAAAATTTAAACTTAAGCTTCTATTGAATCAAGGACGATCCCTTTGAAAATGGAATCGGTTCAAAACTACACGTAGCCCCCATACAGACGTCCCCTCTAAATTTGTTTAATATGAGTCTAATAACCGTGTTTTATTAGGTATCCTCTTGAAATTTGGCAGATATAAGTATTTTGTATTCATAAAAAATCGCTCCAAATTTCCAAGAAATCGGACCAGTTCTACTTATAGTCGCCATACAAACAACCCTCCCGATATTCACAAAAATCTCTCAAAACTCATAAAAATAAAAATATGTTATGGAAACCTTATTAGAATGCGTTAAACGTGTACTTGGTAATCCAATTAAATCTTATTGTGGTTGGACCATTTTTGGACTTAGTCCCCATAGGCTTACAAGGGAAGTCTCCCTAGAGTCACCCGCGGATCTTTATGGAATTGGTTTTATTTTAAAGAGCAGAAAAAATAAAGGGACACGTATTTTTTTAGCGGCCCAAGTTCATATTTAGGGGGTAAAAAGGAGGGGAAAAACCAATGCCATTTTTCAGTTTTTTTTTGTATATCTCCTATATTATGCAAAGAAACCTAGTTATGTTACATACCAAATGAAAACCTATCTACGTGTGCAAAGAACATGTCCAAACATGCACAACTTTTCGTCATATTGAGTAAAATACCAAAATTTTAGGACGTTTTTGTTAATAAGTCGAAAAATATTAACTTCTTTGGCCCGTTGTTAGCACCAAGAGATACGTATTTTTAATTCCTTTATTCTGATACCACACATGCCTATATTAATTTTATTTAAATAGGCGTTAATCGTAAAAAACTGAAAAGGGTCAATTTCCCCCCATACAAATCGACCCCCCCCCCCTAAAAATGAGTTTGGGCCGCTTAAAAAAATACAAAAATTCATGAAGATCGGAGGGTGACACCAGGGAGACTTCCCTTGTTAGTCCCAATAGGCTTAGTTGCCCGATATTCGGTCTATTGGCAACAAAAATAACCTTTTTCACTTAAATTTGGTTTGTGTGTGTTTTTTACACTAATAAAAGATCTAACAAAAGAAATATCCAATCGGTACATGTTTGGACTGGGAACCCATTTTCTGCAAAGCACTGGTGTAGGGTATTATATGGTCGGTCTTGACCGACTATAACTTTCTTACTTGTTAATATTATTTTTTTTTTTAATTCACGAATGTAATTACTAGACCAATGTTTCGATTTATTATCTATGGGATGACAATCTTATATATCGTCACCCAAAATGCAAAAGGCCCTAACTGACATTTTATTATTTTACAGGAGAAGTAAAAAACAGTATTAAATGATATTTTAAATTTGTTAATAACTTAGTTTTTTTTTTGATGAATTTGGCTAAAATTTTGTGAGGACGTCAGCGCCAATACGTTTACTAAATATGAATCAAAATAAATCAAAATAAATAAAAAAATATTAAAAAGTTTTTTGTTTAGTTACGTCCATTGGCGATTTCTCAAATGACATGTTTTTTAATTTTGTCTTTAAAATCGCAAATTTTTATTATGCAGACCCAATTTTTTGTGGAAACGTGTATGTTGATAAAATAATCCAGAACCAATCAAATAACTGATTTTTGCGTTTTAGGTGACGATATAACCTTTATCACAAAGTAGAGAGTATAAAAACACCACTCAGCATTGAAAAGTAAATATTGGTACAATTTTAAATTTTTAGATTTATGAAAGTACTTGCCCTACAAATTTTCTCATTAAATTATGTGTAAATATCTTGTTAGTTGTTCATAATTAATTTTATATTTAAAATGTGTATATTAGATAGTCCCCTATTTGATCAACTTTGAAAATTGCCATCGTACAACAAAAGAACCAAAGCGAAGTACAGTTAACTTGAGTCCAAAAATTTCCTATTATATAGAAAAAATATCGTAAATTTTTTTAATTAAAATTGTTAGTTAAACATTTTAATTAGTTCAATAAATGTTTTAATTAAATTCTGACCTTTGCTGATGAAAATAAAATAAATCCGGTTTGTATTGTTAGAAGCCAACGCAGCCCACACAAACCCATGAACATGCAAAAATAACAAAAACAAGTAAAAAAGTTAAATTCGGCCTTGCCGAATGTAGTGATACCCTCCACAATTTCAAAAAGATTATTGCAAAAAACTTTATTTAAAAGGAAATTACATTTGAAAAAAAAAATTTTGAAAAAAAAATTTCCGCGAAAAAAAATTTTGGTAAAAAAAATCCGTGATTTTTTTATTTTTTTGTGTTCGTACTTGTTTAAATACCATTTGGTGTTCAATTATGTTCACATATGCCAACCAGATTCCGAATTAAAGCATTTTGTATTTTTAGGTTATGTTGAATGTGCTGAAATTTTTGAGGTGTGCTTACATTTTCGTTCATAACTTTTGAACCGCTGAACCGATATCGCTCAAATGCAATACCAAACTTCTCGGGAGAACTTCCAACAAATATGTTAAGTTTCAGTCATCTCTGTTCAATATTTTGTCCTCGACAGCATTTTCCACAGACAGACGGACAGACGGACATCGCTAGAATGTCTTAAAATCGATCGGGCATCATGAATATATATACTTTATGGGGTCCCAGATCGATATTTCGATGAGTTACAAACAGAATGACAAACTTATATATACCCTCTATCACTAGAGTGGAGGGTATAAAAATGTTAAAATTATTTTCAAATAAAATGCGTAATTAATATTCGTGAAAGTTTCGAAATCAATTAATTTTATTATTAAATCAACGAATTTCCATTTTTTTTTGTTACAATCTTTAAACAAATAAGGGACAGTATAACAATGCTAATAATGCTCTGCCTTAAAACTAGGTAAATGGAAAAATGAAGTATATAGGATAACAAAAATATGTCTTTGAAGTTGACAATTAATCATTTTCTGTATGTATAAAGTCAGTCAGTATCAAACGATATTGTTTGAAAGGATTATAAATATTTTCAACGTACCATAAAATATTAAGCTCTCTAATCACTTTAATAAAACTTCAATAGTTGCTAGATAATAAATTAGTTGAGCTACTTACACTCAAAATTTTATAGCACCAACTAATTGGGTTGCGTTAAGAAATAAAATATTTAATAACACAATGCAACATTAGACTGGCATTTTTCTGTAAAGCAAAATTTTTTCTTCTCCGATTTTCAAAGTCCGGGCATTTTTTTATTCTACTAGGCCTAAACCTTATGTGGTACCAATTTGAGGTCAATCGGATTAAATTAACCCGTGGCGCCCGGCGGTCAAAGTTTTGGATTTTTGAAAAATTAAAAAAAAAAATAAAAAAAATATATCTTTCGACACATCATGTTTGTTAATTTTGATGTGCTGAGCCCAAATATCAAAAAAAAATTAAAATCGGCCGAACAGTTTTCGAGATATCGCTATTTGAAATTTGCAAAAAATGGCGGTTTTTCCTACGTTCAAGAAATTTTTTTAAAAAAGTCTCAAAATTTCATTCCGCCGACTTTTTTGTAGAGCTTGAGACAATCTTTCATTTAAAACTAATTTGAGCCAAATTCGATCATTTTAACCCGTGCTGCCCTTCGATCAAAGTTTTAGACTTTTGAAAAATGTCCACCAAAATTTTGGATTTTTGAAAATTAAAAAATAAAAAAAAATATCTTGCGATACATTATTTTTATTAATTTTAGCATGCTGTATACGAATATCAAAAAAATTATAAATTAAGAATTTTGTTTAAAAAAACTCTCAAAATTTCTTTATTTTAACCCTTTTATACAGCTTTACACTGAAAAAAAGACATAACTAAAATTAAGGAAAAAATGTCTTTGAAAATTTATCATGAATTTTCCTAAAATTTAGTTAAATTTAACTTAAAAATGAGAAATTTTCTTAACTATGAGGAAAAAACTTTAGTTCATTTACTTATAATTAGTTCATAGTTTTCTTTAAATGGAATTTTTAAATATTAGGAAAAAAATTCTTACTGCCAAAGAAATTTTCCACAAATCTAAGAATCGTATCTTTATTTTTAAGACATATTTCTTAAAAAACAATTTAGTTCAAGTTTAGTTAAAATTTACTAAAAAAAACATCATCGTATTTCTCTTCTTCGAATTGAGGAAGTGTACTTCTTAGAATTTAGTTAATGACTTCTGAGAATTTAGTAAATAACTTCTTAGAATTTAGTTAAAAATTCAAAATGGCGATATCTCGAAAACTAAGCGAGATAGAGCAAAACGGACGAAATTTTCAAAAGAAAGACATGAAAGAAAAATATGGAATAGCCTAGCTCTGCATATCTGTCGGGGTCTCAAGACCCTAAATTTAGATCTAAAATTTGAAATTCCCGAGATTTTATATATGCACATATCTCGGTAAATACTTCAAACACGAGAAAAAGTCCAACGGCATTTTTGTAGCTCTTGACTCGTAGAACACTTCCGCAAAATACCCGAAAGCCCTCCGATTAATAGTTTTTGAGTTATCAGGTTTTTAAGATTCTCAAGACCCTATCAGGACCCTTATTACCGTATCTCAAAAACTAAGCAAGTTAGAGCGAAACGGACACAAGTTTTGGTTCAAAATCTATGGGGACCCTTAAAGGACCCAACGGGGTCTCGAGTTAAATGGGGTCCGAACCCATGGGTCCAGGGTCTACACCCAATCTATTTCTAAAATGTGAAGTATAATTTTTCCCATTTTCTAGTTAAAATTGGCTTAAAATTAAATAACTTTGTTTTCCTTATTTTTGGGAAAATTATGAACTAAAACCAAGAAAAACAAGTGAGAGTGTTAAATTCGGCTGTGCCGAATCTATAATACCCTCCAACATATAAAAAAAATTAAAAAAAAAAAAAATTGCAGGGGCGTTTTTTTTGTGGGGGGTCAGAAGAGGTCATTGGGGGACATTGGGGGACACATAAACCAATGCGGTAAATGTTTAAAAATTAATTTCTTATACTTTTTGAGCTTAAGTAATACAATTTTATCATTATTTAAAAACATTTTTAAAATCCACGCCCACAAAAGGGGGGCGGACAAAAAAAAATATTTTTTTTTATTTCCTAAGTCCAAGTGCAGGACCTTGAACTTTTTCTGGCACCAAATTGTTTCATTTGCTTAACAAAAATACAAAACAACCTGTGAAAATATGGCGTTTTTCAGAGGTTAGTTAAGTTCTTCAAGGGGGAACTTTTTTCCCCCTGGTCCGATTTTACCCATTTACGAACTTAAACTGCCTAGGACCAAAATACATATTCCTGCCAAACTTAACGAGTCTATCTCTTTTATTTTGGACTGCATCGTGTCTTATACAGACGGACGGACGGACGGACGGACGGACGGACGGACATACGGACATTCTAGAAAAGTCTTAGAATCGATCATAGATCAATAATATATATACTTTATGGGGTCCCCGACCGATATTTCGATGCGTTACAAACGGAATGACAAAGTGAGTATACCCCCATACTGTAGTTGGAGGGTATAAAAATCTTTGGAGCCAAATCATTCCCTCTTTTTCTCAAAATTGAGTTAATTTTCCCAGATTTTAGTTCACTTTTTTTTTGAGTGTATGCAATCTTTCATTTAAGCTTAATTGGAGCCAAATCCGATCATTTTAATCCGTGGCACCCTTCGATCAAAGTTTAGGGTTTTTGGTAAAAAGTTTCTAAAAGCCAAAACTTTGATCGATGGGCGCTACGGCTTAAAATGATATGATTTGGCTCAAATTAGTTTGAAATGAAAGATTGTCTCAAGCTCTACAAAAGGGTCGGCGGAATCAAATTTTGAGACTTTTTTTAAAAAATTTCTTGAACGTGGGGAAAACCGCCATTTTTTACAAATTTGAAATGGCGATATCTCGAAAACCGATCGAGCGAATTTAATTTTTTTTGATACAAGTGCTCAGCGCATCGAAATAAACAAATATGATGTGTCGAAAGATAAAAAATTTTTAAATTTTATTTTTAAAAATTTTTCAAAAATCCAAAACTTTGACCGTCGGGCTCCTCGGGTTAATTTAATCCGATTGACCTCAAATTTGTACCACATAAGTTTTAGACCTAGGACAATAAAAATTTGGCCGGACACTTGGGAAAATTGCAAGATGACAAAAAATGCCAGTCTAATGCAACATATTTGAAGTATATTTAAGTCAACGAGTAAAAACTTCTTCGCGTGTTGAATGCCTGGAAGTACTTATTGAAACGATTAAAACCACATTTGGATGGCCTCATGTATATTTTAGTGAAAACTCGATTCGAATATTGTTTTTCTGTCTTGGGCTCAATTGTAGCTACAAACTAGGAGAAAAAAGTGTGTAGGGCAAATCCATGGGAAATTTAACTGACGATTTTGTTTATTTTTGATTATTTAACAGAGCTTTGTAAATGATTAAAAACCATATTTTTTTTTTATCAATACTTTTTAAGATGCGCGTTTTAAAAAGCGATTTTTTGATAACATTAACTTTTAGACAGTTTTTTACCATTTCTGTACTCGGAAACCGTAAGTCGTACGAAAAAGCTCATAACAACAATATTGTAGATAAAATTATGAAGATTTCAAATTTTTAAAAAAAATTTTTTTTCAAAAATTTACACAAAAAATTTTGAAAATAATATTTGTATGTCCGTTTTTTCTGGAAAGGACACCATGGATTTCCAAAAGAAAAATTTTGTTTTAAAGTTTAGAACGCTCTTTTAAAGCTGTTAAAATTTTAGAGAGGCTTTTTTTCGTATTGTTGAGCAATCAATTTTCAAAGTTTGTTAGAAAGCCAAATATTTGATTTTTTTTCAAAATTTTGGCAAAAAATCAAATAGTTGGCTCTAGACAGTTTTTTTGTTCTTTTTTACTCGGAAACCATTAGTTGTACGAAAAAACTTTCTGTGACAATATTGTTAATAAAATAATGGAGATTTTAAATTTAGAAACAAAACAAAATTTAACAAAAAGTTTTTTCGTACAACTAATGATTTCCGAGTAAAAAAGCACAAAAAAACTGTCTAGAGCAAACTATTTGATTTTTAGCCAAAATTTTGAAAAAAATCAAATAAAATCAACAATACGAAAAAACACATCACTTAAAATTTTACAGCGTTAAAAGGACATTCTAAACTTTAATACAAAATCAAGATTTTGGAATTCCATGGTTTCCTTTCCAGGAACAAAGGCATTCAAATATAGTTTTTAACATTTTTTGTTTAAATTAAAAGTAAAGTTATTTTAAAAGAAAAATCATTAATTTTATTAAGGACTTCTTATTTTCTACTGTTTCTGTAGTTTAAAAAAATAATTTACTGTATTAAAAACGAATTTTCTGTAACATTTAATTTCGGCAGTAAAAAGTTTCTTCTATAGTTTTACTGTTTTTCAATACAAAATAAGTGAATATTCACTAGTTTTTTAATGTTTTGGTTAGTCATTAAATTAACATTTAAAATTGACTGTAATATGTTTTTATTTTAAATGAAAAATCAGTGGAATGGTTTTTAAATACAATTTCATTTGTTTTAAGTGAATATTCACTGGAATTTACCTACATAATTTTTTGAGTGTAATAATGAAAATTTCCCGGAATTAAATTAAAATTAAAATAAATACAAATAAATTAAACACTATTTACGAAGCTTTTTCAAATAACCAAAAATATACAAAATCAGTGATCCAATAGTTAAATTTCCCATGGATTTGACCTATACACTCAAAATATTTTGTAGGCAAAAACAAATGAAAAACACACTTAAAACCAGTGAATAAACAATTGAAAACCATCCCAGTAATTATTCGTTTGTTTTAACAAACATCAACATTTATTTTTTACTGTTGACAAAATTTTCTAAAATAAATAACATTAAACATTAAAAAATTACGTTTTTTTTTAATCTTTTTTAGCAAAAAATTCGAAAAAAAATAACCAACGAAAACATTAAAAATTAATGATAGTTCTGTTATTTTTACCAACAAATTTCAAAAAAATAACCTACGAAAACAACAAAAATTAATGATTTCGTAGGTAATATTTTACAATTTTCTATTGAAATGTTTTTTAAAAAAATTTTTATAAAATTTTTGGGGAATCGATCCCGCAATCAACTACATTCTGGCCAGACACTCTACCCATCGTGCCAAAGTCACTTGATACAATCATGTTTTTATATTTCTATAAATAATTTTTTGATTTTTTTTTTCTACAAAAAAATAACTGACTTGTGTAGTTAAAAACTAATGATATTTCTTTAAAAAATACCAACAATTTTAAAAAAAATTACTTACACAAATCATTAAAAATCAAAAGAATAATCAGTAGTTTTTACTTACAATACAAAAATAAATGACTTTAAAAATTAAATGTTAATGAAAGTCTTTATTTTTTAGTGTGTTATTTTTGAAACAAAGGACTGAAGTAGTCATTAATAAAAACTGAAGATCAAACAAATGTTTTTTCTTTTAAAAACGACTAAACGGAAAACTTTTTAAATAAACTACAAACAGTTAATGACATAATTTTTTGAGTGTATCAAACTAACACAAAAAACTGCATCTAGTGCCTCATAAAGCTAAAATGTTTTTTGAGTGTAGTAGTTTCTTAGCAACACACCAAATATTTCAGATAAAAAAGTTTTAATTACAAATTTTAAAAAGTCCATTTTGTTTTTAATATTTTTTTTAATTAATATGATTATATTTTTTAATTGATTTCAAAAAATTCCGTGAATTGAGAGTAAATGCACTTTTGCAATATTAAACTTTTTAAAATTTTAGTAATTAATACTATCACTTTTGTGATAGGTGCAAAATCAATTAAAATAGTTATTGATATAATCATTTTAGTGATTGAGATTCATTTTTATTATACCCTACACCACTCTCTGGTACAGGGTATAATGAGTTTGTGCTGATGTTTGTTACTACCCAAAATATTGGTCCTAGACCTATCTTCTAGTATACCGATCGACTCAGAATTACTTTTTGAGTCGATTTAGCGATGTCCGTCCGTCCGTCAGTCTGTCCATCTATCGGTTTAAGCACGATACAGGTCGCAATTTTCAATCAATTGACTTGAAATTTAAAACTTAAGCATCTTTTGGCCCAAGGACGAAGCCTATTGAAATTGGAAAAATCGGTCCAAGTTAAGACCTAGCCCCCACTCAAACGCCTCCTTTGGATTCGGCTTAAATGACTCTAATAACCGTATTATAATAGATATGGCTTTGAAATTCACCAGGTAATCAAATTATTTATTTTATTTATTTTATATGAATTGTATGCACAAATCACCATTCCAAATTTCAAAGGAATCAGGTCATTCCTTCTGGCACTCTCCATACAAACCACCTTCCCGATATTCACATAATTCCCTCAAAATTCATAAAAATGGAAATATTTGATAAAAATTGTATTTTTAGATGTTAAACGTATACTTTAGTAACCTAATCAAGTCGAAATATAATTGGACCATTTTTGGACTTACAAGGGAAGTATCTCAACCCTTATGAACCGATTTGCATGAAACTTAAAATATATATAAAAGACACAATTCTAAGGCTGGGGTGTCTCGGCTTATCGGCGAAAAAATCGTTTTTTGGATTTTTCAGCTATTTCAATCTAAGAAACTGTATGATGTTTACATATGAGAAGAAAGGGTTTTTAATGCCCATCCAATGGTGGCATAACCTTGTAAAAATTCGGCTTCGTTAAATACTTTTTCCATGAAAATGTGCAAATTTTGGGGGGGGTATTTATATGAAGACATGGACCTACGATATCTGTATGAATACGAAAAAATCTTTTTAAGTCGACACGTATTTTTGCTCTAGACGATATTCCTGTTAGTTCGGGAGTTATCGAAATTTTCCCGAAGGTCCATAAGGGGACAAGAAAATTTTTAAACACTGATATGGCCGATAAGCCGAGACACCCCAACCTTAAAATCGTCTCTTTTATATATATTTTAATTTTCAGGCAAATCGGTTCATAAGGGATGCGATACTTCCCTTGTTAGTCCCCCTTATAAAAATGTCGACCGATATTCAGTTAAATTGGTCTATTGACAAAAAAATAAACCAATTCCACTAAAATTTGATCTGTGTTTGTTTTCTATAATAAATAAAGATCTAACAAAAGACAGATACAATCGGTCCATGTTTGGACTTGGGACCCATTTTCCGGAAAACGCTGGTGTAGGGTATCATATGGTCGGTCTTGACCGACTATAACTTTCTTACTTGTGTTTTTGTGTGTATTGTAAATTTTGTAAACTGTGTACATACACAGAATATGCATTGTCACAATCTTTAAACCGCATACACCTGACAATTTCCTGTCTTTTTAAAAATTGACATTCGCTAAGATATAACAGCTGAATAAAACTTGAGGAGAATTTCTTATTTCTTTGATAGAAACCCAAAAAGTTTGGCATATGAAACGTTAAGTTTTACAAAATAAGTTAAGCTTCACGTTTACTTATTGTTAGATGATGACACCGTCCCTCAGTTTTGAGTGCAACATAAGAGGGAAAGCAAGTTTTTTCCCTAACTGGGATGGAGATTTGTATTGGGACTAAAAGTAAATATAACATGATTCTATTAAAATGTAATGATGGTCTCAAATACAAAAGACGTGTAGTACTTTGATCAACTGTTCCATGGGGCATAAATACTACATGAAACTTAATTCAAAACGCCAAATCCGTACACATTTTAAAAATTCTGAATATTCTTTATTCAGACAAAAGTATTATAATCATTGCTTAATACAACCTGCTCCTTAAACCCCACTCCATTGGTTATATAAAAATAACGCTTAAAAGTATACTTTAATTTATTTCGTTTCCTTACAAGCAAGTATTTTCGTATTTATTTTTTCTTCTACAAAATTTAACCCATTGCACATAGACATTTAAACAATATAATGGTATGGTATAATACAAAAGATTTGTATACAACAACTAAGACTACTACTTTATTTTCTTTATTATTTTCGACATGTTTTTCTATTTCTAGTATTAAATACATACCCAGGCAGAAAAATATGGACGGGAGAGGGCTGGCAAACATGGTCGCTTACATATGTGATATCACAACGGACTTTAGAGTCAGCAGTCACTTACTAACATAAGTGATGGAAAAGCATCTCAGTTAAGTACTGTTCCAACTTCCAAAATGATAACCATGGCAAACGGTATGCTGTTGCTATTTTGAAGTGCTTTGAAAGCGCTTTACAACTAAATAATATGTTGTTTTGGAACTAAAATATAGGACATAAAAATTTCCGAAGACACAACTCTTTTTTTTAGGTTTTTTTCATAAAAAAAAAATTTAGAATAAACAAGTAAGAAAGCTATATTCGGCTGTGCCGAATCTTTAAATACCCTCCACCAATGTGATGATTTAAAAAACAAAAAAGTTTGTTTTATTTATACCTCAGGAAATAAAAAAGTACCAAAAAGTGTACTTTCGGTACCTTTAATAAAAGGTACTTTTTATTAAAGGTACTTTTTATAGAAGGTACTTTTTATAAAAGGTACTTTTTATAAAAGGTACTTTTTATAAAATGTACTTTTTATAAAAGGTACTTTTTATAAAAGGTACTTTTTATAAAAGGCACTTTTTATAAATGGTACTTTTTATAAAAGGTACTTTTTATAAAAGGTACTTTTTATAAAAGGTACTTTTTGTAAAAGGTACTTTTTATTAAAGGTACTTTTTATAAAAGGTACTTTTTATAAAAGGTTCTTTTTATAAAAGGTACTTTTTATAAAAGGTATTTTTTATAAAAGGTACTTTTTATAAAAGGTACTTTTTATAAAAGGTACTTTTTATAAAAGGTACTTTTTATAAAAGGTACTTTTTATAAAAGGTACTTTTTATAAAAGGTACTTTTTATAAAAGGTACTTTTTTTAAAAGGTACTTTTTATAAAAGGTACTTTTTATAAAAGGTACTTTTTAAAAAAGGTATTTTTTATAAAAGTTTTTTTTTATAAAAGGTACTTTTTATAAAATATACTTTTTATAAAAGGTACTTTGAATAAAAGGTACTTTTTATAAAATATATTTTTTATTAAAGGTACTTTTTATAAAAGGTACTTTTTATAAAAGGTACTTTTTATAAAAGGTTCTTTTTATAAAAGGTACTTTTTATAAAAGGTACTTTTTATAAAAGGTACTTTTTATAAAAGGTACTTTTTAAAAAAGGTACTTTTTAAAAAAGGTACTTTTTAAAAAAGGTACTTTTTTTAAAAGGTACTTTTTATAAAATGTACTTTTTATAAAAGGTACTTTTTATAAAAGGTACTTTTTATAAAAGGTACTTTTTATAAAAGGTACTTTTTATAAAAGGTACTTTTTATAAAAGGTACTTTTTATAAAAGGTACTTTTTATAAAAGGTACTTTTTATAAAAGGTACTTTTTATAAAAGGTACTTTTTATAAAAGGTACTTTTTATAAAAGGTACTTTTTATAAAAGGTACTTTTTATAAAGGAACCTTTTATAAAAGGTACTTTTTATAAAAGGTACTTTTTGAAAACGGTACAGAATTTTCGGAAAGTACTTGTTCCAGAATGTTTTATTTCAGGATCCTACATTCTAAATTTCAAGTTTGAATAAAATTTCAGTAAATAAAAAAAAGTACCAAAAGTACTTTTTTACCCATTTTACCTCAGTAGAATCAACATTGGCAAAACCCGAGCCTTAGTGAATTTTTTTTCCGGAAGGTGAACCGACATTGCAAATTTCCATTTTCTAGTACCATTACTTAAGGAAATATAAACTGTAACAAAAGTACATATTTTTACCCTTTTTACCGTATTAGAAAATTCATTGGCAAAAACCCAGCCTTAGGGGATCTATATTCCGGGAGGTGAACATACAGTCCAAATTTCAAGTCTATGTGACAATTTTTTAAGGAAATATAAAAGGTGCCAAAAGTACAGATTTTTTCCCTTTTTACCCTCTTGGAATCAACATTGGCAATAATCCAGCCGTACTGGATCTATATTCTAGGATGTGAACATACTGTCCAAATTTCAAGTTTCTATGACCACTATTTCAGGAGATATAAAAAGCACCAAAAGTACAGTTTTTTACCCTTTTGACCCCCTTAGAATTAACACTGGCAAAAATCCAGCCTTAATGGATCTATATTCCGGGAGGTGAACATTAGAGGTGTCCTTAAAAACGAAAATCAACTTTTTATACCTGGTAGGGTCCTATATTGTTCTTTAGTATCTAAAAATGAGTGAGCCACAATTTGGGGACAATCGGCTAAAAATAACTCGTGCCGAAAATGGATTGAAGTTTTGGGACATTCTTATAAGAACGAAAAACTCGTTTTTTCTAGTTTTTGGAAAAACATTGGTATTTGACATTTTTTGTTAAATTTTTTGTGAAATAATATGAAAATGGTACTAAATTACCTTTTCAAAACGACTAATAAAATTAAAATCGGATGAAAAATAAGCATTTTACGCATACATGCCCCAGACCATTGTATGGTTTTTAGAGCCAGAATTTCAAAATTTTCAAAATTTTTAGGCAAAAAAACAGTAAAAATTTAATTTTACTTTATGATTAAATTGAAAACATGTTTAAGATTAAAAATAGCAGATATGGTAGTCAAGCTTTTTTTTTATTTGGCGCGGGTAGTGATAAAATTTCCGCGGATTCCAAATAAAATGTGTTTTTCTACAATAATTAAGCAAATTTTTGAAAATTTGTGCTCTATTGTGCGGATCGAAGTGTAAATCGTAAATTCTGTAACTTTTGAGAAATCGGATATATGCAGATATTTTGTATTATAGAAATGTATTACGTCTCAAATTTGTCATTTCACCTCGACGAAAAGGGGTTAAAGATGCCCGAATTCTCAAAAAATTTACAGAATTTATGTATTTCACTTCGTATAATACAAAACAGAAAATTGTTTCCCATATTTGCTAAATTATTTAAGAAAAACTCATTTTCTTTGGAATCCGCGGAAATTATATCACTACCCACGCCAAATGAAAAAAAAGTTAGACTACCATATCTGTTAGTTTTTATCTATAACATGTATTTAATATAATTATTAGGGTATTCAATTAATCGAGGTTCTTGTTTAATCGGTTAATCGAGCAAATAATTAATCGGGGTTGAGATTTAATCGGTTAATAATCGGTTAAATTTGAATTATTCGATTAACCGAATAATATTAATTTAAAATTTAAATTGAATATAAAGCCACGGATTGTATGTACTTTTAAAAATTTTATTATAAACAAGAAAGAAATCTACATGCGCTATGCCAAAGCTTCAAATACTCATAACAATCTCAGCCCAAATAAATAATTTTTTATGGCATCCTAAAAATGAACCAATCCAAAATGACACATAATTAAATGTCAAATTTGGCCCCAATTTAATGGCAAAAAATGCCAAAAAAAATAAAGCTATTTTTATAAAAAGAAAAATTGCCCTAAAAATATTTCAAAAAAATTGTATGGTTTCCAGATTTGTTTTATTCTATTTTTAGTGCTAAAATTGCAATAATTTCATCGGTCAATATCTCCGTGATTAAAAAAGATATCTGAAGGATTCCAAAAGTATTTTTTTCAGATGTGCTAACCTATTTTCAAATCTAAAAAAATCCCGAACATTACGAAAATCTAAGTTTATTCACACTCTAATTAAAATGATTTCAGTTTCCTACACTCAAAAAATTATGTTAGTAAAATCAACTGAAAATGTCAGTTAAAATAACTACTTTGTAAGTTGTTTTGGGGTCAACTACTTATTCAGTTAAATCAACTAACAATGCACATTGGGGCAGCTATATGGGGACTCTTGGCAAAAAGTCAAAAACTGAAACCGCGAATTTCTGCATATAACATCATACTTATTTTTTATTTTTAGCTTGGGGCCTTCCTATAGAAAGGGTTCAAAGTCAAGCAAAAATATGTTTAATTAAAAAATTAAAATAATTTTAATTTGAAGGCAATGTTTGGTGCACTTAAAGATACATAAAATGTCCACACTCCGAAATTTTTTGAATACCTCATGGTTAAGAATTATGTTAAGAACATTTTTGGACTGTTAAAGCTATAAACACATGTAAAAAAGTTATACTTTAAGGGGATTTTCAAATAGGCTATTAAGAAAATAAAAATTAATAAAATTCATAATTTCAAAGGAATAAAAGTATACTGCGAATTGCACTGAATTGATACTACTCATATGTGGAATATACACTGAAAAAAAAGACATAACTAAAATTAAGGAAAAAATGTCTTTGAAAATTTATCATGAATTTTCCTTAAATTTAGTAAAATTTAACTAAAAAATGAGAAATTTTCCTAACTATGAGGAAAAAAATTTAGTTCATTTACTTATAAGTAGTTCAAACTTTTCTTTAAATGGAATTTTTAGATATTAGGAAAAAAATTCTTACTGCCAAAGAAATTTTCCACAAATCTAAGAAACGTATCTTTATTTTTAAGACATATTTCTTAAAAAACTATTTTGTTCAAGTTTAGTTAAAATTTACTAAAAAAAACATCATCGTATTTCTCTTCTTTGAATTGAGAAAGTGTATTTCTTAGAATTTAGTTAATAACTTCTGAAAATTTAGTAAATAACTTCTTAAAATTTAGTTAAAAATTCAAAATGGCGATATCTTGAAAACTAAGCGAGATAGAGCGAAACGGACGAAATTTTCAAAAGAAAGACAACAAAGAAAAATATGGAATAGCCTAGCTCTGCATATCTGTCGGGGTCTCAAGACCCTAAATTTAGATCTAAAATTTGAAATTCCCGAGATTTTATATATGCACATATCTCGGTAAATACTACCAACACGAGAAAAGGTCCAACGGCGTTTTTGTAGCTCTTGACTCGTAGAACACTTCCGCAAAATACCCGAAAGCCCTCCGATTAATAGTTTTTGAGATATCCAGTTTTTAAGATTCTCAAGACCCTTTCAGACCCCTAATTACCGTATCTCAAAAACTAAGCAAGTTAGAGCGAAACGGACACAAGTTTTGGTTCAAAACCTATAGGGACCCTTAAAGGACCCAACGGGGTCTC